>CM053622.1:771707608-771770625 GCA_028646595.1 Phalanger gymnotis
TGCCCCTTTCCCCAGGCTCCCCCGGGCACCTTGCCTTCTACTGTTCCTCTTTCCCTGCCTGCCACAGACAAGGCCATTCTCCACTGCTGTGGCGGCGCTCTCCCAAGTGGACCTCATGCTCCTGACCTGAAGCTTGCTGGTCTGATTGGGGAGATCTCACCACGTTTGCCCATCCCACTGCTTTACTACCAGCTTCTGCTCATTTAAACACCTTTCCCCCCACTTTCAACCCCTTACTTTGGGAAAGAGCGATCAAAGCCACACTACCATTGCTTCCCAGAGGCGGGTGGGCAGACAGTAGGTGCTTAATAAATGTTGATTGATTGACTGCCTTTCCACTACCTCCACCCCAGTTCTGGGCTTCATGACATGGACTCTTGGGGTGGCTCCTGCCAAGGGCTTTCCCTCTCTACCAGATTCATCATTCTTTTGCACGGATCTGCTCATATTACTCGTGCTCCCAAAAACTGTGCAATAATTTCTTATTGCCTACCGAGGAAAGTTCATCAATCCAAGGCCCTTCTCAGTCTGATACCTTTCCAGCCTTGTTTTCATGGTATTCGTAGTCTACATCCACGCTATGCTGCTGCTGACACCACTAGGTGGCGCCATGGACAGGGCAATGGGCCCGGAATCCAGAAGACCTGAGTTTAAATCCAGCCTCACCTTCACCTTTGTCTGCCTCAGTTTCTTCAGCTCTAAGATAAAAGCAGCTACCTCACCAGGTTTTTATGAGGATCGAATGAGATAATGTTATAAAGCACTTAACAGAGTTGCCTGGTCCACAGGGAAGATGCTTAAGAAATACCTATTTCTTTCCTTCGAATCAGATTGATTTAGTCCTTTTCCTCCACAACCAATCAACAAACATTTGTTAAGTGTTAACTGCGGGGCCGGGGCAGCTAGATGGCACTGTCATCTCCCTGAGTTCAACTCCAGGCTCAGACACTTCCTAGCTGTGTGACCCTGGGCAAGTCATTGAACCTCGTTGCCTCAGTTTCCTCATCTGAAAAATGAGTTAAAGAAGGAAATGGCAAACCACTCCAGCCTCTCTGCCAAGAAAACCCCACATGGGGTCACGAAGAGTCAGACACAATTGAAATGGCCAAGCAACAACCACAGTAGGAGATATAACATATCGAGAGTTAGATTTAGAGCTTTTCTGAATCCATAGGCACTGTGCTAAGTGGTAGGAATACAAAAGTGAAAAAAAGACTGTCCCTGCCCTCAAGGAGCTTACAGTCTAATGGGGGAAGACAATGCACAAAGGGAAGCTGAAAAAGGGAGTTGAGGGGGAGAAAACAGGGAGGGGGAATTGGGGAGGACTCAGAGAAGCCTGAAAGTAGGGCAGCCAGGTGGGAAATGAGGAGATGGTCGTCCTGAGCCAGCTCCTTAAATGGAAGTTTGTTCTAGGGAGTCACAGTGGTGAGTGGAACAATAAGGCAAGTCCTTACCTGATGGAATGGTAGGATTAATTGTACTGTTCCCAGAACAAGAGGTGGAAGAGGGAGAGGGTAGAAGAGCAGAATTGCAGACAGCAATATGGTGGCTGCATGTCTGGATGTCTGGGAAGTTTGCTTTGGGGCCAGTTGGAGACTGTCGATTATGTGAGTTTGTACTCAACCATTCAGTACAAGGGTGGAGTTCCAGAGATGAGTGGATTAACTATCTCAATAGAGGATTGGTCCGTAGGGTCCATTCTAGGTGGGATGGGGAGGAGGAGGCAGCCACAAGAACGATGGCAAGGTAACCAGGGCTGGTGAATGTGAATGGAGCATGGCCTGGGGTGGGTAAGATATATAGTAGATTATGGGGGCAGCTAGGTGGCACAGTGAGGACTGGCCCTGCAGTCAGGAGTACCTGAGTTCAAATCCAGCTGCAGACACTTAACACACTTACTAGCTGTGTGACCTTGGGCAAGTCACTTAACCCCAATTGCCTTCTCTTCTTCCCTACCAAAAAAAAAAAAGCCTCTGCCCTTAGATTAATGGAGGAAGTTGTTTTTGTCATTCAGTCCTGTCCTACTTGACCTCATTTGGGATTTTCTTGGCAAAGATACTGGAATGGTTTGCCATTTCTTTCTCCAGCTCATTTTTACAGATGAGGAAATTGAGGCAAATAAGGTTAAGTGATTCCTCAGGGTCACACAGCTAGGAAGTGTCTGAGCTGGAGAAGGTAATGGCAAACCATTCCAGATCTTTGGGAGGAAAACCCCAAAAGGGGTGATGAAGAATCAGATATGACTGAAAATGACCAAAAAGCAACAACAAACCTCTAGCTCATTTTTATAGATGAGGAAATGGAGGCAAACAGGGTTAAGTGACTTACCTAGGGTCACCCAGCTAGTAAGTATCTGAGGCTGGATTTGAACTCAGGAAGATGAGTCTTCCTGCCTCCAAGCCCAGCACTCCATCCACTGAGCCACTTGGCTGCCCTAATGGGGAAAGACAATGCTCAAAAGAAAGCTGAAAAGTTGAGGAGTCAAGAGGGAGAAAGGGACCCAGCATAGGGGCATGATGAAGCCCAATAGCAGCATAGCTGGGAAATGGGGAGACTTGTCCTGGGACCCCTGCTAAGTAGAGCCCCGGAGCCCATGGTCCTGTGCTTCAGGCTGAGGATACTGATGAGATGTGAGTACTAAGGCTGATTCAGTCTTCCAGGATAATGAGATTTCCCAAGAAAGAGTTTGCTAGGGAAAGGAAGGCATGATGGAGAAATGCCAACAAATCCAAAGCAACATCTTACTGGCCCTTCTGTGGCCGAAGAAATCCATCTTTTGGTGGCTTGCCTTCTGATGATGGTTTTCCACTCTATGCAAAGCTGAGCTGGTCCTCAGAAAACAGAATGACTTCTGAGAGTGAGAAGGACCTCAGAGGCCATTTAGTCCAATCCACACTTGAGCGAAAATCCCCACTACAACACACTAAAGAAGAGGCCATCCAGTGCTCGAAGGCCTCCAGTGAAGGAGAGCCTGCTCTATCCCATTGCACTTTTGGACAACTCTCATTATTAGGAAGCTTTTCCATATCCACCTCTTTAGGTTGTGATAGGGATTGAGTTAGATGAAGAGGAAGACAAGAGTGAAGTGAATTGCTTAGGGTTATGTGGCTGATGTCAGATGGTGGGTTTCAAAGGGCTTTGTTACTGTAAATGTCAAATAAAAAAACCCACCTCAGAAAATCACAGAATGTCAGAAATGGAAGGGGCTTTATAACACAGAACAGAGGTGGGACAGCTTGGCACAGGACAGAATGCTAAAGATTAAGAACTTAAAACACAGAATGCCAGAGCTGGGAGGGCCCTCAGAACGCAGAATGTCAGAGCTGGGAAGGCCCTTAGAACACAGGATGTCAGAGCTGGGAGGAGCCTTAGCGACTATCAATCTAGTCTAACACTTATTTTGCAGAGGAAGAAAGAGGCCCAGAAATGGGACTTGCTAGTGGTCAGATAGTCTTGTCAAGATTAGGACCCAAGTGTTCTGACTCCCAATCTAATGCTTCTTTCAGTGTTTGTGGGCCTGTTCTTCAGGACTAAATGAATATCTATGAATCCAGGTGGGGGGTGCTGGTGGCAGACAAAAGGTAGCATGCATGTTCTCTGGTCTATCTTTACATCTACTTGGACAGGAGAAAAGTGATCCAGTGTTGGCTGCCATTTTGTGCTTTCATGCTAGACAGGAGGCAGTTTTTTTCTCCTACTCAGAAACAGATAAAACCATTAGAGTGGGTAGAACCCTGAGTGTGGAGTCAGAAAGACTCGTGTTCAAACCCACCCTCTGACATGAGGTGTATAACCCCGAGCAATTCACTTTTCACTTCACTTTGTGTTCCTCAGTTTTCTCAATTGTCAAATGAAGATAATAACAGCTCCTACCTCCCAGGGTTGTTGTGAGGATCAAACGAGATCGTATTTTTAAAGCCCAGTGACCTGCACATAGTAGATGCCTCTTTCCATCCTTCCTACTGTGGGTTTGTACATCAGGCTGTGCCCGCATGACCCTAAAGAGGGAGTGCTAGCTGTGGAGTTGGTAGGTCTGGTTGGAGCACTATGTCTCCTCCTCACAAGCTGCGTAGCTTCAGGTAAGTGCAGTCCCCTCTCTAAGGAAGTTTCTTCATTGATGGAGTAAGGTTGGTGGCTAGTATTCATTCTCAAAGAGGACGAAAATGACATCACTCTGTTAGAGTCAAATCTCAGTATGTCCAGCTGTGGCTGATCAGACCAATACGAGCTACCACAGGTCAGGTACAAATAGTTCCTGTGAACATTTGGGGGGTGGACACTCCAAATTTGAGCATCCTGCGTTTCCTTTGAGCTGTCTCAATTCTGCTTTGCTCATAGAGCACAGCACCTTCTCTGATGTGGGCACGCCATGCTGAATGGTCCTGTGCCAGTGTCTCCTATGTCATGTAATCAATTTATAAAACCTGCGTCATAAGGTGATTTGACCTCAAAGTGCTTTGTAAATCTTAGAGGGCTAAAGAGGAAATTGTAAGCCATTCTTTCCCCCAGGGCTCATGGCCAGAAATCTCAGTAGGAAGTGGAAGCTGCAAGGTGGTGGCTGCCTGACCCCACACTTGTGTACATGGTTCTAAATTTTCAGAGACATGTTCTTTCCCATTAGGAAAAGCTGCCATTGGGAAAAGCAACTTGCACTTTCTGCTTCTCCAATTTTGTTGCCATTTGTTGTTCAGTCATTTCAGTCATGTCCAACTCTTTGTGACTCCATTTGGTGATGTCTTGGCAGGTATTGGAGTGGTTTGCCATTTCCTTCTCTAGCTCATTTTACAGATGAGGAAACTGAGGCAAATAGGGCTAAATGACTTTCTTAGGGTCATTCTATCCACTGGTCATCCTATTCAAAACAACACCAAGGTGCCCAATCTCCAATTAATTTTAGTCAATACACTAATTAAGGGCCTGTAACTATTTGTGAAACACTATGTTAGACACTGTGGTTTAGTCATTTTTCAGTTGTGTCCAACTCTTTGTGACCCTATTTGAGGTCTTCTTGGCAGAGATACTGGAGTGGTTTGCCATTTCCTTCTCTAGCTCATTTTACAGATGAGGAAACTGAGGCAAACAGGGTTGAGTGACTTGCTCAGGGTCACACAGCTAGCAAGTGTCTGAGGCCAGATTTGAACTCAGGAAGATGAGTTTTCCTGATTCCAAGCCTAGAGCTCTGTCTCCTGTGCCACCTAGCTGCCCCTGTCAGACACCAGTGATACAAAAATTAAAAAAAATAGTTCCTGCCTTCAAGCAGCTTACATTCCCTGGCGGGGGACAACATGTACACATATATAAAGTGTCATAGAGGAGATGGGACATTACCACCTAGGGGGACCTGGAAATGTTTCCTCTAGGAGGCAGCACCTGAGCTGAGCTTTGAAGGAGGCTCAGAATTCTGAGGCAGAGGTGAGAATTCCAGGCATATTTCAGCCATGCAGGCACAGCCTGGGCAGAGAGATGGGTAGAATTTCATGCGTGAGAAGGCAGAAGCTTGGTACTGTCTTTGCTAACAGTATCTCTTTTTTTTTCCTCTAGAAACTCCTGAAGAAGAAAGAGCCAGATTTTGTCCTGAAACTCAGCTCCTCACCCTGAGCTCATATTCTTTGATTTGTCCTCCTGTTTGCTTGGGAACGCCATCTCTTACCTTCCACAGCTGCCAATGCTTTGGGTAGAACCATATGGGATACCTCCTTCCCTTTGGAGTTTAAGTCCGGCAGGAAAGGGCCATCCCAATCAATTTCCCAGCATGGGGATGTGGTAGGGCCCATATGAGATAAGCAGGTGGTGACCATATTGAAATGCAGAACCTGAGAGACCACCTAGTCCAACTCCCTTATTGGGAAACCAAGTCCCAGAGTGACTTGCCTATGATGGCACAGGAAGCAAGCAGCCGAGTTAGAATGTGAACTTATCTCTTCTGACCAATCAATTAACCCACAAGCATTTGCTATTTCCCTCTGGGTATTACGCATTGAAGACAGATATAAATGAATTTTTAAAAAAAATTCTCAACATGTTTCAAGATGAGCTCTGGGTAACCACAGAGCCTTGCGACGGAGCCTAGTTTTCAGTATATGTAGGTGACCTTGGGTTTTAGGCCATTGGGAATCTAGTGTTGTGTCAGGAAAAAAAAAATGAGAAACAAACAAAAACTACAGAAGCTCCAACAGAAGCCGAGAAAGTACTTGGGAGCAGAGAGAGCCACCCAATCGTAAAACCAGAATCATGAGTGAGCACCCTGATATTGGTGTTACCATGCTATGGTCAGATGGTAATAAATTCCGAGTGTATTCGTAAAGATTTATTATCTGCAGGAGACTAACTTTAAAAAATAGATTTGTATTGATTTTTTTTCTGTTTTTAAATCACCTAGATTTCTCCCTATATTCCTTCCCCTCCCTACTCCCAGAGAACCATCTCTGATAATAAAAAATTTATTTAAAAAAAAAGGAAGAAGAAAAAAAAATCAGTAAAACTTATGAACGCATTGAAAAGGGGAATAGCTTTTGATCCCTAATTAAAAGTCTCCTTAGCATATTCTTTATACCATCATAGGCTCGTAGGGTTTAATTTATGCTTGGAGACTTTAGAGATCTTCTCTTTCAATATCTACTTCATAAAGATGAAGATGCTCATAGAAACATAGGACCATAGATTCAGAGCTGGAAGAGGCTATCAATTCCAGCTCTTTCATTTTACAGATGAGGAAACTGAGGCACAAAGAGGTTAAGCGACTTGTCTAGGGTCACACAGCTAGTGCCTATAGTGGGATATGAATTCAGGTCTTCCTGACTGCAGATCCTGTGCTCTGGCTATTTTACCCACTGCCTCTCATAATCTTAGAGTGGAAGAGCTGGAAACTACTACCCACCTCACCGGATAGTGGTGAGGAAATTTGTAAATGTGAAAATGCTAGAAAAACAGATGAGCATTTAAAAAAAAAAAAGATTTCACCTAGTTCAACTGCTTCATGTTACAGATGCCCAAAGAGGGAAAGTGACTTACCTAATGTCACAAACAATTACAATCCTGAACCAGGATTTGAACCCACATATCAAGACTCTAAGTCCTGAGTCCTTTTTTCTACATCGCGTTGCTTTCAGTGGCCTGGGACCATGGTCATTTCCCTTTGATTTCCATCCTCTACCCAACAGAAGGATGAATCAGGCTACCACTCATTCCATGGGCATGAAACTCCAGAAAGGTTTGTGAAAGTGGAAAGTTGGTGGAAGGCTAGAGTTCTTCTAGAATGCCCCTCCAGAACCAGTCAACTGAGGATTCTCCATCAACCCCTCCCAGCAAACCCCTGAACTCAACTGAAATAGCAGGGGCATGGGATACACAGACACTTCAGGCACTCAAGATCTCTCTGGCTGTGATTTTAGCTATCATAACTCTAGCTACGATTCTCTCCAACACTTTCGTGATCATCACAATATTCCTTACCAAGAAGCTCCATACACCAGCCAATTATCTCATCGGTTCCCTGGCGGTGACAGATCTCTTGGTCTCCATTTTGGTAATGCCCATCAGTATTGCATACACCGTCACCCAAACCTGGAGCTTTGGGCAGATCGTGTGTGACATCTGGCTGTCTTCAGACATCACATGCTGCACTGCCTCCATTCTCCACCTCTGTGTGATTGCATTGGACCGATACTGGGCCATCACCGATGCCCTGGAATATAGTAAGCGTCGAACCTTTGGCCGGGCGGCGGCCATGATTGCCATGGTCTGGGTCATCTCTGTGTGTATCTCCATGCCTCCGCTTTTCTGGAGGCAGGCCAAAGCTCATGAAGAGCTGGCTGACTGCCTAGTGAACACATCCCAGATCTCCTACACCATCTACTCCACCTGTGGTGCCTTTTACATCCCCTCTGTGCTGCTCATCATTCTCTATGGCCGGATCTATGCTGCTGCTCGAACTCGGATCCTGAATCCTCCTTCCCTACATGGCAAACGCTTCACCACTGCTCATCTCATCACTGGTTCCGCTGGTACCTCCCTATGTTCCATCAACTCCAGCCTCCAGGAGGGGCAGCCCCACACGGGGGACTCACCACTTTTTATCGGTCCTGTGAAAATCAAGCTAGCTAGCAGCCTCCTGGAAAGGAAGAGGATCTCAGCAGCCAGGGAAAGGAAGGCTACCAAGACACTGGGGATTATCCTGGGGGCCTTCATCATCTGCTGGCTGCCCTTCTTTGTCGTGTCTCTGGTCCTACCCATTTGCCGAGACTCCTGCTGGTTCCACCCAGCCCTCTTTGACTTTTTCACATGGTTAGGCTATTTAAATTCCCTCATTAACCCAATAATTTACACTTGGTTTAATGAAGAATTCAAACAAGCTTTCCAAAAACTAATAAGATTCAAAAGAAGGCCCTCGTTGTAATCTTTTCCTGCTTGCTGATGAACCTCGTTACTATTTATTCATTAAAATCTAGAGGGCATACATTTCATAGAGTTCGTAAATTATTCATTCAATAAGTCAAATGCCAAATGTCTTCCCTGTCACTCCCCAAAGATCATAAGTTACCTCACCCCCCTAAGATCTTGAGTAGCGCTATATTTTGTCCCTCTCCAATGCAATTATCATGGTGCATTTAGTTTGTATATTTTTCGTATTTACTTAACTTGTGCCCATTTCCTCCCAACAGAAAGTAAGCTCCTTGGGGGCAGGAACTGTTCCTGATTTTGTCTTTTGTATCTCTGGCACTTAGCAAATGCTTGCAGTATTGAATTCAATGTAACATTGTATATTACAGCTATCTGTGTTTTTGATTTCTCCTTCTATTAGACTTTGAGCTCCATGAGGACAGGGGCCATGTCCTCTCTCGAATTTGTATCTCCCCTAAATGCACTGAGCGGTGTTCTATACGTGGTAGCTGCTTAATGATCATTTATTGAATTGAACCGATATTTTCAAAATCCCTACCCTCTATGCAGCCCTTTGCTGGGCACTGTTGAGAATGCAAAGATAAGACATAGTCCTTGTTTGTAAGGAGCTTAGAATCTAGAAGGAGATAAGACATGAGGACAGTTAAGTATGATGCAAATTGGAATATGATAAATGCATAAGAAGAAGAAGAAATAGCCACATAACAGAACCCAGTTGGAAGTGTTCTTTTTTTCTAAGGACTTGGATATTCCCAGAGCACTGTTCTGGGCTCATTCTTCCTAACTCCTTACTCCTACCTCCGTTGTTCTTAAGCCACCTAGAATCACGTTACTACAAATAAGCAGAAACGCAGTTAAACTTTGCCCAACAGAGGAGCTGGCAGAGATTCAGCTGACCCCAGGCTTCTGCCTTGGGGAAGCTCAGGAGAGAAGGCCTCTGATTCCTAAGATGAAGAGTCGAGCCCATGGAAAAGATACATCCAGAAAAGGTCTTCTTATCTGTGGTAGATTTATTTCAAAATAAATGATCAAGGTAATCCATTGACTTGGACCCAGGAAATCCAGAATCAAAGGAACCCATTGATTTAGCTCCATCGATGATTTCCTGAGTCTACAGAGAATCTGGGCACAGGATGGCCAAGGCAATCAGTTCAACCTGGTGATTTTAGAATTGGTTTTGCTCATGTCAGGATGATTAGAGAGTCAAGAAGACACCCAGGGCAAGAACCTAGGATTCAAAGACTGTGGAATATTGAAATGGATTCTAGAACACAAAGTATTGTAAGATCTGGAAGGGAACTTCGTGACTCTCTAATTGAACTTTCTTGTTCTATGTGAACGAGGGTGCTGTTAATATAGGGGTATGTTGTCTAGATTAGAAGCAATACTAGAACTGAAAGGTGTACCTGGAGACCACCACACAACCCCATACGTGCAGACTTGTCTTCTTTCTCTTTTTCTCCAGGTTCAAAGGCAATCTAGTGGATATGGTTTAGAATATTTTTAGAAATCACTAGAGAATGCAAAACTGTCTCAGAAACTGAGGCTTAGGGAGGGAAAGTGATTTGCCCATGTTCAAGTTCAGAGGTACCATTTCTTTTGGTATCTGAGCAGTATAAACAGAACCTCCCAGATTGAGACCCTCCTAAGATGGATCTCCCTCACACACCTTTTGGAGGAAACAAAAAACCAAACCAAAACAAAACAAAGACCAAACTAAGCCTTTTTTCGGTGCTTGAGATACATAGAAATCTGGAAATTGACCCAGAAAGAGCAGGCAGGGATCCTCTCATCCCTGTCATGCCCAACTGCTCTATGTGAGCACTGATAACAGGCATCATTGCCTCTCTTAATAGCGGAAGGAGGTATTGGGCTTCCACTGCAATAGCAGAGAAGAGGACAAACATATAATGAGGGAAGACTGCCATTTAATCCCTAAATCAGAGATTCAGAGAAATTAGCTTCCTCCTTCCCTTTGGCTTATCTCACACTAGATTCTGTTCTCAACTCCTGTGTATATGACTTGACTCCCACTTCATGCTGCTTCCCTCCACGTGGCAATTCCCCTGCTTTTGGCTCTCTCATCGGAATGCCAGTTTGTTAATATGTCTTGATTTCTGATTTGAGGGGGTATTCCCGCTCACTTGGGCCTCATGCTTCTTGCCCTAGACATGGTGATTACATCACTCTCTCACACAGTGCCAGCTGACTGGCCAGGGCACCTTTCTCATGGTGTTCTCCAGCAGCTCTCTTACTCACTGTAGCAATGTTACAATCTGTGTTCACTCCATGAAGCACTGTAATATGGCCCTAGAAAGATCGAGCATTAAATGGGTTAATAAGAGGGGAGCATTGTCCAAAATTATTTTTATACCATTGACTGTCATCTGGCTTCTAAGAGATGGAGTCTTCTATAATAAAAAAGCATGTGAAATTATCAATGGATATCAATCTTTTTAGTTATTTCTTCTCCCAAGCCCTGGAGGGAATGGCATTCAGATGTTAAATTGGGATATAAGTGAAGGTCACATTCATGTCTCAGAGGAAAGCAGCCAGGATAGTGAGGAGTTTGGAAATCATATCACACAAGCATTTGTTGAAGGAACTGGACGTGTTTAGCATGGAAAAAAGAAGAGTGAGTGGAGAACATGCTAGGTGGCTTCACATATCTTCAGACTTGTCAGAATCATAGGATCGCCAAGTTAGACGAGACCTAAGAGGAGATCTGGTCCTGCCTTTACCTCTCTCCAACATCCCCAATGGATGGTCATCCAGCCTTACCTGGAAGACCTAAAATAAAGAGCTCCTTGCCACCTCTGCAAATAGCCTCTTCCTGCTTTAAAATAATTCTCTTTCATTGTTAGGAAGTCTTTTATGAAGTCAAGCCTAAGTCTGCCTCTCTATCTTTCCCCCATTGCTCCTAGTTCTGTCCTTGGGGAGAAGTAGAATGCTTTTCTACCCAGTGGCCCTCTAAATACTTGGTGATGTATTTGGTGGTGAACACAGCCCAGCCACACCAATGACTTCACTTAGTCAGTCTAAACTCCCAGTTCCTTCAACTGATCATCCTGTGTTTTCTATACCCTTCACCATCCTTGGTGCTGCAAACTCCAAATACTCTTCCATTTTGAAAAAGAGTTAGATTCTCATTTCCACTTCATTGTACCAGTGTGAGAGAATTGGCATCAATGATTGGAAGTTATCAGAGAACATAATTCATCTCAATCTTAAGGAAGGATGACCTGACAATGAAGCTGTCCAAAAGGGAAATGGGCTATCTTATAAGGTAATGTATTCTTCATCACTGGAGGTCTTCAAACACAGCTTAGATGGCCTCTTTTTGAAAAATGTTATGATCTCTTTTTTTTTTTTCAATTATTAAGCATTTTTTTTCACCCTGTCTTTCTCCACAGGGGGAAAAAAGAAATACAAAGCCCTTGTAACAAACAAGTATTGTCAAAGAAAAAAAACCCCAAACTCCCACATTGGCCCCATCCCAAAACACGTCTCATTCTACATGTTACTCCATCACTTCTCTGTCATGGGTTGGGTAGCATTCTTCATCATGTGTCCTCTGCCATCATGGTTGATTATTGCACTGATCAGAGTTCTTATGTGCTTTAGAATGGTTCATTTTTACAATATCGATACTGACAAAGAAATTCTCTTGGTCCTGCTCGCTTCACTTCGCATTAGTTCATGAAAGTCTTCCTGGGTTTCTCAAGAACCATCCCTTTCATCATTTCTTATGACCCAATAGTATTCCATCACCTTCATATGCCATAACTTGTTCAGTCATTTCCCAATCGATAGGCAGCTCCTTACTCCAGTTGCTCACCTACACAAAAAGAAATGCTATGAATATTTTTGTACATATAGGACCTTTTCTTCTTTTTGCTAGATGGTCTTCATCTAGGTAAGTTATAGGACTGGGGTTATTGAATATTATATCATGTGCCATGGACCCCCATCTTTGGTAATCTGATGAATCCTATGGATTTCTTCTTAGAATAATGTTTTTAAATGCATGATCAAAATACAGTTATCAAAATTTACAACAACAAAAAAGTTCACAGACTCCAGCTTAAGAACCCGTGTTGCAGAAAGAATTCCTGCCATAAACCAGGTGTTGGATCATGTGAGGTCCCTTTTAGGACTCGGACTCTATGTTGTCTGAATTGCTATCTCAGGGTGAGGGAAATCATACAGCCCATCTTGCTATTGCAAATATGGGATCATTTCAAGGGCACTAGATTATAGCCTTTGGTTGAGAGCCAAATTGGAGTCACTGAGGGTTTATGGAAGGTTTTCAAAATATCCTCCGGAAAGACTCCTGTCCACCAAACTTCCCTTATTTCTGTGGAAGACACCACCATTTTTCTACTCTCCCAGGTTCAAAACCTTGGTGTTATTCTCGATGCTTCACTCCATATAGACCATTAGTTACCAATTCTTGCCATTTCTAACCACCACATTATCTCCTGTAGCCCACCCCTTCTCTTTACTTATGTTCACAACCCTGTTCAGATGCTCATCACCTCTCATCTATGTTACTAGCTGGTCTCCCTACCTCGAGCCTCTCCCTTCTCCAACCACCACACAACTGCCAAAATGATTTTCCTAAAGCTCAGGTCTAACCATGTCATTCCCCAACTCAATAAACTCCTGTGGGTCCCTGTGCCACTGGGATAAAACATAAACTCTTTTATTTAGTTTTTAAAGTCCTTCCCAACCTGTCCCCAGATTATTTTCCCAGCTTCATTATACATTATTATATTAGCTAGGCCATAATCACAACATAAACGATAATTGTCAATATGTCAGTGTAGTTCTGTTTCGCAAAATATAAGAGACTCTCTATATAGAAAGTAGAAGTAAACCATTTATTCAAACACCAAAGAACCAGATCCCAAAACCAGTAAGTCCAACGCATCCAAGCAGCAAGCAAATTCCAGAACCAGTAAGTCTGCTTTACAATAATAGCAAAGAATCTAAAACGAGACATCACAGCAGGGAGCCAAGCCATCCCATAACCTTCCTGCCCCGTGTAGGGGCTTTGCCGCCAACAATCACTCACAGAACAGCCAACACACATCTGCTCTCTCCCTCAGCTCTAACTGCTCTGAGAATTTCCTGCTCCACCCTTTTAGTTCTCTTCTTCAGCAAGCTCCTCCCATCACATGTGACTTAGGGTTGCTGTGATGTAAGCCTGTCACATGGGCCTATTAATGGATGGGAAAGATCTTCAAATTTAAATTACCATTGCAATTACTCTCCCTCCCACACTCTGCCATCCAACCAAACTGTCTCTCTCTCTTTTTATCCATCTCTAAACCTTTGCACTGAAAGTCTCTCATGCCTGGAGTGCACTTCATCCTTACCTCTGCTTCAGATTGCTTCAAGATGGGGCTTAAGCACCTTCTTTTACATGAAGGCTTTCCTAGTCCCTGCAATGGCTAGTGGCTTCCCCCTTAAATAATTTTTAATTGGGGGAGGGGAATTGAGGGTACAGGAGGGACAAATGGGGGAATCAGTCTGTGTGGAGGTAGGAAGAGGCATGGGAAAGTGGAGTAGGAAAAGGTGGGAGTCCTGCTGACAAATCTCACATTTTTTCTAGCACCAATCCTAGATGTAGGGCCCTTAGAGATTGATGACCTAGCAGGTCATCACAGGTAGCAGGTATCACAAATGAAATGTAAGTTCCTGGGGCTACATTTTAGGAAGAACTTAGATCTTAGAACTCAGAATATCAGAGCTAAGAGGGCCCTTAGAATATAGAATGTTGGAGCTGGGAAGACCCTTAAAGAGTGTCAGAGTTGGGAGGGGCCTTAGAACATTGGATGTTAAAATTGGAAAGGATCTCCAAACTTCCAGAGCTGGAATGGATTTATAGATCAAATGCTTTAGAGTTGAAGGGTCCTTAATCCTCTCAGTCCTTCACTTGGGGAAACTGAGGCTCTGAAATACTGTGACTTGCCTAAGGTCATCCACAGGGAGTTAGTAGCAGAGTAGAGATTAGAGCTCGGATAAAAGAACTGATCATATTTTGTCAGGTTAAAAACATACTAGCTTTCCATAGCTACAGATGAGACCTTTCTTTGGTGTCCCGCCCCTCCCCCACCATTCCCATCTTGTTTGTCTGGACCTTGTGCCTTCTTTCACACTTAGTCACAACCTCACACAGGATGATGATGTTGATGATGACGCTGAGAGACAGTGTAAACCTTCTTCCACTCTCCAGAGACCTGGGTCCGGGGGAGGGGGAAAGAAGCCAGAGCAGAGCCATCAGAGGGATTACTTTTATCCCTAATAAACAGGTCAAGAAATTGAGACTCAGAAAGGTTCAATGATTCACCCAAAGTCATCACCCAGTCATACAGTTGGTAGAGTCAAGACTATAGCCCTAGGGGAATTTCCATTGGGCCACTTTGCCTTTCTGAGATAAGGGGAGAAGGGTAAAAAGACTGTCTAGACTCAGGAAGAGGAGTTCAAATCCAGCCTCATACATTTACTAACTATGTGACCAAGGGCCAGTATTTAGCCTGTCTGTAAAATGGGGTTAGATAGCCTCTACTGCCAGGGTTGTTGTAAGGATCAATGATATGGTATTCTCAAGCCACTTAGCACAGTGACTTGCACACAGTAGGCATTTTTTTCTTCTCTTCCTTCCTCCCTTTCTTGTTCCCTCTTTTCCTCCCTTCCTTCCCCTTTCTTCTCTTCCTTCCCTTTTTTCTTCCTTCTCTTCCCTCCTCCCTCCTTCTTTTCTTCCTTCTTTCCTAGTCTGGGTTCTAGGGTTAGAATCCAACACTTACTCATTCTATGACCTTGAACATGTCAAGTCCCTTTTGTGAAATGAGAAAGTTGAACTAGATGACTTCAAAGTTACCTTAATCTAGTCCTGATACTCTGTATTCTGTCTCTTCCAGATCTGACATTCTATGTTGTAGAACCTTTTCTAGTGCTGACATCCTGTGTTCTAAGAGCCCTCTCAGCTCTGACATCCTGGGTTCCAAGGACCCTCCTAGCCCTGACATCCCATGCTCTAAGGGCCCTGCCAGCCCTGACATCCTGAGTTCTAAGGGCCCTCCCAGCTCTGACATTCTTTGTTCTAAGGGCCCTCCCAGCTCTGACATTCTGTGTTCTAAGACCCTTCTCAGCCCTTACATCCTGTGTTCTAAGGCCCCTCCCAGCTCTGACATTGTGTTCTAAGGGCCCTCTCAGCTCTGACATTGTGTTCTAAGGCTCCTCCCATTCCTGACAGTCTTGGTTCTAAAGACCCAGCTCTGATATTCTGGCCTTTTCTCTTCTGTTTTACAAAGTTTAAAGTCCATTCCTATTCCAACATTTTATGAATCCAAAGTTTCTTTTCACATTTTATGACTCCATAGAGCCTTTAATCGGTGTTTAAATATTCTACCCACCTCTCCTTTTATAACCACATTTGCCATATCTGGCACCCTCCCTTGGTGCCTAATGGAGTATTCAATAGTAATCCAGCCTGCAGCTCCCTACTCTGCATGTAGAGGTGTGCTCTGTGTCTATTCCTATCTCTGTGCAGACTGTTCCTTCTCCATCAATGTAAGGTTTCTGAGGGCAGGGTTTGAGAGGTAGCCACAGCAGAGGATAGTGCAGAGGACCCTGGGCTTGGAGTCAGGAAGTTCTGAGTTCAAATCCACCCTCAGCCCCTTATTAGCTGGGCAATCACAACCATTCTGAGCCTTGGTCTCCTCATCTGTAAAATGCAGGGGTTGAACTAGATGACCTCCTATTTCTAAATCTCTGATTCTGTGACTTTCCCTTCTGGTTTTGTATTCTCAGAGCCTGACACATTATAGGTGCTTAATAAGTGCTCACTAATTGACTGATTAGCAATTTACAACAGCTATGCTTCAAAACTTTACCCTGAGGGGCAGCTAGGTGGCACAGTGAGTAGAGCAGTGGCCCTGGAGTCAGGAGGACATGAGTTCAAATCCAGCCTCAGACACTTGACACACTTACTAGCCCTTGGGCAAGTCACTTAACCCCAATTGCCCTGCCCCCCCCCAAAAAGTCTACCCCGAGAGGTAGGTATTCTTTTTTTTTTTAATTTAAAAAAATCAACAAAGATTTACTTTCTCTCCCTCTTAACATACAGAAAAAAGAAAAACAACAACGAAACCCTTGTAACAAATTAGCATCGTCATGCAAAACAAGTGACCACCTGTATTCTTGTCTCCATTTAACAGAAAAAGAAACTGAGGCTTGCAGAAATTAAGCGATGTGTCTAAGGTCACACAGCAGGAGAGTGCCCAGACCCAGACACAAGCCAGGTCCTTCCACTACACCTATGTCACAGAGGGAGAGGGAAACCTTTTTGCTCTTGCCTTGGCTTCCCCAGACAGAGCAGTACTGATATCTTCCTCAGGGTAGGCATTGTCTGCCTACCTGTTTTGGCTAGCTCCTTTCCAGGAGGAGAGCGTTCCCATCCTCTAAATCCCCCTGTCCATACTGGACAGGGCCAGTAGGGGGCGCAGAGACACTGGGAGAAGTCACTTTCCCAGGCAGCGCAGGGTCCTGGAGGCAGGTGGTTGGGGTGCCCATCTCCTTCCTCATGCCATCAGCAGTTTTGCTTAGAAGGGATATTCCATAGGGGCTCTGGAGATGCCTGGAGGCTCAGGCTCAGACATTCAGACCCAGACCCCATGGCTCATTTCACCAGGAGGTAGAGTCAGCACCACCCTATGGCTCTTTGTCTCAAGAGCTGGCCAGTTTCTGGGGACACCTGAAGGGCTGCCTGACTTTTTCTGGCCACCAAAAGTTATTAGAAGGACTACTTTGGCTCAATAGAAAGAGGAATTTTCTAATAATTATATTTTTCAATGGATCATAGAGCTGGAGTTGAAAGGAACTCCAGAGGTCACCTAGTCCAACCTTGTCTAACTCCTCCATTTTACAGATGGAGAAACTGAGACCTGGAGACATTAAGGGACTTGTTCAATATTATACAACTAGTAAATGTCTGATGGCAAGTCCAGGGTGCTTTCTACCTAACTGCATGGTTTCTTTTGGAACCTGAATTCAATACAACTCTGCCCCTTAGGGTGTGACCTTGACCTCTAACCCTCATCTGTCAAATGAGGGGAGTGGACTAGATGACCCTTAAGGTCCCTATCAGCTCTAACTTGATGACCCTTCAATCCTACAAACCCCTCCAGGTCTCAATTTTCTGATCTGTAAAATAAGGGGCTTAGTCTAGGTGACTTTCTAGTTCCAAATCCATGACTGTGTTCTCTGCCCCCAACAGGCAAAGTCCTTTGCTAGTCCTTAGGGGCTAAATGAAAAATGTATGAGACATTTATAAGACTGCAAGGAGTTTACAGTATGGGCAGAGAGAGAAAACAAACACATGAAAAGTTGTCATAAAACATAGAATGTCTATTCCAAAGGACTCAAGATGAAAAATGCTATTCACACCCAGAGAAAGAACTGATGGAGTCAGAAGGCAGATTGAAGCATACTTTTTTCACTTTATTTTTTTGGTGGGTTTTTTCTTCTTTTGGTCTGTTTCTTCTTTCACAAAATGACTAATATGGAAATATGTTTTACATGGTTGCACATATATAACCTGTATCAAATTACTTACCGTCTTAGGGAGAGAGGAGGGTAGGGGAAGGGGGAGGAGAAAGGAAGGGGAGGGTAGAAGAGGGAGGGGGGAGGAGGGCAGGGGAAGAGAGAGGAAGGAGGGTAGAAGAGGGCGGAAGAAAATTTAGAACTCAAAAATTTTTAAAAATGAATGTTCAAATTTGTCTTTACATGTAATTGGGAAAAAAAATACCATTTTAAAAATAGAATGGCTTAAGTACTTTAGGAAGACTGAGGAAATTGTCCTAAACCTGGAATCTGGGGAAATTTGGGTTCCAATCTCACCTCTGACACTTAGTAGTCATGTGACCCTGGGCAAGTCACTTAATATCTATCTCAGCCTCAGTTTCCTCATAAAATGGGAATCATAATACCAGTAGTGGCTCCCTCACACAGATGTTATGGAACTTAAATGGGAGGTAAGGTGTTGTGGAAACTTAAATCGCTGAGTAAATGTCAGTTATTATTAGGCAGACCTGAAGCAGGTCTGTGAGGATTGCTTGTACTTTCGTTCCCACTGCTTAGCCCACTGCCTGGCACTCAATAAATGCTGGTCGTTTTGACTTGACTCATAGAAAGAAAAGATTTTTTCCCCCATTTGGGGGATTGGCAGAAAAGCCAAGGAAGGTCATTCAGTCCATTCTGTAAACATTTATTATGCCCTCCTAGGTGTCAGGCACTGTTAATAGAGCAAACAATCCCACTCTCCAGGAAAATCCACATTCTACTTTACTTCTTTCTTGACTTCTTCCTTTTATTTCCTTCCTCCTTCCCTCACGCCCTTCCTTCCTTCCTTCCTCCCTTCTTTCCTTCCCTCTTTCTTTTTTCTCCTTCCCTTCCTCCCTCTTTTCTTTCCTTCTTCCCACTCTTCCTTCCTTCTTTCCTTTCTGAAACAATGGAACGAGCAGCCTCAAGAGGTGTTTTAGCAGAACATCATAGCTGTGGAGCTGGAAGGGACCTCGGAGCCAAATGAATCCAATGTTCTCTTTTTATAGATGAAGAAACTGAGGCTAGGGAAAGGGTAAGTAGCTTGCCCAAGATCACACAGTCAGTGAGGGGAAGAGATGAGATATGAGCTCGGATCCCCGACTCTTGACTCTGTATTCTTTTCACTCTACCACACAGACTCTCCAATTCTGGATGACTTCAGTTAGTCATTTAAAATATATATATATATATATATATATATATATATACACACATATATACATATATATGTATATGTATATGTATGTGCATGTGTATGTGTATGTGTGTGTGTATGTGTATATGTATATGTATTATTTCCCCCCAATTACATGTTAAAACAATTTTTTGACTTTTTAAAGTTTTGAGTTCCAAATTTTATCCTTCCCTCCCTCCTTCCCTTCTCCTTCCCCCCCCGCCCCAACAGTAAACAATTAGATACAGGTTATGCATGTGCAATCATGTGAAACATTTCCATATTGGTCATTTTGTACAAGAAGACTCGAATAAAAGAAAAAGAATGAAAGAAAGAAAGTGAAAAATAGCCTGCTTCAGTCTGTATTCAATCCATATCAGTTCCTTCTCTGGAGGCAGATAACATGCTTCATCACGGTCCTTCAGGAATGTGTTAGATCATTGTATTGCTCAGAACAGCTAAGTCATTTGCAGTTCTTCATCCAACAATATTGCTGTTACTATATACAACATTCTCTTGGTTCTGTTCACTTCACTTTGCATCAGTTTTTCCAAGTTTCTCTGAAATCATCCTGCTCATCATTTCTTATAGTACAATAATATACCACTATAATGTAATATAATAATACCAATATACCATTACAATCATATGCCACACTTTATTCAGCCATTCCCCAGTTGATGGGCATCCCTTCAATTTCCAATTCTTGGAGGCCACAAAAAGAGCTGCTAGAAATATTTTTGTACAAATAGGTCCTTTCCCCCCTTTTTTGGATCCCTTTGGGATATAGGTTTAGCAGTGGTATATAATCGAAAGGTATGCACAGCTTTATAGCCCATTGGACATAATTTCAAAGTGCCCTCCAGAATCGTTAGATCAGTTTAGAACTCTATTAACAGTGCATGGGTGTCCTGGTTTTCCCACATCCCCTCCAACATCCAACATTTTCCTTTTCTTTGTCATATTAGCCACTCTGGTAGGTGTGAGGTGGTATGTCAGAGTTGTTTTAATTTGCATTTATCTAATCAATAGTGAATTTAAGCATTTTTTCATATGCAGTCAGTCATTTTTAAAAGTACCTACTATATGCCCAGCATTGTGCTAAGCATTGAGGATACAAAGAAAGGCAAACAGCAGTCTCTGACCTCCAGGAGCTGTCAGTCTAATGAGAGAGATAGCTATGGACTAGCAAGGTGTAGGCAGGCTAACGTGAAGCTAATCAACAGTGGCAAGGCCAAGGAGGCTGTAATCATTGCTACACACCATGGTGGGTTAGATGTGGAAGGTTTCATCCAGCAGTGACACTCAATTTTCTAAGATTCTATATTCTAAAGGTGCTCAGAGCTCTAAAATTTTATGTTCTAAGGCTCCATCCACTTCTGACATTGGGTTCAGAGGTATTACCCACCTCTGACATCCTGTGTTCTAAGGGCCCTCCCAGCTCTGACATCCTGGGTTCTAAGGGCCCTCCCAGCTCTGACATTCTGTGTTCTAAGGGCCCTCCCAGTCTGACATTCTGTGTTCTAAGGACTCTCCCAGCTCTGACATCCTGTGTCCTAAGGGCCCTCCCAGTCTGACATCCTGTGTTCTAAGGGCCCTCCCAGCTCTGACACTCTCTGCTTCTGATATAGGATCTATTATTTAAGCCATGAGTTTTTTGTTTCTCTAAAATAATGGTCTCCACTCTGCTATTGTTGGGAGTCACATCCAGATTCATTAATTCATCAGTAATTTTGCATCATACCTCTTCATTTATTTTCCAAGAAATCTGCATATATTTCTGTGGATTTGTGGCCCCAGACAATTTCCAAGTTTAACCTCAGTGCTACTAGCCTGAAGATGGTCATTTCCTGGCTTTCCTGGTTTTTGCTTCTCCTACCTGCCCACCTGAGAGCCAGTGTGGTATAGTAGATAGAAAGCTGGTCTTGGAGTCAAGAAGACTTGGGTTTGAGTCCTGCTTGAAGAATCCTGGCTGACTTTAGACAACTCCCATAACCTCTCAGTGTCCCCGTCATCTCTCTAAGTTGCAGAGAAGGGGTTAAGCTCTCATTGGTAAAGGGAGTTCCCTAAACTGGGAGTTCCTTAATCACAGGGCTAGACCTTTCCCAGACTTGCCCACTCAAACTGGCCATTCCCTGAAAGCATAAGAGAGGGAGGGAGAAGACGTGGAACCAGGAAGTGGCTGGGGCAGGGCTCAGGACAGGAGGGCATCTTTGTAGCTGCCTACAGAACATGCATCTAATAAGAACTGACAGCTTGAAAGCCCAGCTTTTGCCAAAACTCCAGGGGCTGGCAGGCTGGGTATTGAGGGCTGCTGAGAGAAGAGGGAGATGCAGCGATCTAAGCATTGGTTAAAAAGGGATATGAGGCTTAATGGTAGTAATTCGTGGTGCTGCGGGTAGAATGCTGAGCCTGGAGTCAGTAAGACCTTAGCTCAAGCCCAGCCTTAAACATGTACTTACTGTGTGGCCCTGCACAAGTCACTTAACCCTAGGTTTCTCAAATGTCAGATAAGGAAAATAAAAGCATCTACCTCACAGAGTTGTCATGAAGTTCATTTGAGATAATATTTGTAAAAGTGCTTAGGACAGTGCTATGTGTTTATATTTATTTATATATAATATATAATTTAATGTATAATTTATATATTATACATAATATATATTTATTTATATAATATTTATATAGTGAAACAAGTGGGCAAGGAGGGAGGTTTGCATTTTCATACATGACTATATTCCTTCCACTCCCTTTAAGGAGTCACAGAATGTCAGAACGGGAAGGACGAGGGAACTCAGAACAGAGAATGTCGCAGCTGGGTTAAAGTCCCCACTTACTGAGCAAGTGACTTCACGTTTCTGGGCTTTACTTCCGTCCCTTGTAAAATAAAGCTTTGAGGTAGACAATGTCTAGGGTGCCTTCCAGGTCTCAGCTTTGATACTCTGATTCTGAACTGGCAGGGGTGTTAGAATGTTCAAGTTAGAAGAGACATGGACTGTGAGAGGTAAAAGGGGCCTTAGGACAGGGAATGTCAGCACTGGGAGGTGCCTTAGCCCTGATCCTCCACTGAGATTGCTGCAGAAAGCTAGGAACCTGCACTGATGTGGGGCCCCTAGTTCCCTCCGTGCCTGCTTTACAACTGCAGGAAATAAAGTTGGCACCGCCCAGCTGATCCAGTCGGAAATGCAGAGAATTCACACGGCATTGTTTGTGCTTCCCAAGCCTGGTCTAGGAGGAAGGGCAAAACCAGTCCCATATTAACACCTTCCTATTCCCAGCCTGCCCAGGATCTTTGCTAACAAAGCCATGCACCAGGAGCCTCTTTTCACTGTCCTGAGGAATAAAATCCCAAGCGATCGCCTTCTCTTTCCTCTCTATATTCCAAACCACAACCAGCTCTGGGAGAGGAATACTGGAGGCTAGTGACCTTGCAAATCTGGGCTCTGCTTTGGGGGAGATGAATCCAGTCTCAGGGGCTGGTAGAGCAGGGAGTTTCCTTCTCCCTGGAATAAAAGGTGGGTTGAGACTGAGTCCTGGAAACAGCGGGCTCCAGCCACTGAGAACTCAGCCTTCACTGCAGCAAACTTTGCTGGTTGGTTCCCCCTTCTCTCCCCTCCCCTCTCTGCTCACGTCCTGGGATTTTGGTGCAGTCCTATTAGTATTTCATGAAAGTGACTGCCTCCTTGAAGCATGTGAGTGCAGAGGAGAGATAGAATGGCAAATCACAGAATGGCAGAGCTTAGAATGCTGGATCATAGAATGTCAGGCTGGAAATAACCTTAGAATATGGCATATTAGAGGATCAGAACAACACAGAATGTCAGAGCTAGGAGGGCCCTTAGAACATAGGATGTCAGAGCCAGGAGGGCCCTTAGAACACAGGATGTCAGGGCTGGGGGGGACCCTTAGAACACAGGATGTCAGAGTTGGGAGAAGCCTTAATACACGGGATATCAGGGCTGGGAGGGGCTTTAGAACACAGGATGTCAGAGCTGGGAGGGCCCTTAGAACAAAAAATGTCAGAGCTCGGAGGGACCTGAGAACATAGAATGTCGCTCACATTGTGTTAGAGAAGAGTTCTTCGACCATATAAGAAAATATAATGCAATTGAATATAACACAACACAACAAATATTTATTAAGCACCCATTTTTTGTTCTTGTGTTTGACTCTTTGTGACCCCACTTGGGATTTTCTTGGCAAGGATACTGGAGTGGTTGGCCATTTCCTTTTCCAGTTCATTTTACAGATAAAGAATTGAGGCAAACAGGGTTAAGTGACTTGCCCCAAGGTCACACAACTAGGAAGTATCAGAGGCTGGATTTGAACTCAGGAAGGAGTCTTTTTGACTCCAGGCTGGCACTCTATACCCTGTGCCACCTAGATGCCCCAAGTACTCACTAGGTACATTTAAATTCTCATTAGGGTGTTTTGTAGGTAATATTTGGTATAGTGAATAGAGAGCTGGCCTTGGAGAATCATGAAGACAAGTGCTCATGTCTTGCCCCTGACACATACTATGTGACCTTGGATAAATCACTTACCTATTCAGAGGCAATTCTAATCTAAAGATATACATGGCAGTGGTAATGACTGGTATTGGCAGAGAAAGTATTTTACCAGAAGCTCTCTACACTGATGAAATAATAGATCAAAAAGGAAAACTTCCCTGGACTCAGTACTAGAGACTCATAGACAAATATTGAAATGGTTCCTTTCTTTAACTTACCAGTAACATAAGGGACTTACCATAGACTTACAGGGGATTGTAACATATACACAGATAAGTAAATATTAGGTTATTTAGGATAGGAAAGAATAGTACACTTGTGACTATCAAGGGAGGCTTCCCAGAAAAGGTGGTGCCTGAGTTGAACCTTGGAGTAAGATAAGGGTTCTAGGAGGTAGAGAACATGTTCAGGTATACAGGAGAGCCACTGTCCAAGGTATGGGGATGGAGGACAGAATCCCAATTTCAGCCAAAGATCTAGAACATAGGCTGTTAGAGCTGGATAGGACTTTAGAGTATGGAATGTTAAGAGTTGAAAGGAATCTTAAGCGATCATTTCGCTCCATCCCTTCATTTTACACCACCAGAGGGGTGAAATAATTTTACCATGGCTACAGCAGCAAATTAGTGGTACAGACAGAGATTTGGGTCTTCTGACTCAATCCAATGTAACAGCCTATCAGAGAAAGGAGGAAGTTGTTGGGGGAAGGGGTGTTAATGTTGGGGACCAGTGGTATCCCAAAAGAGTTGTGTTGTGGGCAAACCACACTGTGTGCCACAGAATATCACCATGATTACAGATAAATATAATTATAATGCTGATAAGTAATTTGGATCTCTGGATGGTGTTTCTTGGCACTTCTTACAGTGGCAGGGTGGTTAGTGAGGGGAGAAGAAATAGAATATGTATGGTATATTTAAAAAAAAAAAGCCTCATGCTGGAAGACTTGTGTTCCAATCCTGACTCTGTCATTAACTCACTAGTGACTTTTGATAAAACACTTCATTTCTCTGGAACTCAGTTTCCTCATCTGTAAAAAGAGGAAGGTTGGACTATAGAATCTGATACATCTCTCCCAGCTCATGAAATTCATGTTCCAATGCCTTTTCCTGCTTTGACATTAGGCTGCTGACATTCCGTTCTAACAATCTGTGTTCTGAAGTCCCTTCCAACTCTGATGTTCTATGTTCTGATATTTCTTCAATTTGGACAGTCTATGTCAGGTGCAGGGAACCTTCGGCCTCAAGGCCACCTGTGGCCCTGTAGGCCCTCAAGTGTGGCACTTTGACTGAATCCAAACTCCACAGTCTAAGGGTTGCACTTGAGGACCTAGGGGGGCATGTGTAGCCTTGAAACTGCAGGTTCCCCACCCCCTGGCTATATTTTATTATTTCTGCTTTAAGAGAGAACAGAGTGATATAGTAGAAAGAATGCTGATCTTGCAGTCAGGAGAGCCTGGGTTTTAATCCTGTCTTTGACATTAAGTAATTTTTTTATTGTTGTTCAGTCATTTCAGCTTCTTTGTGACCTCAACCCGGATTTTCTTGGCAAAGATAGTGGAGTGGTTTGCTGTTTCCTGCTCCAATTCATTTCACAAATGAAAAGCAGACAGGGTGAAGTGACTTGCCCAGGGTTACACAGCTAGTGTCTGAGGCCACATCTGAACTGAGGTCTTCCTGACTCCACTGTATTACCTAGATCCCCATAACATAGCTACTAAATGTGTAGGTTGAAGCTCAGAGAAGTTAAGTGACCATGGGTAAATCAACTTAATCTTTCTAGGCTTCAGTTTCCTCATCTCTAAAATGGGGAAAATCCTTGCCCTCCCTACTTTACAGGTCTATTGTGAGGAAAGTGCTTTGCAAACCATAAAGGGATACAGAAATACTACTTATTGTTAATTCCATGCTCTCAATCTCCTTCCCAACTCTATCATTTTAGAACTTCTAAGATTTTATGAATCAGTGTTTATTGGGTTGAATTATATGACAGACACATGTCCCTCCAGATGGAATTGGAAACTGCAGCTCAATCATCCAAGTTCTTGCAAAAACTTGGCTAGAAACCTGCTCCCTCTCTGTGATGCCACTGAAGAGTAGTAATCCCTAACAGTGACCCCCCAGGGTCTGGAGCAGGGATGGTCACATAGTAGGTGCTCATGTCTTGGTACATAGTAAGCCCTTCAAATAATGCCTACATGCATTCATTCATCCATTTGTTCATTCATTCATTCACTGAGAGCTCTCACCTCTCTTAAGGTATGAGAGATTCTAAGACTTCAGGGGTTGTGGAGTGATTCCCCCCTTCCCTATACTAGTTACTTTTGTTTCGGGCATCTGTGTTCATCCCTGCCCTAGCTTTTCCTAAGGGGAATCATTTTGTCCATGGGGGTCTGGGAGGCTGTCCCAAAGACTTCCCTTTCTCCTTGAAGTCCAGCAGGTCCATGTATGCCCACTGCAGTTCTGCTGGAGGACTGCAGAAGATGCTACGTGCGATTTAGAACATTTTTTTTTTTTTGAGGTAGGCACGAGGAGTCTACAGGCACGAGCCAGAAATGGGTCAGCTTTGCGGCATAGAGCTAACAGGGAGGATTCTGCAGCAGCCACTTACTAACAGGTATTTGCAAGGATGGAAAAGTACTGACCAAGAGAATGAGCTGGGCCATCAGTTAACAGTCAGTGAACAATTCTGTTCAACAAACATGTAAAAATTGCTTACTATGAGCAAAGCAAAAAGAGGCAGAGAGAATCGGAAAGATCTAGGTCCAAGAGCTGCCTCGGACTCAAGTTGTCTGGGTGACTTTGGGCAAGCCATTTAACACCCCGCCCCCACCCTTCCTCCAGAGCCTCCAGGCAACTCTCTAAGACCATAAACTGAAATATAGTGGCGGGTAAGAAGGGATAAAGGGAGTTTCTCCACTTGCTGTCTCTAGACCAATGAATTCACAGATTTGGATCAAACCAAAAAAAAAAAAATAATGTGCAAAGTGCACAGCTGGGGGGCTCTAAGGGCTCGAGGTTTAGCAAAAAGAAAAAAAAAAGAAAGAAAAAAAGAAAAGAAAAAAGAACTTGAAATATTGCAGATGTAGTGGAAAGAACACAGATTGGAGTTAGAAGACACCAGTTCGAATCCCACCAGTGACACGAGCCTTGGGCAAGTCACTGCTTCCCTAGGTTTCCGATTCTTCACCTGGAAAAGGAGAAAGCTGGGCTAGATAGCCTTCCAAGTCAAGTTAAGGAGCATTTATTAAGCCCCTACTAAGTGCCGGGCACTTGATACAAAAAGGATGCTCTCAGTCTAACGGGGGAGACAACATAACAACTACGTACAAACAATATATACAGGCTGTCCCAAAAGTCTTGGTGGTTTTAAGCTACTAAAGTTTTCCAGAAAAGAGACAGATTGGGATGAGACTCGAATGAGAAATCCGAAGGTGCAAAACTACTAGGCTATTAAAGCTTAATATATACGGGATAAACCTAGGATCCTAGGACATTTATTATTTGAGTGACCTTGGGCAAGTCATTTAACCTCTTGGTGCCTCAGTTTCCAGATCTGTAATATGGGGCGACCAGATGGCCTCCGAGGTTCTTTCAAGCTGTAAATCTAAGGTCCTAAGATGTTTGGTGGCTGTGGGATCCTAGGCGAGTGCTACACCTCTCCGATCTTCAGATTCCTACTCGGTGGAATGAGGGGGTTGGGTTAGACGCTCTCGGAGGTGTCCGGTTTAGCTCTGAATTCCGCAGCCAATCCCAGGTCTCCTGTGCTCTCCTCCCTCCCTCCCTCCCTCCCTTCGCGCTTCTTCTCCCCGCGCAGCCCAGGCTCTTACCTATGGGTGCCGGGAGTGACTGTTTCACTGGACTATACCTAAGTCCAGACTTGCCCTGGGGGGGAGGGGTGGATAAGCTGAGGAGGAGAGGTGGGAGGGGGGAGGAGGAGAGGAAGGTAGGTGGGAGGCGGGAGAAGTGAGGAGCAATGGAGGGGGGAGGTTTGGGGGGAGGTCTAGAGGGGAGGTAGGGGGACAGTGCAGTGAGGGAGAAGAAGGAGGCCTGGAGGGAAGGAGAAGAGGGGCAGTGGGAGGGGGGGCCTCCTCCTCCTCTTCCTCGTCCTCCTCTTCCTCCTCCTCCCTCTTCTCTCCCTCCCCCCTCCCCCTTGGGCCCGCCCCCGGCTCCCGGCCCCGCCCCCGGCCCGGCGCTGACGTCAGCTGCAGCCCGCCCCTCATTGTCAGTCCCGTGGAGCTGGAGCTGCCGGCCGCCCGGAGGAGCCCAGCGCGGGGAACCTCCGCAGCGCGGGCGGGCCGGGCCGGGGCCGGGGCCGGGGCCGCAGCCGCCCAGGTGAGGACGGGGCCCCGGGGAGGGCGCGGGACCCCGAGGCGGAGCTCGGCACGGGCCTCCGTGAGGGCGGGCGGCCCGGGGACCGAGCCCGGGCAGGCGCGCGGGCGCGTGGGGCACTCACGGAGGGCGCCGAGCCTCCCTCGCGGGGGCGTCCCGAGGCCGCCGGGCTGCGGTCCCCCGAGCCGGAGCTCGGGGCTGACAGTCCGGGCGGAGAGCGAGGCGGGCGGGTGAGTGAGGGGCGAGAGCCCCCCGGAGCCGTGGGGAGGGAGGGGGGCGTCCGGGGGGCGCGAGCGTGTGACCGAGTGTGTGAGTGACAGGCTGCGGAGGTGCAAGGGGCCAGCGTGGTGGGTTTGATCATCCCAGAAAAGAGATTGATTGGGAGGAGACTCCAAGGAGAAATCTGGAGAAGGTGAAAAGCCGAGGAGAGCTGGGGGATGGGGAGAATCCGAGGTGAGGAGGGGAGAAGTTAAGGTGAGGAGGGGACAATCTGAGATGGAGGGAGAAAATCTGAGCAGAGAAGTGAGGAGCGGGGAGAATCTGCTGAAGGAAGAGACGGGAAGGAGGATCTGAGGAGAGAAGTAGGGAGGGGGGGATCTGAGAACTTAGGACAGGAAGAATCTACTCAGAGGAGAGGTGAGGAAGGCGCAATCAGAGGTAAGGAGCGGGAGAATCAGTGGAGAGAGAGGTCGGTCTATGTGGGGAGTAAAAACCAGAGGATAATTAGTGGAAGGGGGGAGTGGAAAGCAGGGAATCCGGGGTTTGGGGCGGGAAAATGAAGTCTAAAGGATTTGAGGGCGCGGTGGTGGTGGGGTCCCCAATCGAGTATAAGGGGCTCTACGCGGAGGAGGGGAGAACCCTGAGAGGAAGGAAGTGATCATACAGGAAGAGCCCGGGAGATCGAGGAGGGGAGGGGAGAGTTTGGGAATGGGGAAGGGACAGGAACAGGAATTGGGGGTGGGAAGGAGGCCTGGCGGGTCCGAAGAGAATCCCTACTCTCCGCCCTGGGAAGGGGGTGCGGGGAGGTCAGAGGGAAAGGAAGGGAAGGGAGTGGAGTGGAGTTCAGTTCTGTGGCTGTAGCAGCAGCAGCTGTCTGCCCTGCCTGCTGTCCCAGGCGATGCTGGTTTCGGCTTAGACCAATGGGCTGAGAAGGAATTTGAGGCATTTGCTTTGTTTAAGTTGCCAGTAGACAGTCCTTAAAACTAATTAATGATGGAATCTGAAAGGAAATGCGGGGAGAGCTCGGGGAAGGGGCTAATTACCAAGCCCGGCGCCTGGGGAGGAGGCCATGCCTGCGTTGGGGGAGCACCGCCCCCTCTCCCCCCCAGCCCCCAGTCACATTAAACTTTTCCGCAGAGTGTGCGGCTTGTCTGCCTGCCTGCCTGCCTGCTTGCCTCCTTCCCTCCCTCGGCTTCCCAGAGGAGATCTGTGCCGATCTCCCCACAGAAACCCAGAGGGTAATCATGGCTTCCAGAAGTACAGCCATGAACTGCGGTTTTGAGAGTGAGTGTCCTTTTCCAGAGAAGGGAGGGCGTCTTCAGGGAATCTCGTGTCCTTGGGAGCGAGTATTCCAGGTCATGGGCCCCTCTTGAGTCGCTCTGGTATCTTGCGGTCCCGGTTAATAGCTTGGGTATGCAAGCCAAGGAGGATCGGCTGGCCACTGAGCATTTCTTCCTAACGTCAGACCCTTTTCCAATGCCCTGGGAGCAGCGTTACGTATTGTCTCAGCAATGCCCAAGCCGGTTCTCACACTCTTGGGGTAGACACCCCCAAAGAGGAAGCGTCCTAGACTAGATATACTGACCTACCTGCCATGCTAGTCCCACCTCCCCTGACTCACTCAGTGACCTTGGGGGAAGGGACTTCTGTTGTCTTATCTGACAATTGAGGATAATACTCCCAGGCCCTCCCAGCCTCGTGGGGATGTTATGAGGGGCGGTGTCTCTCTGAGGTACATTTCTTTTACCAGCTGATTGCTGCTCAGTTCTAATTAGCTGGCCTGGTATCAGAACTGAGGACATTCAATTCCTGCTATGAGTTGTCTCCACCATCTGACAACAGTGGACCATGGAGTTAGGGATTTTAGATCTGCGAGGAACCTTCGAGATCATGTAATCTCTCTCATTTTTAGTTGTTCAGTCGTTTCAGTCCTGTCGGACTCTTTCTGACCCCATTTGGGGTTTTCTTGGCAAAGATACTGGAGTGGTTTTGTCATTTTTCTCTTCCAACTCATTTTGCAAATGAGGAAACTGAGGCAAACAGGGTTAAGTGACTTGTCCAGGGTCACACAGCTAGGAAGTGTCCGAGGCTGGATTTGAACTCAGGAAGAGGAGTCTTCCTGACTCCAGGCACTCTGTGTACTGTGCCACGGAGCTGCCCCTCTCATTTTACAGAATAGGAAACTGAGGTCCTGGGGGAGGGAAGTAACTTACCCAGGGTCACACAGCTAATATCAGAGGTTGGAACTCTGCCTCTGACAGATCCAGTGCTCTCTCCACTGTGCTATTTTCTGTGGGAGAACATGAGCTGTCATACTTTGCAAACACACCTTTCCATCACCCCTTTGCGGGAGTGGAGTGTTTTGAATGGCTAAGTGAAGTAACCAAGTAGAAAATTCTTCTGTCAGAAATAATTATTTTGGTTCGTATTTTCCCTCAGGGCAGATATGTTTTTGATCACTTTGCTTTGTGGAATTTTCCAAGTTTCTAAAATTAAACTATTTTCCTAAACATTGTAAGAAAATCTATTTGAGCAAACTGGGAATAGTTTGCTGGAGGAGGGGTCAGTGGGAAGTTGGGGGCATGGGTGAACCAGCAGAAATCTAAGTTTCCTGGATTGTTTCAATTTCTCGAATACTTTTCACTTTTCTCAGTTATAGTCTATTTGTATATAGGTCTAATCACCCCAGTAAGCTCTTTGAGGCTAGGGACATGTTCTCATCATCTCCCCCTCCCCAGTGACTAGCATATTATATATAGTAGTCACTTAACAAATATTAGGTGAATAAAAGAATGAGCAGTTTTGCTAAAACTGTCAGGGACCTTAGAAGAGGGGAGGAAGTAAACATTTGTAAATCACCTACTATGTGCCAAGCTTAAATACTTTGGCCACACAATGAGAAGAAGAGACTCACTGGAAAAGACCCTGATGTTGGGAAAGATTGAAGGCAAAGAGAAAATGGGGCAAAAGAGGAGGAGATGCAGAGTATCATGGATGAACATTAGCTGAGACAGACTTTGAGAGATAGTGGAGGACAGAAGGGCCTGATGTACTGTGGTCCATGGGGTCGTGAAGAGTCAGACAGGACTGAATGATTGAACAACCTATGTCGGATACTGTGCAGATTGCTTTTACAAATATTATCTCATTTGATCCAAGAGATTATCTAGTTCAGCATTATCATTTTACAGATGAGGAAACTGAGACCTGTGGGCTCGAATTGACTTGCCCAACGTCACACAGATTTCAACCTACTTCTCCTGACTCGAGGGTTTTTTTTCCTCCATACACTTAGGCATTATTATTTTTGGGGGACTCTTTGTACATTTGACCTAGCTTTCTTTAGTTCTTGGAAGTTAACTTTTCTTCATTATTTTGATCTATCTGAAAAAGCACTCTCTGGAAATAAAGTGACCTGGATTCTAGTGCTGGCTTTGACGTGGAGAGAAACTCTGTGAACCAGGGCGGTCATTTAAGTCACTCTTTAGAAAAGGGGGATACATACATATACCATTGTCTCACCATAGTGTTGTCAGAGTCCACAAAACAAGCATTTATTAGGCTGTTGCTATATCTTGGTGGCATAGATTTAGGTCTGGAAGTGATTTTAGAGCATCTGTGCAGAGTACTGCATGAAAAACCTGCCCCCACAGAACTGACATCCTCTGGGGGAAATCCACCAGAAAATGTTTTTCGTTGGGGACTTGATGGTTTTGAGTTTGCCGCCCTATAGACAACATAGAAATTGATGGCAGTACATAGTAGGTACTTTATAAAAGGGCCGATGAGGTTGGTGGTATTCCTTAGATGAAAATGTCGAGAGCTGGAGAGTTTCTGTTGCAGTGGTTTGATGTGGTCAGGGGGTGTGGATCGGTGGTTGTCGGAAGAAAGGTGGTACCAAACTATCTTTCTTCACTTGTAGAAGCCCTCTCAGTGATATTCAGGAACAGAAAGTGAATACTTTTTCATGTTATATACCTCTGGCAGCTTTTAAGGCAGTTCAGTAAAGATAAGCTACGTATCCAAGTCAAGAGGTAGGCTCTCCCAAACCCTAACCTAAAGGGGTGGTACAATGTGAACTATTCCTAATAATGGAATTTTCATTTTTAACATGTTTGGTTTGGGGGAGGTCATTCTATTTTGTGTGTATTTGGGGGTAAGGCACTTTTGGTAAGGATTTCTGCTGGTGCCTGAGGCTTTGATGAAATTTACAATTAGAAGAGACTCTGTTGTCCCGGTCTGGTCAGAGAGAGAGAGTTTACCCACGTGATTTGGTCAAGGCTGGGAAAAGTAGTAGCTCTACATTTCTTTAAGGTTTACAAAATACTTTATAATAACTGGTGAGGTAGGTAGTGAAAGTACATCATCCCCATTTTATAGATGTGGAAACTGAGGCTCAAAGGAGTGAGTTAAATGATTTATTGGCCCATGGTTACACAGATAGAAAGTGCCAGAGCCAGGATTCAAAAGGTTTTTTAGTCTCCTGAGTTGTAAGTCCAGTGCTCCATTCTCTGTCTGGTGAAGCCTAGGGATCTCTTCTTAGAACAAAGTTTTTAAATACAAGTGTTAAAATACATAGGAGTATAAGAGAAATCATATATATATATACACACATATGATATACACATATGTATGTATACACATATAACCACATGTACACATACATGTTAATATAGGACACTAATATATAGCTAATGTATAACACCAACATATATAAGTCTATACTATACAACAAACATGCTATTTACATAATATGAACAATATGAGACATTATATTAAAATATCAAAATATTTTACAAACAAGTTCATCATCCCTCAGTTAAGAACTCCTACTCTAGAAAGATCCACTAAATAATTGAAGTCGCCAAGTTAAAGGTGGTGTGAAGAAGTAAGGGATCAGGAGAAATAGAGATGACGAGGGTTGCCAGTGTAAGGCAAGGAGAAATATATCAGAGCTCACAGAATCTCAGGGACAGTAGCAGTTACTAAAGACGCTGTTAAAATTGATCAGAAAGCTGGGTATTCATATGTTCCCTTTAGGAAATGTTAGCCCCTAGGGGACAGAGGCTGATATTTTTATGTAGGACTGTATGATAAGGGGCTTTTCTCTATTCTTTGAGTATTCTAAAACCTTGATATCTAACCCTTAGGAAGTAACATTTCATAAATGCAGCACTTCAAGTGAAAAAAAACCAACATCTACAACTTCTTAGTTTTCTGACAAAACTCAGGTTCTTTTTTCCGTCTGATAATTTCTCTAGTCTTTGATCCATTCCTAGACTTCCTGCAGCCCTGCTCCTTGTTTTTTCTTCAGAGAAATCTCTAAAATCCCTGTGTTTACCTCTTCTATTCCCACTCCTCATAATTTGCCACTATATTTTCAACTCTAGTGCTCCATAATATCAACGCACACTTAGAAAAGTTTGTGTCTACAAATTCCTTTGGTCAGAATCGCTGTTAGTTGGTAGAAGCGTTACAATCACCATTTTTAAGATGTAGAATCAGTTTTGGGGAAGATACATGTTGGATCCATGGTCAAACAATTTGACCCTCAGACCCAGGCTCTCTTGATACCTCCACTACCTTACTCTTAATCTACTTTGAAGCCCCTACATGGAAGTCAGGTCTTCGGTTCCCACAGTCCTCTAGTTTCTGTGGGAAGCACCATTTAATGAACCAAACAGAACTCAGAGGCACCATTCCTCTCTCTTTTCCACCCTGCTCCACCCAGTATACCTCCCCAACATTTGAGAAATTTTAAAAATTTTATCGAAAATAACTTGATCCATTCAAATCATTGTATCATAGCAGCAGTTACCTTTTCAGACACCATTGCTTTCCTCTACTGTTTGCTTCTTGTCATCTAGAGACCTTGTGTCCCATTTCCCAAGAAACCTGCAGAATTAACCTGTTGCTCAACACACCTGCAAGTATCACTTCATTTTGGTAAATGCCTCTCCAGTATTTACTGTGATGACATCCCCCTCTCTATCAGTTATCTTCTTTCTTTAGAATATTAAGGTTCTGTGATCTCACTAGTAGTGGAGCAGATATTAGCTCAGGCTGACAGAAATGCAGCTCTTGGAGCTCACCTCCTCTGGACTTAGCCAGGCTGATTCTTGAGCCTATTGCCTGACCTTTCTTCACTCCATAGAGGGCCTAGACCTCTACTGGTATAGCCTTTGAGAAGCCTGGCTTGACCATGCCCCCATGAAACATTGGACTCTAATGAGTGAGGAACTTAGCAGAAGTTCCTTACTTCCTATTACCTTCAGCATAAAATCCAAACTTCGTGGCCTAGCATTCAAGGACTCTCACAATCTGTTCCTGCTCCTCTCTGATCAGTCACTAACCTTCAATTTTGACTAGTTCTGTCCGCTTATTGTTCCCTGAATGTGCTTCCTGCTTGTCTACATCATTACCTTTATCTTCTTACTTTCCCCACTATGGTTGCCTGACGCTTCTCTAGCCTTTAAAGTCTTACATATCCTTCAAGGTCATTGAGCCTTCCCCCTACCAACCCAGCTCACAATTATCTCTTTCTTCTCCAAATTCCTACAGCATTTATTTATTGCCTCTTGCCTCTATCACTCATTCGACACATCCTTAATTGATTTTTTTCACATGCCTATGTCTTATGTCTCCAAGGAGATTTTAGTTTTCGTAATAGGAGGACCTGGTTTTTCTTATATCCGTCACCATCTTCTTGAATATACTAGGTGCTTATAAATGTTTTCTAACTTTAATCATTGCTACATTCTTCATCATAAATTGACATTTACATAGCACTTTCATTTTCGCTAAATGCTTTAGAGACATTGTATCTCGCTCATTTGAACCTCGCAATAATTCTTTGAGTTAGGTGAGCACTACAGATATTATTATCACCATGTTACAGATCAAGAAACTGAGGCTGCTTGAATTTAAGTGACTTGCCCATGGTCAGGTAGCTAATCAGCGTATGACGACTTAGGCATTGTAATCCAAATAATACCAGATTAAGTATATAGAATTTATATTACAAAGTGAGAGAGAGAGAGAGAGAGACAAAGAGGAGGGGGGGAGGGGGAGAGAGAGAGAGAGAGAGAGAGAGAGAGAGAGAGAGAGAGAGAGAGAGAAAATGAGAGAATGAGAATAAGAATAACTGGGAGAGGGGGATAGGGAAGGCCTCCCATAGGAGGTGTGATATGAGTACATTCAGGACATGAGAAATTACTTATATAAAGGCCCAGAGGGGGAATGTTATACATGTAAGAGTAGGAGATGGTGGGGCAACAGCTAGCAAGCCAGTTTGGAAGAGAATACATGATGGAGAATAATATGAAATAAGACAGAAAAGGTAGATGGGGGCCAAATTATGAGGGCTTTTTAAAATGCTGTGCTGAGGATTCTGTATTTTATCCTTGAGGTAATGGGGAACCACTGAATAGTTTTCATGGGCTGGTAGTTAAAATGATGGTTGGAACTGTATTTTAGCAATATCAGTTCAGCCTGTGGAAGGGAGAAGACTGCAAGTTCCCTAACCTTCCTGGGCCTCCTTTTCTTTATCTTTGCGAATTTGACCTAAATTAGTGTTTTTAACCTTTTTTTGTGTGTCTTGGACCCTTGTGTGTCTGAATGCAGTAGCCCTCATCTTCAAATAATGTTTTTTATTTTTAAAAATCATTTAAAGTAATGCTAGATTCCAGTTAGACCAAGTTAGTGAAAATAAGGATGCTAATAATAATTATATGTGTTTTCCCATCCAAATTTGCAGATCTCCTGAAATCTATCCACAAACCTTTTAGTGGTCCATCGGCTCCAGGTTAAAAACCCTTCTATTATCTCAGAGATCCCGTCTACCTTGATGATTCTTCTCTCTCACACTTCTCCCTTTCTCTCTCAGGCACATTGCCATCTAGCTAGATTGGACCACCAAGCCCTTCTTTAAACTAGTCCAGTGTGTTTGTCCTTGCTGTATCCTCTTTCCTTGGGATGTGCCTTCCCTTCTTCTTGAAATGCTCCTGATCTTTGAAGGATCGGTTGACTTGCCATATCTTCTGAGAAGCCTTCCCTAATCTCTCCCCTCTTCCCCAGTCACTCCAAGCCAGTGATCTTGGCGTCATCCACCTTAGTGGTTTCAGTTGGGTCCCAGTCTCTTCCACAGATGCTCCTATGAGTTCTGTTATTGACCATGTGCTAGCTCTGCAAAGTGCTTTCTTGGCCAATAAATAAATAAATGCTTGCTTGAGTTATTAATGCTTTCACTGTGAAGCTGTGGGCTAGAAGAGGTGTGAGGTGGGGTGAAATGGGGAGGGGGGAAGCTGAGTTAGCTTCTTCAGCAAAACATGCTTTATTTTGATGACAACCATAAAAACCTTGAAGCCAGTTAAGTCTATTTAAAGCTACCAAGACCAGCCAGTAGTAAGCTCTTGGTAGTTTATTCTCTTTCCTGGCCCAATGGTAGGTTTTTATTGAAATCTTGGTTTGCTTAATTTGAATTCGCAGTTGGAAGACCCAATTTAGTTTTCTTTAAAAATTGTTTTTCTATTTTAACATATCTTTCTGTATTTTTCACAACTGATGTAAATGTAGGTCTATTTATTAAGCACTAAAAATGCTATACTTAAAAGCAACAATTCATCATTTTGATCACTTCTTTCCATTAATTTTGTGGCTTCATCAGAAAATTGGTGACTTGGTAATTTTATTTATTGAAATTAATGCCAGTGGTTATTGAGCAATAGGCATATAAATTGTTTAATTAATTGAAACAAGCTTGGTGAGCATTGAGTTTCTAGGTCTGGGGCAGGAAGGGACTTCGGAGGCCATCTGGTTCAACTTCCTGAGGAAACTGGGAGGTTGTGACTTGAGTTCTCTGTCTCTAAAGGCCATTCAGCATAAGCTGGGTGACTGGCCACTTATTTGTCAGGGATGTTTAAAGCTTGACTTCTAAACTCAAGGACTAGGAAACTTGAGGTCCCTCCTAGCTCTGAGATGCCAGAATTCTATTCTTGAAAGTTTCAGGAAAAATTTTACTTTTTGCTAAAATCAGCATGTATATATATTTTAAACTACTTTTAAGTTATGTGAAATGTTTCATACACTAGACCAAAATGAGGAACTTAGGAGCAAAATTCATGTTTAATGAGAATCCCTTCAACTTAGAAAGTTTTTATTCCCTATAGAATTACAAAGAATGATTAGAGTTGGAAGGGACTTTAGCAATCATGTGATCTTATTTTATAGATAAGGAAACTGAGGTCTATAGAAGTGGAATGACTTGACCAAGGTCAAAAGAAAGGTGAGCTTTCTTCTTTTCTGGATTTTCAAACAGTTTTCCCACTTGGAATTAAGATTAGATCATCATTTAATTATTATTTGTTGAAGTTCCCTGATTTCCTTGAAAATGTTTTTCTTGAGTGGTTGACACACTGAAAGTGATATAAGAGAGTGATTAATGAGAGTCAATAAACATTTATTATGCACCTACTATATGCCAGGCTCTGCGCTAAGTACTGGTGATATAACTGATCACGGAGATAACTGAGAGATGATTGTTGGACGTTTATATTCCTAACCAACCGTTCTTCAGAGAGACCCTGGTGTGGAGGGTTGAAGATATCAGCAAAATAGTGTGTTACCGGTCACCTGGTTCATTCCTCTTATCTCATAGTGTAGAAAATCACAAGAGTCAGAGAATTTTAGAATCAGAAGAGATTTCAGAGGTCATCTTGTCCAACCTGCTCTTGAGTCGAAATCTCTTCTACATAACATCCTTGGCAAGTAGTTCTGTAGATTCTGCTGAAGATATCCAGTGAAGGGGAACCCACCATCTCCTGAGATAGGCAATATAAGAAGAAGACTCCCTTTCCCTTCTTGTCATTCTTTTTTCCCCTCTCCCTACCCCACCCCATCCCACCTGACCTGCCTGCTCAAATCTTCTATTATCCAGGCTAAACATCCTTAATTCCTTGATGTTGTCTGTCTCCCTCCATCTTGGCTGCCCCTGCTCTGGATATTTCTAAAATGTGCCAATGTCCTTCTTAATTGTCCTTTTCAGAATATGGATTCCTCTTCTTTCTGTATTAGACATCATCAAGATAATTAAAAACCTTTTATGTTGTAGAAACAAGAATAGTGTTGAGAGAATCATGTCTTTATTAGAGGCCTTACATAGAATGCTTCCTTTCTGAAGTCCAGAAAAATGTTTTTCAAGGAAATTAATTATACTCATTCTGGTTCCATCTAGCTCCCATATGCTCTGACTCTGCTATTTCTCTAGGGGAACTAAATCCTTGCAAAAGTTGCTTAACCTCCCTGAGCCTTGTTCTTCTCATCTCTAAAATGAGAGGTTTGGATTAGAGGACCTTCCCGCTCTGGCTCTGGGATCCTGCTATGACACCATGGTTTTAGTCCATCTGGTGTGTGATCTGTTTGCTGAACTTTTCTTACGAGATGAAACACATATTGTCTCCTTTCAGGGAACCAGAAAATGATATACTGTTATATATATGATATATATATATATATATATATATATATATATATATATATATGATGCATATATATGTATATACATGTATAAATGATACCTTTTAAAATTGTTTTCATATACCTTTTCTTTTAGTGCAGAACATTTCAGCAAAAGTAAAATTTCAATTAAAAACCAAAACTTTGCATTTTCTTCATCCTGACTGGCTGCGTTGGCTTTGAAGTCTCTGGTGCTTCTCCTGCTTAGGAAATGTGAAATTATATGTAGAAGATATATTGGATTCCATGCCGTCTTGAGGGGGATGGGGGGGAAGAAAATCTGGAACTCAAAATTATGTGGAACTGAGTGTTGTAAACTAAAAATAAAAAATCTTAATTATAAAAAAAAGAAAAAAAAAGAATTAGAATCTTTTCAAAAGGCTCATGAGTATTGGAATTGGCCCCACTGTAATCACACAATGGTGTCAAGGAGGAAACATGATCCCCTCCTCTTCATTCCGCACACCCTCCAGAAAGTGAAGCTGTCACTGAACTCGGATCAGAAAATGTTCTCAGACTGGTGCCCTGGAAATAGCAAGCTCAGGAGACACAGGAAAGCCTAAACCAACCTACTGGTCAAGTTCTATTGTTGTTGCTATTCCAGAGTTTCCAGAGACCTACACAACAATTAGTGTGGATTTGAGGAAAGAAAAGTTCCCCCTTTTCCTTCAGAAGCCTTAAATATCCGTGGTCCAATTGACCAAAGAAATCCCCTCCTTGTGTTTTTTCCTTAGGATCTACCTGCTCTTTCATTTGGTCTTGCTTGTACTATAAATGCGTGGCAAAAGTGTTTTCTAAGGATCTTCACTCCACAAAGTATTTTGTAGGCAGAGAATCTTAGCATTTAGACTTGGAAGACAGGACCTTGGAGAATGGCTAGTCCGATCCCCTCATTTTCCATGGAGATAAGGAAATGGACCTAGAGAGATTAAATGATTTAACTGAGGAATACAAGTTGTGGTGCTGAGATCTGAACTCACCTGCTCGACACTCCAGCTGCATTGGTTTGCTCCTCCACATTGCTCTGTAGTAACTGTTCTCCATGGGCAGCAAGATGGTGCACTGGATAGTTTGCCAGATCTGGGGTCAGGAAGACTCATTATCCTGGGTTTGAATCCGGCCTCAGACATTTACTAGCCGGATGACCCTGGGCAAGTCACTTAACCCTGTTGGCCTCAGTTTCCTATAAAATGAGCTGGAGGAGGAAATGGCAGATCACTCCAGTATCTTTGCCAAGAAAACCCCAAATGGGGTCACGAGGAGTTGGATATGACTGAATAGCAACAACAACAACAAGAAACTACTCTCCATATTCTTTACTGAGGTCAGCATCATCCCTTTTTAAAAACCTTATCTTCCTTATTTATGAACTTAAATATCAACAAGCATGAATATTTCAATATACAAAGAACAGAGAAGAGGACTATATATGAAATGGAATGAAACTGAATATTCTCCCCCACCCCTCCTCCTTCCCCTCCAAGCATTCTACCCAAGGCCAAGATCGAAGTCTAGGCTTGGCCCTGAGCCCAGGATTCATCTCCAGTCAGTCCTGATCTTTGACTCAATGTCTTCTGTCCTAGACATGTTGTTAGGATATTCTTCCCCTTGTAATTTCACCTTTGTTCATTCACTTGGCACGTGAGCTGATGCAGCCATTGTGAATTGGGGACTGGTAGAAAAGACCGAGGGAAGCCCTTCTTCTTGTGGAGTAGAGGTTGTCAAACTCGTTTCTGTATCGTGGAACCCTTTGGCAGGCTGGCGAAACCTATGGACCCCTTCTCAAAATAAGGCTTTTAAGTAATTGAAGGAGAAGCTAAATTTCATCTAAAAATTAGTGAAAATAAAGATATAATTCCCTACACCCCCATCCAAGTTCAAGTTCATGGACCCCAAGTTTAGAATTCTTGTTCTGGAGTAATTGGCCACAGTGTCACTTGCAGGAAGATCAGAATACAAACTGTGGGCAGGGGTGGGGTTTGGCATCTCACTACCATCTCATCCAGCTGATGAGGAGAGGGGGTGGCACAGAATATAACCTCAAGGGTGTCTCATTCCTTCCCTTTGTGTATTTTTCCATGTCTGAAGCTCCGAGCTGCTTGACTCTGGTGGCACGCCATTTCATCCCTCTCTCTTCTACCTTTCCACAGAAGGGAGGTGTCCTCCCAGCCTGAAGACAAGAGAGAGTCCCCTAAGCCTTCCCACACTGTGTATAGTGTTCATCCCCAACCAGGGCCTTGTCTTCCTCCCTTCCTCCCTTACTGCATAGAGGCAGAGCCATGATAGGGGCTCATTTCACAATCAGAGATTCATGTACAAGCTCATTTTTTTTTTGAGGGGGGAAGGCAGGGCATTTGGGATTAAGTGACTTGCCCAAGGTCACATAGCCAGTAAGTGTGTCAAGTGTCTGAGACTGGATTTGAACTCATATCCTCTTGACTCCAGGGCTGGACTTCTACTCACTGCCCCACCTAGCTGCCCCTGAAAGCTAATTTTTTTTTTAAGAGCTGGAAGGGACCTTAAAAATCATCTTTTTTGGGGAGGGGCAGGGCAATTGGGGTTAAATGACTTGCCCAAGGTCACACAGCTAGTACATGTGTCAAGTGTCTGAGGCCGGATTTGAATTCAGGTCCTCCTGACTCCAGGGCCAGTGCTCTACTCACTGCACCACCTAGCCGCCCCCTTAGAAATCATCTTGTCCAACTCTTCATTTTACAGATAAAGTGAGTTGCCCAAGGTCATGTAGGGAATAAGTGGCAAATACACACATTTGAACTCAGGACCTGTGACTGAATCTATCACTGAAATATTCTCTGCGGTTTAAGGACGCTGGTTGACTACACTTAAGCAACCATCTGATGCAAGAGCATCTATCCAAAACCCTGTTGTGCTAAAAGTGGTGACCTTCCCCTCCCAGTGGAGTGGTCCCTCTTCTCTTTATGCATCAGAACCGTTATTTCTGTCCTAAGTTAGTCATGGAAAACACCTTAAGAGCTTTTCAAGGCTTTTCCTTTTTACCATGTCTTTGTTACTAAGATGAATTCAATTTAATTATCACTAATTATATAAAGAATAGTAAATCATATAAAACAAATTAATAATTAAGTTTAAATTTTTTTCTTGCAGTATGAACTTAACTTTTTCTTTTGTCAATAGGTAGGTCAATAGACCATTAGACTGGGACCTGTGGGATAGTTTCTTATTTATTGCTAACTAAGGTACCTCACATTTAATCAATGTTGAATGAACGGATTTTTTTTAATCCCTCCAACAGAGCCTAGTACAATCCATTATGCCCTGGTAGGTGCTTGAGTCATCTGGGTTCTAGTCTTGGCTCAGGCACATGCTATGACCTAGAATCATAGAATTTGAGAGTTACAAGTTGAAGCCCATTAGTCCAGTTTATTCCCCAGAGTAATGGCCACCAGTAAGTGGCCATCCCACCTTTGGAGGCCTCTGCTTTCTCATCTGTACCAGGATGGGTTATACCATCGCTGAGGTGCCGTCAAACCCTAAGATACTAATTTGTCTATAATAAAGCATTCTTCCCCTCTGGTCCTGCCCCTGATGCCTCATGATAGCATGGAGGTAACCCTGGGCTCCTGAGGCCTGTGCCAGCATAACACAAGCTCTGGCAAGTCCCACCAAACTGGAAGGACTTAGATTATGGGCTTCAGGAGAGGCTGTGTCTTACATCCCTGGAGCAGTCTAGTTGACTGTGGAAAGGCTCCTCACCAGTGGGGTTGACTGTAGGGGGATGATTTTTCAGCCACAATGATTCATGAAGGCACTCTTAAAGGCACAGAGGATGTACTGCCAACCCCTTTGGTTGTGGGGTCCTCACACCAATAACAATAGCAGTAATAGCTAGTATTTCTAGAATGCTAATGCAAGGTTTGCAGAGGACTTTACAAATATCTCATTCGATCTTCACAACCGTGCTGGCAGGAAGGGGTTCTTATTATTCACATTGTACAGTTGGGGAACCTGAGGCAGACAGGTTAAGTGTCTTGCCCAGGGTCACACAGATAAGAAGTGTCTGACGCTGGATTTGAACTCAAGTCTTCCTAACTCCAGGCCTGGCAGTCCAACCAATGTGCCACCCAACCATCTGTATTGAAACACAGATACTTGTATGGCAATTAAAACCTTAAATTTTGTAAAATCTTTGATCACTTTGGAGTACTGTTTCAACTTTTTAGCAGATTACTTGAGATCTGCATTTGGAATGAGCAAAAGAAAAAGTCAACATTCTGGAGTATTGGAGGGTTTAGCCCCTAAGTAAGAGGTGTAACTTTCTGAGGCCCGAGAGTCTAGCCCAAGGAGGTAAGGGGGAGACAGAATGTTCCCCTTAAAAAAGTTTCTCTGTGAGGACCCTGGCGCACCTTGACTTTAGCTCTTTAAGGACCTTAGAGGAGGTACCACATGGCGTGTTGATGAGAACACTGGATTAGGAGACAGGAGACCTGGATTCCAGTCCCAATTCTGTTATTGGTTAGGTATGAGACCTTGGACAAGTCATTTTCCCCTATTGGCTTCAGTTCTGTTCTTTGGAATATGAGAGGGTTGGAGCAGACATCTCTCACCCCTGACAGTATACATTCTAAGGCCCCTCCCTGCTCTGACATTCTAGGTTCTAAGGCCCCTCCCAGTTCTGACATCCTATGTTCCAAGGGCCCTCCCAGCTCTGACATTTTGTGTTCTAAGGCCTCTCCCAGCCTTGACTTTCCATGTTCTAAGGGCCCTCCCAACTCTGACATTCTGTATTCTAAGGGCCCTCCTAGTTCTGACATTCTCTATTCAAAGGCGCCTCCGAGCTTCGATTTTCCACATTCTAAGGGCCCTCCTAGCACTGACATCCTGTGTTCTAAAACCCCTCCCAGCTCTGACGTTCTGTGTTTTAAGGCCCTTCCCAGCTCTGACATTCTGTATTCTAAGGCTTCTCCCATCTCTGATGTTATATACAGCATCCTAAGACCCCTCAAAGTTCTAACATTTTAGGTTTTTAAAGGCCTTTTCCATTTCTGATCTTCTGTGATTATAATTTTCAAGCCCCTTCTGAATAATCTGAACAAAATAACAATTTTTGAAGGACAAAGAAACTATGTCAGATATTGCTTTTATGTCTGAAATAGCAAATAAAACAGAAATAATTTCTTTTTGAACTTCGAAATAAAATTTGGCAAAAGATGAGACATTGTAGGTGAGAGTCTGATCTGAATATTCAGATAGATTCTTGCTAATGTATGATTCACTTACATGCATTATGCCAATATAGTAGGTAATACTAAAGCATGTAATTCACTCTCACATTCCTAATGTTACTATAAAGTAGTGGGAGTGATTTTTTTTTCCTTTTGGAAATATGTCAGATCTTCTACAGCCAAATGTATTTTGTTTCTTTGGGGGGACTGACACATTCCCATGGTGCTGCTGTAACTCAGAACATTTTTGGAAATATTTTTGGGAAAGACTTTGGAGTCTGTCAGTTTTTGAATAACCTCATTGCTGAGAGGTCATTATTTGTTGAGGAGGGATTTGAATTTTGAAAATGTGCAGAAGTCATGTGAAACAAGGTTTGAGGAATAAGATGGATGATAGTAACTCACATTTATATAGTCCCTTATGTTTTAGTAGCTAGGGCAGCTGGGTGGTTCAGTGAGTGGTGAAGTAGATAGTGCTCCAGGCCTGAAGTCAGGAAATCTGGCCTCATACAGTTACTAGCTGCGTGACCCTGGGCAAGTCACTTATCCCTGTTTGCCTCAGTTTCCTCATCCATAAAATGAACTGGAGAAGGAAATGGCAAACCACTCCAGTGCCTCTGCCAAGAAAATACCAGATGGGGTCACAAAGAGTCAGATATGACTGAACAATAACAAATGCTTTTTGAAAGTAAGTTCTTAATGACTGGGAGTGACTGTGGTAAAGAACAAGAAACAAAAACAGTTGTGATGGTTAGAAATGAAATTGAAAAAAAAATTATTAAGTGCTTACTGTATGCTAGGCAAGCCTTTGGCCATACAGACACTAAATGTGTCCTTGAAGAGCTTACTCTCTCATAGGGCCTGACAGTATAAATAGGGGAGCAAAATAACCCCATGGCTTGGAGATAGCCAGGCAGTGGCATGGAAGGCCTACCTAGGGGACCCGGTCAGATAAAGGGAAAGCTCCCCTGTGTTCAGAGTCCAGCATCGCAGGGCAGAAGTTGTAGTTTTACTGGGAAGAACCAAAAGAGGAGTCTGGAGTAAGAAAATGAGACTGATTTTTTTTCTTAGTAAATTTGTTCGAAGAATTCCAAAAGTATTCTAAGCAGGGGCAGCCTTTTTAGAATGAGCATATGGCTTACTTTGAAGGAGATGCCACTGAGTGAGTGCAAAGCACTCAAAAATCTTAGAAAACTGTTGCAAACCCCAGCCTGCCAGGTTCTGGCTGTATGGCCTTGGCTAAATCATTTCTCCTCTGTGAGTGTTGGTTGTAAAATGGTATGACCTACCTGGATGGATTGAATAAGATTGTGTGTGTGTATATGTGTATGTGTGGACAGCGCTCTGTGGTTGATGTCCTTGAATGCACTGAAAGAGGGGTGATTTTGTCAGTATTAGTGCTACCCGCCACCCTTCTCTGACACATCACAATCTCTTCATGGTTCTTCATGGTCTGATTTAACCCCAAAATGTTATTTATTCCCTGGTGGCCAGCCTCCCCGTAATGAGCCTCTCTAGGCTTAGCTAAGCTGGCCCTCAGATAACCACCATGTCATCTCTTGAGAGGATGGTTTTGAAGCCTTTCTGACTCCGTAGATCCTATTAGAGCTTGTGGGCTGCTGACATACAGCATGTTGGTGAGGGGGATAAGCTTCATCATGACAGCTAAATGGTAGAGGATAGAGTGAATGGGAACCAGGAAGACCTGAGTTGGAATCGTGCCTCAGATACTTGCTAACTGTATGTCCCTGGGCAGGTCACTTAACCTTTCTTAGCCACAGTTTCCTTGATTATGATGACAATAAAATCACTTACTTCACTGGGTAATTGTGGAGGATCAAAATGAGATAACTTATGGAAAACACTTTGTATACCTTAAAGCACTATATAGGTGGTAGCTAGTATTATTATCATTGTTTTTTTGGTTCTCCTTCCGTGGTTGGGCACTGGAGGAGAATTTCACTGGATATTTGTGGTCCTCTATAGTAAACAGCTCTAAGCTTTTTTTTTTTTAAAGCTAAGTTCAGTTTAGCAAACATGGCATTGTGTTAGATGCTAGAAGCATAAAGGTAGGCCACAGTTCCTATTCTTAATAAAAGAAAGCAGCTATGTACATAGATAATTACGAAGGAGAGTGTGACAAAATGTGAAGAAGAAATTAAGGCAAAAAAACCCAAAACCAGCTACCAACCAGGCGGAATTTGTGGAGGTGCAGGGGATTAAGGATAGCTTCTGGCAGGAGGTGGTGACTGAGAAGCCAGCCACAGATCTGGAGTAGGAAGGGTCCTTAGACATCGTCTTGTCCAATCTTTGTATTTTATAGGTGAGGAAACTGAAGCCTCAGAGATGTTAAATGATTCGCCCAAAGCTGCAGGCACTAAGTGGCAGAGTCAGAATTCAAACTCAGATCCTGTGACCCCACATCAAGCATTCTTTCTGCTACTCCATGCTGTGTACCATATTCACTTCCAGTGGAGACTGGGGGTAGGACCTGAGAGTCCATTTTGGGCATGAGAGGTGGTGTATGGAGATAGGAGACAGCAGGATGAGAATGGGAGAAGGGAAGCAGGGCATTTTGTCCAGAGAGCAGAGAAGCTGAGCAGGGAATGTAGTATGGGAATGATAAAGACTGGACAGATAGGTTTGAGCTGGATTGTGGCGGGGCCTTGTGTACCAAAGTCAGGAGTTTATACTTTTATTTGTCATAATCAGTAGGGACTCTGGAAAGTGTTTGAATAGAATGATATGATCTGAGGGGTTTGGCTAAAGTTACAGAGCCACTGTCACTAAGTTCTGGAAGGATCCTCAAAAGGCCATCTAATTCATGTAGTACCTGAGTTTCACAGCAAGTAGACCTAGTTTATTTATACCCATTAAACAGATGAAACAGAGGCTCACAGGGGAAGGTCTTGTTTCCTTGACACCATCCCCTATGAGTAGTTGATCAGTCCCTGCTTGAAGACCTCTAATGAGAGCAACTCTTCCATTATCTTCTAGGGGAATCCCATTTCATTTTTGAGTTGCACTAAATACTAGTATTTCCTTGCACCAAACTTAAATTTTCTTCTGTGTAACTTGTACTCATTCCTTTTACTTCTGTCTATTTCCACTAGGCAGAACTAGTCTAAATCCTTCCTTCCAATAAAAGCAATGCCCTCCCTAAGTCTCCTGTTTTCCAGACTTCACATCCCTAGTTACTGGGCCAGTACTCCTGGGACATTCTTCACTCTTCTTTTTTCATTCTTCAGTCTTCTTACCACCCTTTTTACTCTTGGGAATGTACTCTAACTTGTTTCTGACTTTGCTAAAATGTGCCCTGAACTGAATGAATTATTCTGGCTGTAGCCTGATCAGAGAAGAGAGGCATGATCCAATCACCTTTCTTGAGGGTGCCTCTTGAATGCAGCCTGGGAGGGCATGAGCTTTTTTTAGCTACCATCTCCTTCACTGAGGCAGGGTATACCTTGGAGTCAGGGAAACTCAGATTCAAGGTCTGCCTTGGAAGTACACCGGCTACATGACCCTGGAGCGGGTGATTTTACCTTGTTGTGCTCCAAGTGACCATCTAAGAAGTGGCAGAGAAGGTGCTGACCTGCATTGGTAGAAGTTTCTTTATCCTGGGAGTGCCTATATAGAAGAAATCCCCAAATCAGCCCTTGTCTTTCTCCCTGTTTCACACTCAGATTGAGCTAAATCTCAGATTTTGTTCGAAGGAGATTGCTGTCTGGCCAAAACTCCTCCGTCCTCCTTTTTCTGAAATTGATTTTTTTTCAACCCAGGTGTATATGTGGCCCATCCTACCTCTAGCTTCTTAAAAGTCTTTTTGGATCCATACGGCAACCATGGATGTAGAGTGGGAAGCTGTCCTTTAGAGGTCATCTAGTCAGAGGATGGTAATTCTAGAGTGAGAAGAGATTTCTAGATCTAGAGTCATCCAGTCCAGCTCCCTTGTTGTACAGATGAAGAAACTGAGGTCCAGGGAATGAAGTGACCTGCCCAGGGTCCCACAGATTAGCAAGTGGTAGAACCAGGATTCAAGTGAAGGCCCTATGCCTCTGAATCCATTGCTCTTCTCACTGTACCGATGGGGCGGTGAGACCTGGACCCCAAAAGGCAAAGACCACGTCTCTGGAAGTAACCCAGCCCCTACCTCCCCCACTCCCCCCACCCCCTGCCATGAGAAAATCCTTCCCTGTTGCAGACACTGGGAGACCTGACCCTGTAATTCCTTTGATAAAGGCTATCAGTACAGACACAGGGGTACTGGGCCTTGTTCAGTGCCATACTGCCTTTTAGATTTTTGTCATTCAAAGTGTTATTAACAAGTTTATTTGGGCAGCAGCTTGAAGGATGGCTTGGAGAAGGGCCAGACCAGAGGCAGGAGGCTATTGCTATAGTCTCTGTGGGTGCTAATGAGGGCCTACACCACACGGGGAACGATTTTATGGTGATGCTGGGTCGGGCATGTGTATCATGACCACACTAACATTGTTTTGGAAAAAACCTTTAACATGACCCATACCTTTATGCTACGTGCAAAGTTATTTTTAAAAAATCAGTATCTTTTTTGATATCCCAAAAAGCAGAGAAGAAATTAACCTCCCCAGTGTACTGACAAGAAAACCTCCACCCTGAGAGACATGAATTGAAATGGCCCCATAGAAAGGCAAGTTTTCCTTGTCCCATTTCACCTGAATCTCCACATCAGCGTAGGTGTGTGTAGCAGCGGGGTGGTATGAGGGGAAGCATGGTGACCTGCCTTGGATGAGCACATTTGTGGGCTGCCTGGGCCTGGAGACCCGATGGTCTTGTTTAGTTTCAAGGTGACTAAAAATAGTTAAGTTCTGAGCAAGACGAACGGCATTAGAGTTTGGTCCTGTCTCTCTGGTCGCCTTTATCAGAAGTACGCTCTGCTCCCCATCACTTAGCTGCAGGACGCCGGCCTGCTAAAGCCTCTGCTGGGATTTGGCTCTAATGCAGGTGAATGAACAGCTCGTTTAAATCTTTCCAACTGGAACCCTTTCCTGCGGCTTCTCAGCCAGGAAGACAAGACCAGTTATGTTCTAAATAGGTTGATTTGGAGAGTGCAAGTCACCGACGCCAGACACTGCCTTGCAAAACAGAAAAATGGGTGAAATTGCCTTCTGCTTCCCAATAAAGATAGAGTATGATTCCATGGGCTGGTTATTATTACTTTTTTGGTTCAAACTTGCGATTTCACGGGCTTCCATGGGCTTCTGGAACTCCTGGTTTGGAACATCTCTTCACTGATACAATTGTAGTCTTAGGTGGTTTGCCTGGGGCACTGAGGGATTAAATGGCTGGGCCAAGGTTACTCTGTCTGTTTCTGACCTGCATCTTCCAGACTGCTAGCCTCTCCTTGTCTTGAGCAGAGATCTCAGGTCATATGAAATAGTGGAACAGAGGATTCTGAACACACACACACTCCGAGAGAGAGAGAGAGAGAGAGAGAGAGAGAGAGAGAGAGAGAGAGAGAGAGAGAGAGAGAGAGAGCATGCAGGAGAGCGACCCTTATCAGTAAATGCAATAATAATGATGTCTCCATTCCTATAGTGGTTTTTTTCACAACCACACTGCTCAGTAGGCAGTACAATTGTGATCAGCCCTACCAAATAGATAAAACTAAGGCACAGGCAGATGAGGAGAAAACTTGGATGATGGCTTATCAGCCATGTTATGGAAGGTGTTCGTAGTTCTACATTGGACAAGAAGGCTTCTTTAGCCCCTCCCAACTCAGAAGCTTGCTCAGGTGCCCACAATAAGTAAGCCCGGGTGCAGGGTATAAGAAAAAATGGAGCTAGAGAGCCTGAGGTGGGGATGAGTCTTAACTCTTCCTTGTATTGTATCACCAGGAGCTGCATTTAGGGTTGGGGTTACTCAGGTGGTGAAGTGGATAGAGTACCTGACCTGAATTCAGGAAGACTCATCTTTTCAAGTTCAAATCTGGCCTCAGACACTTACTAGTTGTGATACTGGGCAAGTCACTTAACCTTGTTTGCCTCAGTTTCCCCACCTGTAAAATGAACCAGAGAAGGAAATGACAAACCACTTTAGTATCTTTGCCAAGAACTGGGGTCATGAAGACTGAACAACAGCACTATGCTAGACACTGTGGTGAATACAAAGAAGAATAAAAGGCATCGCTCTGGCCCTCAGGTATTTCACATTCTAGTTGAGGAGTAGAGATGTAGTCATGTGAAAATTCCCTAAGGATGACACAGTCCATGACTGAAGGCCAAAGTGAGCGGCCAAGTAAAATGAAACATCGTGGGCTGGAGTCTTTGGGAAAAGCTTCGGGGAGGGGGTGGGGTTGCAGTTTTGCCTTGAGGGATGACTGGAATTTAGTTAGTCAGAGGAGTGGGGAAGAGATTCTCTAGGTTGGGGGAGAACCCTGAGGGAAGGAAGTTGGAATGAACTTGGTGCGTTTGTGGGACAGTGAGGACATCAGCCTGACTTGGAGAAGAAGGAGGGTTGATGTTGGGGTAGTGGGTGATAAGATTAGATCAATGGGGTGCTGGGGTCAGATTATGGAGGGCATTGAGAGCCAGACCGAGGAGTCTGGACTTTATCCTGTCTGTAATGGAGAGTGATGAAAGCCAGAATTTTAGGGGGATTAAGCTGGCTGCATTGTACAGTTGAAGAGCAAGAGCAAGAGTGTACTTAAGAAGCTATATTAAAGTTCAGTTTCAAGGTGATAAACGTTTGGGTTAGAGCAGTGGTTAGTGTAAGTAGGAAGGGACAGACTGGGGGGAAAAGTCTGATTGAAAACAATGGCTGGACATGGGGAGGAGAGAAGAGTGACCGGTGATCCTGAGGTTATGAGGCTGGGATAAAGGATAGTGCCATTGAATGCAGAATGGAGGTAAGATTGGATATCTCTGGCCTCTGCTGATAAATAGCATTTCGTATCCTCTGACTAAATTCTCTATCCATATTTTTTGGTCCCCATTTAGTAACCATTCTTTGCCATCTGACACTCCCACGAGGGTTCCTGGGTTTTCCTCTTTCATCCTGCCGTTGGTGAACTGGCTCATTCCCTACCCAGCTCTGTATCCAGCCCTTCTTTCAGGCCAGTATTCTCTCCCAAATCATGAGGGAATAAGCCAGAAGTTGAGACAGCCTTCCAGTTTTTGTATTATCCCTAAGTAGACCTGTGCACAGCATTTTAAACTTATCAAGAATTTATGAAGGTTACTTAGTATCATACAAATATCTCCAAATGGTTACTGTATATAAATATTGGATCAAGATCGGTTGCTAAATGGAGTGTATCATATAGGAATTTTCACTGACTACAATGTATCTATGTTAACTAACTAAGTGAGCTGCCGTGTTAGTGTATACTATTGTCTGGGCAGCTCTAGGTTGATGATCTCTGTAATTTCTTCCCACCTCCTTCCCCCATGCTCCCTCAACAGTGATAGAAGAGTGTTTAATCTCTTGCTGAATGGTGCGTAGGGACTACTGAATGTGGTAGGAATTCTGAAGTAGGAGGGGCTGCTGAAGGCTGGGGTGATCAGTCATGAATGAAGGCGGTATATTGGGAAGAGCAGACCGGAGCCACTCCATCCTAGCCAGCTTCACGCTGTTTTGTGGGACATGGAGACTAGAGATTTGGAATTTAAGGAACTTGAGTTTGAATTTGGCCTCTGCTCTGGCAATTTTCTCTCTCTGTAGCCTGGCTTCTGAGGTTGTCATTTAACTTAAACTGCTCTCCAAAGTAACCAGTGGTCTCTTAACTGCCTAATCTAAAGGCATTTTCTCAGTTCTCATCCTTCTTGACCTCTCTGCAGGCATTGACACTGTCATTCACCCTCTCCTTAACAGATTCTTTTTCTGGTTCTCCTAATTGTCTGACCACTCCTCAGTCTAATTTGATAGATCTTCCTGCAGGTTATACCTGCTAGCCATGGTTGTCATAACAGAGATCTGTCCTGGACTCTCTTCTCTTCTCCCTCTTTGCTTGGTGATCTCATCAGCTCTCATGGATTCAATGATCATTTCTATGCTTATCCTCCTGATGTCCAGTCTTGGATTTCCAACTGCCTATTGGACATCTTAAGCTTAGATGGCCCTTAGACATCTTAAACTCAAAATGACCAACAATGAACTAATGAGCTTTCCCCTGGAACCTTCCTGTGAAGAGTACTCCCATCTTCCCAGTCACCCAGACTTGCACCATCATTGTTGTCCTGACTCCTCACTGCCTGCCTCCCGCTATCCAATCTGTTGTTGCCAAGTCCTGTCAATTCTACCTTCACAAAATCTTTGTACCTTCTCCTCTAACACTGCTACTTCTTGCTGTGGGCACTTAGCACTTCACGTCTGGAATATTGCAATAGGCTTTTGGTTTGTTGGTCTCCCAATTTCAAATTTCTTTCCACTCAGCCACCAAAGTAATCTTCCTAAAGCTCTGAGCTTTTCACGCCCTTTCCCCCACCCCAAATAAACTCCAGTAGTTGTTTATTACTTCTCAGATAAAATATAAAATCATCTCTTTGGCTTTTAAAGTCCTTCATGACTTGCTCTGTTACTACATTTCTAGTATTATTATACCTGACTCCCCTCCATGTCCTGTGTCTGCTGACAATGGCCTCCTCGCTAGCCCTCACACAAGATAATCCATCTCCTTACTCCTTGCATTTTCTGTCTCCTATGCTAATTTGCCCAGCGTTTCATTTGTGCATAGTTGTTTACATATTGCCACCCCAGTTAGAATATGAGCTCCTTGAAGGTAAGGGACTGTTTTTGCCTTTCTTTGTATTCTCAACATTTAATGCAGTGTCCGGCACACAAGTTTTTAATACTTAACTGGCTACTCGACTGGACTTCACGTTCACCCTCTGTAAAAAGAATTTGGATTAAATGGTCTCCAGGGCTTCTTCTGACTCTAAATCCTATGATCCAACATGTGCTAAAAAAGACAGTAATGCCTACTGAGTTTGCCCGTACGTGTATCCAGTTTTTTGAATGCTTTAATTCTATAAATATTGATTAAGATCTACCAGTCTTAAGTGCTGGGGGCATGAAGATGTAAAACAAGCCCATGCCTGCCCTGGCTCCCACCTACCTCTTTAGCCTTATTTGCTCTTATTCCCTTTTGTGCCCTCTGTGGTCTAGCCCCTAACCTGGACAACTTTTTCTTTCCAAAAATGCACACTCCATAATTTGCCTCCAGGCATTCGCATGAGCTGTGGCTCCCTAGGCCTAGACTAGACTTCTTTAGAATTCTTGCTTTCCCTTCAAGGCTCATCTCAGGTGCCGTGTCACTTTTTCCATAACGCCTTCGTGGGTAGCCGCCTGCCCTAACCTGGTTATCAGTGCTCACTTCTTTCTGAATTTTCCCTTTCTTTAATGGTTTGTGTATATGTTGTTATTTTTCTAGTAGAACATTGGTCTCCTGGAAGATAGGGACTGCTTTTTGTTTTTGTCCTTGCATAGTGGACCTAGCATGCCCCTTGCATTTAGTAGGTGCTTAACAGATACTTGTTGCATTGGGTCAGATTAGGTTGCAGAGCGTTTCAACCAGTCTTTCTTTGCTAAAGTAGATGTCAAATGTTTGTGTTTCTTTAAAAAAAAAAAAAGACACTCATTGGAGAGATTTAGGAAAATGCTGCTGTTTGTATTGAGATTGTACCAATTAAATGAAACCCCCAAAGAAAAACATTTGAGAACATTAAGTTAAAACAAGTTGGAGAATGTGGCCTGCAGTTTCGTTGACTAGTGTTCCTTGTTTCTTCTGGGGTGGGGGGTGGGGGTTGTGTAGGTGTGGTTTGTATGTGTGTACATACATGTGTGTCAGAACAAAGTTCTTTTGTCCCTTACCCTGGGACACAGCCATTTCTCATCTTCCTCACTCAGGATTAGAGTTCTCTCTGGTCATTGTCTTCCTTGCTGTGCGTTTGAGGGTGTCAGGCCTTTGGGCCTGGTTTTTGCCATTCCTTCACCCTCTTTTCCCATTGGGTCATAGGAAAATGAGCCTTGGAGTTGGAATTTATTGGTTGGAATGTTGGCTCTTCTATCTGCCCTCTCTGATCTTAGGCAAGGCATCTTATCTTTCTTGGTCTCAGTTTTTTTAAATTAAATTAAAATTTAAAAGATTAACCTGAGTTTACTTTCTCTGCCCTCCTCCCTTGAAAAAAAAGAAAAACAAAACCCTTGTAGCAAATACATATAGTCAAGCAAAACAAATTCCTTCATTGGCCATGTCCAGAAAAGTAGCTATTTCCCAATTTGTCCTCTTGAGTTTTTTCCATCTGTAAAACGATGTTAGACTAGATGGGTGGTGTCTATCTCTACATTCTATAATCTTGTATGTAAAATGAATGGTGCTAGGCTGGCATGGTGCCACCAGTGGCCCTACTATAAGGCTCTTCATCCTTTGGACTCAAAGTTAATATTAATTAGACTTGCTAGTCTTCCTGTCTTCCCCTAACCTCACTGTGGCCTCTTGTGTAAAAGGAATTTCCCACTTTGAGCATTATCCTGGTAAACATTGCAATAAACATATTTAGGGTTAGGGTTCTGGTTCCTTCTCCTATGTGTTGTGTTCTGATGGCTTGTGGAATTGATGATATGGTTTGAAATCATCAGAGAGCTCTCCTATGTGATTTTGATTCTATGATTTGTATTTTAAATCATCCATTTTAAAGTAAGCGCAGAACTATAAGAAATCAGGGCAGGTCTAATGAGAAATTCCTCGCGTCCTACCTTGATTTTTCAGATCTCATTTGTAAAGGGGGGGTGGGGGTGGGGATTGAGCTAGGTGATTTTAAAGGTCCCTTGTACCTGTAACCTGTCCTAAGTTCCATGATCTAATGGATTCAACTAACATTTTTTAAGCCTAAGAACCTGTGTCTGGTCCTAGGGGCACAAAGATGAAAAAAAAAACCACACAGTTTTTGCCTTCTGGTCTACTACTGCACACAATATGTACTAAATGGCAGTATGGCACAGTAAAGGCATTAGGATAGCTCTTTGGATTTGTAGCTAGGGATTTGGCTTGTGGAATGCCAGAATCTTCCTTCTTCCTTTTTTTTTTTTTTTTTTGAGGAGAGAAGGGCTTGGGGTTAAGTGACTTGCCTAAGATCACACAGCTAGTAAGTGCGTCCAGTGTCTGAGGTCACATTTGAACTCAGGTCCTCCTAACTCCAGGGTCAGTGCTCTACTCACTGCGCCACCTAGCTGCCCCTAGAATCACATAATCTTAGTGTTTGGAAGGGACCTTTAGAGGTTATCTCAGCCTACTTGTACCTCAACAGGAGCCCTGCTCTGTACTATCCTCCCACCTCTGTTTGAAGACCTCCAGTGATGAGGAACTCATTACCTCTGAAGAAAGTCCATTCTGTTTGTAGGACAGTTCTCCTTGTAAAATGAGATAACAATTGTAAAGTGTGATATAAGTGTAGTTGTGGTTGTTATTATTAAGCTGAAATGTGCCTCTTTGGCCCTTGTACCCTTTGCTCCTTACAGGTTGGAGGCTGGCATTGCCCAGCTCAGAATCTTTCTGTGGTTCCCTGCTGGACTCAGCAGACATTTATTAAGTGTCTTCTATGTGCCACATCCTGCTAGGTGCTGGGGCTGCAAAGACAAAGTCCAAATAGTAGCCACCTTTAAAGAGTTTATGTTCTAATCAGGTGGGTGCATCACCTATACACAAGTAAGTACATAGAAAGTCAGTTTGAAGTAACATAAAATGATTTGCAGAGGGAGAAAGTAGGAATAATTAGGGGGCAGGGATTAGGAACATGGTATGTAGGGATGTGGGAGGTGATATCTGAGCTGGGTTTCTGGGAGGTGGGCACACACCACTTGTGCAAGGACGTGGAGGTGGGTGATGGAATGTTGTGAGGGCACAAAGGGTCTAAGCTGAAATAAAATTGGAAAGGTAGATAGGAGTCAGCTTGTGACTGTAAGATAAACTATACAAAGCAAGTCAATTTTCTGTGAGATAAACTCCATTCCTTACCTTAAAACTTAAGGCCTTTTCCCAATTGGGTGCCAGCCTACCTTTCTAGCCAATGTCACATTCCTTTCCCCCTTGTGACCTTTGTGTTGCAGACAAACTACACTGCTAAGCCTTTTCCTATGCCTTTTGTTGCTGTTGTTCAGTCATGTCTAATTCTTCGTGACCCCATTTGGGGTTTTCTTAGCAAAGATACTGGAGTGGTATGCCATTTCCTTCTCCAGATCATTTTACAGATGAGGGAACTGAGGCAAACAGGGTGAAGTGACTTGCCCAAGGTCACACTGCTAGTAAGTGTCTGAGGCCAGATTTGAATTCAGGTCTTTCTGACTTCATTGTGTCACCTAGCTTCCTCTTTCCTATGATACTTAATAGCTAACATTTACATAGCTCTTGAAAGTTCGCAAAGCCCATACATATTTTATTTCATTTCATCTTCACAACTCTGGGAGGTAGGTGCTGTCCTTAACCTTTGTGTTACATGTGAGGGAGAGAAGTTATGTGACTTGTTCAGGGTCACACAGCTAATATCTGAGGCTGACTTTGAACTTGGGTTTTCCTGACTCCCAGGTCCAGTGTTTCACTTTGCCTGCAATCACAGTCTACCCTTTTCCTTTCTTATGCTTTTAGGCAGGAGGCCTCCTCATCTTTAACTTCTCTGTGTATCAAAGACCTCCACTTTGTGGCAGGCCCAGCTCTGGTGACACTTTCTCTATGAAGCCTCCCATGCTCCCACTCTCTCCCCCAGATTTTCCTTCAGTACTCAATCCTGTACTCTTTCCTTTGCCCAAGATCATAAATATCCCCTTGTATCATCACTCTTTTTTGTGTATACGCTGCCTCTTCCAAACTAGGTTGTAAATGCTCAGTGGCCAGGGATTATTTCATGTTTTAACCCCTAGTACCTAACACTATGCTTTGCACACAGTAAGTGCTGAATAACTGTTTGTCAAACAGATGAAGCAAAGTAGTCTAATCCCTTTTCCACATCCTTTTGAATACTTTGAAGTCAGCCACTATGTTTTTCAGGGTCAACATCTCCAATACTTTAAGTGATGGCATGGTTTTCTATTTTCTCATCACCCTAGTCAGCTTCCTTTTAGCACACTCTAGTTTCTTATTATTTTCAAAAAAAAAAATGTGGCACTTAGGATTGGCTGCAGTAGCAGGGCAGAGCTTGGGTACTACCAAATCTTGTATCTTAGACACTGTTTTTTTTCAAGCAGCCTCACATGTCACTGGCTTTTGGAGCAGCTGTATCACAGCATTTGCAGCCTACTGTTCTATTAACACTTGAGGGTGACATATAGCAGGAAGGAGAGGGTATGAGTGAGCAAGGAATTCGGAAGCTCATTTAGTGGGCAGACCACATCTGAAGCCTTGTAATTCTCTGCTTCCAGGCTCTCCCTTCTGTAGCTCATCCTCCCCTCATTACAGGTCTGTCTTACTGTGTCACCTCCTTGCTCAGGAATCCTCACTGGCTCCCTGCTGCATTTAAGATCAAATCCAAATTCCTCAGCTTGGCATTTGGAGCTTTCCATGGTTTGGTTCCTGCCTGCTTTCCCAGGATTATTTTGTACTACTCCCCGGCACAGGATAACTTCCCACCAAACTGGAATGTGACATTCCATTTTCCACCTTTGCATTTGTTGCCGCCTGTGCTGAAAGGTACTTCTATCTGGCCTTGGCCTCTTAGCATCCTTAGCTTCCTCCAAGGCTCACTCAAGTGTTACCTCCCGCAGGAAGCCTTTGGTCGTTCCTCCCTCCCCTTCTTAGTATACTGCACTCAACCAAATTATTTTGTATTAAATCATCCATTACATGTTGAGTCTCTCAGTAGCATGCAGAAGGCACTTAATAAAATACTTGTTGAAATGAATTGTGCTCAGTTTGGGCATGATCACATTTAAGAGAAGCTATAGACAAACTGGAAGGTTTCCAGAAGCTGGAGACCAGGGTGGTGAAATGTCTTGCGGTCATGCAATGTGAGTACTGGTTGGAGGACTGGAGAAGACAATGCTTAGGGCTGACGTGATAGCTGTCTTCAGGTATTTGAAAGTCTTCTCAACACTTTTTTAGTGCTATCCCAAAGAAGAAAGGGCCATCTTGGGAGGGGGTGACTTAATCGAAGCTCTAGCTAAACTGTCAAAGGCTTGATGCCTGCTTGCTGGGTATGTGTGCTGGGAAATCTTGTCATCTTTTCCAACTCCGAGATTCTGGGAAATATGTTTTTATCCTTATTAAAAAAGGTTGAACTATGTATCTCTGGCTTCTGAAATTTATTACCTAATACCTTGAGAGGAGCTGGGATTTTTTTTTTTTTTTTTTGGACAGAATGAGTGTTATTAGAGGCTGAAATAGTTTTCCAAAGGTCTCCTTCTGGAAGTCTCTCTCTTTTTTTTTTTAATTGAATACATTCTCATTTGTCTGGGATGGCCTCTATGTGACTTAGAGAAGATGAGGAGGAGGAATTGGCTGAATGACCTTGAGTCATTCATTTCAAGCCATGAGGTCAGGCTTCTGACTTTGCCTTTGTCATTAACTCCTCCTGGCCCCAGGTTCCTACCTAAAAGTAGGTGTTGGACGTGATCTCCACAATTCCACTCAGCCCTGAGATTTCCTATTCTGTGAATTCTCACTTCCATGGATAAAGGAAAATTTGGCTTGGCCTGTTTTCTAACCTTTGATTTTCTACACCAGAACATTGGCAGTAGAAGTCCTGGGCTAGGCAGTCTAGACATATGGGTATTAGTCTCAGCTTTATCGCTAACTCATTACGTGACCTTGGAAAAGTTACTTTTCTCTGACTCTCTGTAAAATGAGGGGCATTGATCTGTATGGTGTCTGTGCTTTTCAGTTCTGACATTCCTGTAGCTTAAGCATAAGGTTTCAGCTCTAACATTCTTCTGCTGCAAGTCCTAGAAACAAAAAAGTGGGCTTACTATGACTGGCTGGGATGTTTCAAATGGGAGGGATGGGTTATCCCAACCACTGGGTCCTGCTTGTCTTTTGGCTTCCTATAGGTGTTGGACTAGATGGCCTCTGAGAGCCCTTCTAAACTCTGAAATTCTGTTCCTTCAATAGTAGCTTCCTTCCATCCCACCACCAAGTCCATCTCCCCTCTGTGTAGACCTGCTCATGTTATTTCTCTGCTCTAAAATCTTCAGTGAGTCCTTAGTGTTTACCATATTGAGGTCACTTCTTTGGCATTCACAATCTGGTGCCATCCTAACTTTCCAGCTTTTCCCACAGTTTTCTCCCTGTGTTCTTGGGCTCTTCTCTGCCCCCCGAGCTCTCCACCCTCCATTCCTTTGTTCAGGGTGCTTTTCTCTGTGCTGGCAATGCCCTTCTCCAATTCACTGCTTAATTCCTATCCATTCTTTTTTTTTTTTAACCATTTTTTTGTTTTGTTTGGAGGCAGAGGGCAGGGCAATTGGGGTTAAGTGACTTGCCCAAGGTCACACAGCTAGTACATATGTCAAGAGTCTGAAGTTGGATTTGAACTCGGGTCCTCCTAACTCAAGGGCCGGTGCTCTATTCACAATGCCATCTAGCTGCCCCCTATCCATTCTTTAAAGCCCAGTTTAAATACTGCCTCTTTCCCTGATCTTCTCTTTCTTTCTCTAATGACCTTTCCTCACCTTTGCCTTCAAGTAGCAACTTATACTTTGTACCATAAATTTAGAGCTAGAAGGGATCTTGGAGATCATTTAGTTCAAACTTCTCATTTTACAGACAGGGACACTGAGGCTAAGGTCATACAGTAGAGATGGCATATATTGCTGGGCAGTAGATAGTGGTGCAGTAGATAGAGCGCTTGAAATGTGGCTGCAGATATTTAACTGGTTGGTTGTGTGACCCTGGGCAAGGGTTAACCTCTGTTTGCCTCTATTTCCTTATCTGTAAAATGAGGATAACGATAGCACCTTTCTCCCAGGATTGTTGTGAAGTTCAAATGAGATGATAATTGCTTGGCACAGCATAGTATGTGCCATATAAATGAGAGTTATCATCATCATCATCATTATTTTGGGGCCTTTGGCTAATTTGTCTTATCTCCCCTTACTAGACCTTCAGCCAGAGGACAGGTCTTATCTATGTTGCTATCTCCTGGCATTGAGTATACAGTAAGCACTTACTAAATATTTGTTGAATGGAATTGAATTCTCTTCCTGCTGCCAGGGGAGAGCCCGAGGGGGTGGTGTCACAGGATATAAGATATTTCTGGGGCCCTCCCGTGAGAATCCAGCAGCCTGGCCAGCTGAGAAGGCACTTTCTGAGGAGATCGGGTTCCCTGTGAGCTAAGAAAGCAGCTTTGCCATTTCTACTTGGAAAAATGAGCCTCCCAGATGGTTCGCTGGGATTATGTGGGTTGCTCCAGGGAACTGAATCTGTTGGTGCTGCTTTTATGTGATTTCTGTTTTGTGGCCTGGGCCAGACGGCAGGCAGACTGCCCACCGTGTTTCCGAGGCATGTTTTTCAGGTTTTAAGGAAGTGTGAATCCATTCTCCTTGGTTTCCCCTCCGTCAGAGCCGTCAGCACGGGATTTTGCTGCAGTATTCACTGCATGGGCTCTGCATTACTGCAGAGGCTTTCACTGCCTACCTCTGGGATGAAAAGGGCTTATTAACCCTGCCCCTCCCCCAACCCTAGTCTACCTCTGCAGAGATGGGCTTTTAAAAAAAATTCTCCTCTCTACTCTCTGTACTTTCCTTTGCTTCCCTCCCTCCCCCTCTCTTCTTCTCTCCTCTACTTACTCTTTCTCTTTTTCTCCTCTCCTCTGCTTCCTCTCCTCCCTTCTCTTCCCTTCTTTTCTGTTCCTTTACTCTTTCCCTCCCTCCCCCTCTCCTCTCCTCAGTCTTCTCTCCTTTCTTTCCCTCTCTTCTTCCTCTCCTTCTCTCAAAATAGTTCTGGAGAGGAATGTAGATCTACATCTGAAGGTAACCAAGACCCAAGGGGGTTAAGAGTTTTACCCAGGGTCATACAGGGCATGAGCATTTGAACCCCCATACTCTTTCTACCACTGTACATTTCACAAAGTGATTTCCTCACCACACCCCATGAAGTTGGTAGTGAGGATGCTATTATCTCCATTTCACAGGTAAGGAAACTGAGGCTCACAGAAGTGAAGAGATAATCGCAACTAGAAGGAGGCAATTAACAAATGTTTATTAAATGCCAATTTTTCTAGGACAGAAAGAGAAAAATATCTCTGTCTTCAGGGAAGTAGGTAATTATGACATATGTAGATGAGTATAACACAAGGTAGAAAGTGGTGGGGGGCACATGTCATTTAGTATGTATTGAGTGAAACTGAATGTAGTAGGTGTCTCTGTTACAAATTGATATAAATCATGATGCCTGCCTTTGACTTACAGTCAGTCAGTAAGCAATTATTAAGCACTTACTGGATGCCAGGCACAGTGCTCATGGTCCACTTGGGGGATCAGGTCTATAGGGAAATTAATTATACAAGCTGTCGTGTGGTAAATACTCAAGTGTTACATTTAGTGTTACATTTACTATGTGGTTTCAGTGGTGGGAGAGATCAATAAAGGACTGAGCGGTTTGAAAAGATGTCTCGGCAGGTGTGTGACGCAGGATTCAAACCCAGGTCCCTAACTCTAGTCCAACATTCTTCTTACTACATGACACTACTTAATATCCAATATATATTAAGGCTTTTAACTTACCTTTCTGGAGCCCAGGCCTTCATAACACCTCTGGGCCTAATGATTATATTCCCCTACCTCTACTTTCTAGCTTACCCTTTTGTATTCCTCATTAGAATGTAAGCACCTTGGGCACAGATTGTCCTTTGTGCTTCGCACAATGTCTACCATGTTAAGAATTAAATAAATTCTCACTCTCTTCTTTCATCCTTCTGTCCTTCCCTTCATCCATCCGTCTATCAGTTATCCCTCTCTTCTTCCCTTCCTCCATCTGTCTGTCTATATATCTATCTACCTACCTGTCTATCTTTGAGCCTCAGCTACTTCATCTGTAGATACAAGAGCCCAGGGAGGATCAGTAACTCTCCAATAATGAGAGTAAACTCTCTCCAATAATGTAGATATTAACCTGCCTATGACTCAATACTTTTTTTTTGGAGGGGGGAAGGCAGGGCAATTGGGATTAAATGACTTACCCAAGATCACACAGCTTGTAAGTGTGTCAGGTGTCCGAGGCCAGATTTGGACACAGGTCCTCCTGACTCCAGGGTTGGTGCTCTACTCACTGTGCCATCTAGCAGCCCCTGACTCAATACTCTTAAAACATGAATTGTTATATTTACATAGTGGACCACAAGCTACTTGAAGACAGGGCTGTGTCTTTGCATCCTCATTATGCAGTAGTGCCTTGTACAATAGTTTAGGTGGCTTAGGGGCGGAGCCAAGATGGCAGCTGGAAAGCAGGGACTAGTGTGAGCTCCCCACCAAGTCCCTCCAAAAACCTATAAAAAATGGCTCTGAACCAATTCTAGAACAGCAGAACCCACAAAATAGCAGAGGGAAGCAGGGCTGTAGCCCAGGACAGCCTGGATGGTCTCAGGGTAAGGTCTATCCTGCAAGGAGCTGGGAGCGGAGGGGAGTGGAGCTGAGCCCAGCGTGGGTGGCGCGGACCGACCAGACACAGAACTGGGCAGAGCGTGCCCTAGCGCCCTGAGTCAGTGAGCTGTGGCAGTTACCAGACTTCTCAACCCGCAAACACCAAGGACAACAGAGTAGGTTAGTGGGAGAAGCTTCTGGGGACTGGGATAGAGTTTGCGGGTTTGGCCATCGCCCCGGGGTCAGCGGAGGTGGGTCAGCTACAGAACTACAGCTGCAGTTGCTTCTGGCCCCAGGCCCACCTGGTGGGAGGAATTAAGTGGAGGATCAGAGCAGGAGTGAAGAGCCTGCTGAAGATCTAAGTCCAGTTTAGGTTGGGGGTTCTTGGGGAAGGAGGAGTGCTGGTGTGGCAGAGCTGGTGCATCCCCCCAGGCTTGGAACATAGAACTCTTTAGTTTACAAGCAGTCATACCCCGCTGAAAAACTCAAGGGTCAAGTGAGTTGGCAGGGAATATGGCCAGGC
>CM053622.1:771771125-771958427 GCA_028646595.1 Phalanger gymnotis
GGGGGGGAGGGTAGAAATGGGGAGAAAATTTGTAATTCAAACTCCTGTGAAAATCAACGCTGAAAACTAAATATATTAAATAATAAAAAAAAATAATTTAGGTGGCTCAGTTGATAAAATGCTGGACTTGGGTCAGGAAGACCAGAGTTCAAATCTTGCATTATTCAGTAAATTATCATTGTAATCCTACGTAAGTCACTTAGCCTCTCTGGGCCTCAGTTTCCTCATTTAAAAAAATGAGTGGGCTGGATCAAATGGCCTCTAAGGTCCCTCCAGCTCCATGTCTATGATCTTATAATTTAATCTAGGTGTGAATTCTTGATGTGGAAGCTCTCTGCTGATAAAAACTGGCACCTCGACTGAAATTTGGAACTTTGGCAAGCTGGCTGGGAACAACGAGAGGTTGTACTGAGGTTAAGTTTGCACATCTGGTATGTGGCAGGGGAGGATCTGAACTGAGGATTTCCTGATTCATACTACTTGCTTTGCATACAGTAAGTATTCCATAAATAAACGTGTGTTGAATTCAGTTGGATAATGATGCCAAACTGTCTTCTGGTGTCATTTGAAAATGGGTGCCTTCTCATGCTTGCTGGATAGCCAATAAAAAGTACTGGCTAAAGATTATAGGTTCTTTTGCTCTATAAAATGGTCATGGAGCTCAGTACCTTTATAAATGCCTTAAGGCCCAGGCTGCCCAATGACATCAGGACCCTGGTGAAGCATGCCTGGGCTTTTAGTAGACTCAGTCTGAAAATTTGAGACTGCAGAAGGGCAAAGTGATAGCAAGGTTCAGTTTTCCATTGTGGTGTCAGCTCTCGGTATGTCTGGTGTTCCTTTTCTCTTGGGTTCTTACAGACTCAGGCAACTTTAGACTTGGAAAAGGCCCTTCCAGATCAGGTAGCTCATCTCCTTGCCTGATGTATGAATCCTTTGTAAGCCATCGCTGACAAGCGGTCATCCCACCATTGGCTGAACTCCTCCGGTAATGGGAAAATGCGTATACCCTTATTTCATTTTTGAACATTGCTCACTGTTACGAAGTTGTTATATTGAAAGGAATTCTGCCTCCCCCATGACTTTCATGCCTTCTGGAGCTGTGCAAGACAAACCTAGTTCCTCTTCCTTCATGGTTGAGCCTTCACCTTTTCAAAGGTAGTGCTCACTTACTTGCCTCCTCAGTCTTCTCTCTCTGGTCTATTGTATGTCTGATGAGTAGTTCAATGTGCTTAAATCTGTCTCTTCTACTCAGGATTATGTAAGAGTTATAGGTTTGAGAAGCTTCAGGAGCTGAAAAATAACCACATAGGTATAGTTTAGAAAAAAACAGTGAACCTACTTAGATGAAATATAGTCTGTTGGAGAGAAGTGATAAATGTGGGAGGCCGACAGTCACATTAATGGGAGGAAGACTTTAGTGTTTATTTTTAAGAAAGTGTTTTTATTGATATTCTTTGTCCATTACATCACCATAATTATTCTAAGTAGCCTTCCCCCTTCCCCTCCCAAAGAACCATCTCATATGACAAATAGTATTTTTTAGAGAGGAAAAAAGCAGCACAAATATTTGGCACATTGAAAAAGTCTGAAAACATGTGCAACAAGTGTGTAAACTCCCATCACCATGAAGGGGTGGGTTGGAGGTGTTTTCTCATCTCTCTTCATTCAAGTCCTCCTTGATCTTTATAATTTTGTAACATCTATTCTTTCCATTTACATTGTCTTTTGTTTTCTTGGCTCTGCTTACTTCACTCTGCATCAGTTCATATTTATCTTCTCAGGCTTCTCTGTAGTCACCACACACTTCGTTTCTTACAGTGCCTTAATATTCTACTTTGTTCATGTGTCACGATTTGTTCAGCCATTCCCCAATTGGTGGCCTTCTATTTTGTTTCCAATTCTTTTCTGTCACAAAAAGTGCTGCTATAAGCATTTTGGTGCTCATGAGGACTTTTATTGTATCAGTGGACTTTAGTGTTATGATAATAGCTGATATCCTGTGTAAATGCCCTTTATACTTATAAACATTTTACATTTATTATCTCATTTGATCTTCATACCAGCCCCCCAAAATTGGTAGCACGAGGATTCTAATCTTTGCACTAGACCTGGTAGCACCTACCTCACTGGGACGTTGTAAGGACTAAATGAGACGATGTATGTAGAGTACCTTTGGTGCTATAGAAATGTTGGTTATTTTTATCATCCCTGTTTACATTGGAGAACACCGAGGCACAGGGGGTGACTTTCCTCAAGTTCCAGTCAGTTTGTAGCTGAGTCAGGCTTCAGACTCAGTTCTTCTGGCTCCGAGGTCAGTGTCATGCCCACCACACCATACTGCCCCCTCATTTCTGTGGTTTCCATTATCATCTTCATCAACTCATGTTTAAGCATATTTGGTACTCAGATTGGTGTGATGGTATCAACAAAAAACAAGTATAAAAACCCTTGAATTGTTTCCATTCCATTAGCAAAAGGAGATGGGCTCATGGAATTGGGGAGGAGGGATAGTTTTTGCTACCCACAAGCATTCAGTTTTGGATATTTCAGGAATTAGAGAGTAGTTTTAAAAAAAAGAAACTGGAATGAAGAAGTAACCACATGGGTCTGCTAGATGAGGAAAGTACCATTCCTTCCTTCAGCCAGTGAGCTTCCTGTGTGCACACCCCATCAAAAAGCATTTATTAAGTTTGCTGTGTGTTACGGACAGTGCTGGGTGCTGGTCTACAAAGACAAGACAAAAATGAAACTGCTCCTGCCCTCAAATAGCTTATTGTCTGCTTATAGCCATAGATAGACAGGTTAGAAAGAGTTCCCACCTAGGGGAGCTCTTAGAGATAATGGATCTAGATAGATGTCTGATGAATTTATATTCTACCAGGGGAAACAATGTATACACATATGTAAAATATATACAGAATGTAGGTGAGAGAATTTCACCCTGAGGCACTATCAGCTGAGGGAATCATGTAGGAAGTAGAGCTTGGTCTAGAAACTAAAGAGGTGGAGAGGGTGCATTTCAAGCATGGGGAGCAGCCAGTGCAAATGTATGGAGGTGGGAGATGGAATGGTGTGCATGGGGAACAGCCAGTGCAAATATATGAAGGTAGGAGATGGAATGGTATGCATGGGGAACAGCCAGTGCAAACATATGGAGGTAGGAGTTGGAATGGTGTGCATGGGGAACAGAAAGAAGGCTAGTTTTACTAGATTCTAGATTGAACGTTGGGGAGTAATGCATAAAAAGCCTGGTGGAAAGGCAGATTGGAGCCAGGTAGTAGGGAGCCCTTAGACTCATTTTCCTGAGTTCAAATCCAGCCTCAGACACTCACTAGCTGTGGGACCTTGGGCAAGTCACTTCACCCTGTTTGGTTCAGTTATCTGTAAAATGAACTGGAGAAGGAAATGGCAAAGCACCTCAATATCTTGGCTAAGAAAACTCCAAGTGGGCTCAGGGAGAGTAAGCCATGACTGAAAACGACTGAACGACAAGAAGTAAGGAGTCCTTGGAGCTTCTGGAATAGGGGACCCATGTTTTAGGAATGTCACCTTGGCTGCTGTCTGAAGGATGGATCAGAGAGAAGAGACACTCCAAGCCTGGGGCTCCAATGAAAAGACTATATATTGCTAGGTGCTGTGAGGGATACAAAAAAGACCCAGCCTGGCCCTTAAGAAGTTTGAAGTAATCTGATTCCATGACCTGGATCAGTTTTCAGTCAGGAGAAAACCTTTTCTTTCCATCTTAGTTATTAAGGTAGGAAGAACACTGTGGTCCTGGCCCTTGTTTTCAAAGGCCAGGTGGTGTAGTGGCAAGGATTCTGGACTTGCAGTCAGGATACTTGGGAGCAGATCTAATGAGCTGTGTGACCTTGGATGAGTCACTTTACAGAATCATAGCGGTTCAGAGTTGGAGGATACCTCAGACGCCAGCCTCTCCAGGAAGCCAGGAAAGAGAAAGGAGGCAGGTTTCCTGACTGCCAGGCCAATGCTTCTTACATCGGAGCCTGCCTGCTTCTTCTCTGAACCATAGTGTTGCCCTCTGTAAAAAGATGGGTGATAAAAGCTTGTTGGGCCCATGTGAAGGGGCCCATGTGAGTGCTAAGATGTGAGTTATTTATTACTACTACTAATAAATATAGTTTACACGAAGATATGACCCAGGAGAAATGCTATTATTCAATATTCATTGTTTCATCATCAGTTAAATACTGTACTTAGCCAGTATCCAGCAGGTGCTTGGGTGCTAAGATCCTAACCACTTTGCCCTTGCATGATAAAAATGGATTTAATGTTCTTAAGGGGAAATAGTAATAGCTCACATTTCTGTGGCTTTTACCTCTAATCAAGTTAATTTAGTGAGCATTGATTTAATGTCTCCTATTCATCAGGCATGTGCTGGGACTTGGGGATACTCATTCCTTTCCTTTTTCCTTTAGGAATGTACACGATACTGGAGAAAAAGTGTACATAGGTAAATATATACAATATATAAAGTAAATGCACAAAGTGATTCCCAGGACCTGGGAATGCTAATCATCGAGGTGAATGTTGTTGGTCAGTTGTTTTCAGTTGTGTCTGACTCTTCATGAGTCCTTTTCTGGGTTTTCTTGGCAGAGATACTGGACTGGTTTGCCATTTTTTTTCTCCAGTTCATTTTACATTTGAGGAAACTGAGGCAAACAGGGTGACGTGACTTGCTCAGGGTCACACAGCTAGTAAGAGTCTGAGGTCATATCTGAACTCAGATCTTCCTGACTCCAGGCTTGGTATTCTATTCACCACACCACCTAGCTGCCCCATTGAGGTGCATAGGAATCAGGAAAAGACCCTTTTAGCAATTACTGAATTACAGTGTCAGAGGAGAATTCCGAGATCTCACTCTTACTGGAAAGGAGGTGGGTGTTGAGCTGAGCAATGAATGTTGAGGTAAGAAGCAAGGGTTCCAAGAGTCTGAGGGGAGGAGAGGGTGGTGCATTTCAGGCTTGGGAGGAAAGCCTGCACAAAATCATGGAGGCAGGGATGGAACGAATGAGGAATGAGAAGTAGGGCAGTAGTCAATAATCAGTAAACATTTATTAAGCACCTACTATGTGCCTGACACTTGTTGAGTGCTGGAGATTAAATATGAAAAAAGGAAAGAGTGTCTCTGCCCTGGAGGAGTTTATACAGATAACACACAAAAGGAAGCTAAGGGAGGGGAGGGGGAAGATACCTGACTGAGGCCATGGTAGACCAAGTCTGGAAGTCCCAAATGAGGAGAAAAGGGGATATATCTGAGCTGAGCCCCTTCCTGAAGATTTGGAGTTCATGGCCCCACCCTCCAATGGGAGAGGCTGCCAGTAGTGATGAGGTAGAATCCTGAGCTTCCTGGGGCCTTGGTGGAGAAGTCACTCAGAAAAGTCCTAGTGTAGTGCAGCTAGGTGAGCAATGTCAGACAACACCCGGGCCTTGTAATTTGGAATTGGCCTTATTTTCCAGAGGCTGTAGTTGAGCCTCAGACAGAGTGGGAGTGACTTTCCTAAAACCATACAGCTAGAAAATAGTAGAGGAAGCAGGGAGCAATTCTACGATCCATGATACTGTAGATATAGATGTGGGGAGGGGCCCTTAAGAGGTCAGGTCCCAAGGTTCTTAACCTTTTCTTGGTGTCCAAAACCTATGTGGCAGTGTCTGCTGAAGCCTAGAGACCCCTTCTCAGAATCATGTTTTTTAAATATATAAAACATTAGGATTACAAAGGAAGCCAAATATACTTATCAAACTATTTAAAGAAACAAAATGAAACAAAACCCAAATTCACAGACCTCAGGTTAAGAACCTCTGATCTAGGTCAACCCTTTCAAAATTATCTAACAGTTATTATTATCATCATCTTACCTTGGGGCAGTGAAGGTTTTATTCTCATTTTGTAGATAAGGCTACTGAGGCCCGGAGAGGATAATGACTTCTCCTAAGAAAAAGCCTGGAAACTCAGTTTCTGAACATAAAAGTCCCAAGGTTTTGTTTTTTAGGAGGGTGGTGGGAGGGGCAAATTCTGGTCAGGCCATCAAATTATGAGAAAAATTTATTGGTTTACTTTTATATATAAGGCATTGTGAAGGAAGTACAAAGAACTATGCCTTCTACCCTTTTCTCTCTCCTTCCTGCCCCACCCCCCGCCCCAGTTCAAGAAGCATAAAAACTGGAGAAAAAAGACTAAGGAGGTGGAAACCATACCCTCTCTTCTCAAGGATAAGCAGGTTGCTAAATTGAGAGTATGAGAAGATTGGGAGTTTGAGAACCCCTTCATAAGACCATAACACCTGCCTTAGAGGTGGCGTTTGAATCAGGCTCTTCGTCTCTATAGTTGATGTGTCTGGGACATGATTTAACTTGCTCCATATCCAAATCCCTGTAATAATGAACTGCATTATTTATAACGGGCCTCCCCATGCCAATGAGAACAGGATTTACTTTTCTCCACAGAGAGTTACTGTTTTTGTCTTTCCCTCACTTTTGGTCCCCCCCCCCCAAAAAAAAAATTGCTGATATAAAAGCCTGATACCAAGTCCCGGTGCTTTTTCTAGTGAGAGCTGACCAGTGTAACTCCAAAAGTTCAGCATAACCAGAGCAAACACGGACCAGAAGTGCCTCATCCAACTGAACGCTCTTCTAGGTGGTCAGGACAGAGCAGCTCCCCTTTGGGTTGAAACCTGAAACTTTGCCTTCTCTCATGGTGGAGGCTTGGGTCATTCATTCTTGGTTCAGTGGAAGTTATTTGGTGTGCCTAGCTTCCAGGCTTTGGAGGAGGAAATCCACATTGCTCTGTGATGACAAATGCTATCATTGGCCCAGGATGCCATTGGCCACTGTTAGCACTTTCATGATCATTGCTTCTTCCTGCCATTTGCTTCGAAATAGACTTGGATACCCAGGGTTGAAAGTCCAGGTGACTGAGAAAGGGACAGGAAAGTAGGTTAGGCTTCAAGGCCAAGTCCATACTGTTTTCTTTTCAGGTTGAGCATCTTGTTTTGATGTAAGGAAAGGGGGTTGGGACAGAGTTAAGCAATTGAGCAGAGAAATGGTGTGCTAAAATTCTGGCCCGTGTTGTTGTAGGATATGGAGGTGGGGGAGGGGCATGGTTAGGGAGGCTGTTTGGCTCTAAGTGCTAGTTCTTTGTGGTTGCTGGAGTGATCTTTACATACATGTATGAGCATGCCTCTCTGTTTCCCAAAGCACCTTCAGTGGCTCCCCAGTGCTTCCCTTAGAGAGGCAGTGGGGTATGGTGACTCAAATGTTGGGCTTGGTGTCAGGAAGACTTGAGTTCAAATCCCAAATCTGTCTAGTGTCTTCTCTTCTGAGCCTCAACTTCCACCTTTATGAAAAGGAACAGCAAAATATCTATAGTACCAAGCTCACAGCAGTGTTATGAGGATCTAAAATAACATGTATTAAACACCATATAAATGTCAACTATCACTATTCCCAAATAAAGTATGCATCCTGGCATGTATACAGTGTATACAACCTGGCACGTATACACATACACATATCCTGGCATGTATACAAAATATACAGTCTGTACAATCTGGCCTAACCCTACCTTTCCAGCTTTTCCTTGTGCTACTTCCCATCTATTCATCAGCCATCCTGGGCTCTTTGCCATTCCCCAGTTTCTTCCTGCCTCTTTGTTCACACTGTCCCTCCTGCATTCCTTGAATGGGTTTCCTGCCTGTCGAAATCCAGCTCAGATGCCACCTTTCCCTGCCCTATCCAGCTGGAAGGGATCCTTTTCTCCTTAAATCTTTCAACAAGGGTAAGAAGTTACTTGTCAGCCTTTAACAGTTGTCCAGAATGGGGTGGGCACAGTGAAAATGAGGCTTGGGGAGGGTCGCAGACCTGGGATTGCATGCTGGGCGTTGGCTTCCAATGCAGTGCCCCCCATTATGCCACACTTCCTTAACATGGAAGTCATGGTGGGTGGCTAGAGGAGAAGGGGCTGGGACAGTGGTGACTTTATTTTCCCCCTAAATCCTGGTGGTTCAGAGCACCTGGCCCTTTTTTTCCCCAGAGAAAGAACTCAAGATTCCTGCTTTTCTTTATGTTTTAAGAGCTCTAGGGAGTAGTCCCATTTCTTGGGTATTGATTTAATCTTTGGCTTTAATCTCTATTTCAGTGTGTCTTCATCAATATTTGTTGATGAAACAGCAGAAAACTGAGCCTTGTCCTCTTCTCCATGGTCTGGGGTCAGCATCACATCTCTAGGGAAGAGATACCTGGAGAATGAGAAACTGCATTAAGCATGGGGTGCTCTAAAGATTAAAGAAAGAAGTCCTAGAAGCAATGATGATAACATTTATTGTGTTCTATAACATGAAGCTTGACTAATGGGAAAACCTTTGGCAGTGAATGGTATATTCTGATTAACTGAATTTTCAGAATGTTACTGTTGAGGGCACTACCATGTCCTCCCAAAATCCCTCAACTTCCTGTTCTCTCCCTCTCCTCCCCTCCCCCCTGTCCCCCTAACCCCCCCTCCCTATTAGGGCACTACTTCTTAGAGGTATAAGTGGCAAATAACCCTGAATTTGTCTTGCCCAAGAAGAAATTCAGAAGGGTTTGGAAGCACAAGACCTTTATGTAAATTTACCTCTAGAGCTCCCTGAATCCTAAATTTCTTCATCTGCAAAATGAGAGAGTTGGATTATAGATGACTCTCTAATCTTCTTTCCAGCTCCAAATTCTGTGATTCTTTCTTTAATAAATCACTGATATAAGGTTATATTTCTGCCTTTCTAAGTTTTTGGTTTCCCTTTAATTTGGTTTGCATTCTCCTTCCTTTCTTGTGCCTGGATCTAAAGGCCTTCGACATTTTGTGCTATGTGGTTGAAAGCTGAGGGGAGGGCAGATTAGAGAATGGCTTAGTACAGTGACTTGCACATAGTAGGTGCGCAACACATTTTTCTATTTGACTTGCAGGGGAAGAGCTACAGTCTAGGCAAATTCTGCTAATGGTTTGTCCAAGCCCTTAGGGCAATGAATGAGAGAATTCTAGGTGGTGTCCACATAACTAATGACTTCACTGGCCACTCTTTGTCCTCAACTGCTTTGGTATCCTCAGTATTCACTGTCAGCATCTGGGCCTAGTAGCTTCCAGGAGACCAGTTCCTCCAAGCCTATCTGTTCATCTGTAATTCGTGGCCATGCTTAAATGTTGATATCTTTCCTTCTGGGGACTGTCACTGATGTTCCCTTTTCCCAGGGGACCATTTCCTGGAGATAGATTGAAAGGCATTATGGAATATCGAAAGAACACTGGATTGGGCATTAGGAGACCTGAGCTGTAATCTTGGTGATTTTGGACAACTCTGTTCATTTTCCTTGTCTGTCAAATGATGTTGTTGGGCTGGGTGATCTCTAAAGTCCCTGCCAGCTCCAAAATCATATGGGGATGTGTTTAGGCAGAATTATAGAGCTAGACCACTCCCTTCTTTTCAAAGATGAGGGAAACTGAGGCACAAAGATGTGGGACGTGCTTTACCTAAATTTTCACAGTTAGAATCTGTAATGCAGTATGGAACCATCTTAATGGAGACTGAAGTTTTATAGTTCTGCCTTTTGTTTTTGGAGACGTTTCAAAAAAGAGAAGATAGTTCATTTTCTGGGGTGGTCTGAGTGCAGCCCTACCTGGAATCAGGAGGATGGGATACTGGATTGAAGAATATGTGGTGGGGAGTAAGGTGTAAGAAGATTGGAAAGGCAGGGGTAGGGGTGGGGAGGGGGGTGTGGTGTTATCAGGGGCTTTGGATGCCAAACAGCATTTTGCATTTGATCTTGGTGGTAATGGGGAACCACTTCGAGGAGTGTGTGTGTTATGATGAGGCCTGCACTCTAGGAAAATCATTTTAGTGGCTGAATAGAGGACAGAGTGGGGAGAGGCCAGGCCACGGCTTGGAAATGGGGTGGTGAGAGATACTGAAGGGTCCAGGATGACTCCTAGGTTATGAGCCAGAGGGAGGGGAAGATGGTATTGTCCTCTACAGTAATAGAGAAGGTTGAAGACAGGGAAGAATTGGGGGAAAGATGACAAATTCAGATTTGGACATGTTGAGTTTAGTACATCTACTGGACATCTGCTTGAGAGTTTGGAATGCAGTTGGAAATGTGAGATTGGAGGTCAGCAAAGAGGTTGGGGCAGATTTGAGAATCATCAGCATAGAGATGGTAATTAGATCCATGGGAGTTGATGAGATCACCAAGTGAAGTAGTATAGAGGGAGAAGAGAAGAGGGCCCAGGAAGGAACCCTGAGAGATACTTGTGGTTAGAAGGTGTGGTCCGGAAAAGGATACACCAAAAGGGACATAGTAGGAGAAGTCGGTGGATAGGATAAAAATCAGGAGAGAGTGAATCTTGAAAACCTCAAGTTGGAGAGAGTGATCAACAGTGTCAAAGGCCTCAGAGGTGTCAAGGAGAAGGAAGATTGAAAAAAGACCATTGGATTCAGCACAGAAGAGACCACTGGTGACTTTGGAGAAAGCAATTTCAGTGGAGTGAGAATGGTGGAAATGGATGTCTGTTGTAAATGACCTTTTGAAGGAGTTTAGCCAAAAAAGGCAGAAGAGATACAGGATCACAGCTAATAGGAATCAAGTGAGGGTTTTCTTAGGATGGAACATGAGCATGTTTGTAGGCAGTAGAGAAGGCACCAATAGATAGGGAGAGAGTGAAAATAAGTGATAGATTGGGGATACAGGTGGAATACTGGTAGAAATGCTGGCGGAGGCTGGATGGAATGAGATTACTTCAGCAGATAGAGGAGTTAGCCTCGGTAAGGAGTGGGGCCATCTCATCATGTGAGATGGAGGGGGGTGCAGGTAGAGATAGTGGTAGAAAGCATTTGATAGGAGATGGGGAGAGGAGGGAGCTCATGACAAATGACCTCAATTTTTTGGTAAAAATTTGAGGGAAGATTCTCAACTGAGAGGGTGGGAGGAGGTTGAGCCATGGGAGGTTTGAGGAGAGATGAAAAGGTTTGGAAGAGTCTCTGTGGAGAGAGGGGGAGATAGGGAGCTGATAAAGGGAGGCATGGTAGAATTGCCTGGCAGCAGTGAGGGCCCAGCTGAGGTTGTGTAACAAACTTATAGTAGCTAGTCAGAACAGTCACCATCTTTGTTCAGTAGCTTGTATCTTGTGTAAAAGCAAAGGTGGTGAATTGTGGGAGTGATCCAAGGCTGAGGCCTGATGGGGCATGATCAGTGATAAAGGGCCCAGGCAATCAACAGAGAACAGTGTAGGGTTGAATCAACTTATCAAGGAATCAAGATGGGGAGAAAAGGAGAATGACTAGTGCAGGGGATTGATTCCAGTGGAGTTTGGACCTGGATTTTGCCTCTTCATTACTTAGGCTGATGAGCCAAAGTGCACCTTGGGTGGTCTCAGGTAAAATTTTTGTGCATGAATGTTTCTATGATGGTTCATTTGATGGATCATGCCAGTTGTGGGTTTTTGTGGGGGGGTGTGGAAAGAAGGCAGACTGTTTGAGGTAAAAAAGACCTCATACTCCATGGCCTGCAGGGAAGCACATTTCCTTTGCACACTTGAGGTACGTGCTGCAGGCCTGACAGCTGCTCTGTCTGGGTCTGGTGTGGGTGGAGGCCATACTCTAGCCCTCTCTGAAACGGTTGCCAAGAATGAGGGGCTATAAGGAAGTCCACAGTTCATCATTAATTTTCTGTACTTGGAAGCCAAGTTGGCTTACCAGGTGTGTGTGTACAGGGGAGGGTAGCTGAAAGCCTGGGAGTGTTTTGGTTCAGCCTGGACTTGTAGGAAGGGCCATCCCATTCTTTGCCTTCTGTGAGTGGTGTGATTTGAGGAGGCAATTTGAGGGAAAAAAAATTGAAGGGTTGGTAAACATTAAGTGCCAAGTATCGGTTTTTATAGGACAGTATCAAGATGGTCCAGTAGGAAGATCACTGGACTTGGGGTCCCTGGCACTGTCCCCTACACTGCCCCACTAGCTGTGTGAGCTGGGCCAAGTCATGAAACTGGGATCTGATGGTTTCTAGGTCCTTTACCGAGCAAATAACCTCATTTCTGCCATTGGGCAGCTGGTGCTAGGGACTTTAGAAGTCACCCTGTCTGACCCACCTTATTTTACATGTGAGGAAATTAGGACCTGGCAGGGGTGGGGCGGGAAATGATTTGTCCACTTTCACTTTAGGTAGTGTCAGAAGTGGTGTTTGGACCCAGGACCTCTGGCTCCAGAAGGGGGAAGGGAAGGGAATAAATATTTATGTAGTCCTTACCATGTGCTGGAAAGCTTCATACACACTAATGCAAAGACCCAAGTTCAAATCTGGCCTCAGACACTTACTAGCTATGTGACCCTGGGCAAGGCACCTATTTGCCTCAGTTTCCTTATCTGTAAAATGATCTGGAGAAGGAAACGGCAGGCACTCCAGTATCTTTGCCAAGAAAACCCCAGAAGGGGTCATGAAGAATCAAGACAGGACTGGAAAACGACCAAGCAAAACAAATACAAAATATTATCTCATTCGATCCTCCCAATAACCTTTTGAGGTTACTATTCCCCATTTTACACTTGAGGAAACCGAGGCAGAGAGAGGTTAAGTGATTTGCTCAGAGTCACACAGCTAGCGAGTCAGAATTTGAACTCCGGTCTTCCTGAACCCTTGCCCAGCACTTTCCCTGCGCTACCTGTTGTACTTCTTGCTTAAGGGCGCTCAGAATCAGGGTTTGAATGAACCTTATTTGACCCTAAATCTAGCGGCTTTTGGTTGTTGTTCTTTGTGTCTGCTGGCACACAGTAGGTGCTTGTTGTTTGATTTCCATTGCTCTGTGATGGGAGTCGAGAGCGGTTCTGGGGAGGAAACGAAAGAACCCTGAAAGGGTCAGGCAGTGGCACCGAATGAGGATGGCCTGCTTCATAATTTTACTTGGACCCGCCTCTTCCATGGATTCTTCTCTGAGGACTAGAGCACATGTGCTCCTCCTTTCCCCACTGAAGTGAGCGCTCTGCTTTCCCCCAGCTGTACATCAGGGTTTTTCCGGTAGCATTTCACCTAGGTCTGTCTTCTGCACGTTTCGTCCTCCCTTGTATCATAATTGTTTTTTCACATCTTGCCCTTTATGAGATTGTAAATTCCTTGAGAGCCGGGCATGTGCCAGGACCCAAGCATACTACCTGGCGCATAGTAGGTACTCAGCAAGTATCTGTTGAATCGCTGGAGGGATGAGACAGCCTTGGCTGCAGGTCCCAGCCTGGCTTTGTCCTGAGATGGCTGGGCCACAGCTCAGATAGACTGGAAACCATTTTCTCTTGTGTTTTCTGAATCTCCTGTCTGCCTGGTGGGTGGGGCCCCTTCCATTCCTACATGAACCCAAGGCAGCTCCCTGACTTCCTGATCATGCCTCGTCATGCCCACCATTTTTTGCCTCCCTGCAGCCCGGCCCTTCTTCCTGTTGGGGCTCCCCATGAGGCCCGGGCCCAGCACGCTGCAGTACATGTTTGGTGCTTGGAAGGAAGCTTAAACCGCCTGTGTTAGGAAAGACTTGAGCTCTCTGGGCATGTTCTTTGGTCCTCAGCTTTGGGATGGAGGGAAGCAGGGCCCTAATAAGAGACTCCAGATGAAGGATTTGAGGATATGGAACCTCAGGGAGCTGACAGTGCAGAAACATGTGTGGAATGTGCCTGTTTTGATAAATGGGCTATTTTTAGGTTGTAGAAAAGGAGCAGTTTCATCAGTGTAGTGGAATCTTGCAGTGGTGTTTGTAACCTAAACTAATCAGCTTAGATTCTGCCAGAAAAGTGTCAGGTGGCTTGTTCATTTCCTCCTAACCTTTGGTACCCGCTGGGTTAACTCCTTCAGGCCAGCAGCTGCCAAGGCCCGTCCTTTTTCTGGGATGGTGGGAGGGGTGGGCCAATTGTTCTAGGAAGCACATGCTGAAAGGTCTCTGTGGGTGACGGGGTTCCCCAGGGATGGACCCAGGTCTTTGTCTTATTTATGAACAGGGCCATGGGAGGAAATCCAGGTGGTGTGTGGAAGGAGCACTGGATTCAGTTAGAGTTGGAGAACCTGAGTCTGCTTCCTACCCATGTCATTTTCTCTTCGTATGGTCTTTTTCCTTATCTGGGCCTCAGTTTCCTCCTCTGTAAATAAGATGAAGGAGTTGGATAAACTACTTGATACTTTGTATCCCTGGATATCAGCGCAGTGCCTGGGACTTCATAAGTGTGATACATGCTTGTTGACTGATGGATCGATGATTTCTAAGGCCTTGTCTCAGCTCGAAATCCTGCGATGCTGGCTTCCATCACCTGCGTGCTGTAGGCTTGTCATGTACATTCCTAACTTCTGTTCTCCTACTGCTCTTTGCCTCTCCCACAGTGCTTGTGGGAGTCTTGTCCTGTTCGCAAGCCCTCAGTCTGTTAATACTGAATTGCTGCTCCTTGTTCTCCCTTCTAGCACCTTATGGGAAATAGAAATGAATCAGGAAGATGTGGAGGCTAGAATGGAATGGAAGAGGCAGGAGATACCTCAAAACCAAACAAAACCAAGCTCCGAAGAAGAAACACAAACAAGTGCAAATGCATATGTCCCGCACATAACTCCCTCCCCCTGTTTGGAGGGGCTGTGTGGTCATTTGTGTTTATAGCTTCCTGCTGGGGCAGGTCTGCCTCTTCCCACACAGTGATGATGTGCTGTTAGCAGGCAGTTTGTGGGGTGTGTGGCAATTTGCAGCCCCAGGGGTCCTTCTCTCTAGGGTGGCCCTGTTTTGTGTCCAAGAAAGACTCCGAAAGACCCATTCTTGGTGATTTCTTGGGAAACTTGAAAGAGGCCAACCATGGCCAAGCAGCCGAGGCGTAGTAGTGGCTGATGGAACTTACCCAGCTCAGTGGGAAATGCGTGTGTGTATGGTGGGGTGCAGGGTTTGTGTGTGGGGGATGGGTGGCTGTTCTCCATCTCCTGAGCATGGCAGATACAGGTCCCCACTTTCAGGCTACTTTCTGCTGGCCTTAGTTCATTGGTTTTCACTGATAGATTTGCAAGCCCCTGGTGGGCAGTAACTGTTTAGGATTATAGCTTTGTATTTTCAGTTGCTAGCCCAGTGCCTGGGACACAGGTAGGGCAGAGGGACTGGGCCTGTGATTTTATTAATATAAAGAACTCCTGGATGAGAAAATTCTCCATTCAGGTCAGCCTGAGCCTTTTCTCCAATTTATACCCTTAGAGATTTGCCCAGAGCCCTGTGAGGGGCTTGCCTAGGCCACACAGCCAGTATGTGACCAGGGTAAGACTTCTACCCAGGTCTACCTGGCTCCCAGGCCACTTCTCTACCTGTAATGCAATGCTGCCTGGTGCCTAGGGAGATCTCCATAAATGCTTATTAATGGAATGAATGAAGATTGTGTGGATATTTGTATATCAGTGCACAAGCATTTTCTACTCTAGATACAAAGTAAAGTACTGTGGGAGATACGAAAAAGGCATAAGGCATTTTAGGAACTTAAAAATCAAATCAGGGAGACAAAATATGCCTGACCCTGGGTTCCATCAAGGAAGGGGTCTTGGTTTACCTAGCCCCGAGGACAGTGTTGTGAATAGAGTAGATGTTTTAATGACTGCTATTACTGGATAAGCTACGGCACAGCTCAACAACTACCGCTTTAATGAACCCTGACTGCCCGTCACCTTTCCCACATCCCTACCACCAGCTTCTTAAAGCTGAAGTGATTTTTTTCCCCCTTCCGAACTTTGATGTCATTTATTTGAACCTTGAGTTTTCCATTTAAGCATTAATTAAACACTTACTGTATGCAAAGTCTACATCCTACATATGTTCTATGGATGAAAACATGAACTGAAAATAGTCCATGCCTTCAAAGAGCTTATATTCTAATGGAGGGTAAAACACATATACAAATGACTGATCCAGAATGCGATCAGTGCAAAGATAAAGGCTAATGGTTTAGAACTAGGAGACCCTCTTTTGACATATGGGGAAACTGAGGAAGATTAAATGATTTGCCCAAGGTCACAAACAAGAAAGTGTTAGGAGAAATTTGAAGTTAAGGTAACTTTCTTTAGGATTTGGTCCAAGAAAGGGGAGAATCAAGGAAGGTTTTTAATGGAGGAGGAGGCCCTTAAGTTGGGCCATGAAAGAAGAGAAAGATTTTGACAGGCAGAAATGGGGTGTCTTTGCTGTATGTCACTTTGTGTCTTATAAATTTATGTCCCTGTCCTTCATCTTGTTAGGCTATTGAGAGTAGCCTTGAGAGTAGGGACTGTGTCTTATCTATGTTTGTAGTCCTCATAATATTTTGAAAGCAACATCTTTTTTTGTTTGAATGAAGGACCCAAGAGACAACAAACACTATGAGGGAATGTATGCCAAGTATAAAATTAAGTACTATAGGCGGTTCATTAGAAGGAGAGAGAGATGGCCTGTAAAGGAGTGAGACTTGACTTAGGCTTTGAAGGATGAATGGAGAAAGTCATTCCAGACGTTGAGGGGCATGAACAAAGCCTTGTTTCCTAGTGTTGTGGATACAAAGAGAGATATGGCTTAGATTCTGTTATAATGGTTGGTCCAGGGGGACAGATACATCCTTATTAAGTGCTAAGGAGCATCCAGGCAAAAGGGCTATGAGGAATATGAGAACGGGGCAGGGGTCAAGACTTCACTGAGGAAGAAGCATCTGAACTGGACCTAGAAGGAAAAGAAGGACGTCAGCAGCTGGAGGAGATGGTAGGGAGGATGGACCCATTTCAGGCAAAGGCTTGGAGAGCAGCCCAGTTTGGTTGGGATGCAGAGGAGAGGAAGTGGGGAGGAGTATGAGTTAAAGGCTAGACAAATAGGTTGGAGTCTGATTGTGGAGGGCCTTTTGAATGCCAAGGTCAGGAGGTTTATGCTTGATTTGGTAGGTGGCATGAGGAGATTCAATGCTGTGTCCTATCAAAAAAAAAGCAAATAGACCAGTTTGGGTGGAACACAGAATGTATAAAGGCAACTAACACACAAAAAGCTTGGAAGGACAGGCTGGCTGAAATTTTGTTTTGCGCTAAGATTATTAGCCACAGGAGTCTTTCAAGCAAGGGGAATGATATGGTTAGATATGAGCTTTAGGAATGTCAATGTTAATCCTAGCTCTACCTCACCACTCCTAACTTCATTGTGTAACCACAGAAGCCGCTTCTCCCTGCGATCTCCACTTCCAAAGGGCCGGAGAAGATTGGGGTACCGTGAGCAGAAATAAGATCATAGGATCCTGAGGCTTAGAGTTGGAGGAGACCTTGGACTTCCTAAGTGGAGGTGCCTGGCTCCTCAGTGGGTTTCTAAGGCTTGTTTGTTAATTGATTGATTAGAAATCATCCCATTCTAGTCCAACCCACAGGTGAGGAAGCTGGGGCCCAGAAAGGTGAGGTGACTTGGCCAGGCAGTACAGAGCAGAGCCAGAATTGGAACTCCAGACTCAATGCTGTTTACATTGTAGCATGCTGAAGAATTGGGAAGAATTTCCAAGAGAGGTCTCAGAAAGACAGTTCAATAAAAGGTGATGATCACAGCAACTCGCATGCTAAGAAGGCCCTCACACTACTATACCTTATGAAGTAGGTGGTGCAAATGTTATACCCATTTTATAGATGGGCCAAAGAGAGGCTAAGTGACTTTCCCTAGGGTTTCACTAATAAATTTGGGGAAACTAGGTTTTTGCTAGTAAGTGTGAGAGCTGGGCAGGTGGTAGTTGCAGACCCTAGAGTCTTTAGGCATTCTGTTTCCCCTTCCTGCCCCACATCCTACAACACTTATCTCAGGGTCAATGTGAGGACACCTGGTACCTTTGACTCTTCCACCCTCTTCCTTCCAGATGGTCTTGTACCCATTTGGGCCATTACTTATTTCTCATGGGATATCATGGATCTAGGGTCGGAAGGGACCTTAATAGTCATCCAGTCCAATGTCCTTATTTGACTAATGAGGAAACTGAGGTAGAGAAGCGGAAGATTACACATATTCAGTGGCAGAGAATAGAATTGAAACTCAGAGCTTGTTCCACCATGCCTTGCTAGTCACCTTTCCAGACTTAGCAGCCAGTTCCAGGCTCTGTTTTGGAGAGGGATGATGCTGAAGAGATGGGAAGGATCTTTAGGTCTGTCTATTGTACCAGGAGCACATAATACAGGTCTATCCCTGGGAGGAGCTGGAACTACAGGGACACGGACTGGCTCAGCCTCCTCCCCCTGGCCCCCCACTCCTGTCTCTTTCTCTCCCACCCTTTGTCCCCACCCTCTCCCCACTCAATCATTTCTTTTGCTTGGGTTGCTCTTCTCTTCTCCACTTTCACATCCACCTAGTTCAGGCTCTCCTCCCTTCCCCCTGCACTATGTAATTGCCTCCCTATTGGCCTCCCTGTCTCCAGCCTCTTCCCTGTCTAATCCATTCTCCACACAGCTTCCAAATAATCCTAAGGCACAGATTGGACGATCTTATTCTCTGTTCAGAAGTGCTTCAAGGACGATGGCATTTAAAGCCCATCACAACCTTGCCGCAGCCTAGCATTCCATACTTATTTCACATTACTCCCCTTCATCCTCTCTGTGCTCGGGCCAAACTGACCAATCCGCAATTTCCTGAACATTGAATCGTGTCTCCTAGTCTCCTAGTCTGTGTCCTCAGGAACCTCTCCCCCCCCCCCCCCCCCCCGCCATCACTGCTGCTCAAATGGAAGCTTGTCATCACTTCCTTGAGTATTAGTACTTCCTTTATTGTAAAATTATTGTGTATTTACTTATTAGTAAGCATCTTATATGTCTAGGCCTAGAATGTAAGCTCTTTGTGGGCAAGAATCGTGTTTATTGTTTATGTATCCCTGACCTGACCGCCTTCCACATAGTAGATGCTTAATAAACATTTAAATGGAATTGAATCAGCATATTGTTTACTACCTGCAAAATGCTTTCGTTTCCGTTGTCTTGATCCTCACAATAGTTTTGAGAAATATGTAGGGTAGGTTCCATTTTACAGATGAGGAAACTGAGGCTGGTAATTTAGTATCAGAAGACTCAGAGCTGAAAAAGACCTTTCCATTTTGCCTAGTCCCTTCACTTTACTGAAGAGAAAGCTGAAGTTTGACAAGGTTAATGCCCAGGGTCCCAGAACTTATAAACAGTAGACCCAGTATTGAGACCCTGACTCTTAGACTCCATGTGCCCTTTTTATTATACCACACTGGTTGGTCATGATTACAGAGTACTAGGTAACAAAGTCACGACCTAAACCTATCTTTTCTGCCTCTAGGTCCAACAGCTCTTTACACTTCATTGACTCTCACTGATGGGGAAGAAAGATGGCAGTAACGATGGTGTCCTCTTCTCTCTACCTCTCTCCCATTTGGAATGCTTCAGAGGACTTCTAGGCACAGATGGTTCCTCTTTGATTTCTGGCTACCCACTATCAACATACTGAGCCCAGATTCCACAGTACCCATTAAGAGACTTTCTTTAACCCAGGGTTAGATTACAGAAGATGACTAATTAACCAGAGGCTCAAGGAATCTGACCAAGAGAGACAGATTAGGACCTGTGCCCTGATAGGGAAATTCTTCATTGATAAGAAGAAGCTATTTATTATGAGATTCTCCAGTGGAGCAAAGTTAGAAATTAGAAAACAGGTTACAGCCCTCCAGCAGCTTTATACTTTATGAGAGAGAATTTTAAAGGGATTAAGAAATTAAGAAATGAAGTCTGTGTGGTATATAAGGAGGAAACGTTAAAATCCTTCTGTAGGCAGGAAGCTAGGGTGTACTTGAACACAGCCTATAATTAAAATAGAACTGGATTGGTTTCCCATGAGGAAGAAGACAGAGAGCCCTCGGTTGGTTGCTTTAAGAGAATACTGTGGGCCTTCTCCTAATAACGTTCATTCTGCTCCTACTCGGTGGTAGGTTGTACTCACAGCCTTGTTAAGTCATGTAAAAGTAAGTTCCCAGTACCCAGCAGAGATTTATGAGTCGTAGAGGGGTGGTCTGATGCCCATTGGAGTTGACTGAGGTGGGGAAAATCTGCACTCAGCACAGGGGACAGAAAATTTAGGGGTTTGTGGGTAGGAACTTGAAAAGGTCTGACATATACCTGGAGAGAGGTTTTACAGTATCCGAGAGTGGGAGTGGAGATGGAGCTGGACCTTAGAATATAAGCTGTCTGGGCTGGATGGGGTCTTAGGACATTGCATGTTAGAATGCAGAATGGCACAGCTAGAAGAGTCTTCTAGCAAGGAATGTAAATGCAACAAGGGACCTTAATGATCACTGAGTCCAGACAGCCTTGTTGGAGAAATCTGTTGACCGAGTTCAGAGCAGACAGGTGTTTGCTGTTCCTCACATGGAGCTTCCATCTCCTGTGTCTTGCATGGGTCTCATGCCTGGAATACTTTTCCTCCTTACCGCCATCTCTCACAAAATTCCTGTGACCCCATTTGGGATTTTCTTGGCAGAGATACTGGAGTGGTTTGCCATTTTCTTCTCCAGCTTATTTTATAGGTGAGGAAACCGAGGCAAGCAAGGTTAAGTGACTTGCCAAGGGTCACACAGCTAGTGTCCAAGGTCACATTTGAACTCCCCGTGATGAGTCTTCCCGACTCCAAGACTAGCTCTCTGTGCACTATGGCGCCACCTAGCTGTCCTACCGTTCTTCCTAGCCCAGCTCAAGCATTACATGAGGCCCTTCTAGCTGCCAGTGCCTTCCCTGCTCCAAAGTACCTTGTAATATACTTTGTGTACATTTTGTAAATACTTAAATGTACACATCCCTGCTGTTTCCTCTGATAGAATGTAACTTCACTGAGGGCAAGGACTGTTTAATTTCATTTTTTTGTCTTTGTGTCTCTAGTACCTAAATACTTGGGGCAGTTTAGGCAGTGCGGTGCATAGAGCATTGGGCCCGAAGTCAGGAAGATCTGAGTTCATATCCAGCCTCAGACACATTTACTAGCTGTGTGACTCTGGGCAAATCACTTAAACCCTATTTGCCTCAGTTCCTCATCTGTAAAATGGGGTCACACTGGAGAAGAAAATGGCAAAATATTCCAGTATCTTTACTAATAAAGAATTGAACAAGAGTGAACAAGAGTGAACAGCGGTATCCCTAGTCCCTAATAAAGTTCCTGGCATGTAGTAGATGCTTAACAAATGATGGTTGATTGAAGACTATTTTTTGTTAATTAGTGCTAATTAAGAGTTAGTAGGGGTTGACAAGGGGTAGATAACTTTGATCTTAATAGGAGAGGTGACCTAGTGTCAATAAATTCAGTTCAGTCCAATCTAGGAAGCATTTTAAAAGTACCTACTGTGTCCCAGCTAGGTGCCACTGCCCTGCCCTCACCCCAACTAAATTGAATGACAATAGATTAGTTAACTAACCTTGAAGGCCTATTTTGTGTCCAGTACTTGGACCTCTGGGAAATGTGAGATACTGTCTTTGCACATAAGGAAACTTATGATTTAATTAAGGAACCAAGCCATACACAAATGAAAAAGAATGCACAAGATAGGAATAAATAGCAAAGTGTAGAATTGCGTGGCATAGACATTTGGCATGATGGTAGATAATAAGGTACTAATTTTTCAGTGACGTGTAGCTTGACATAGTTGCTAAGGGGCAGGCTTTGGAGTTAGAAAGATCTGGGACCAAATTCTGCCTCTGATAGTAGCTATACGACCACGGGGCTCTGGGCAACTTTCTAAAGCAAGAGTTCTTGCTCCTTTTTTGTGTCCTGGACCCCTCTGGCTGTCTGATGAAGCTTATGGACCCCCTCTCAGAATAATGTTTTTAAATGCATAAAATGAAATACATCGGACTACAGAGGAAACCAATTATGTTGGAACTCACTTATCAAAAAACAAATTTATAAAGTTAAGATTAAGAAGCTCTATGTGTTTCCACACTGAGAATTCCTGCAGCGATAAAATCTAAAGTTCAGACTCCCCTTAGAATTGTGCATTCCAGGCAATAAGGCTAAAAGGAGCAAGAGGAGAGATCATTATGTTAGGTGGTCCAAAGACAAGGTTTGTGGGAGGTGGGGCATGGAGGACCTCAAACCAGGAAAAATGGGTCAGATGTGTATTGGCAAAGAGGAGGAGAGTCCAGCCTGCCAGGCCCTTTTATCCTCCACTTGAAGTCTGTCCAAGTTCATGTTTGTTGTTTCCATGATGCCATCTATCCATCTCATCCTTGCTGTCCCCTTCTCCTTTTGCCTTCAATCTTTCCAACATCAGGGTCTTTTCCAATGAGTCCTGTCTTCTCATTATGTGGCCAAACTATTTAAGCATCAGCTTCAGTATTGGACCTTCCAGTGAATTAATTTCTTTGAGTATTGGCTGATTTATCTCCTTGTTGTAGAAGGGACTCTCAAAAGTTTTCTCCAGCACCACAATTTGAAAGCATCTGTTCTGTGGAGCTCGGCTTTCTTTAGTCCAACCCTCAGAGCCATACATTGCTACTGGAAAAACCGTAGCTTTGACTCCATGGACCTTTGTCAGCAAGGTGGTGTCTCTGCTTTTTAGCATGCTATTCAGATTTGCCGTAGCTCTCCTTCCAAGGAGCAAGTATCTTTTAGTTTCGTGGCTGCAGTTGCTGTCTGCAGTAATCTTTGGGCCCAAGAATATAAAATCTGACACTGCTTCCACGTCTTCTCTGTCTATTTGCCAGGAAATGATGGAACCAGTCGCTGAGATTGTAGTGTTTTTGATGTTAGGCTTCAAGTCAACTTTTACGCCCTCCTTTTTCACCCTCAGCAGGAAGCTTCTTAATTCTTCTTCGCTTTCTTCGTCAGAGTGGTATCATCTGCTTATCTGAGCTTGTTAGTGTTTCTCCTGGCAGCGTTAATTCTGGCTTTTGATTCGTCCAGCCTGGTATTTTGCATGATGTACTCTGCATAGAAGTTAAAAAAATAAGGTGACAATAAACAGCCTTGTTGTATCTCAAACCAATCAATTGTTCCATGTTTGGTTCTAAATGTTGCTTCTTGATAAGTTAGAACCAAACACTGCTGACCTGGATCACGTTATACATATCCACACCTATAGCAAAGTAGGTTTCTCATATCTAAGACGCTGGCTTGAGAGTTATTGTCCACTAAAATTTTTTATAAGGTATTGATAAGATGACCAGAAGAAGAAGGAACCTTAAACCTTTAGGTCATCACAAGAAGACAGATACTTCATTGGGCACCTCCCTTTAAAGTGAGTGCAGAATCTCAGCCACTTTTTCATTTCTGACTAGCAGCTCTGCTTGGTTTCAACTCCACTATTATCCTGCCTACCGCATTCTGTACCCTCTGGCAACTACCCCCACCCCTCTCATGTCCCTTTAGACTTTCTCTTGTGTATTATTTTTGCCCACTAGATTGTAAGCCCCTTGAAGGCAGGAACTGCCTGTCTTATCTGTATCTCCAGTGTTTAGTATTGTGCCTGGTACATGTCAGGTCAGAAGAAGTTGTACAAATACACTCTCAAAAGTCTTTCTGAAGAACTCTAGTGTCAATTGTGAGACATGGAAGACCCTAGCACAGGACCGCCCAGCTTCTGTGCTCTACAACAAGCAAAGCAGAATTGAGAGATGCACAAATCCACAGGGTGTTCCTAAAGTCTGGACACACAGGCAAAAAATGCCTATTTTCAAGAAATGAAATGAATGAAAATTTCAACAACATTTTATTTAATTGGAATATTAACAAATAACATCTTCAATCTGATTTCCATTATCTGTGATGCAAAGGTTGATGTGCTTTGCAAGATTCACACGAACTCAATGCAATAACTCCACATTGCCATCAATTTTCCTGTGTGTCCAGACTTCAGGGACACCCTGTAGAGTCATTTCCATCCCAAATGTTCACAGTGATTATTTTACCCAACCTGTGGTAGAGCCTTCCGAGCTCATGCTGAACTGGTTAGCCACAGTCGAACGTGCTGTACCTTGACCCCAACATTGTGATGTCATTGGTTCTCTTCCAGTCTGAAGGTTCTTGATAAATGTTTATTGTTTTGTTTTATGGTTGTTCTTGGTCCTTGTTCAGTTCTACCCCTGGCGCCAACCTCTATCTAACATGCCCTTTCTATTCCTGATCACTCCTGATCTCTCTGATTTACGATTTCATACCAGAAGAGACCTTGTCTAACTCCCTCATTTTATAGATGGGAAAATTGAAATCCAGAGAGGGCAATCATCTGCCCAAAGTCACTCAGCTTGTCAGCAGCAGAGTGGGGAGTTTTAATTTAGATTCTCTGACTCATATATCAGCAAACATATGAAGTTCCTGCTATATGCCATGTTGCCTCATAGGACTTATCTAAAGCGTGGGGGCGGGGGATGGGGGGAGAACGACATAGAATGTACCAAACTGTTTGCTCCTCTGTGAGATAGCGACACTCGCCTCTAAGGGTTTTTACAATCATAAAATAATGATCAATAGGAAGATGCCTTGAGAATTGTCATGGCAAATCTCTTTTCCCAGATAGTTCAGAAGGGAGGCTTGAACTGAATATGTGTTATTATTTTTGGTGGAGAAAAAAATGGAAGCTTTAATGTATATTTCTGTATATTTTAATGTATATTTAAGGCACATCTTAAGTTCTTTCCATTTGGCCATTTGAATGGTAATCAAAGGTCCTCACAGCCATTCTGGCTTATTTCAGGGGCAATATGGTCCAGTGGGTCTAATTCTACGTCACATCTCTATATCCCCTCTCATTTCTACATCTTTATAGATACACTGCGTAGCATAAAAGTGCTTTCCTCATATAACAGCTCTGTAAAGTAGGTGGTGCAAGTGTGATGCTCTCCATCTTACAGATCAGGAAATTGAGACCTAGAGAAGTTACAGTGACTTGCCATTGTCAGTTAGGAAATGTTGGAATTGTGACTAGGACCCAGGGCTCCTGACTCGGAGTCCGCTTTGCTCCAGGTTTGGTATCATTCTCAGATTTCATAGATTTACAGATTTTTAGAGCTGGAAGGGACCTTGAGATATCAGCCAGACTAATCCACTTAGTCGACAGAAGAGGAAAAGGGAGTACTAGAGAGGAAGTGACGCTTAAGATCACAGTGGAGGCAAAATCTCGTTCTTGTCGGGGGATCCTTCCCAACATGGCCCTTTCTGTTTAGATGAGCCTGTGTTCTTCTTCTCTGTTCAGCTGGTCCTGTGACCCTGGGACATGTCCTGTTCTCCATTTCTCTGCTGTGTGTCCCCGATACTCTTTATACTTAACTGGGAGGAGGGAGGAGAGACTAACCTGCCTTCAGGAGTCTTTCTCTTTGCCCTAGAATGAAGGCACAGCAGAGCTCCCTGAAGGCCTGGGGCAGCCTCTGGTAGAAAAAAGAGAACCAGCCTTATCCCAGGGCCCAGGAAAGCTACGGTGAACTTCCCCAGGCATTTGCCTGCCACTAGCTTTCCTTCAGCTCCAAACCCTGTGAAGGAACCAGCCCCACCCATCCTGTCATTCAGCCTGATTTCTCCAGCCTGGGTCTTTGGAATAGACAAACCAGTATGCTCCTTTTGCTCTTCCATCTTGCCTCGGGGATTATGGAGGATAGAATGTTCCCCACTGCCCCCTCACTTCGGCCAGCTCCATAGGATAGTTGATTGGGCACTCCTGGCTCTAATGTGACTCCTGTTCAATCATCCTTTTCCCTCTCTTCTGCAGAATCATAGAAGTCTAGAGCAGGAAGGGCTTTTAGAAAATAAAATATCAGAGCTGGAAGAGATCTGAGAATCAGAAGGGCAGAGCTGGGAAGGGGCTTCCAAGTCATCTAGCCCAACTCCTTCATAGGGGATCTAAGGGTAACACTACTAGGCATTCCAATCTTTTCTCCCAAATCTCTTCTCCACAGAAGGCTGGCAGCTGTGTTTTAGTTGTGGGGGTGGGGGGTGGGGTGGGCAGGGACTCATTTTGTAGACATGGGAAAATCAAGTAGGTAGCTTAGGGATCTGGGTGATCAGGATTGCTTGGTGCTTGTCGCATTGTGGTCACACTATTTCCCTCTCTTACCTCTTATAATCTCACTTGCTTAACAACAGACTCCTCTATGGAGTCAAGTAAACAAGTCAGTGAGGAACTGGGCAGAGGATCTGAGGGGGATGCCCTGGGTGAGTCAAGACTGTTACTGTTTTGACCTTCTTCTACAGCTGAGAATCAGGATAAGACCCAGTCTTGGGTTGGCGTATTTGCTAGAATGCTGCCTTATTATACTTTTATCGTTCATGAGTAGATGCAGTACCAAAACCTAGTATGCAGTAGGTGATTGCTAAATGCAGATGAGTTTGTTAGTGGAGTGACAAGGAAGTCTCTATAGAGTAGACACCTTCACCTACTGAATAACTTGGTTTCATTTGTTCATCTATCCATCCATCCATCCATCCATTTATTTATTTATTCATTTATCTATTTATCCATTCATTCATTTATTTATTTAAAGTCACTTAGATTGTACTTGTCTCCCTCAACTAAATTATATGCTGCTTGAGGGCAGGTCTTTTTTCCCTTTTGTCTTTGTATTCCTTGAACATATATAGGAAGTGCCCAGCACATAGCAGATGCTTCATAAATGCTTGTTGATGGCTTGACTCAGGAGATCTGGGTTCTAATCCCACGACTGTCTCATTGTGTGACCTTGGCTAAGTTACTTCCCTTCTTAGCATTTCAATTTCTTCTCTAAAATGAGGAGAATTAGATTAGATAATTTCTAAAGCCCCTTCTAGTAAGAATATTGGATAATTTCTGTGAAACTAAAATATGGTGACTCGTCTGAATAGTTTCATTTGTCCTAAAGGTTAGATCAATTTGAAGTCCCTCTGGGAGCAAATTCTGACATTGACCCCAAGAATTAAGCTTGAACCATTCCTGACTAATAGTGTTGTATTGGGAGGCAGGTGACCAGGCTACTAAGTTTCTGTGGTTCCCTGGGGGGAAAACCTGTGGGGCCTCACTATAAATTTTAAAGCATGCTAAATGGTACCCCCATCCCTGGCCTCATCATGCCTCGAAGTAGGAAGTGTGTGTATGGAGAGTTGAACTCTGTCTCCAAAAGATCTAATATAATTCTCTTCATTTTAGAGAAGAAAATCTAAGGGGATTTGTTCTGTGACGTTTGGATTCAGTCAAAGGTCCTCACTTGAGGATGTAGAGGGCCACATGTGGCCCTGAGGCCAAAGGTTCCCCACCCCTGGTAGGATCATAGCTTTAGAGCTGGAAAGGCCTTCAGAGGCTATCTAGTGCAAGCCTCTCGTTTTACAGACGAGAACACTAGAAGCCCAGGCCAGGGTGAATGACTTGCCCAAGGTCACAGAGGCAGCCAGCATCAGAGGTGGGTGGGATTTGAACTTAGGTCCTCTGACTTGAGAGCCAGCAGTTCTAGGGAGTAGTATTGGGAAATGGTTGTAGTGAAGAGGAAATTATCAAGGACATGATCAGAATTTTCTGCTGGTAAGTGCTAAGGACTATTTGGTGCTGAGCCAACAGCTTACTGGTAGAATCTCTGAATGGCCAGTTAACTTGGCCCAGAGGAAACTTATTTCTTTGGCTCCAGACTCTAGTGCCAGCCTTCCCACAAAGTCACTTCCCCTGTTCAGGCCCCAGTTTCCTCAGTTCTAAGATGGGAGGGTTGGAATAGAGGTTCCTTCCAGCTCTAAAAATTATATCTTATGATAAAATTATATCTTGTATGTGTAAAAATTATTCTGTAATTTTAAGCCATTGAGACATAGGCAAGTGAAGATCATCGATTGTTTATTATGGCTCATCTCCACTGCTGAAGCCTGCTCCCAGCTTGCCTTGCTAATTGAGCACAAAGTCCCCCACAATCACCTCAAGTCTAGGAGTGCTGGGAGGGAAGCGACTTGAGAAACCTCATCGCTTTGGCCTACGGGTCTGTCCCAGGCATTCAGCAAATAGGTAAAGGCTTCCGAAATCATTAATTGTAGTTATCAAGGCCTGTAAAGTAGCACGAGGAACAGAACAAGTACAGGGAGGTGCTTGCTGTCAGAAGGAAAGAAAAATGACCTTTTTGCAGTTACCTCGCCAGCTTTTCCCGAGAACTTTCTGTACTCTTCCTTTCAACCTATAGAAATTCTAAGGCTTGATCTGAAAGGATAAATTGATCTTTAGAATATGAAAATGATCTCTTCTTGAGTAGGAAATATAATTTGAGTATAGTTAGCTGAAACATCTAAGTACCTTCACTTACCTTTACTTTTACAATTGTTTACTTTTTAAAAGTGCTTTTTGGTTGTCTTGTTTTGTTTTAGGGCTTACCCCTACCTTATGAGAGGCAGCCTGGTGAATTGGAAGGTTAAAATACTTTGATCTGAGGTCTGGTTTCCATACTGAAATTCCACACTAGCTATGTGGCTTTAGGTAAGTCGTTTAACCCCTGTCTGTAAAATGGAGGTAACAGCGCTTATCCCATCTACCTGTTGTTGGGAGAAGCTTTTGTAACCATACTTAAAGCTCTATAGGAACATTAGCTTACAATTCTTACATTTCCAATCAATTGTTTTGGGGGGAGAGTCTTAATTTCTCCATTTTTCAGAGGTAGGTCGTGCTAGACTAAACTGATCCCCCTGTTTTGATGGGGTTAGTAGACTTGTAGGTTAGGGGGGTGTCGTAGATACTGTTTACCTGTATTTTAGCAAGGATTCCATAAAGTTACTCTTGTTCTTCTTTTGGAAAAGATGGAACAATGTGGGCAGGATGATGGTATAGAACAGAGGGATTTGGAATTGGCCGGATGGCAGGATTCCCAAGAATGATCGTTAATGGTTCAAAGGCAACCCGGAAGGGAGGTTCTCCAGAAAAGGGTCTTGAGGACTTGGGGCTATTTTAATATTTTGTGTCAATTCTTTTGATAATGGCATAGGGTGCCTCCTTATCAGGCCCTGTCATTGGCCTTCTCTGTTAATTGGGCTTTGAGCTCATCAGCCTTCGTGCTTTCAGCTATCATCCTCTCATATTTATCCATCCAGGTCTCATTCTCTCATTCTTTCTCTCTCTCTCTCTCTCTCTCTCTCTCTCTCTCTCTCTCTCTCTCTCTCTCTGTATCTCTGACTCTCCATCATTCCCATTTGTCCCCTTCTCTCCATTCACGTGGCCATAACCCTAGTTCACATCTCCATCACTCTTCACCCTTAGTATTTTGCGTAGTCTCCTAATTGCTCTCCCTGCCTCCAGTCTCTTCCTTCTCCAATCAAATCCTTCACATAGCCGCTAAATCAATACTCCTAAAATAAAAGTTTGATCATGGCCCTCCCCTACTCGAGACGCTTCAGTGTCTCTCTAGTGCCTTAAGGATCTTATGTAGACTCCTTTATTTGGCATCTAAAACCCTTCACAATCTAGTTCCATACAATCTTTGCACAAAGATTATAGATTATTCCCTGTCACACATGCTAGGTTTCAGCTAAACTGACCTACTTGCTGTTCCCTTTTTATCATATTCCATCTCTTTCTCCATGTCCAGGCTATCCTCCATGCTAGAAATAAGTTCCTTTCTTACCTCTGCTTTTGGGGGACCCCCAGGCACCTTCAAAACTTAGTGCAAATGCCACCTCTTATGCCCCTTCTCTAAATTACTTTGTATTTATTTTGCTTTTATCTTGTATTTACTTATGCACAAACATACTACATCCCCTCAGCAGAATATAAGCTCCTTGAGGGCAGGGGCTATCTCAGTTCTGTCTTCGTATTTCCAGTGCTTAGCATAGTTCTTCCCATATAGTAAGCACCTAGTAGATGCTTACACACTTCATGATGGTTATGACACACAAAAGAGTACTTGACAGGCTGGGATATTGAGTCTGCTCTAACAAGATGACAGTTAATAGGGATGGAATGAATCAAGGTTCAAAAATTGACCCTACAAGTACAAGATGGGGAAGGCATTACAATGACATCAGTGAAAACGTCTGGTGGGGTTAATGTGCAGAGGTTTAATGAATCATCGGGTTCACGTGGCAGCCAAAAAAAGGCTAGTATGGGCTTTAGGCGATAGGTCCACAGTCCTCTGCCCTAGGCATCGTGCTTAGTGCCACAGCTTAGGAAAGACCTTGAGAAGCAGGAGAACTTCCTGTGGAGGACGACCATGATGGTAAAGAGCCTCAAGTCCATCTTTTGAGGACTACTTAAAGGCAGCAGGAATCCTTATCCTGGAGGAGAGGAGATTCAGAGAAGGCGAGAGCTCTTTCCAAGTATTTGAGGCACTGTTTTCTGGGCGAGGGAGTGACTTCTTTTTCTGGGCCTCAGGAGTGATGAGCACAAGTTGTCAATAAACAGAATTTAGGTTCAATAAGCCTGACAGTTAAAGTTATCTGTCTGGGAGTGGAAAGCTCTGCCAGAGAACTGATGTGTTCTTCCTGGGAGGTCGTCGCACAGATACAAGATGACCACGTTAGGAAAATGTTGTAGTAGGGTCTCCTTTTCAGGCGTGCATCTCCATCTTTGGCAGAAGTTCTTCCAACTCTGAAATTTGTTATTCTGTGGATATCTCTGATAAGGAATGCCTCAACTCTCCTAGATTCCCCCTTGTAAATGGGATTTTGCCTGTCTATACAAATATTTGGTAAATAAAAATGATAAAATGTAAGAGTATTATTTGATATCATCTGCCTCTTTGTGACATCTACCCTTCTTGCCTTGTTTTGTGCTCAAGGGCTACTTGGGACATATCTAATCCATCTTCTACTTAAATGACCTTCATATCTTGGAAGGTGGCTATCAGGTCTCCTCCAAGTGCTGGTTTTCTTCTCCAGGTTACACATTTCAGTTCCTTTGTTCTTTTCTTGGATTACATGGTCTCCAGCCCCATCATCAGCCTAGTAGCTCTCCTCTCAACATGATTCAGCCTCCCTAAAATTGATCACCTGGAACTGAATTCAGTATTCCACATGTTCTCTGACCAGGGCGGAATGAAGATGGAGAATTCCTCCTTCTTAGTCCCTTTTGCTGGCTTATCCTCCTCAAAATATGGGTGCTTCCCAAGGCCCCAGTGGCTGGCTGGCTGGCTCTCTCTCTCTCTCTCTCTCTCTCTCTCTCTCTCTCTCTCTCTCTCCCTCCCTCCCTCCCTCCCTCCCTCCCTCCCTCTCTCCTTCTCTCCCTCTCTCCCCCTTTCCTTTCTTTCCCTCCCTCCCTCCTTCTCTCCCTGCCCTCCTGTCTCCACTGAGTTTCACATCTGTATTGCCAGTTTTCTGTTGGACATTTCAAACTGGATGTCTTGGAGACATCTTAAAGTCAACATTTCTAAAACTGAACTCATATTCTATTTCCCCTCAAATCCTGCCGTCTTCTGAACTTCCCTATTTGAAGGCACCACTGTCCTTCCAATGTTTTAGGCTTGTGTAATCCCAGCATTAGTCCCGTCTCTTTTCTCACACCCCATGTATCCAGTCAGTTGCCAAACCTTGCTGTTTCTGTATTCACAGTGTCTCTTGCGGCCAACTCTCTTTCTTCACTCACATGGCCATCACCTTTGTTCAGGCCTTCATCACCTCTTGCCTGTATTATTGCAACAACCTCCTAATTGGATTCTCTAACTCAAGGCTCTCAACACTCCAGTCTACCCTACCCACTACTGCCAACATCATTTTCCTTAACCGCAGATCCGACCAGATGACTCCTCTACTCAACCAGCTCCAGAGGCTTCCTGCTGCTTCTAGAATGAAACAGAAACTCCTGTACTCAGCTTTTAAAACCCTACACAATCCGAACCCAACCTATCTCCATCTGAGATGCAGCCAGAGTGCCTTTGTCTCTTCTCTGCACCTCACATACAACGTTCTCTTCTCCTGTCTCTTGTATGGTATACACATACCTTACTTCTACCTCCTAGTGTCTCTCTTCCTTTGTATGACTCCCAACCACCATCCTCCCTGCACAGATCTTTTCCTGACTCCAACTGCAAGTACTCTTCCTCCCAAATGATCTTGTTTTGAACTGTGTTGTGTATGTGTATATTTTTATATATGTGTGACACACACACATATAGTATATATATGTATTTATTGACTTTTTATTTATGCTATATATATTCATATATGTACTTCTTGTCTCCCCTGGTAGAGCATATGAACCTTTTGTGAATAGAGATCATTTCAGTCTTTGTACCTGCCTCCCCAGTGCCTATGCAATCTTTCCTAGAGTGAAATGGTATAGTATGATATTAGTTACTGAAGAAACTGCAAAAGAGATACCTGAGAAGAGGGGGCCACGGGGCTGTGTGTTGGCAAGACTAGGGGAGAGAAGAAGAAACTGAAACTCTTCTTGATAGGGTGGAGAATCTGAAGGCACAGAAGGACCCACCTTCCTTTGAGGGGTCAGAATGGGCTCTGAGGAGACGAGGAAGGTAACATTTAGCACAAAGTGGATTCAAGTCTTTATCAAGCACCATGTTTGGGCAAGGTCCTGGTGGTGCTGGGAGATTGGGGGGTAAATAGTGGGAGCATGGAAACCCATTAATTAATGCATCTGATGGCGTGTACTGTCTAGTAGGGGAGGAATGGCTTGCAGCTCATATAGAGCTTGGAGGTTTTGATGGCTCCATGGGGCTCCCTCTTAGGAGTCCGGAAGGAGAGCTGAGAGCTTCAAAACAAACTGGGACTGTCTGCAGTTCCTGTTTGTTTGCTTTTTGGCAGTGATCCCTTCCTGTTTTGAAGGGAAAAGACCCCTAGGCCATGTTTGGTCCTAGGCTGAGCAGCATGCCAGCACTTTAGGGTGAGGGGGATGGGGGATGGGGGACGGTACCGTCAGAACCTTGGATGCACCTTTCTGGAAAACCAGATAAAGACAGTACTGCCCGTGCCACAGAGACCACAGCCCACCGGGACAGCAAACACTCCTACAGTTGAACCTGTGACATGCACATGAATTTGCTTCTCATGGCATCCCAGTGAGTTGAGTAGAACAGGTATTATTGTAGGATTCAGAATCTTAGGCCATCTTAGGGGTCATCTAGTTCAGTTCCCTCATTTTAAAGATGAGGAAATTGATTTCTGGAGAGTGGAAGACACTTGGCCCCAAGGCCACCTGCTGCAGATAACAGAGCTGGGATTCATTCTCAGGTCCTCTGCCTCCTGGTGGGCTGGTATCACAGGCTTCACAGGAACCACTCCTTCTACCTGATACCTGACGAGGAAAACCCTCCACCAGCATCCTTAGCAAGGCTCATCCTTTCTTTGCTTGGTGACCTTCACTAAGAGGGAACTCACTTAATTTAGAATGGCTCCGTTTCTTAGGGAGATCTTCCCTTATATCAAAACATGATCTGTACCCTAGCTATATCCATCCCATTGCTTCTCATTCTGCCCACTAACTAATCAACAAGAATTTATTAATTTCTTGCTAAGTGCCAGGCACTGGGGTACAAGTACAGAGAATAAAATAGTCCTTATTCACAAGAATCTTGTATGACAGTAGGGGAGACAAGTACATATATAAATGTATTGCATAAACACAAAGTTAATGAATACAAGTATATACAAGATAGTTAAAAAATAGACCAGCACTAGCAGTCGGAATTGGGAAAGGGTACATGCAGGGAGGCTGTTGTATGGGATTCATCAAAAGGAAGAGAGACACTCTGCCAGGGGTGCACATTCTGTGCATGGGGGCAGGCCAGTGCTGAAGCATGGGGACAGGAGAAGGGAACATTGTATGTGAGGAGCAGAGAAGAGACAGGGGCAGTTTGCTTGTTCACAGACTACAGGAGAAGGGATAGCATCCAAGGAGGCTGGGAAGATAGTTGAGGCCAGGTTGGGTAGGGTTTTTAAAAAAATCAACACAGCAGTTTCTGTTTCATTCTAGAAGCAGCAGGAAGCCTCTGGAGCTGGTTGAGTAGAGGAGTCATCTGGTCAGATCTGTGGTTAAGGAAAATGATGTTGGCAGTGGTGGGTAGGGTGGACTGGAGTGTTGAGAGATTGGAGTCAGAGAATCCAATTAAGAGATTGTTGCAATAATCTAGGCTCCAGGTGATCTGAACTAAGGTGGTAGTTGTGTGAGAGGAGAGAGAGCGTTGGACACAGAGATATTTTGAATACAGAAAGAGAAAAAATGTAGCAGCCGACTGGATACATGGGGTGAGAGAAGAGATAAGAGTAGTGCTGGGATTATGAGACTGAGATGCTGGGAGGATAGTGGGACTTTCCAGAGATTGAAGGAAGTCTGGAAGAGGGCAGCAAGGCAGTACCGTAGTACAGAGAGCACCAAGCCCAGAGTCAGGAAGACTCATCTTTGTGAGTTCAAACCTGGCCTCAGGTGCTTCCTAGCTGTGTGACCTTGGGCAAGATTTAACCCCGTTTGCCTCAGTTTGCTCATCTGTCAAACAAGCAGGAAATGCAAAGCACTCCAGGATCTTTGCCAAGAAAACCCCAAGTGTGGTCGAGGAGAGTCAGACACAACTGAGAATGACTCAAATGGAAGAGGGTAGGATTTTGGGAGTGAAAGGTGGGGAAGATGAACAGTTTAGTTTTAGATGTCTTGAGCGTGTGTGATGTTTACCTCTGGCTGTCTGGTGATGAGTGTAGAGGGAGAAGGAGCCTAAGACAGAAAACTGGGGAACACCCACACTTAAGGGATCTGAGGGATAATGATCCAGCAAAGGAGACTCTAAGACCAAGCAGAATACTTCTAATCCCTTTTCCACATGACAGCCCTTCAGATTACTGCTGACAGTTAACATGTTCACCTAAGTCTTTTCTTCTCTGGGCTAAATGTCCTTAATTCCTTCAGCCAGTGCTCAGATGCCATGATCTCCAGTCCCTTCTCATTGTGTTTGTCCTCCTTTCCTCTGGGCCCATTCCCTGCTTATCAGTGTTAGGTGACACCCAGAGGTAAACCCAGTCTATCACCTCCTGGGGCCTCAGTTTCCTTTTCCTGTAAAGTTGGACTGATAAATAATTGCTCTACTCACCTCACAAGATCATTAAAGGGAGCAAATTTAATAACACGTAAAGCACTTTGTAGACCATAAAACGCTATATAAATGTCAACTATTATTATTGGTTTTGGCTCCAGGCCATATATCATCATATATCAATTTTCTTCTTCTTTTTTAAAATCCTATCCCTTTATCTTATGTTATAATGCAGTCTTCAATGCCAGCCTGAGGGGTGCTGGTTGGGAGCAATCACACCGTGACTCCCCTTCACTCTAGGTGTTTGTCACCAGCTGAAAGCAGGTTAAAGTTTCCTCTTGGCAGCCTTAAAGAATAAAGTCACAGAAGGGTAGCCTAAAGGGCCTGGAGAGTTTGTAAGACTGGGATACTTCCTTAATTGCAGGGGAGTCCCTTGTGGGTTTGGAGACAGATTGTAAATATGAATCTGTAGTTTATCAGCACCAGCTCCCATACAATGGTGTCATCCATCCACCTGGGCCCAGGCCTCCCTTTCCCCATCCTCCTCTCTCCACTTTCTAGTATTTCTAGTGGGTACCCTCCTAGCTCTGGCCACCCCTAATTGGGGCTCGCCTTCCCGCCTGCTCCTTTGAGTTTGACTTAGAACCCAGGGATTTTCTTCCGGGCATTAGCAAGGACTCTTCCAGGGCCTTTCCAAGACAGAGAGCATTGGTTCCTCTGACATAGCGTGTCCTCAGCCCCTTTCTTGCCAAGACTGGAGGCTAGACTTGCAGACAAGAAAAGACTTGCTCCTCGTCTTGATTGTTCTGAGCTAGGGGATCTCTCTCTCCTCCGAGCCCATAGGCGCTTAACTCCTAGTTATAACCCACATTTTTAAAGTGCTTCAGGATTTACAAAGCATCATCCCAATATCTCTGCAGCGAAAATATGCTTCACTTCTGTTTTATGGCTGGGGAAACGAAGGGAAGTGGAGGGAGCTCCCGGTTTCATAGTTGGTTTGAGTGTCTGAGTGCGGATTTAAATCGAAGCCTCTGCTGTCCTCTCCCGTCCTCAGTGTAGCTTCTTTCTTCTAGTCAGGAGCAGGAGTGCTGGAGTCCCCCCTACTGCCAAATAATTATGTGACTGACCTCTCTGGGTCTCAGTGTTCCCTTGGGCAAATGTAGGGGTTAGACTCGATGGCTCATAATCTGCCTTACAGCTCTGGTATAATAATATTGTGGATATAGCCTTAGATTTGAAGAGTACTCTGTAGTTTATAGAACATTTGACATACATTATCCTACTTGGTATTGACCACAATTTTATGAGGCAGATGTAGAAATTGGGATATATTTGAATCTTCCCTAGGACAAGGGTGGTTTTTAAAAAAAATATATATATATATATTTATTCTATTTTTTGTTTTTCCCCAATATATTTTATTTTGTTAAATGTTTTTCAATTATACATAAAAAAGATTAACATTCATTTTGAAAACTTTTGATTTCTTTTTTTCTCTTTTTCCCTCCTTTCCCACCTCCTTGAGAAGGCAAGCAATTTGATATAGATTATACATGTGCAGTCATGCAAAACCATATTCCTATATTAGCTATGTTGCAAAAAAAAAAGACCAAAAAATACAAGAAAAATAGTTTTTTTTCTTTAAAGCATACTTCCATCTGCATTCAGACTTTATTCTTTCTCTGGAGGTGGATAGTATTTTCATCATAAGTCCTTCTGAATTGTCTTGGATCAGAATACCCAAGTCATTCACAGTTACTCATTGTACAGAATTGCTGTTGCTGTGTACAGTGTTCTGGTTCTGCTCACTTCACTCATCATCAGTTCATATAAGTCTTTGCAGGTTTTTCTGAAGTCATCCTGCTTGTCATTTCTTATAGCATAATAGTATTCTATTACATTCATAAACCACAACTTGTTCAGCCATTCCCCAATTGATGGGCATCCCCTCAATTTCTAGTTCTTTGCCACAACAAAAAGAACTGCTTTAAATATTTTTGTACATATAGATCCTTTTCCTTTGTTCTCTTTGGGATATAGACCTAGTAGTGGTATTGCTAGGACAGCTAGATGGCTCAGTGGATAGAGCACCAGGCTTAGAGTTAGGAAGCCTGAGTTCAAAACTGGCCTCAGACACTTGCTAGCTATGTTGCTTAACCCTATTTGCTTCAGTTTCTTCATCTATAAAATGAACTGGAGAAGGAAATGGCAAACCACTCCAGCATCTTTGTCAAGAAAAATCCCAAATGGAAGCGTTGGACATGACTGAACAACAACAACAGTGGTATTGCTGGGTCAATGGGTAAGGACAGTTTTATAGCCCTTTGGGCATAGTTCCAAATTATTCTCCAGAATAGTTGGATCAGTTCATAACTCCACCAGCAATACATTAGTGTCTCAATTTTTCCTCATCCCCTCCAGCATTTCTCATTTTCCTTTTCTGTCATAATAACCAATCTGATAGGTGTGAGGTGGCACCTCAGAATTGTTTTAATTTGCATTTCTTTAATCAATAGTGGTTTAGAGCACTTTTTCCATGTGACTATAGATTACTTTGATTTCTTCTTCTGAAAACTGCCTGTTTATATCCTTTGACCATTTATCAATGAAGGAATGACTTGTATTCTTATAAATTTGATTCAGTTCTCTATATATTTGAGAAATGAGGCCTTTATCAGAGGAACTTGCTATGAAATTTTCCTCCCAGTTTTCTGCTTTCCACCTAATCTTGGCTGCATTGCTTTTGTTGTGTAAGATCTTTTTAAATTTCATGTAGTCAAAATTATCCATTTTACATGCCATAATGATCTCTATCTCTAGTTTGGTCATAAGTTCTTCCCTTATCTATAGATCTGACAGGTAATTTTTCCCACGCTCCCCTAATTTGTTTATGATAACATCCTTTATGTCCAAATCATGTACCAATTTTGACCTTATCTTGGTATATGGCGTGAGATGTTGGTCTATACCTAGGTTTCTGCCAAACTGCTTTTCAGATTTCCCAGCAATTTTTGTCAAATAGTGAGTTCTGGACTAGAGTGGTTTTGAGGAAAGAACACTGGAGTGTTCTTCTGTAATCCCAGGATTGTGACCAGATATGAGGCAGCTAGGGTGCTACAGTGGATAGAGTGAGTCTGAAAGACCTATATCCAAATCTGGTTCAGACACTTAGTTAGCTGTGGGACCCTGGGCAAGTCATTTAACTTCTGTTGGCCTCAGTTTCCCTCAACTGTAAAATGGAGATAACAGTACCTACTTTGCAGGGTTGTTGTGAGGATTAAATGAAATAATATTTAATAATATTTGTAAAGCACTTAGCGCAGTGCCTGGCACATAGTAGGTGCTATATAAAGGCAAGCGATGATGATGATGATGATGATGATGATGATGATGATGATGATGATGATGATGATGATGATGTTAGGTAAGTCATTTAACCTAGGCTTCAGTTTCCTCTTTGTAAAATGTAGGAGTTGAAGGGCATGGTCCATAGTGTGACTTTGGAGAGGTCTCTTCCAGCTCTTAATCCAAGACTTGGAGCCTGAGGGCCTAGGTTCAAATTCCATATCTGTTATTTTTAATGCCTCTCATGCCTCTTTTTATTACCTTAGTCACTTAATGACATCATAGTGTTGTAGTTTTAGAGCTAGAAGGAGCTTAGAGACCATCTAGTCCTTTCCTTTCTTTTTACAGGTAAAGAAATTGAAGACCAGAGAGGTGATCTTGCCCAAAGTCTCACAGCTGATCAGTTGCAGAATCGACATTGAAATTCGGGTCCTCCTACTCCAAACCCGTTGCTTTTTCCCACTGGGTAACAGTGCCTCTTTGGTCCTCAGTTTCTTCATCCATAAGATGAGGGTATTAAATTAGATTATCTCCAAGATAGATTCCTTCCAGTTCACATGATCTTATTGCTCCCTACAGCCACACCCCTTCTAGCTTGATATAGTGCATAGAACACCAGGATAATCTGGGTTCAAATCTCACCTCCTTCAGATAGTAGTTGTCTGATCCTGGACAAGTCATTTAACCTTTGATGCCTCACCTTCCTTTGAAGGGAGGGGCTTGGAACCCAATGGCTTTTATGTGCTTTTCCAGTTTGAAATCTGTGGTACTTTGATTGCCATTTATCCCGCAGCCTTCTTGGAGCTTAGCTAAGTTCTTCCAATGTCAGGAGTTGGATCTGGATTATTATAACTTGCTCTGTTCACTCTTTGGGGGATTGTTCCCCTGAGCCCCTTGTGGGTTTTCTCTGTAATGTTGCCATTTGGCCTAGTCCGCAAGGATGTGATACCTTCTTTACTCACTGTGGCTCTCCTCTGTCTCTCCCACCCTCCCCTCTTCCCCATCCTTTGTGGCGCTTTTCAGGTCAAGAGTCAGTCATCCTTGGAAATACCAATTAAGTTTGCCCAAAGTAGCTGCCAGGAGCAGGCAGAGGAACCTTCTATGCAGAGCTTCAGGGAAATTAGATGACCTAGATGGTAAGTGTGCAAAGCATGATGAGACCTGGACAAACCGGTACAATGAAGGTGGCTTCTCTCTTTTTCTCTGGCTGCTGAGTGCCTTTCTGTTGAGCCAGCACTGAGCACATTAGTTTGTTTAGCTTTTGTTTTGTTTTGATTTGTTTTTTAAATACGTTTAACAAGTCATAACTAGTCCTTCTGACCAGCTTCCTTTGGGAGAACAATTACTTAGCAGAGTCCCTTCTGAGTAATGGGTGAGTACACCCAAGGAAACAGGCTAGAGAGAAGAATTGGGACTGCCATTGTTCCAGACCATTGACGTTGTCAGTGGCTGGCACATTGGGAGCCATTGGTATGCAGTGGAAGGATCGCTTGCACCTGGATTCAGAAGCCCTACTTTTGAGTGCTGGTTCTGCCATTTGCTAGCTATAGGACTCTAAATATGGGCTATTTGTATAGCCCAACCTGTGGTAGAGCCTTCTGAGTTCATATTGGTCTGATCAGCCACAGCTGGACGTACTGAAACTTGACTCTAGCACAGTGATGTCATTTTGGTCCTCTTCGACAACAACCATATGACTCTAGTCATGTCCTTCCCTCTTAGGAGAAGGTTAGACTGGATGTCTGATGCCCTTTCTAGTTGTGTATCCTATAATCTTACAACCAGCTGAATTATTTTGGTGATTTCTAAGATCCTTTCTAATTCTAACATTCTGTGTTCTGAGATCCCTTCCAACCTTGACATTCTGTCATCCTGTGATTTTGATTCTGCATCCATCAGCACAATCAAAGCAGAGCTGTGCCTAGTACACGGGTGGTGCTTAATAAATATTTGTTTGTTGATTGATTGGTTGAATGACCCCCTGGAGGCAAGAGATGGGGAAGATCTTGGAAGAAACCAGAGAAAGAGTCTTTCTAACTGCCTTTTGGAAGGTAGTTTCCTCCAAGGAGCTGGCATCTCTGTCTTAGAAGTGATTGGAGAGATGGGATCCATAGCATGAGGCAGCTTCTCCCGAGTCATTCACTGTGCTTCTTCACAGTCAAGATTGCATTTAGGGTCCTTGACTCAACCGTAGCTGGGACTCCAAGGGACTGTGATGGGGAAGAGTAGAGAACTTCCTGAAAGCCATAACTGTGTCTCTCCCCTCCTCCATCTCTCCCTTCCATTCCTTCCTTCCTTCCTTCCTTCCCTCCCTCCTCTCTTCTCTCTTCTCTCTCTCTCTCTCTCTCTCTCTCTCTCTCTCTCTCTCTCTCTCTCTCTCTCTCTCTGTCTCTCTTTCATATCTCCATATAGTAGAGAATTATCTTGGTTTTGATTCCTGTTGTGAAGTATCTGTCTGTGTGGCACATGGCAACATATTTGGGAGTTTACAGTATATAGCTATATGGGCTGAGATAAATCCCCAGCAAAATTCCAGACTTGATTATAAAATAGGTGATTTGCGGGCACTTAAGAGAAGTTATTTCCTATGAGTCTAGGTAGGCTCATTAACAAGTCTTGTTAGAACTTTAGTTTGGAAACTCCTTAAGGACCGGGACTGTTACTTTGAAAATCTTTGTATCCCCAGCTTCTAATACACTAAATGATTGTTTGTTAAATTGATAGACGTGGGGAAGTGTCTTTGTTAGCATGTCTCGATTTTGCCAGGCATTTGATGAAAAGCCCCTCAGGATAATATCTGGGGACATGATGGGTCAACCTGGAGGGAACATCTTTGACGTCATTCTCAAAGCAATATCCCAGTCCTGTCCGCACCTTGGACTGAGACTTAGTTGAAGGTAGAAGGCTTTAGGTTTGAAGAGCAGGTGAACCTGAAGAGGTTTCTAAGCATTGTCAAAAATCAACAAGATTGAGAGGCAATAATGTGACATTTGATGGAGATAAATTAAAGTCCAATCTTTAGATTTAAAAAAAAATCATCTGCATAAAGACAAGATGGGAGAGGTCAGAATAAGAGCAATTCATGGACACTTCTGAGAGGTTTTTAATCTTAAAACACACCTTATAGTGTGCTGACCTCCAACCACAGCAAACCTCTGCCCAGGGTGCCCCACCCCTCCCCCATCCCTAAAGCTTCCTTTTTATGTGTTATCTTCATCTATTAGAATGGAAGCTCCTTGAAGGCAGGGACTGTCTTTTGTTTGTATTTATACTCTAGTACTTAGCTCATTGACTGACTGCTCGAAATGGAACCTTCCAAAGTAGTTATCTGTAGTAACTGCCTAGTTCTTCACCTGCCCCTGGAGTCTATCTCCTCTCCCCTGAGGCAGAGGAAGCATGTTCAGCTGTTCTTGATCTTTGGGTGTGATTTAGTTCTGGTCCGTTCTTGACCTTTGGGTGTGATTTGGTTCTGGTCTGTTCTTGACCTTTGGGTGTGATTTGGTTCTGGTCCCTTCTTGACCACCATTCCATTCTGTTCATAGACCATAATGGGCTCAGCACCCCTCTAATTGATGGACACCCATTTTGTTTCCAGTCTTCAGCTACTATAAAAACTGCTGCTATAACCCTCTTGGTATCTAAGGGGCACCCAGGTTTTAGCTGACTCAAAGGCAGTTTAAATTGTGATGTGGTAGCCAAAAAAATGATGCATTATGAATCTTCATGAATAGAAATGTAGCGTGATTGCCTAATTGTACTTAGTCCTGGCCAGAGCTCACCCGGACTTCTGTGCTCAGTTCTGGGGCTGCAGTTTTGGAGTGATGTTGGCAAACTACAGTGTGTTCAGAGGAGGCTCTCCAGGATCTATAGATGTTTTATAATAATAGCTAATATCTATATAGCATTCACTGTGTGCCAGGCACTGTGCTAATCAGTGCTTTATGATTATTTTCTCATTTGGTCCTCACAACAATCCTGGGAGGTAAGTGCCCTTGTGATCCCCTTGTTACACATGAGGAAGCTGAGGAAGACAGACATTAAGTGACTTACCCAGGGTCACACAGTTAATATGTATCCGAGGCTGGATTTGAACTCAGGTCTTTGATCAAACTGGGAATGTTTAGCCTAGAAAAGACTTATCAGGGACAAGAATTGGGCATCTTCTAATATTTGAAGGACTGTTATGTGAAGGGATTAGTCTTCCTCCTTGTAGTTATAGATAGCAGACTAGTTCATGTGGCTGGAAACCAGAGAAGTGGATTTTGGCTCATTGGCTGGAAAAACTTGATAACAACTAGAGCTGTCCAGTGGTGAAATGGGTGAGCTGTCTCAGGAGGTAGTAACTCTGAGACTCTTATGTCCTAGATTTTCCTGGGATGACCCAGATTTCAAGAAAAATAAGTTTTACTTTCAATGGTAGTTTGCAAAAGGAATATCCTTTGTCAGATGAGGTGTCCCAATTTTTATCTTGAATAATATGGTCCCTGTTGGTAGTGAGCTACCTGTAATTGGAGGTTTTGTTAGGTGACCACTATCAAGGATAGTGGCAAAGATCTGAGCCCCAGGTAGGAGGGTTTGTATCAGAGAATGGTTGAGGCCCCTTCCGGCTCTGTGATGCTTTTCTAGCCAAATACTAATTGTCATGGGGGGTACAGAGAAATAGAGGCTCACAGGTTCTCATTTGGAAAGGGGAGATAATTTTGTCCAGTCTGCAGAAGGTGATGTCTTGATTTGCAAGTGAATTGAAGTGAGGGAGGGCTGTATAGAGTCACCAGCCTCACTTTCTCCTCCGCAGCCACCTGGGTCCAGTGGCTCCTGATGTAGTGGGAGACCTTGGCCTTTTTAAGGGAAGGTCTTTCCCTGGTCTCAGTTTGTCTGAGGCAACACCCATTGGGTGATTAAGGCTACATAAGAAATAAGACCCCCAAAAAGGCCTCTTTTACCTACTTAAAAAAAAAATCTGGGAGGGCAAAACCCACAGGGTTACAGGCCAGAACAGAAACAATTACTATTTACAGTCACTCTGAGCCATCGTCAAACCCCAAATAATGACCAAGTAAGGCTTGGGCTGGGACCTATTATTGGCCAATTGGTTGAGAGTCTGAGGGCTCTGGATTTAAGGCATAATCAAGTAGCTCCATTTGAATCCTAATGGGCTTTATCAAAGCCTGATTTTCTAGAGTTACATTTCAAGAAATCATAAATGAAACTACACTGGCAAAAGGTATGGATATATTGAACCCAATCCCTCCCAGGACATCTCAGTCTTAGCAAGGGAGCTCTTCCTTATATGGAGCTAAAATGTGCCTCTCCGTGATTTTCACCCATGAACTCTGGGTAAAAAGAATGATACATGTTCTTAACTCCAGAGACCAAGTGGGAAAAGCCCAGAAGGTGGTAGATAGAGCATGAGGTCAGTGCAGAGCAAGATGGGGACAAATTTTAGGATGAGAAGGCAGCCAAAGCCATAAGGCCTGTCACCAAAACGTGCCAAAAGGGTACCGCTAAGAAGAAACCAAGAAGGACCTCCCCCTTCTTCTTTGTCTCATAGCTGGAAACAGGACATGAATCATGGCAGTTCTGCTGGAGCAGAAGGGCACTGTCTAGAGTCTGTTCTATTCTAGACATTCCTAGGCATCAACCACAGGAAGGAGGTCCAGCCTAACGTAGACTGGGTGGGCCAAGCCAACTGGGACCGGGAGCAAGAACTTGGGAAGAGGGAGATCCCTAAATGGGAGACACCCTCAGGGCTGAACCTAGAGCCTAAACGCTAGAAAATCAGGCCAGTGCCTTTTAAATTCTTTCTTTATTTTTATTAAAGTGGTGGGGCAGGGGTGTGCAGATGGAGAATTTGGATGCCTGGGCAATGACTCAACGAGGCAGCTGGGGAAAGAAGTTTGGCTCCCCCATCTGGTGGTAACTGGGGGTGAAGGCTCACATAACATTAACAGCTCCAGTCTGATAAATGGTGCCCTGGATAGTGTAAAAGTTTTCAGGATAGTGTAGTGTTAATGGTATTATAAAGAAACTGAAGCTCAGAGAGGATGAGAGGCTTGACTTGGCCATGATAACACAAGTAATAAGTGTCAGAGTCAGGATTCAGACTTCCAGCTCTAAGTGGAGTGTTCTTTCACTAGCCATAATCCTCCCACGCTATGGAGAACGCCCTCCCAGTCCAATCCCTTGGGTTGCTTCTTTTCCTTGTCAGGGCTGCCCTGATGCTCATTGTAACTTTATTTCTCAAATGTTTGTAGATGGAAGAGACCCTGACGGCCATGTAGGGTTCTTGACCTTTTTTTGTGTCATAGACAGCTTTGGCAGTCTGGTAAAGCTTAAGAACTTAAAATTTTTAAAGTGTAAAATAAGATGCATAGGGTTACTGTGGAAACCAATTATATTGAAGTAGTTGTTAAAAAATTTTTAAAACAACTTCAGAGACCTCCCCCTAGTCCAAGGTTGAGGACCCCTGTCCCACTTCAAGCACTTGTGGGAGGGTCTAGCATACAGCAACCTGCTCCCCACCTTACTAGTCATGTGATCTCGAGCAAGTCACTCAATGTATGTTTGCCTCAATTTCCTCCTTGGTAAAACAGGGATAATAATAGCACCTCCCTCCCAGGGTTGTGATGATAACCAGCAAGCGCTTAGCATGGTAGCTGGCACAGAGTAAGCATGATATTAATGTGAGCTCTCATCACTGTCATCCTCATTGTTGTTATTATCTCTCCCTCTCCCCCACCCTCCCATGCTTTTAACTTGAGTTTTCTACTCCCCAGGTAAGAATGAGGGGGGTGGTGTTTGTCTGGGTGTGGGTGTGGATGTGAGGGCACCTAGGCTGGCGCTGAGTGGGACAGTCCAGCCGCAAGATTCTTTGAGCTGATGTGAATCTTGGGCATCTCTAAAAAGTATGGGGAGCTGGACAGAGCTCACCATGTGCCTCACCCCAAGCTCCTTTCTCCCCTGACCAGAGTCTGCTCCCAACTCAGTGAGCCTCAAGCCTAACATCTCCTCGTCCAGTCATAGAATTTCAGAGCTGGAACTACTGTTTCACCACAATGTCTTCCCCAGCTTGAATGAAATGACATTTCATAGGAATGACATTTAATTATGAATTATATTAAATGACATTTAATAAGGTCTTAACTGTGGGCTTAAAAAATGCTTTCATAAGTACAAGATGAGGGGGAAGTACGGGAAGTTTTGGTGGATTTCAGGCTCTACATGACTCATCATCAGTGGCACTGCCATCTTGGGCCGAACTAGGAGGACAGCTTGCAGGGTGGCAGAATATTGTAGTGGCCAAAGGGCTCAAGTCCTGCCTGAGGATCCGGATAGTGTGACCAAGGGGCATTAGGAGCCTGAGTCACCAGGCTGTATCACTCAGAGGGAGGGTTCCATACTGGGACTTCCCTACTTTAGTGAAATTGCAGGATTATAGCAAGTTGCTTTTACTTTTGGGATTGATTTGTCGGTATTTTGCTTTGTTGATTGAGTTCTCTGTTTATCAGGGGCCTTAGGCTTTAAAAAAAAAAAAAGATTCCCTACTCCTATGTTGCTATGAAAGACAGTTTTAGCCTGGTTTTGTGTTTCAGGTCATTTAAGCAAACATTAACTGCCTGCTGGATTCAAGGTACAATGGGCACTCCCTTTTTCCCCTCCTACATACTGAGAATCCTAGCAGAGGCAGGTTCTCTGTCTCTGTTTTTTCTCTTTGGACTGAGCAAAGAAGCTTTGTACCTTTTAGTGTTTTGCACACAGGAAGTGCTTAATAAATGTTTGTTGAATGAATGAATGAGGATCACATTATACTCTTGAGTGCATGTATTGAGGTGCTTTTTAGTTGCCTCATACCTTTTCTATTTCTCCTGGGATGGCAAGGTGATGGCTGGGTGCTTCAGGCCCCTTGCAAAGCTGCCATGCATGGGTGGGAGCTCTGTGTTGTTGCCCACGTAGCTGTAAGAGTTCCTGCTTAGGAGTGTTTAACCTGACAAGGCTGTGCACCTGTGGGAAGGCTTTCCTATCCCCCTTAAGGCTTTCCCTCTGTTGACTATTTCTTATTTATCCAGTAGGTAGCCTGGTTGTATGTAGTTGTTTGCATATTATACTGACACATAGTAGGCACTTATTGGCTGAGAGACTGGAGGGTATTGTAGAATCAGAGAGCAGACCTCAGTTGGGGAATGTAAACAGAAGACAGAGGAGGAGAAATTACTATCTGCTCTCCTGAAGGCTAGTAGGGTGAGGGGACAAGTTGCTTTGTCTCTTCCAAACCCTCGGCCCCATTCCTTACATTTGTTAGGGGCTCAGCACCCACTCTGATCTGGAAAATCTGCGTAAAATTTTTGGCCCTCCCTGCCAGCGAAGTCTGAATTATTATGGTATTAAAAGATAAAATGCATTGCTATTATACAATACTACACATTGAGTTTATGCATTTCTGAGTTTCTAAACTTTTTCTATGTCATCTGCTAGCCTTTGTGTGTGGCCTGTGGCTTCTGCAAAGCTCCCCCCAAATTCTCATTTAATTTCTTATGTGACCCCAATATATTGAAACTGCGATGAGGTAAAGTCGAGATGTGGAAGGGGTAACCGTGTACTGCCAGACCGCAGGAAGATCTTAGATTGATGAAGCCTGTAGGGTTTCCCAAGCATCAGCCCACTGTCCTCTGCAGGGTCTTGTAAGGCCAAAGACTTGTTTGAGGTCAATGCCATTCCATTAAGAGAATGTCCAGAGCAGAAAAAGCAGTGCTGGTCTGGCTGGCTGTCCTCTCAAGCCCTGACCATTTGGAGTGGATTATGTACCATTCTGGGTACTGCATTATGGGAAGGCCAGACTCACTGGAGAACCTGTGGGGGTGGGAGGTCAGCCAGAATGATAGCGGGACTAGAAGGAGACCCTCCCAGAAAAAGGGAGGGTTAGCCTGGGAAAGTGAAGACTTGGGCAAGAGGGGGTGGGGGTGAGGGTGGGGTTGAGATTGTTTCCTCTTGTTTGACTGGCTTTCATATGGAAGTGGGATTAAATTCGTTCTGTTTGGCCCCAGGGCCAAGTTAGAGAGGGGCAGATGGAAAGATTGCCTAAGAGCTAGAACTTTTAAAGGGATGAATAAGTTGCCTCAAGAAACAGCAAAGTCTTTGAAGGTTCTTCTGGCCAAAGCCAGATATGATGACTTTTGGGGGGACATTGGAGAAAGAATTACTATTCAGTATGGATTAGAGCAGAGGCTTCTGATCGATTCCCCTTAATTTAGTGCCTTCCTTCTGTGGATTATCTATCATAGCTTGTTTGTACATCGTTATTTGCATTCTTCCTCCCTCTTTAGACTATGAGCTCCCTTAGATCAGGGACTGACCGTCTCATGTCTTTCTCTGTATCTCCAGCACTTAGCAAAGTGCCTGGCACATAGTTGGTGCTTAATAAATACTCATTGACTAAAAGAAAATATAGGAAAAAAAGTAGTTGAACCAAAGTAACCCTCACATCAACTGACTGACTGTTCCACAACCATAGCCCCACACCTCTGCAAAGAAGGGAGGGGAAGACAAATTTTCTTCTGACTTTTTTTGGGGGGGGCAATCCCCAAAATGTTCTAGGTGAGGAAGCAGGCTTAGAGAAGTAGAATGACTTGGCTGCATTATAGTAGGTTGGTGGAAGAACAAGGATCAGACCCATATTGTGATCTCAAATGGTCACAGCCCCTAAGAGCTCTTCCTCCATTCACTCCTCCGTCATTAGGACAGTTTTGTGACTGTGGGGACTCTTCTGTCTTCTAAACTTGGTGTGGCGCCCTTAGCACCCAGCCCATGGCTTTGTACATTATAGACTCTTAGTAAGCATTTGAATGAACTCTAGGGGCTGTGGCTGAAGGCTGGGAGGGCCAACCAGCCCTTTCTCTTTCCTGTCTGGGGGCTCACCCTCCCTGGGAGCAGCTCTTGTTTTCTGCCTCAGGGAGGGTCTACATCTCTCTGGGCCTTGCTGAGTTCATTTAAGGAGACAGTGTCTTCTCACAGACACACCCTGCCCACACCCCCACCCATTGCTGCAGCTGCTGGACCTGGACCTTCTGCCTTTGGCTGTCCTTCAGCCCTGCAGAGATATGCAGCCCAAGCCGAATGGCTTGTCTTTTCTCCAGGAGCCTGGGCTCCCTCTGGTGGCCACGGGGTGAAGGTGTAGGCCCTTAGCCTGTAGGGCTGGGTTTGATTTGTTTGGAAGGGATGGGGCTTGGGATTTGATGCTGATTTCAGCACCTTCTGCTTGCAGAGCCTGTATCCATAGAAGCCATTCTCTCCACACCAAGATCCCTCACCTTGGGGTGGGGGGGAGGTAGCCCAAGGCTGCTTCTGCAGGAAGCCTTTTCTGGCCCCTCCCCCACCACAGCCTCCCTAACAGCATCTTTTCCACCCGTATTTATTGTGTGCTAATTCTGGGCATCCTTCTAAAAAGCATGGATATAGTAGGCTGTGAACTCCTTCAAGCAGAAGGGCTGTCTCCTTCTTTGTCTGGGCTCCTAGCACCACCCAGGCTGGGCACTTAAAATAGTGTTTACTAATTGATATAGTCCTGGAAGTGAGCTCGGAAATCATGTAGTCCAAGCCTCTCACTGGACAGATGAGGAAACCCAGAGACTTGCCCCAGGTCACCCTTCCATAGCAGAGAATTCAGGTTCTCTGAGTGAATTGAGGGTTCTTTCTACTGATAGGATAAAGATGAAAACCAATACGTTTTGTCCAAGTGCTGCCATTAGACTTTCTGTGTTTGTAGGCTTTCTGCAAATCCAATGATCTGTGAGCACGTGCACCTCGTCTCATTAGGATATAAGCTCAGATCGAAGGGATGATTGGTTGCTTTATCTTTGCATCTTGTGTCAGGCAATGAGCTAAATTCTGGAGATCTGGAAATAAAGCAGCATCGTCTATTCCCTCAGACCTTACATTCTAAGGAGATAACATATGCATATTTAAGTAGACAAAAATATGTTCAAAATAAATGCAGGGTGGTTTGGAGAGGGAGAGAGGGTGATCAGAGATGGGTGGGTCAGGAAAAGCTTCATGTAGAAGGAGATACTTGAGCTGAGTCTCAAGGGAAGCCAGGGATTCCACAATGGTTGGAGTGAGGAGAGAATATCCTACCACTGAGAAGCAGTTTGTGCAAAGGCATGGAGATAGGAAGAAGCATCTTGTGTGAGAGGGGCCTTAGAACATGGAACATCTGAGATAGATCCTTAGAACATGGAATGTCAAGAGATAGAAAGAGCCTTAGAACAGACAATGTCAGAGCTGGGAGGGGCCTTAGAACACAAAATGTCAGAGGTGGGAGGTGCCTTAGAACACAGAATGTCAGAGCTGAGAGGACCCTTAGAACCCAGGATGGCAGAGCTGGGAGGGCCCTTAGAACACAGGATGTCAGACCTGGGAGGAATCTGAAAAGACTGATTATCAGAAGGATAGAATCTTAGAACAGATCTTAGATCATTTTGTTCTACCCATTTGTTTTGTGGACTAGAAAGAAGCTGATGCCCAGAGAGTGGATTTATTAGCCACATGTAAATCTGAAAGTTAAGTCCGAGAACTACATGTAAGCTGCCTGACCAAGAATTAAGATTATTTTGTAGAAAGGAAAAGACACCCCCTTTTGGCTGGCCAGCCTCCGAGAGCATGGGGGAACACTGAGCATTCATTCCTAGTACAGGTCGATGTAAGGTCAGCCTATGCCCTCCCAGCTTTTGGTTGCCCATGCTCAGGAAGCTGGTTTCTGCTTGGCCATGGAGATGGAATGGTTGGCCCATGTGAGCATCAGGCACCAGGCTCCTCCCCTTTGCCCAACAGCCAAGGCCCAAGAGGAGGCCTAGCATCTGTTCCTGCTGGGCCGGAGGAATTGCCTTCCTCTGCCCACGAACTTCCTGCCGGAAGCCCTGGGTGCTTGGGATCCAGCAGAGCCTTGGAACACATACTTTCTATGACAGCTGCCTCCGCCTCTGCCTCCCTAGAGTTGTAGCCAATGCCTTAAAGAAACCACTCCCAGAAGAGGCCTGGTAGAGTGAGACAGAAGGGGCTGCAACATAGGGTTTGGGGTTCCTGGGTGAGAGGCAAGATGAGGAGTTCTATGTTAGCTGCCTCGTTGGCTAGCTTTGCAATCTTGGGCACTTGCTGGTCTGGGCCTCAGCTTCTCCATCTGTGAAATGGGAATGATAATGCCCATCCTCCCTCCCTCACAGGGCTATTGCGAAAGTCAAATGACATAAGAGATAGGAACATGCATTGGAAAGTAAAAGTTGGTACAGAGTTGTGGTGGTTATTTTTCACCGATGGGCTTCAAGGATCTATGTGGTGACAGACACACACACACAGTCTGTTGATAAGCCTGTTTCCAGGAGCCTTTGCAGCTTGCTGTAAGACCTGCCAGAACATTTTTTCCCTTGGTCTAGTCTTTGTGAGCTCATGGTAGCCTGTACAGTAACAGTAAGGGAGGCCAACATTTATGGAGCATTTTCCAGTGTCTTATGCCAGTTGGACCTCTACGTGATCCTTTCAGGAAGCCCTCAGTGTCTGGTTCCTGCCTACCTTTCTACTTTTCTTTCATTAAACACCTTTCACGCAAGCTTTCTGCCAGACCTTCCTACTAGTTCTCCAAAGTGGGCATCCCATCTCTTGCTGCTATGCTTTTGCACGGGCTGTGCCTTATGTCTGGAATGTACCACCTCTTCTATCTCTTGGCACTATCCTTTTCTTTCTTCAGGGAAAGAAGCTTCCTTCGAGTCTAAGTGAATAATCTTACTGCCTTCCCTCTGAGACTACCCCAGTTTATCCTTTATCTTCTTTGTATGTAGTTTACATGTTACTTTCCCATTAGACTGTAATCTCCATGAGCAGGGACCAAGTGTTTTGCTCTGCTTTTGTCTTTTTTTTCCCCACCCAGGAAACGATGAATAATAGTTGGCTTGACCTTAATGGCATGGCATGGTAGAGCCAGAAGTCTGTAGAAGAGGGTTGGGATTTGTTCTGTGATGTTTGGATTCAGTCAAAGGACCACACTTGAGGACCTAGAGGGGCCACATGTGGCTTTGAAGCCACAGGTTCCCCACCCCTGCTATAGAAAGTTAGGCCTTGACGGGACTTTAGAATATGTAATGTCAAATATGGAAGAAACTTTAGAACTTGGAATTTTAGAACCTAAGATGTCAGAGCTGGAAGTGACCTTGGAAATAGATCATCTCTCTAACTGCTTACCTTAACAGATGAGGACATTGAGGTCCAGAGACAGTACGTGACTTGCCCAGGGTCACACAGCAAGCCAGTGGTGGGAGTCGAGACAGGAATCCCCACCTGCCAACTCTCAGGCTATTCCTGTTGCTGCTACATTTCCAGACCAGGTGAGTTTGCTGAAGACTTTTTATCCACCTTTGGTTGCCAAGGGAAGAGCTAGGATTGACTTTGGCCCTCACCTCCTTCTTGTCCTAGTGGGGCTGGCTCTTTCCACAAATACAAACACAGACATTAGACTTTTTAACTTTCTGTGCATTTCTAGAATGTAGCTTGGGCTATCACTCATACCAGCTAGCAAACGGCAGTAAAGGAAAACTGAGACAATGTTGAATGTGTTCTTGGCGTGGGGAGGTTTGCTGATCACACATCACACCAGGCAGTGCCATCTTTGCTGGGGGGAAGGAGGGGGGTAGTGACTCCCATTCAGGGACCCACCTACAGGGCAGGGGGTGCCCACATCTGGGCTTGTGTCCAGGACTGTTGGGAGAGTGTATTCCTACAATGCCAATTGAAATGAATGCTTGGCTTGTGTGATACCGGGTGGAAGAGTTTAAACAGGTTTCACAGTCTAGAGCAGAGGTGTCAGACACAAGACAACAGTGCCACACAAACATGCAATTGGGAAATATTTAACAAAATAAATAAAAATGCAATAGAACACAGATAATGTTAATATGTAGTTTTCTAAGTCAGTCTGTAGCCCCCAGGGAGCCTTGTGTATATCGAGTGGCCGCCATTTCTATTTGAGTTTGATACCCTTGGTTGGGGTGGTGGTGGGGCTCCAGAGTAGTGGTGATGAGGGGCTAAGTCTTTAGAATCAGAGAACATCAGAGCTAGAAAAGCCCAGCTAGTCCAAATGAAAAAGAGTCTTTTCCACCACCTTCCTAGCAGATGGTCATCTAGTCTTGGCCTCAGAGTCTCCAATACAGGGGAACCCATTCTATCCGAGGCAGCCCTTTCCATTTTAGTATAAGTCACATTGTTAGAAAGCCTTTCCTGCCCTCCACTCTAGATCGGCCATTGGCACCTTTTACCCATTGCTTCTCGCTTGTCTGCTAGCCCTTCAAACGCTTGAAGATGACCATTACAGGTTCCCCTGAATCTTCTCTTCTCTAACCCAAACAACCTGATTTCCTTCCACTAACTGTCACGTAACATGATCTCAAGACGCTTCACTGTCTTGTTTGCTCTCTTCTGGTCGCTCTCAAGTGTATCAGTGTCTTTTTTGGAAAGGATAAAAATGCATTCATCAAGCACTTGTGTGCACACCACTGTGATAAGCGCCGAGGATACAAACAGAAAAGCAGAGAGTCCCTGCTTTCAAGGAGATCATGTTCTAGTATGGGAGGTAACAGATAGAGGAAGTTTCACTCTATTTCTTCCTTTGGCCGTGGTGCCTAGAACAACACAGAAGATTCCAGGTGTGGTTGACTCAGGCAGAATGGAAGCAAGGCTCCTTTTAATGTAGCCCAAATTGCATTACCCTTTATAGTTTCCATAGCATGACCATCAAGCTTGTGGTCCACCAGAGCCCCCAGATCCTTTTCTGGTAGATTATTGTCCAGCCGTGGTTGCCCCATCTTACATTTGATTAGAATGACAGCTCCTTGGGGATAAGGGCTGTTGCATTTTGTCTTTTTAATCTCCAGCACATCACAGAGTCTGGAACCTAGTAGATGCTTGAGAGATGATTATTTAATCAATTGATCTTGTGCTATGGAGTCCTTTTTTTAAAATCTAACTGTTTGTCCCTATTAAGTTTTATTTAAATTCAGTTCAGCCAAAGTCAAGGTCTTTTTGGGTCTCGGCTTTGTTGTTCAGCCTTCCATCCTTGGTATCTACAAGGACAGAATGTTGGTCTCCTCTCACTGCCTTACTTCTTTTTCTTCTCCTTCTCCTCCTCCTCCTCCTTCTCCTCCTCTTCCTCCTCCTCATTCTCCTTCTCCTTCTTCTTCTCATTGGGGTTAAGTGACTTGCCCAAGGTCACACAGCTAGTAAGCGTGTCAAGTGTCTGAGACCGGATTTGAACTCAGGTCCTCCTGACTCCAGAGCCAGTGCTCTATTCACTGGGCCACCTAGCTGCCCTTGCCTGACTTCTTCTGACCATTGTTTTGTGACCGTAGCTCCAGAAGGTGTTTGGTAACCTCTCGGAGGACTTTCTGTGATTTAGGGATGCTGCCACCAGGCGGCGGTGACTAGCCCAGAAAATCGAACAGATTGTCGCTTTGCGTAAAGATCTGGGACAGCCACTGATATCTGCTTTCTGCGTGGCACTGGACACGTTCCAGAGAAGACTTAAGCTGTGCAGTGAAGCTGCTGAACCACCCTGTGGAGCCTCCTCACCTGAGACTCTTCTACCAGTGGAATCACAGGCCCTGGCCTTGTGCCCTGATCCTCATACTCAGAGAAGATGCTTCAGAGCAAGCTTTTGAAAAAATGGGAACAGTGCAATTAGTACTGCCCCTGTGATCAGTTCAAGCCTGCCCTAGCCTTGCTTTTGCGCAGACAGAGGGGTTTGCAGTCACTTTGCTCCCACTCTGCTCCCTCCCCGTGCTGCTGCCCCCCCCCCCCCCCCCCCCCCCCCCCCCCCCCCCCCCCCCCCCCCCCCCCCCCCCCCCCCCATCACTCAGGATCTTGTCTAATCCCAACTGGGTCCTTGCTGCTGGGCCATGGATTTGATGCTCATTTGACTGAAACTGTCCCTTTTTTGCCCACAGCAGCTGTTCTGATTTTTCTTCTCTCACCTTCAGACTCTGATGCTAGTCTCCACCAGCAAGCATTTATTAAGCAAGCACTATGTGCCAGGCATCGTGCTAAACTTCCTTTCTCCCATTTTGTGGAGGTGAATGAGGCCTTTGACCAGCTTTGCTCTGCACTCTGAGAAGACGCAGCATTTTTACAAAGGCTAACGCTGAGAGCTTTCCCTAGACGTCATTTTCATTCCTAATTTCTCTGTTTCTGTCCATTCTGCTCACCTCTGTCACTCATACCAGCCCCTCTCAGGCTATTCACTACCCTATACTTCCCTTTCACTAGCAGTCTCTCAAAAAGTCATTTCTACCTCCCCCCACCCACCTTTTTTTCCCTCATCATGTTTTTTGCTTTTTTTTTTTTTTAACTTTTTTAAACTTCCTCCTCCTCTCTTTGCTCCTCAGTGCCACCACTGTCCTACAAGGGCTTTCCAGAAGGTCACCAGGGACTTCTCCATTGCCAGATGCAGTGACATTGTCTTTAGTCTTCGTTCTCCTTGACCTTTGACGGCATTTGGACCCCTCTCCTGATTAGCCTCTGTTGATTTCGTTGGCACTGCTTCCTCCTGTGTCTCTCTTCTATTTTTGTCTCCTTGACTGGTTCATCTTCATCTCCCCACTCTCCCCAGACTTTGCCCCAGTCCCTCTTCTGCATCATGTCACTAAATCCATGCATCTATCTTGGCTTTCTCTCATGAACTCTGTGCCTGTGTCTCTAGCTGTTTGCTGGACAGCTCCACTTGGCTTCTCTACCTAGGTCTAAAACTGAGCTCATCATCTCCTCCCTAAACCTGAACTTCCTACCTGCTTCCCTGTTTGATCGATGGCACTACTGTCCTTCCCGTCACCCAGGCTTAGAACCTGAGTCATCTTCAATTCTATTTGTGTGCTGACGTCTCTTACAATCGTACCTGTCTCCTAGACATCTCCTGTGCCTGCATTCTTCACTCCTGCCACCATCTTCTACTGTGCTCTCTGGAATGCCTGCTCCATAGTTAATAAACTTGCTTTTTTCTTAAACCTTTTCCTTTCCTGCTCCCTCCATTTTTGGGATCTCACTTACATCCAGCCCACCCTTTCCAGTACCAGTCGTCCTTTCATTCATGCCCCCCACCTCACTGATTGTGCTCCCTATTACGACTTTCAGACTCTCCCTTTACCACACTCACTAACCTCTCCTCCTTCGAGATTCATTCAGTCCAAATTTATCACCCAATCATGATTCTGGTACCTGCTGTCTACCCACCCCCAAAATAGTCTTTCCTCAACACCCTCATTATTTGGCTCACAGTTTTTCCTCCCCCTCTCCTGCCCTGATAATAGTTGATGTCAACATGCATATTAATATTCCCTCAGGCATCCTTACTTCCCAGGCCATCAATCTACTAAATTTCTGTGACCTATTTCTCTATTCCATCTCAGCTACACACCAGAGAGGGTCATATCCTTGATCTCACCATCAAAAATAAGTATCCTACTTCTGTGTTCGTGAACTCTGAAATTCTTTCATCTGATCATCATCTTTTATTGTTCTGTATATTTTATCATTCTGTCTTTTCTTGCCTTACAACCCCTAACCCTGTTCTTCATTCTCACCATGACTTCCTTCCTCCCCTCAGTTCCTTTCTAGGTATCACTCCTGCAGTCTTCCTTATCTCAACCTCCTCATGAATTGGTTCAACCCTTCACTGTCCTCCTTCTTTGGCCCCCTTGTCCTATTAACAGTCATATCTTGCCAAGCCCCAACCTTGGATTGTTCCCATCATCTGTTGCCTTCACTACTATTCATATGTTCTCTTAAGTTATTGCCTCAGTTTCCTCATCTGTAAAATAGGATTAGTAATAGTAGCATCTACCTCCCAGGGTTGTTGTAAGGATCACATGAGGTGATAATTATGAGGTACTTAGCAGAGTGCCTACCAGACACACAGAAGGCACTATATAAGTATCAGCTATTATGACCATCATGGACTCCCTCTCAGGTACCATTTGGACTAGATGTCTTCTGAGCCCTTCCTACTCTAAGATTCTTTGATTCAGATAGGGGCTTGAGCTCAGCAACAAAGTCGGTGAAAAACAGAGGTCTCTTCTCTTGACCTTGGAGATTGTAATTAGAGGAGCCGGTGGTTTAGAAGAGTAAATTCTGGGGACTTTGTTGGGAGTTTGCTTTCTGACTCATGTCCTTATCATTTCTTCCATCAGACTGATGAGGGTCCCAAGCTGCAAGAAAAACCTGTGGATACAAGGAGAGAGTTGACTATTTCTCATTCCCTTGAACTACACTAAAGAGAAGTCTGAACATGGCTGAATATTCAGGGTACAAGGAAGTCGCCTCCAGTCGCCACCTGCGGTTTAAGCTGCAGAGTCTCGGCCGTCGCCTCGATGAGTTGGAGGAAGCCACCAAAAGCCTCCAGAAGGCTGAGGACGAGCTCCTGGATCTCCAGGACAAGGTGATCCAGGCCGAGGGCAGTAACTCCAGCATGTTGGCCGAGGTGGAGGTGCTGCGGAAACGGGTGTTGAAGATTGAGGGGAAGGATGAGGAGATCAAGAGAGCGGAAGACTTGTGTCAGCTGATGAAAGAGAAGCTGGAGGAGGAGGAGAGCCTGACCCGGGAGTTGAAAGCGGAGATCGAGCGGCTCCAAAAACGGATGGCGGAGCTGGAGAAGCTGGAGGAAGCCTTCGGCCGGAGTAAGAGTGACTGCACCCAGCTTTGCCTGAGTCTGAATGAGGAGCGGAATCTGACCAAGAAGATCTCCTCTGAGCTGGAGACCCTCAGGGTCAAGGTGAAAGAACTGGAAACTTCGGAGGACAGGCTGGACAAAACCGAGCAGAGCTTAGTGTCTGAGCTTGAGAAGCTCAAGTCGCTAACTCTAAGTTTTGTGAGCGAAAGGAAATATTTAAATGACAGGGACAGAGAAAATGAGAAATTAATCAAAGAATTGACCCAGAAACTGGAGCAAAACAACAAGGTCAACCTCGCGGACCATACCAGGAACGCTTCCACCCTCCTGGACAGAAACGACCTCCGCATCGAAGATGGCATCTCATCTACACTGCCCTCCAAAGAAGCGAGGAGGAAGGGTGCGCTGGACTACCGCAAGCACGGGGAGAACGAAACGCGGAACAAGTCGGAGAATGAAAAGAACCGGAATCAAGAAGATAACAAAGTTAAAGATCTCAACCAAGAAATTGAGAAACTCAAAACTCAGATCAAGCATTATGAATCTCTGGAGGAGGAACTGAAGAAAATGCGGGCCCAGAACAGCGACCTCAAGGACAGTTACCTGAGCGAGCAGAATAAGAACAAACTCTTGGCCAGCCAGCTGGAAGATGTCAAGCTGCAGCTGAAGCATCAGAAGGACCTCGAGAACGGGGAGGTGGAGAGTGAGGAGTCTTTCCTGGTGGGCAAGGGCCGGCAGCATGAGAGACCCAAGTACCGAGGGCTGGTCAACGAGTCCCCTACATCCAAGTACAAGTCGAGGGAACTCTCCCCCCAACACAAAAGGGGGGAGAGGCCTCGCCACAAAGAGCACACCCTCAGCAATGATAACGCCGCTCACAACAGCAGGCCAGCTGCCGCCTCCAGCACTGTGAACCGGAGGGCTGGCAAGGCTTGCGGCACTGTGCTGGGCATGGACAACATCTCCCAAGAAGCCAAGAGACCCGATGACAACTTTGCAGCTGGCTCTTCTCTGAGCGAAGGCAGGAGGGTCAGGGAGCAGCCGTCGGTGCTGAGCCGCTATCCCCCGGCAGCCCAGGAGAACCGAGGACTGAAAGGAGCCTCCAAGACAGGACATGAGAATGGGCTAAAGGGGAAAGTGGAAAAGACATCACGGGTGTTTAATGATGCCAGCCACGGCGACAGGTCCAACAGGACAGATACCAGTGTAGCCTCAGCAGGGAACAAGGTGCTGAGAGTGAATCGGGTGGCAAGTCTGGATGCCTCGTTGGAAGCTGTATCAGCCAAGAAGATCCTCAACCCCTCTGGCGGAAATCAGGTATCTTTAGGGTTGGCCGCGGAGCTGGGCACCTCTAAGGCTGCTGATCCTTTGGCCTCATCTCGGAGATCGTCCTCCGAAGGGCTGTCAAAATGCAAAAGGCCTGCTAATGGCCAGGAAGCTGAGAGCAGTCCTCTCAGTCTGAAGCCTCCAGTGTTATCCAAGGCTTCTTATGGTTCCAGAAGTCAGGAAGACATCCTTCAGGGCTTTGTAGCCCTAAGCAAGGAAGAGCAAGACCAGCCTGTATCTGTGGTGATGGAGGACAGCAGTCAGCATGAAGCCTTGAGGTGCAGGGTCATCAAACCCGGTGGCAGAGAGAGACTGGACCTGGAAGACGACATGGACACAGATTCTCTTGTCACCGCCAAGTTAGTCAACACAACCATCACTCCAGAGCCAGAGTCAAAAAGGCAGCCCAGCTCCAGAGAAACGCCACGATCCCGAGCAGCCCTGAGGACACCCCTGTTTGACAATGACAGAGACGTTGGGGCAGACATGGAACTTGTCAAACCTGTGAGAAGTGCCGCCACAGAGTTTCAAGATGCCAGTAGCTCAGGAGTAAAAAGCCGTAGGCCCTTCAGCCCCAGGGAGGCCTTGAGGTCCAAGGCAGTCATTAAGCCTGTCATTATTGATAAGGATGTGAAGGAGGTCATGGGGGGAGTCGGGGCAGAGGCCATCTCTGAGAAACCAAAGCCCGCCTCCAGATCGGTGCCAAACAAAGTGACGAGCTGTATCACCATCTACCCCATGGAGGTGGGCAGCCCCAGGGGGAGCGTAAGCGAAGCCCCGAGAGAGAGACACACATCCACCAGCAACATCCAGGTGGTACCTAGCGAGATGTCCTCAGTCACCAACCACATTAGCCTGCCTTTCGAGATCTCCATTAACAAGAACGATATCACACGGCAGATGACAGAGGCCGATCAAGCCGGAGACCTGCCTCCGAGGAACAGGCCAGAAACAGTGGTCTCCAGGAGCAGTATTACTATCAAGCCGTCAGAGCCTATGGAGAGGAACAGCCAAGAGCCCTCCTCAGAGACCCTCAGGTGGAAGAGCCACCGTCCCCTTTCGGAAATGGAGTTATCCGACACCAAACACGTTACAGTGAGGAGTGCCTGGAGGACCAGGCGGGACTTGAACTCTCTGGAAGATCCCCTGGCCCAACGAGACAGAAATGTGGATCCTCCTAATGCATATACGCAGAGATCTTCCACAGATTTCTCAGAACTGGAGCGGCCCAGGCCTTCTCCCTTTGAGCAGGGCATGCGAAGGGGGGCAGGGAATCCAGGGGATGGCCCTGAGCCATCTTCCCGAAGAACCCAAAGCAGTCTCACGGTGTCAGAGGTTCTCACAAGGCGTGGCCGGGCTGGTGACTCCATCACTGCTGCTGCCTTGAGTCGCCCAGCAGGCCTGGTAAGTTCTCTTCTCTTCCCCTTCCCTGAGCGTGGACCCTTCCTTCTTGTCTTCTTAATGGGAACCCTTCTGTGTGCAAAACCTGCCAGCTGGGGGCTATTGAACCTCAGATGGTAGAACTAGGGACGTTTGGAGAGGAGCAGAAGAAGCAGAATTAGGCGTGGTATCTAAAGAATCTAAAACATTCCTAACGGTAAGAGCTGTCCAAAGTGGAACAGGTTTTATTGGGAGGTAATGACCATCACTGCAGGTATTTTAGTGAAGGCTGGACCCTCGCTCATCAGATAGGATTCCTGTTCGCATATGGGTTGAGCTTTATTCACTAGGTTACCTTCCATCTCTGAAATTTTGTGACTGTAGTGTTGGTTGGCCTCCTATAGAGTCCTGCCCTACGTGACCCAGAGGAATTTGTGGCTACAGGAACAGCTTGAGGTGTTCCAGTATTTTGGAGAAAGAATTTTATGGGGGAGATAGGGACTATTTCAAAATCCCTTCCCCAATTTCTCCCCATATACTCAAGGGATACAACTGAGGTTGAGAAGGCCTTTTGGCATTCATTTTGTTTCATTGAAGGCCAGGTGGATTCTGTCCAGGTTAGTTGGGGAGTGCTCCAAGAACAGCGAGCTGGGGTGCAGGCGGGAGGGAGGCAGAAAGCAGGCAGGTGGGCTACATTCTGAGTAAGTACTTCCTGGGAACCTGGAGTCACCAACACTGTCTCTTGAGGGTAAGAGAGGGATGAGCTTTCCTAAGAAGTGGTATCTGCTGCCTCTTTCAGGATGGACTGTGGAGGGTCTTTGCAGACAAAACTTTCCCTTGTCTGAACTTTGTTTCTCCCTCAGACATGAGTACAATGGTTTGTTTACTGTAGGGACTTTATAAATATTGATTGAATTTTCATTCAATGGGAAATCATGGTGCCTTCACTGTGTTGATTAGCTAGCAAAGTGGCACCTTTCTTCTGTAGGGCAGTAACATAGTGGGAGCCTTCTCATTGGGAGGGAAAGGTGTGATGGAAAACTCTGTTGTTAGATGAGTCTTAATTATTTACAGGTAGAATCAGGTCCGGATTTCATTTTCTCTCTAGTACCTCCCTCCACCCATGAAGGGTGGTTCCTTGAACTTTGATGCCCAAGTGTGGGTGATGCCCCTGGGTACTCTGTGCCCATGAAAGTAGCAGTCTTGCCAAGGATGTGCCCTTTCTGTTCTGTCCTAGGAGTGGCAAATGCTCCCGTTTGCTTTCTGTAGCATGGTAATGCCCCCTTACCACCTACCACACGTCATGCCTGGCTCAAGCATCTGTCTTCTGGGCTGTGAAACTGCAGCTGGTTAAGGAGACAGAAGTAGCTTGGGAATCATGACTCAGAACTGAAAGAGAACATTTAGTCCAGCCCTGCCATGTTACAAATGAGGGAGCTGAAGCCTAAAGAGATCGTGACTCTTCTTAACTCACAGAGATAAGTAGGAGACTTGAGACTCAAAACCTAGGTCTCGGGCCCATGCTCACAGGACCATCCTAGCCCTCTCAAGGGCTGATCCAAATTGTGCTGGCCCCCAAGGCTTCTGGGGATTGGTGCAGACTCAGGCCAGACTAGATCTCTAGGGAGTCTGCATGGGCTAAGCTGGAACTCATGTCTCACAAGCTCAGAACATTAGGTTCTCTAGGTGAATGGGTTTATTTTGGGAGGGGCTTTCCCTCTAGTCTCCCTCCCAACACCTCACTTCCCTGGATCTCACTGGCATAGGAGGAAGCTGAAGGCAGTAATCCCAACTCCTTTCGATGGCAGCACAATTGTGTGGAAAGGCCAGAGCTGCCTGCAAAGCGGCCTCCAGAGCTCGTGCGGGTTCGAGCTGAAGAACGGGTACGTCGGGCCAAGCACTCCTCCGAAGAGAATTGATCTGACTGGGGTGAGACACATTCTTCTGCCCCTTCTGTCACGCTATCTTGCCCCCAGAACCTCAGCACTGGGTCAGACCAGAGGGTCCTTTCCTCCCCTCTGTGCAGAGTTCAGGTCACCCCTGCTTTTGAGCTTGGGGGCTTCAGAGGGGCCAGGATTGTAAGTTAATGGGGGAGGGGTACAGGTGGGCAATAATTTGAATAAATCCCAGATTAAGAGGCAAAGGGGTGACCAGAAAAGTACAGTACTGTCTACCTTGTGTGGTCCTAGGCCAGGCTCTCTGGATCCAGGGAATCCTTGCAGACCGGTCAGAGGGAGTCCATACAGAAAAGGAAGCATTCTTCCTCTGTTCTGCCAACAGGATGTTTCCCTACGCCTTTTTTCTTTCCTCAAAACATATGCCCTCTTTTCTCTTTCCCTCTTTTGTAGAAACCTGGCAGTTTTCTCTCCCCTCAACCCCGATTTGCTCTTGCTTTTGTCTTGCAGGTGGTTCCTGCTCTGCTGGGTTGATTTCCAAGATTTTGATTTTCTTCTTCCAGCAGAGGATTCACTCCATGGTCTGCCCCAAGGGGACGCTTTCTGACCACACACCCTTCAGCTACCAGCTGCAAAGCCATCTCCCATTCTTCTCTCCCTCTGGGCATTCTTGACTTGGGAGGTTTTCCAAGCAGACGATGAACGGCAGTGTGTCTGGTTGGAGGCTGCTCTGGGGGTCGCTGAGCCCATGCCCCAGGGTGGCATCTTGGGTATCCAGACTCTGGGCCTGCATCTGGGCTGGTTGTTCCGCGCGGGGACATCCATCAGTGACACATCTTAGCCAGACCTCTCCAGACACCACCTAAGAGGACACAGAAGGGCCCATGCCCCTCCATATTCCCTTCACCAAGCACTGGAGGCTTGGCTGGCTCAAGAGTTCACCTGTGGGATCCTGTGGCTGCAAGCCTCGCCTTGACTTCTCGTAGCAGGGTGTCATCCCCACCCCACTTGGGGATGGGGGCACGGATCCTGAGACTGTGCTAGGCCTGACCTGGCACACTCCCTTTCCCCACCCCACCCTAGTCAGGATGAACCCCTTTCCCATTTGTCATCCCCTGGAGCAATAGATCCAGGGAGAGGCAGACACTGGTGTGCTGCCCACCCTGTCCCTGCCTTCTCCCCGACCCCTTTCCCCTTGAGAACTGCACTTTACTGAGTCAATGCAATCCTCCAAGGTTGGCTGGAAAGGGGATTTCTGTGGATTGTAGTTTCCTGTTGCCTCCATCAGCAAAATGAGGGGAATATCATGGAGTTGGGGGTAGAGTGGGGGAGGGGAAGGACAATTCAGATTCAGAATGCAGCCAATTTTCCCAAATTCTACATGCAGAATTTTTTTTCCCCAATCAGAACCTTTGGTGACCAGTCACTTACTGGGCCATTGCCCAAGTAATTAGCTTTGTTCAGATGCCAAATGTAGGAACAGCCAGCCATTGACTTTATTTGGTTTAACTTTTGCTCCCTGCTCAGGAGCCCATCAAAGATGGCTGGGCTCACCACATTGGAAAGGTATTGGTTTGGGCTTACCTGGCTCCTAACCCCTTTCCCCCAGAATGCTGAGCTGGGAGGGACCAGCCAATCCAAGCTCCAAGGGCCACAGAGGTTAGTTAATATGACTTACCCGAGGTCATGTGGCTAGGTCATTTCCCCTGACTCCCAAGCTGATAAGGTTCTCTTTCTACAACCCAATATGTCCCATCATACCCTTGCTGCGGTTTGGGGTGGGGCCCCCTAATCCTCCACTCTTTTAGTCCTCCTTTGTAAGAACTCACCTAGTTTAAGGTTCTAGTTTGGGAACCAGGCTGATCCAATGATCCTTGATTCTCTGGTGTCTGTGTTGGACCCTGGCGGGGCTCCAGGATGCACCGACCCCTTTCTCGGGCTGTGCCTGGGAGTTCCACGTCCTGGCTGTTATGCAGGAACCACTCTCTCATACCTCCATTTTCATGTTTTGCCAAATGTGTTCTTGTATTCCTTGGGCTGTCCTAACTTTCCTCATAGTCACCATACTTCCTGCCTCCTCACTGACCCAGCAGGCAGGGCCCCTTAGCTAAAGCTTCTGGTTTTAACACCTAGCAAGCTGCTTGTCTCAAAGCACTCTCCACGAAGCCATCCAAGGCTGATCCTCCTCCGTTGGCTGGGAGCTCCAGGAGACCTGCAAGTCCTGGACCCTCTCAGGTGATAGCTGCTGAAAGTGGAGGAAATGGAGGCTCCCTGTTCATGGAGACTGAGGCAGTCAGCAGTCACACAGAAAGTCTCAAGTCCTGATTCTTAATGGCTTTTCTCATGTCTCCAGATTCCAGAGCTTGAGCAAAAGACTCCTGCGTGTCTTGTGCATTCTGCTAGGTGCCAACATTGTGACTCCACCAAGCTTAAGTGGCGCTGCTCACTGCCACTGTGGAACCAAGATGCCATGTGGGAGAGGGGTGAACCACGGTGCCCTCTTACTGGGACCACCATCTTGAAACCTGAGTGCAATAGGGTTTGATTGTAACTAATATTTCAGGATAAGTATTTCATGCCTCCTCCCCCCAACTTGCACAGTTCCTAGGACCCCTGATAGATTTATTTTTTAAAGTTCTTGGTGTTGCAGAAAATACTGGGTATAATTGTATAGCCAAGAGTCTAAGGCCTGGCTCTTGGGCTTGGCGGCGGCAAAGATCCCTTAGGGTTCAGCCAATTCCAAAGTTAAGATGCTATATGCTACGTGATGGCATCACTCACTGCACCTTCCTAAGACATAGCTGGAGGCGCTGCAAGACCCATCCCATCCCCAAGCCTTCTTCTGGATGGAAAGGGCTTGCAGTCCTGGGGTCCAGAGGCCCATTCGCTCAAAGTGGAAAGGGATTTTGGCCTTCAAACCCCCTAGATAAAGATGACTGCTTTTCATAAAATAGTTTTCTTTGGCTGAGGAGCAGAGTAGAATGGAGCGTGGGTGGGAAGCCCGGTGCATTCTAAAGTCTCCAGCTGCTTCTGTAGCACATGGGAGGAAGCTGGTGGAGTTGGGGGAAACGAAGCCTGAAACTGAATGGTGAATCAGAGTATTAAGCCAGCCTTCTTCCCCGTGCCTTTCCTCTGCACCCTGCACCCAGCGCTCCCCTGGCCGTCGAGATCTGTGAAGCCAACTATAGAGACGAAAGCCTTTCCAGAGTGGTAGAGATGAGTCACGGAGTGGACTTGGGCTCACGCAGTCCTCAGTGATCACAGGATGAAAAGAATAAACTCTTAGGTTAAAAGGACTTTAGGGGTCACTGGGTACAGAAGCCCCTACACCTCCAGGAGAGATTGCACACAAGCCCCTGGTCAGATAGGCTGGGGTTGATACTGTTCTAAGCCCCCAGTTAAGTAGCTAAGAGTCAGTAGCTTCTCATGGTAGTCACCAACAGTCATGACGGTGGGGGAAGAGATGTTGGTGCCTGCTCCTCAGGCTGTCAGGTAAGGGTCATCTGTGCCACAATCCCCACTTGGAGGTTTCCAAAGGCTGCTTCAGAGCTGGTGCTTCCAGGCCTCCGGTGGTCCTTGAGTTCCCTCGTGGCTCTGATGGATGGCATGGCCGTCCATCCTGCAACGGGAGAGGTGCTGCATTCTCCTGCTGCTGCCTAGCAGTTCAGAACACGTATGAATGGAATGTATTTTTAAAAGAATAAAATATATTTTTTTGTATTTTAAAAGTTGGGTGGGGTAGGGAGGTAGTCCTATAAAGTTGTTGAGTTACAGGCAGAAAACTAACCCTTGTTGCTGTGTGTTCCAGTCCCTCCAAGTCAACCCATTCCAGCTAACTCAGTCTGGCACCTCGCTCCAGGAGAGGCCTCGGCAGCTCCTGGACCTTCTGCTCCACCACCGTTCTTGCTCTAAGCATGTGAGATAGGAGGAGGTCTGGCCTGCTGCTGCTCCTGTCCCGGGGCCCCCCGCCTCAGGGGGAGGCAGAGCAGCAGCCCCCAGCTCCTCTCAGGTGCATGTTTAGTTGAAGCCCGTTTGTCTGCATGTATCCCCTGGCTCTAACGCTGTCTGTCAGCCCTACAGCACGATATGTAACCAATAAAGCTCTCCAATTTCTATGCCCTGTTTGTATCTGGTGGTCAGTGCAGGATCAGCCTGGGGACGCCACCGTTGCTGGTGTCGTTCACTGTATGCCAGGGGATCGGAAGTGGGGCTGGTTTTCTGCCGCAGTAGGCCGTCTTTATAATTTGGTTAGCAATTAACATTTGTCTTTGGTCCCTCTAAAATGCTTTTTGGGGATTGGGGAAGGGCCTAGAAATGCCATAGCTGGAAGATAATATAGCCCAGTGCCACTCATTCGAAAATGGGCAACACTAGGCCAGTAAGGCTGAGCAGTTTGGAGACTCTGGAGCTGAGAGTCCCGGTTCTGGGCTCCCAGTCCGTGCTATTTCATTACTGAAACCCATTCCCCTTCCCATTCTGCCCAAACAGCAAGTTAGAGTGGTTTGAGCAGAAACTATTCCCATCTGTCAGGAGAATGGATCTATTTTATAGACTATTACACAATGTTTGTGCTGAAAAGGACTCAAGATCAGTTAGTTCTTCCCTACCTTGAAGACGGAGGGACTATCTGGTCCTACTTTTTACTCCAACAAAAATCCCCCTTATGCTATGATGTGCGCATACACCAGGGAGTGGGCTCATTTTAAATTACTACTGAGCACCATCTGGCCTTGCAGAGTTGGGATGTCCACATGCAGCACTGCCAAGTAAAGTAGGAGCTTCTTGGCATTTAAGGCTCTCTAATGAGTTACCTCTCATCCTTATCTCATGGTACTTCACACACATGCACGCTGTCTCACTCACTCTAGACACTGCCTCACAATCTCAAGTTGCTTTACTCTGCCTCTGGTTACTTCAGTCCCCAAGTCGTGACTGGCTCCGACCATCCCATTCCTATCCCTACATTAAGACTTCCCTGATGTGCCCTCTTTGTCCCAGCCCAGGGGTCCTTGGATTTTTCAGGTTAGTGGAAATAAAAGATGCATGTTTTTCCCCATCCAGGTTCTTGGACCTCTGGTTTAAGTACTCCTCCTGTCTCAAATCTTTTAGTGAACAGACCCCACTGGAGTGGCACATGGGAAGAGTTTCCATACTTTTCCCTAGTACCAATTATTTGCACACTTACCTTTCCCCCAATCTTAAGCGATGTGAGAACAGACCCTTTGTTACCTGTATGTGTTGTATTGTTTCCCTTGTGCCTTTCACACAACAGGGACATAACCATTTGCTGACCTGCTCAGGGAGGCTGTGTGTGCCCCCAATTGTGCCCAAGAACAGAGGCCATGAAGGAAAGGAGAAAAGGTTAGATGCTCGTAGCCTCCAGAAGGGTCCTCAAAGACAGGCCTATGGTACCACCCTGGGCCAAATGCAGAGAAGAATAATGGAAAACAAAGAGTGTGGTTTTTTCATAGGAACTTTTATTCTAAAAAATAATAATAAACAAAAAAATACCCAAGCCATACCAAAGAGACGGTCACGCCTTTAGCTGTATTCCCACAGCTGTTGCTTCTTTGAGAGTCCTAAACTTTAGCAAAAACAGGGATTTCTGAACAACTCCTCCTTACATCCAACCAACCAGTCACTCTGGAAGGTTCTCCCTTGGGTGTCAGGTCACCCCACGGCTGTTCATCCTCATGGGGACAAACACCAGGAGGAATTTCCCGGTAAAATCTACTATTGCTAGAGGAGTTTGCTTTACTGAAGCAAACGCACATCGCGTCTAATGAGACAAGGTCTCTTCAGCCCAGATTCACATGAGCTCCACTGCAGCCTCACATGCTAGGGGGCTGTGGGGTGGGGACCCCAGGGGTCGCCTGGCGGGGGAGCGTGTACATAGCACCCAGAAACTGGTCTGCAATCCGCCCGGCTTCCCTCAGCCCGCTCAGCAGCGCACCGTGGACAGTTGCTGGGTAGTTACGGATGGTGTGTTCACCTGCAAAGAACAGTCGAGGGATAGGCTGAGAAAGAGAAGAGAAAAAACAGTCAGCTGGATCTGAGTCGCTCCTGGTTCACTGCAGTCGACTCCAGGCTCCCAGTGATGATCCAGGGAGTGTGGTGCCCCTGGGGCAACCCTCCTGTCCCATCCGGTCCCCGGGCCTGCACCAGGTCAGGCCAGACTCCCCCGTGTGGCCGGCCGTATGGTTCCCTTGGCTCGTTTTAGGGGCTTGAGGCAACAGAGAATCCCACAGACGGCGAGGAGGGACCTTCTCTAATGCTTACTTGAGCAGTGGCCATTCTCTAACAGTCCCCAAAAGCTGTATTTCAAACTAAGTCTGAAGACCTCCAAGGATGGGAAGGCTGTGTACCACATCCTATTAGAGCTCCCTCCATTCTATGGAGCTCTAAGGTTGATCTGTCTCTCTGCCCACTAGCCCTACTTTTGCAGTTTGTGGCTGGAGAACAAGGAGTGTTGTTGAAAGCTCTTCAAATACTTGAAAACTGTTATCATGTAACGCCCTCCCCAATCTTTTTCCAGGTTAAATATCCCCAACTGGTCCTAGGCAATGAACGGAACCCAATGCAAGCATCCTACCCAAACACCGTGGCAGTAATACCTGCCCTCCTTCCTAGAGGGCCTGCCCGGGTTTATAAAGAGCTTTCCTCACCACCACCAGGGAAATAATTCCTGGGTTATCATCCTGTTAGAGAGGAAGAAGCCCAGGTTCAGACATGACATCCTCAGTCAGACTTCTGTTGCAAATGGCTTCTCTCCCCCCCTGGGGCCTCATTTCATGCTGCCCCGTTGTACCCTTGGGATACCTGGCTGATTCTGCATGACGGACACTTAGCTCCTTGGATGAAGAGGGCTAATTCTAAGCTAAACAAGTTTTCAGGTGCTTAGCATACTTCACCCATCTTCTATATAACCAACAGGTACAGTCCTTTGGACCACAGCCTGATCTGGAAACGTGCTACGCCCCCTCCGCTCATTAACAGAGTACCTGAATAGCGGAGCAGCTGGAAGGGACCCTTAAGATCACCAGCCTGCCACCTTTACAAATGAGAAAACCAAGGCCTGCAGAGGTTAAGTGACTTAGCCCATGTCACATAGTGGGGAAGAATCAGAGCTGGGTCTTTGTGATCAAGGCCACTGCTCTTTTTATTAAATGAAAGTACCTGGGAGTAGAACCAACCCTATTCTCAGCTCCTTCAGACCCACGAGACCACAGGGTAAGTGACCAGAGCCCCGTTTTAATGTAGGATGCTGGGGTCCAGGCTCCTGACAGATGGGCTCTGCACGCCTTCTCACCTGAGGGGCACCTGGAATAGCAGGTCCTGGAGTAATCGGCTGAGCCATCAGGTCGTAGTCATTGCCAGATGATCCAGCTGCTACATAGGAGTAGGATCCCCGGGCCCAGGGATCAGCGCGCCATCGGGACACCACTGTCTCTTTAGGCTAGGGAGAAAAAAAAAGACACAGGGTCTCATTTTTAATTAAAAGAACAAGTAAGTCACCTCTAAGAATTCAGTATGGGGCTGAGGTGAAGGACCACCAAATTCAAAGTAATCCTAGAGGCAGATGGACAGAGTACATCAGAACCTATCTGAGCACAGAGAGTGATGAATTCCATTTTGGCAAAGTGATACAGGATGTCTCCAGACCTCTGAGAACCTCCGGTGACTTTTCTATGAATTCTCAAGCCCTAATGGGAACTAAAAACCATTTACAAGCACTGATTTGGTGTTACTGTGTGAAGGTGAGGGGCAGGGCAGTGTGGTGGACAGAAAACTGACCTTGGAAGAGCTATGTTTATGTCCGACCTGTCATGTATGGCTGTGTGATTCCCAGCAAGTCACTTATAATCTTAAGATAGCAGGCAACTTTCTGGGACTATGAATTGCAGAGAAGGTGTCAACAGACATTGATGGGGGCTTCCTCCCTGGAAGTCACCTATTCTAATGCAAGTACAGATTTAGTCTCATGTGAAGCTCACCCACACAAATACAGCCTTCAAAAATACTTATGATCTGGAAAGAGCCATACATAATCTTCAATGTCTGGAGGCAATAAAAGGGGGAGGAAGCGACTGGCAAGGGATACGTGCTAGGTTTCCAGTGGAAGGATGTGGTCCACCTCTGGGGGTGCTGCTCACACTCAACATGTGTTTTAGAAGAGATCACTGATCCAAATGTTGGTTTCTGTCTTAATCCTAATCCTTTTTGGTGCCTTCTTTCCTAATCAACAACGCTAAGTCCTGTGCTGTTTTAGGAGGGCAGGGCAGACTCCCTACCTGAGGCACAGCACTACTTCCAAAGATGCCTTTGAGGATGGCCAGGCAGCGGCCAACTATCACGTCGTCACTGATGTTCTCCATGATCCCAGCTGCTTCTCCTGCCACCAGGGCCAAAAGAATCGGAGCTAAGAAGGAAAGAGAAGATACTGAGGCACTTGCACTAAACTCCCCCCAGCAGTTGTTTTCCCTTCTGTACTGCTTGTTCCCAGGGAGTGCCTCACAGAGTCTGGGCCATGGCCATTCACTCCTTATTCAGAAAAGGGGGCTGGATTAGAGGACAATGACAAGTGGAATTAGCTCAGAGCAGAACCACCAAGGCAGCGCCAGGACTGGAGGCAAGATTGTACAAAGATGACGGAAAGGAAGTGGGGGTGTCAGCTGAAAAAGGGATCTTTTTTTGGGGAGGCAGGGAGAAACAAGGACATGGTGGCTGACTTTAAATATCTGGTGTATCATCAGGAAAAGGGATGACAATGGAGGACAGAAATAGGAGCCATAGGTGTATAGATGCTGTATAGAAGCAGAATTAGGTTCGATATGAGGAAAAGCAGGTGCACTGTCCACAAGCAAAAGAGACTGTCCCAGGGTCTCTGAGGGGGAGCTACGGTGGTGATTCGTATTCATTGTGAGCTCTAGGAGTGGCCTCCTCTGCCTCCGGGGCTGTGCTGATGCTGGGAACATGGCAGAAGGATTGTGCTACGTGTACATCAGAAACAAGCCAAAGCTCCAGCCAAAGGAAATGCGCTGCAGAATGTGGTTTATGCTGGAGTGGATCATCAGCGTTCCACCACTGATGCCCTTGTAAAGCAGTCCTGGAGACTGAGTTATTAGCCTCATAATGTTTAAAGCTTTCCCACATTTTGCAACAAAAATTAAACTATTGTAACGCTACGACTTCCCTAAAGACTTTCTCCACATCCTGGTCCTTTCTAGTCTCATGACACAACAAACCCTGCTTCGCCTTTCCTTCCTCCCTATAAGCCTACAAGTACCGAGGGTATGTCCTAGGGAAGGTCTCAAATGAAAACATCATGTCCTGCAGAGAGTTCTGTTTTCAGGAAGCATTTTGGCTGGGCTTTACCAAAAGTGTGTGTCAGGTGTCCGCACAAGACCTTGTAAGGGGATAGCAGAGAGAGTCTGTGTGTGAAAGTCAGGAGATCTGGATTTTTTCACCAACTTACTGTGTGACCTTAGATAAATCACTTATCTGTTTTATGACTTAGTACCACCATCTGTAAAATGAGATGGGTGGGGGTGTATGTGAGGAAAAAGCTCATACTTATATCCTGCTTCATAGTTTACAGATAGCTTTCCTCCCAATAGTGCATATAAATATATGTGTCTGTACACACACACACACACACACACACACACACACACACACACACACACACACACACACACACGTTTATGGGGAGGGAGAGACAGAGAGACAAGCAGGGGAAAGGCAGAGAGGACAGTATAGTCATTTAATCTTCATTTTAAAGATGAGGACATTGGGGCAGCTAGGTGGCACAGTGAGTAGAGCACCAGCCCTGAGTCAGAAGGAACTGAGTTCAAATCCAGACTCAGACACCTGACACACTTACCAGCTGTGCGACCCGGGGCAAGTCACTTAACCCCAATTGCCCTGCCTTTCCCCCCTCCAAAAAAAAATTAACGATGAGGACAATGAAATGAAGTAATTTGCTCATAGTCTCATCAGGATCTGAGCCTCAGTCGGTCTAACTCCAAGCCCGCAGGCTTACCGCTTTTCCTACACTTGTTGATTTAATGCATGTGAAACACCCAAGTATATTTCATGAGCTGGGCTTCGGGCCTTGTCTCTGATGGATTCTTGACCCCCTCTGCCCCTACTGCTTCCTTCCAAAGCTAACTAACCTCCCTTCCAGCTTCTGGCACATGCTAAAGATTTTCTCAAAGGGCCAGTCACAAATGAGAAGGCATCTCTTTATATATTATGATGAAGAGCAGTCGTGGATTTGTCAGTCAGCTGGTAGTAAATAAATATTTATTAAAGTGCACTGTGCTAGGTCCTGGGGATACAAAAAGAGCCAAGAGACAGCCCTCGAGGAGTTGACAATCTAATGGGGCAGACCACTTGCAAAGAAGTCTATATAAAGCAAGCTGTACAGGGGATAAATAGGAGATAATCAATAGAGGAAAGGAGCTAGAAGTAAAAAGGGTTGGGAAAGGCTTCCTATGGAAGGTAAGGTTTTGGTTGGGACTTGGCGGAAGCCAGGGCAGCCAGGAGGCGGAACAGAGGAGGAAGAGCACTGCAGGCCTGGGGGCTGCCAGAGAGAAGGCTGAGAGATGGAGGGTCTTGTTCATGGAACAGCCCGAGGCCAGCGTCACTGGATCCAAGAGTACGTGGTGAGATGTAAGAAGGTGGAATGGTAGGAGGGGCCCCGGTGAGGAAGGGCTTTGAGTGTCAAACAGGATCTATATCTGCTCCTCGAGACAACAGGTAATCAGGAGGGTTTACCGAGTAGAAGAGTGACAGGGTCCAACTGGCACTTTAGGAAAATCACTTTGGTGGCTGAATGGAGGAAGGACTAGAGTGGGGAGAGACTTGGAGCAGGCAGACTCCCCCAGCAGCTACTGCAATAGTCCAGGTGTGAGGTGATGAGGGGCTGCTCCAGCGAGGGCAGTGTCAGAGGACAGAAGGGGGAGTATTCAGGCGATGGTGTAAAGGTGAAAGGGACAGGCCTAAGCAACAGCTTGGCTATGAAGGATAGTGAGGAATCCAGCACGACTCCTGGGTTGTGAGCCAGACGGCTTGTAAAGACAGTGTTGTTCTCTACAGTAATGGGGGAAGTAGGAGAGGAAAGATACCGGGCAGTGTTTTAGACATGATGAGTTTAAGAGGTGTACCGAACATCTATTCTGAGATGTGTGAAAGGCAATTGGAGATGTGAGATTGGAGGTCAGCAGAAAGGTTAGAGAATCCTCAGCACAGGGATGGTCATTAGATCCAGGGGAGCTGATGAGATCCCCAAGTGAAGTGGTTTAGAGGAGAAGAGAAGGGGGCCCAGACAGAGCCCTGAGGGACATCGACAGAGGGCATCATCTGAATAAAGATCCAGAAAAGGCGACAGAGAAGAGGCAGTCAGATAGGAGGGAGGAGACCCAGGAGAAAGTGTGTTCTGAAAACCTAGAGAGAAGAGCGTATCAAGGAGGGGAGAGTGATCAACAGTGTCAGAGGCTGCAGAGAGGTCAGGGAGAATGAGGACTGAGAAAAGGCCACTAGATTTGGCAGCTAAGATCACTGGTAACTTTGGAGAGAGCAGTTTCAGTGGCTGCCCTATGGTTATGGGTTAAGTAGAGAGTGGAAGGAGAGAAAGAGGAGACACTTATTGTAGACTTACTTTTTGAGGAGTTTCACTACCAAAGGTAGAAGGGATATAGGACCAAAATTAGTGGGGATGGAAGGGTCAAATGAGGATGGGGGAGATCTGAGAGTGAGAAGAGACCTTAGAATTAATCTAGTCCACACTTTTCATTTTAGAGATGAAGAAATGTAGGTTTGAGAGATTAAGTGACTGGCCCAAGACCACAGTGACCAAGTGGCAGCGCTGGGATGTGAACCCAGGTTCTCTGATTCCAAATCCATGATCTTTCCACTACACCACTGCTCTGAAAGATGAGGGGGATTACATGTAAAACATTAAATCTAAATGTCAGCAAACGGGGAATGAGTCCAGAAGCGACATGCTGAAAGGACAAAGATGTAAGTAAGCCCAAGCACAGGTGAGTGTGTCTAACTTCATTTCAAAACCAAGTGGTGAGATGGCTAGATTTGGGAGTGGGAAAAAGCTTGGTCTGAAGCCCACACAACTCTATTACAGGAGCCCTGACTTCTCTGAGTTCCAGCTTTCTAGTTCTAAGCATAATAATACTCACGTTGCCTGCCTCCAAAGATTCTACATCTCACAGCACAAGGGAAACATGAAGCATCTTATTATCAAGGACAGCAGAAACACTTCAGGAACTTGGAACGTATGGTGGTTTTCTACACTTTATCAGGCAACCTGAATTACTGGTCATTTATTTAGGAAAAAAAACAGCCAGTGCATTTCCCATTAACCTAAGACATTTAAACTACAGGCTAACAAAGTGTGACTAAACAGCGCCCTCTCTTCAGTGGAGCACAGAACCATTTGTAATGAGCAGAGTTAATACTGAATTGTAAACGGTGCTCCTGCCATGCTGGTTATTTTCTGGGAGGGTCTAAACCAGGGGTGGGGAACTATCAGCTTTGAGGCCACATGTGGCCCTCTAGGTCCTCAAGTGAGGCCCTTTGACTGAATTCAAACTTCACAGAACAAATCCCCTTAATAAAAGGATCTGTTCTGTAAAACTTGGACTCAGTCAAAAGGCCTCAGCCAAGGACCTAGAAGACAACATATGGCCTCAAGGCTGCAGATTCCCCAGCCCCGCTTTAAATATTCTCCTCTAGAAGGTTATATATAGGGCCCAAGAGGGTAGAACTAGAGGGAGATGACCAGGAAAAGTAATACAAAGGCAGATTCTGGCTCTCTGTAAGAACGATCCTGTAACGATCAGAGCTGTGTAAAAGTACAATGCGCTACCTCCTCTAGTGGCAGTGGGTTCCCCTTCCATACAGGTCTTTCTTTCCCTCCCTTTTTTTTAAGTGAAGTTTTTTTTTTTTTCAAAATACATGTTAAGATAGTTTTCAACATTCATTTTTTATAAGATTTTGAGTTTAAATTTTTTCTCCCATTTTCCCTCCTCAAGATGGCATGCAATCTGATATAGTTATACATGTGCAATCATGTAAACACATTTCCACATTAGTTATGTTGTAAAATGTTGTGAAAGAAGAAACAGAAAAAAAGGAAAAGTCACCAACCCTCCCCCCCCAAAACAATGGTATGCTTTGATCTACAGACTCCATAGTTTCTTCTCAGGATGTGGATAGCATTTTCCATCATGAGTCTTTTGGAACCGGGCAGAAACATTGGCCAAGAGAATCACAGACTTCTACATCCTCTCCATAATATCTCCAGTGAATCACAGTATCTTCAACCTTCCTGTGACTTGCCATCCCTCGGACATACCCCAGGTATTCCCACCAATGCGCTCATGTCAAGGTGTCCTGATGACCAGAATGCCCACCACTCAACCTCTTATTCTCACCTGTTGAATTCAAGCCTACCTTTGGCAGATAATCTCAAAGAATCTCAGAGTTGGACAGGATTTCTGAGACCATTTAATCTAAACCATAATTGAAAAGAATTCTCCATTGACAAGTGGGCATCTTCTAGCTATTCTAAAATACACTTAAGGAAGGGACACCTATGAAATCCAGTCAGCTCATTCTACTTTTGAATAACTTTGACTGGTAGGAAGTTTTCTTTATTCCAAACCTAAATTAGACTCTCTGAAACTCCCACCCATGGAGGTCTTTCAACAGAGGCTAGACAACTGCTTTTTAAGGATATCCTAAGGGGTGGCTAGATGGCGCAGTGAGTGCAGTGCCGGTCCTGGAGTCAGGAGGACCTAAGCTCAAACAAGGCCTCGGACACCGGACACTTACTAGCTATGTGACCTTGCGCAAAAAGAAAAAAAAAAGTGTCCTAAGAGAAGATTTCTGTTCAGATGGGACTTGGATTTTCTCAAGTTCCAAATTAGAGGAGAGACCGCATAAGATTTCACTGTGTAATGATTCACAGCAAAAGCCACTGTATGGCAGTGGCCAAGCTGCCTCCTTCCCCACACTCCTCACTGGTGCAGCTCAAAGAGAGTTGTTGACGTAAAACTCTATATGGATTTGGGAGTGGGGGTGGGGGTGTTTTAGCCGGATGAGTCCCTTCCAAAGGAGGGGAGCCAAGCTTAATTCAATCAGAACAAAATATCCCAAGTCAAAGGGCATGCTAAAACAATGCCCCATATCGCATCAAGGAATCTAGAATCTGGAATAAGTGTAATTGTTGGTGCCAGTCCTGTAGGAAAATACCATGTTAGAGAATAAAACATGAAAAAAAAGAATAAAACATGAATGAAATTACCTTTATAGAGGTTCCAGAAAAGGAAAAGTTCTCCCCTGCTGGCAGTAGTGCTGCCGACGTGACCAAACAAATTGACACTTGGGTCCCAGAACACACGGTCAAAGCACAAAACCACCTAATGCAACATGAGGAGAACACAAGGGCCAGTCAGATGTGCCTTAAAGGCCTGAGGAGTAGCAGGGCTTCACCAGAAAAGGGTCAAGACCCTACTAGAGACTGTCCTTCCTAGCATGTTTGAAGAAAGCACACTGGTCCCCGTCCAAAAGAATTCCCCTAGGCACAAGAGGTAGGGCCAGTCCCCAAAAGGCTGTGGCTGATGCCTTCACTCCCCCCCTGCTCTCATGTGTTCTGGCAAGGCAGAGCTCTGGGCACGGTACAAAGTGCCTTGGATTTGGAATCGCAAGCCTTGGGTTCAAATCCTGGCTCTGAGAGTCACTATCTGTTTGGCCAGCTACCACCTCTCTGGGCTTTCTCTATCTGTGAAATGGGGGTACTACCACATGCTTTACTTCTTTATAGGGTTACTGTGAGAAAAACACTCTGTAAAACTTTAAAATAATTAAGTTATTTGCATATGTCTTCTCCATCCAAATATTAATTAATTACTTTTAGAATATAAAGACTTTAATTATCGTGTCCAGCTCTGAACACAGTGTTCTGTACTCAGCACCTGAACTGCAAATGAATGGGAAGTCAGGGGGAAAATCAGTCTAGCACCACGCGTGTGAGATTGTTACCTTGTTCAGGTTACCGAATCCCATTCTTTGTACCGCAGACGTTTTCCACTCCGGAAGAGGCGGCACAAATTGGACAGCTGGGGGCTGTTGTTTCAATACACCCAAGGGAAGAGTGCAGAGAACAGCATCGCATTTATAAATAAAGGTCTGGCTGGTAGAGCGTGTATTCACAGCTATCACTTCGCATCCTGCAAAGGTTTAGGGAAAAGAAAACATACAAAAGGTGGAGGTGCTCAACATGTAGCGCCAGTTAAGTAGGAGTAGATGCCTGGATTTCCTCAATAAGAAATTTCCTCAATAAGAAAGAACATTCCCGTTTAACCTAAAGCATCAAATGCTCTTGACACTGACTGACTCCTGTTGAGGACAAAAAGTGCTACAAATTAAGTCTAAGGGAAGGGTCTGAGATCAGTTGTTCGCAGACTTTTGAGATGATGGTGGAAGGGGTATGTGCTAAAAATTCCTTAATTTAGTTAAAAATTTCTTCAACTTAATAGGCAGCTAGCTGGCTACAGTGGATCGATCTGGGGCCTGGAGTCAGGAAGACCCAAATCAAATTCAGCCTCAGATACTTATTAGTAGTGTGACCCTAGGCAAGTCACTAAACCACTGTCTGCCTCAGTTTCCTCAACAATAAAATGGGCATCTTAACAGTACCTACCTCACAGGATTTCATGAACTAAAATGAGGTAATATTTATAAAGCACTTAGCACAGTGCCAGGCACAAAGCAGGCCTTTGATTAATAATGACGACGATCGTAGGTAACACCGACGTGCCACTCACTACGTGCCAAGCACTTGGCCCCTTGTTGCCCTTTAGTGGGGCCTTAAACAGTAAATGACGGCCCAGTCATGGAACAAATATATTTTCCTCTGTGACAACAAGCACGTACCACACCGTTATGTCTTTGTTTCTGCAGTGATTCAAACCCATGAGAACATATGCACGATGACTCTGGTGTCTGCACAGGAACTGCATCCAACTCCAACTAAATACAACGTGTTCTTGCAGTTTTTCAGCCAGCCGTCAAACTGTTTCCAAACTGCCACGTCTTTTAATTCTTACAGAATATTCCACATAAAACATCTGTCATTATTTTATGGCTCTATTAATTTTCTATTTAAAACTATATAATACACATCTTAATTTGGAGCTTTTGGGGGCAAAGTCATCATTATAGTTAGTTATTGCAAACACTAAATCTAAAAAATGTCCTAAGAAGCACCTTAAATTACCCCCGGATTCACAGTACTTTTGGGTGGTCGTTTGCTGTTGAAAGGGGCTTCAGGAATAAAAACGAGTTGGGAATCACTGGACTAAGTTACCTGAAGTTAGTTACTCCCCACCTGCAGGGCCTTGCGACGTTGAGACTAAACAGGGCTGATAAGGTCAGAGTACATAAGAACATGTTAAAAATGAACAACACCCCGTGACTACCAGTGATGTGTGCATGGGGCTTAGATACATTCAGCTGCCTGGGCCGCTCCTCAAGGCCATACCCCACTGCCTTGATTCTGGGATGGCAAGCAGTGGTCACAGCAATTCTTAAAGACAGACGGGAGGAGGGCAGCTGGGTGTTGTGGTGGATAGAGCACTGGCCCCGGAGTCAGGGGGTCCTAAGTTCAAATCTGGCCTCAGGAATTTAGTAGCTGTGTGACGAGGCAAAGGAGGGAAGGAAGGAAAGAAAGAGAGGGAGGGTTGGGGGTAAAACTACGGCCTTTTATGACTGCCAACTACAACAGGTCATCTGTTTCCCAAACAATAAATTTTCCAGTGCTGAAGGTAGAGGGGCAACAGGTTGTTTTCATCTCTTTGAAAGTGTGCTAAGACTGGTACTGTCACAAGCTTGTACATAAAGGCCCAGACCAAAATGCCAATGTGCATTTTGTATAGGCCCCATGTCCTGTACCTGTGTCATACACATACACTACCATAACCAGGCTTCAATCCATCAAGAATATACCATTTCTCTGGTTTGGTTTCTACCTTCAATGTAATAATACATAGTACCTTCAGGGTCTTGGGGTAAAATGAAACAATTGCTATTCCTAAGAACCTTATGCTTTAATGGGAAGACGACATGTACATAAATAATTACAGCATAAACATAAAGAGATCAAATACAAAAAATACTTTAGGAGGGTGGGCACCAGCAGCTGGGATCAAGAAGTCTAACCTTTAAACGCTTGAGCTACATCCTGAAGGAAAGGGGCAGTTCCATGAGGAGGGAGCATATTCCAAGTGTGGGAGGGGGGGTGGCCTGTGCAAAGGCATGAGACTGGAGATAAGGTGCCATGTATAAAGAGCAAACAGAAGGACAGTTTGGCTGGGCCTGCAGAGTTTATAACAAAGAGGAATGGTCAATAAGGCTGCGAAAACAGGGTGGGGCCAGGTTGTAAAGACTTAAATTTTTCCTGACAGGCAACAGGGAGACACTGGGTTGACTGAACAGGGAAATAGCACGGTTAGATCCGTGTTTCAAGAAAATCATTTTGGCATCAGTGCGTAGGATGGCCATGGGTAGGGAGAAATGTGTAGAGAGAGACCAATTAGAAGGCTTCTGCATAATCTAGGCAAGAAGTAATGAGGCTGTAACCTATGGTAGTGGCTGTTAGTAAAGAGAAGAGGTTGGATGTGAGAGATGTTGAGGAAGTAAAAACAGCAAGATTTTGGCAAGGCCTAAAATAAGGCATCTGGGATAATGCCAAGGTCATAAACCTGTGATAGTGGCAGGATGGTGGTGCCCTCAATAGAATTAGGGAAGCTAGGAAGGGGGTGGGGGCAAAAAAAAGAATGAATTCTATTTTAAACATGGTTCAGATGTCTCTGGGACAGCCAGGTTGAAACGTTTAATAGGTCAACCAGTGATATGGGAATAAAGCTCAGAGGACAGAACAGGGCTGGATATTTAGATCTGTTAGATGATAATTAAACAGAGATGATCATTAAGCTGATGGAAGCAGGTGAGGTTATCAAGAGGATAGACAAAGCAGAGGAGGGGGCATGAGATGAAACCCAAACCACACTTAGGCAGCAGAATATGGATGATGAGTCAGCAAAGGAGCTGGAAGAAGAGAACTAGAGGATCAAAAAAGGTCACAGAAAAAAAGAGTATTTCACGAAGAGATGGTCTGCTACTGAAAGAAACAGGCATCACTAGGTGGTAGAATTCTGTGATGAACTTCTCTGAAAATAAATAGCTACAGTGACCTTGATGAAAGAAACCATCTCCCTCCCTCTACACATGCCCCAAAAGTCTTTTCTCTTAGACCTCTCGGACCTTGCATCATCTCCGAGTACCGAAGTCCCCTCTTGCCCCACATGCAGAAGCAGAGGCCTAGATCCCTGGACAAAGTAAAGGGAAATACTTTCTCTGTTCAGTAACAACTACCACAGCATCGAAAACACTATAAGGCAGGAAAGTCCTCTTTCCCTGACTGAAGGTGACTCACCAGAAGCTGTATAGCGCACCTGTCGAACTGCTGTATTCAATTTAATGTCCAGCCCTTCAGCCAGGGCCACTGGTACACACGAGTAGCCATTCCTCACAGTCAAGTGACTCCCAGTAAACTCAAAATCATCATCCTAAAGTGAAAGGCAGAAGTGATAGCTTTAGACTTTCATGAGGGAGAAAATTTCCTGTTCTACCAGAGAACAGCTGCTTACTTGTACTATGTTCTGCCAATTCTAAAGTAACTTGAAGTGTGTTATCTATAATGGGAGAATTTGCCAGTGTCCCTGCAACAGCTCTGACGTTATTGGACAGGAAGTAGAGACACATCAGGCATGGAAGGGAGTTACAGTACAGACAGCCTCTATTATGTCACCTACAGTTTTGTTCTTTTCGGCCTTGGAGCACTTTTGGAGTTCAGGTGAGGGCAACTTCTCGTCCAAATTACAGGCTGACTAAATCAGTAAGACAATCAATCCCATTCCTGATGCACAATGACTCCCCAGGCAAAGGTGGCTAGAAAGACACAGTCTAAAACTCATTTCTCTGCCCTTGGATGATACACAGAGCAATGTCAAACACCTGGGTTTATATAATTAGCAGAACATAAGGGTTACCGATTGGCTTCAGTTCTTAACTGACTTCACTGGTCTTTTGAACGTGCTCTTTTATAGTGTACTAGAGGGCCAAACTAAGAAAACACATTGAAAATGCTTCTTACTTGCCTCAATATCTCTGAGCGTACAAAATTCCTGTTGGGAGAATGTACTCTATCTTTATTTAAGTTCACTGATGGCTTCTTAGAAAGTCTACAAAGTATCATTTATATAAATAACCTGAACCTTCAGACAATAGAGGGTCTCCTATAATGCAATTTAAAGGCTGAGAACATTTAGGTATGATGTCAATAAACAGCAACTCAAAACCTGTTTACAAGGGAAACCTGCCTATGGGACAAAAATGGGAGGGAAACGCAACATTTTCCTACAACGTTAGAGAAAAGCCTGTGCCCAAGGGCACAGAGGAGTTGTGAACACAGGAAAGGTTCTTTCTCCAGATGTGGATGCAAGGGACTCTCTTTTGGCTGGTTTGTTTAAACAGTTACAGTCCTGCCCATTCTTCTAAAAGCCTTTTATAGACAACACGTAACTCATGTATGAAGGAAATACCTGATCCCAATGTTTAAGGGAGAGGGTAGACAGAGGTGTGGCATTAGCAAACTCTAGATTTGCAAAATGCCAATCAAGGATCTGCCTGTCTCTTGAGGACAAATAGACGTCACTGCAAAATAAGAAAAAAAGAAAAGCAATGCTGAAGCAATTCTCAGGTAATTGGACTATCTCTGTACTTGGGAGCTGACCCTTCAGGAGACTGTCTATTGTTTCTGTCTACCTAATGAAACAGACCAAACGCAACCTCTAAGAGAGGGCGAGCACCAGAAGAGATGGATCCCTGGCCAATTCTTACCTCCTGCATGTTCCTCTCACTCGACTACCTTGGTCCCTAGCACCTGCTGCTTTGTACAGTGCCATGTCAAACATTAACTAGCTATGGGATAATTAATCCAAGAGCTCAGTAGCACAGAGGATAGAGCCCTGGGCTTGGAACCAGGAACGCCTGACAGTGACTAGTGGGGAGCCCCTGAGTGAGTCTTAATCTCTGTCTCTCTCAAATACAGAATGAGAATTGTAACACCACCTACCACCCAGGGTTGCTGCAAAGATAAAATGAGAAATCTGTAAGGCGCTTAGCAGACCTTCATGTGCCATATATTGCTATCATTCTGATTTTTCTGAGCCTTAATCTCTTCATATATAAAGTGGAGATAATACTACTGCCTAATTGACAGAGGTATTATAAGGAGCATACTATTCTAAGCCCTAACTTTACAACAGTTCATATTATTATGAACTAGTGTTATTTTCTTTAATAACATGTTAACTACCCTGGCACACTTCAACCCAAACGTATGTAATAAATGTTATTCACACACAGCCAACCCCTTGGGACCTGAACAAGTAGATCCGGAGACACATCTTTTGATCTTCTATATTCATAATAAAATGAGAACCCCTTATTCTATCATTTCCTTTTAAAATTTACTGAAGAGAGAAAACAAGTCGAAGCCACAAGTCCAAGCAGTCTGTCTGTGCACAAATAAACAAAAATGAGCATTGGCCTTGGAGCCAGAAGACCTGGCTGGACCTTGGTGCTGCTGCCTACTTCACAGGACACGGGGCAGACACCGTGCAAACAGCTGCTGTGCCTCTTGGCATCTCGCCTTAAAAATTACCAGGACTCTTACACTTAAACTCCCCAAACCACATGATACGCGCTGTGTGCTCTTACCTGGGGGGATTGGCTTCCAGCTCTTGTAGCTTCTCTTCGAGTTTTACTTGTGTTTCTGCCAATTCATCATATTCCTGGTGAAATCAAATGTAACCACAGTTTACCTCTATGGTTTTATTCTCAAGAGCCATCATTTCACGGGGGCCGCCCTCTGCTAATGCTGGGACTGAACCATCCCCCAGTCACCAGTCATGGTTGCAGGAATAAGCCACTTTGTACTCAGTGAGGCTGCTCCCTAGACAACGGGCCTGAACTTGGGAAAGACCTACCAGGGATCAGCACGTGGCCTGGCCCACAGAAGATGCTTAATGAGTCTTAAATGACTTGACTTGAGAGCCTGAGCTCCGCTCAGTTAGGTGGGGCCAAGAGAAGGTTTTCGCAAAAGCTATGGTAAGATAATCAGTTAGTTCATTTACACAAAATGTAACGACTAACAAGCAGAGCTGGGCATGGTCTAGTTAAAGCCAGGAGAGGCAAAGGTCTTTGGTTAAGATACTCTATGCTTATCTCAATACTGAGCTCATGATCAACTTAGAAAAGCTGTTCGGCAGAGAAAGCGTGGCCTTTCAATTTAATCAGAGCCAGGGTGGGATGAATGAAGGAGATGAGACCCAACAAAAGCAAAGATGTAAGTGACGGAGGGGTTGGTATAAATAATTAAGAAGCTGCTGGATAAGAATGCTAAACGGGGCACACACACGAGTCTGGGTAAGCCATCTCCTTGCTCCAGACCTCCAGTCTCTGTCTCCAGCTTGATAAGGCTCTAACCAAGGTAAAGGAAGAAACGGAACCCGCTATTGGGGGTGGTGAGGCTGAGGATGCCTTGGAACACTGACGAGTTTTTCCTAAATAAGCTCAGGGGTCGGCCATATACCTTGCACAGTGCCGTGAGATCCCGGTGTTTACTCTTCACGAGGAATTCTGCAGTAATGTCTCGAGGCGGCTTCACTTCAGAGGCCTCTTTATATTGCTGATGGAGCTCTTTAATCTTCTCTTTCAAATTTACCATCTATGGAATAAAGTTGTTGCACACTGAGGGTCACCTAACTGATGGTGAAATCAGGAATTTTTCCAGGTTGGCAACTGGAATCTGGGTGACCATCGGTTGGATACATCAGAGTCGGGGCTCCTTTTGTGGTCTGGAAAAGGTGGTTACTGAGGTTCCTTCCAAATCTGACCTTACATACTTTGGATCATGACAATTTCAAACAACTCACAAGAAAGAAACTCACCTTATTAAGAAGTTCTTTCAATTCTTCCTGAGTTTTTACTATCTTCTTCCAATGTTCGATCTGCTCATCTTTCACATGCTTCTCCTGTAACCTAAAGAAGAGATCATAAATTCGAAGTATCCAGAAAAGTACCTAACTCAACATGGAGCTCAATAAATTTTAACATCCAAATTTTTCATGTAAGATAATTTGGAAATGCAATTGGCTGAACTGATGTCATCTGACTGGTAATAAGTTTTGTTTCATGTTTTAAATACACAATTTTGTATATTGTCATTATTAAGTTTCTAAATTGTTTCATTTTGTGAAATTTAAGAAACCTTGTCAGAAATGTTGTTAGACAAATAACTTCTTTTTTAATCTGGATGCTGTTTGATTATGAATTGCTACATGTTGCAAAAATCTAAAGTTCTGAAGTTTGAGAACCTAGAACCAAGAAAATAGGATGCCTCCTTACGGTAACTGTTCTGTTTAGTTACATTCCTCTAAGAAATTGTGATATTACTTTCTTTACTTTAGTCAATTCTTACTTTATGAGGTTCACAGCTTAAAGTAGGTCATACTGAGTTTCTACGGTTGCACGTAGTGTCTTCCCATCCAATCCATTTGTATTTATTAAATGCTCAATATGGCCACCTGTTCTAATTTGATATTAATCAGTTGCTGATGAATTAATGTTTCGATTCTGCACAATCAGTTGACTCTAAAATGATTGCTATGTAAGTAGTCAAACTGTTAAGATACAACCTGAAAACACGACCAACTCCACTGATGCTATTCAATGCTCATCTCTTTTAGTGCCTTTAGTCTCTTCTGGAGGAAACCATCCATGACATGTTGACATGAAACCTGAGTATGCTATTATTGTCGAAATAATTTAAGCCTCAAAAATTTTAAACAAATCTTTCTAAGAATTCATCACCACTGAGAAGAAATAGCAAAGGTAATAGTGACCACTTATAGACAGATTTACCAAATGCATTCTCTTTCCGGACCTCTGACGCCAGGCCCCAGCTGCCCTAGTGCCCATGACCTTCTCTGGAACCTTCCTCTGCCATGTTGGCCCCTTTCTCCCACTGCTGAGTTCCTCCAAGAACCTCCATTTTGAAAAGATGCCCAGGCTAACCATCCATTATATCCCTCCCAGCCTTGTCTCTGACTTTCTGAACTTCAACACCACGTGTCGGTGCCTGGGGCCCCCTCACTCTGGAAAATCCATCTTCCCCTGTGACTTCCTCCCTCTGGGACATCCTACCACCTTGCCCAAGATCACACAGTTAAATGTGGGAAGCAGGATTTTTGGCAAGTGCAGCCCTCTTCCCCCAGTTTCCCACACTGCTCCTCTAAGGAACTTACTGTATGACGACCTCCAGGGCTTGGCCAAGTGAAACAGGCTTGTTATTGAGGACGTTGAAGTCTAACTGATGACTGAGGTAGGATGTGGCTTCCAACAGTCGATTAAATTCTTGTTCTACCATTTCATCTTTTTCTTTTGGAACCTGAAAATCCAAAGAATAATGGGGTTTGTTCTCGTAATGGAGAGCCTATAAATAAACACAAAATTGTCCATAAAACATCACAGTTAGGAAAGGTTAAAATGCATAATCTGGAAGGGGTAAATTTGGTTCAAGTTGGCTTTCTTATATGATTCCATTAAATTAGAGGATGAAAATATACCGTCTGTCTCTGATATCCCCCTTCCAGAGATGGGACTCCACCCACATAAAGAGGGCAGGTCAAAAGATTTCACACGTGCTAACGAAACTGTTACATGAAGCAAGACTTGCACTGGAGCTGGCATGCACTGGGCTGAGCTGGCATGCAGAACAACACACAGGGAAAGCCCCAAAAAGCAAAGGATGTAAAACCAAGGCCTGGCAATGTTTCAAAATCAGGTTCTTGCAAAAGGAAAAAAAAAAGGTAGAGCATGTGGAGAAAACCTCCAAGAATTTTGGAAATCCCAGCCTGCCTCCCCACAGGATTTCAGCTGAGGCAAGGAGGATGAAGAGGGCTGAGAACTGGCTGTTGACGGTGGAAGAATGAGGCTCTTGGAGTCGGGGCACCTGGGTCTCAGTCCCCATGTCAGCTCCTTGCCTGGGGGCAAGTCACAATAGAGACACCTCAACTTGTACTCCCTAGCTCACAAGATCATTGAGAGAAAAGGGCCTTTGTAAACTGTGCAGTGCTCTCTAAGAGTGAGAAGGGCATATAATGGCATCTTCCTTGTTCTTTTCCCTTGTGACACCCAAAAATGTGCAATGGAGCTAACTTGTCCCAAGGTCTTCAAGAGCACAAAGGATTATGATGCCTCAGAAACTCAGAGGCTTGGCTCCTGGCTGGTGTGGGGGCAGAAGGGAGGCCCTGCCTCCACCCCACCTCCACCCTGAGATAACACTTCCCCCCTTGCTGATGCTACTAGTCTCATGGCAGTTATAGGGATGCTGTTTGTCCTTATGCTGAAATGACAGCAGCTGTAGCCATGACACTGAGTAAATCACAGCAACAAGGGAAAGCGAAAGCATGCCCAGAACGAGCATTTCAGCCTATAGCACTTGAACCCACCTCCTACTGTAAATGAGGAATCATTGGGGTTCCATGTTTGGAATTCTTTGTTGCCAGCTCGGTGGGTGTTTCAGGATAAGTGCAGTCTTCTTTCTTAGATACAAAGATTAATACGAGCTTCCACAGTCATTGGAAAGAATGCGTGGATGTGAACGGTACATGGTCAGGTTTCATCAGTAAAGAACCATGGAATGGAGGTCATCAATGCTCCCAGGTGAGCAATGACTTCATTCTTCTCTTGAAATCCTTTTTCCTCTTCTAAACTGACCTGGCTGTTTTAGAAAGTTGGGATTTGCTCCCTTGCCAATTCACTAAGCAATTCTAGGAGATCCATTTTTATTGAGCCATAAAGAAAGCTGTAAGAGAGACAGTGAGCACCAAGAAGAAAGAGAAAGAGCTAGAGTTCTCTTTCTGGATCCCGAAGACATGGCTGACTCCGAGCCAGGCTTAAAGAAAGCTGGCTGAGCAGCACCAGATCCTGGAAATGGGAAGTAGCACTACTCCTAAAGGCCCTTCCAGGACAGCTGAGGAATGAGGCAGATTAGTGTTTAAAGGCGGACATCCACTTACTCAACCTTATTACAGCTGATTTCCCACTACCCCATCGAGCTTTTTGGGGAAGAGGGAACTCCTTATAAAATGAAGTTGGACCAGATACACTCTAAAATTCCTCTCAGGGATTCTATGTTGAAATATTTTTTCCAGCTCCAAATTTCACATTTTAAAGCTACTTCCAGCTCTGATACTAACATCTAATTTTCTAGGATTCTATAATTTGTACACCACAGTTTGGTGGACCTAACATCGTGGTCTATTCACTCAATCTAGAATCATGGAAAGAAAAACAGGTGCCTTTTGTCATTCTCCTATTGGTTTTTAATGTGAGAAACTGAGTCAAGAATTATCTAAAAAGGCATTTCTACCAGGAATTGTTTTCAAGTGGTTTTTGACTTGAGTTGTCCATATCTTATTCCACTGTCATGGTGCAAGTAAGTGCAGCACAGCCTCATAGCAACAGTGAAATAACTTTAACAGTGAAGTTCCTGTTTTGGTTCCTACAGGGATCCTGCAAAGTGCCACATGGTATTTCTGTGCACGTAAACTTGCGAATCTTTTTCAAGGAGAAATCTCCATAAGTGGAATACTTCTCACCAAGATGTCTCAATGGAATCACTCTGCATCACGAAAAAAACTAACATTCCAGGACCTTGCATGAGGAACTGTACAGTTTCCAAAGACCAAGTGGTACCTGAGTGGTCATGTTTCCACGGCTTGTTACTTCCTCTTAAAGGAGGAAAGCTCATTCTCCTGTGATATTGTTGCTGGAAAGGTGAAATCCTTATCAAAAGGATGATGTGGTGATAGAAACAGAAGGGCTACATCCTCAAATGCCTCAAGAATGAGGCATTTTCAATACAAAGGTATGCAAACGGTAGCGATTAAAGCTCTTCCAGTACAATCTGGATGAATGCTGCTTCAGACAAGCTTTAATCTTTGCAGTTGGGGTGGCAGTCACATGGGAAAAGTGATACTGAAAAAGTCTTGCAGCACTCAGGTTCAATAACTGGGCTCTAGGGTTTGTGGTTGAGAAATATTTAAAGGGACACTGTCAAGGTTAGTGGGACCAAATTTACCCTCTTTTTTTTCTCCCCTTCAAGTGATTGCTAAGTTTGTGTAATTCATTATACTTTCTCCTTATGTCTCCCCACCATCAAAAAAAAGTTGACGCTTACATGCGCTCAATAACAAAAACTCAAATAGTACTAGCCCGACACTCAGGAGCAGCCCTACAACAACAAACCAGCGTGAATGTGGGATGAGGAGGAACTCTGGGAGGGAAACAGATTGAAATTTCAAGCTTCTAATGGGTTATTATAAACAGTGAGGAAAATGATTTGAAAAAATTATGAAAAAAAATACCTTGACAGTGTCCTTTTAACCATTGCAGCAGAGAGAGAAATAAACTGTAAATAACAGCCCAACAGCCACGTCAAGTTTAGTTTTGTACATCAGCAGTAAAATTAACAAGTTTAAAAAACACACAGCATGACAGAAGCAGTCTGTTAGCCGCAAAAGCTGTGACAACCACCAGGGAAATAAGGTACATTATACAAATACTTAAAAAAAGAAAAGAAAAGAAAAGAAAAAGAAAAGAAAGAAAAAGAAAAAAAAAGAAAAGGAGGTGTCCAAAAAGGAAGGCAGGGTCTTAAAGGGAAGAGAGGGTTAGGGTGGGTGGCAGGAAGCACTTAAGAGTAAGAACAATGCAGGACTAAATAAAACAGTAAGGAATAACGCAAAAAAAGCAGATGATAGACCAAAAGATCACTGTCCTACTGGAATAAACACTACAAAATGACATTTCTGCATCTCTAGTATACCAATATAAACACCTGGCTTATTAAAGCCTTGAGAGAGGGCACAAACAACATCATTCATGAAATCAGGACCCACTAATCTCCGCCACATCCAGCAACCTAAAGGAATGTTAAAAGGGAAATGCACACTGGGAAAGGGTATTCTATAAGAGGCTTCATGTGCTAAATCAAATCTTAAAGGAAAATTGAGATAACAAGTAAAAAAAGAACTGGTTCTATTGAGAACATAATTTTGAAAGAAAGCAAAATGGACAGATAGTATCTTTGACCTCTTTTATTTTCTTCTGGGATACGTGAATTCCTATTTCTCCCATCTTGGGTCAATTTCTAAGGTAGGAGAACGTGTATTTAGAGACCTTATAGATCCTTACTCTAAGGAACATTTTAAAAGTGGTACAAAGACCACTGGCACAAGTTTTAGAAGACCTAGGCTCAAATCCCAGCTATATCACTTACCAGAGGCTACTTAAAGGATGAGCTTACAGATGAAGTCTGATAGCTCATTTAAGCAACAGCTCTAACAGCATAATTCTTCCTTTCTACTTGAACAAACCATGATACCATACTTACACTGTGGATAATGAATAGAGGAATAAGATCAAATATTACTGACAACTTGCTCTACACTGAAACTAGCAAGCAGGAGGACAGTATAAGTGCCTTATTGGCTAATCACTATACTAAGAATGAGATGCTATTGGAAAAGCCCACTGGTAGCATGAAAACAGACACAGTAACCAACTAACAGGCTGTCTCTCCTCTCCCTCTTCTCTCTCTCTCTCGCTCACACACACACACACACACACACACACACACACACTCTCTCTCTCTCTCTCTCTCACTCACTCACTCTCCTTCATGTAGTCACAGTCCCATCTTGTGGCCTGGAGAATGTTTCAGCTAACAAATTCCAAAGCCATGTTGGTCTAACAAGTATAGGCCATTACGTCTTGATATCTTGTTAATGAACTTATATAAGTAAGTTAACTGCCACATGCAGTCCACAAGCCTGAGAAAGCCTCACTCTTATTACAGGTTAGGTTAGAATGATCAGAAACACTGAGAAAAAGGGAATCAATTTGCCTTCTTACCTTTGAAAAGCTCATTCTATAGAACTATACTCAAGACAGCACACAATTCTGTCCCAGATTGGAAAACCCTCTATTAAGAAGCCACTTCTATAATGTACCTTCAGTGATATGTATAATGGGGATGATGACAGGTGGTTGTGAAGATCAAACGAGGTAACATATGAAAAATGCTTTGCCAAGCTTCAAGCACTATATAAACTCTAGTTATTATTGCACACATTAGCTTATTAAGTAAAATCCATTTGTAAAGTAGAGTGAGTGTTGAAATGCTTGCATAGTACTATCACATCTCACTCTGTCATTGTAGACAAAATGATGAATAATAAGCAGAGAAAAGAATGTTCAGAGAGAGCCTAGAGACAACTTAACAAAGTTGTAAGGTCGATTAATACTAGAATGGAAAGCAGCTAGCATGTCTGGCTCTAACAAGGACAAAATGAAGGAGATTTCAATGCACCATGATGAGTAGTGGGCGACCACCTGCGAGCCTGGGACACAGGTGTGCTCCAAATCCAGAGTAACTAGATGAATTAGTTGGCAAACGAGTGCTTAGGGCCCACTGCAGACCAAACCCTGTAGGCCTCCATTTCCTACTGACTATGCTGCTTCTAGACGTCTCTTGACCTCTCCATTATGTCTTCTTTCCCCAACAAACTCATTATTGGAAAATCTCATGCTGCAAGATTGAATCTGCGCGATTCCCACCTCTCATCAGGATCCTCTGCTCTCTGACTGGAAGGGAGGAACATGAACTCCAGGGCCTCTATTTAAGAGGGCTAAAGCACACTCTTCTACCCATTTCCCACCAGCTATGGGGCTTCTGGAGTTCTCCATCATGGCCCTGTGCTGGGTACACTTGTCCCACTATTTCCCCTTCCTATGCTGCATTTCGGCTTCCTTTTAGGTACTACCTTCCCCCATTAGACTGTAATAAGGGCAGGGACGGTCTTTATTATTATTATTTGTGTACCCAGAACTTAGCATAGTGCCTGGCACATATAGGCACTTAATAAATGCCCTTGAAGAGATTACATTCGATTGGTGACAGGTGGAGAGAGTGGTGGTGGTGGCGGAGAAAACAAAATGTTCAGATAGCTAGTGAATCAATATGAATTTATTTGTAGCAGGTCACTAAAATCAACAAGGAAAAAAAAAACAGATTTAGAGTCAGAAGACCTGAGTTCGAAAAGTAACTCTGTTCCTTAGCACTTGTGTGGTCTCAACAAGTCACATAAACTTTTTTGGGCTTCAATTTGTACAATAAGGAAGCCAGACCAGCTGGAGTCTAAGATCTTTTCTCACTCTAAGACTAGGCCCCTACAATCCCTATGAAGTGAGAGAATTAAGAGAGCCTTTGAAAGAAGGGGGCACCCGAGCCTCTGACTGAATCCAAACTTCACGAGAGGATTTGTTCTATGAAACCTGGACTCAAAGGCCACACTTCAGGACCTAGAGGGCCACATGTGGCCTTGAGGGCTCAGGTTCCCCACCTCCAGGCTAGACTGTTTCTGAGGTTCTTTCCCGTTCTAAGTCTATGTAGGAGATGGAGAGAATTCTGCATAAGAGTAACTGAAAGACTAACAAGAAACTGAGATGGAGGATGTTGAATGTTGAAGCCTAGGGTCCTAACCAAGTGCTTGGGATCATAAATTTAGAAGTGTTTTACATACTTTTAAGTGTATAACACAGAACTTAGTTTTGGCTTTCCCACTAACTCATTAAAAAACCACACTTACCTACACCAGAGATGCAACTGAGAGAACGTTCTCATCATCACTTCTCCCAGGAACCCTATACTCTTTTCATTTATTTACATTTTTGTTCAGGGCTATAAGTTCAGTAAAGAAGAGAACTCTACCCCAAAGTGAGCCTGAGCCCTTCAGAAGAGCCTTTCCCATGGAACCTGGAGTCTTAAGAGAGATACCTGGATGGCTGAGGGCTTCCTGAATTGCTCATGGTCACTGGCGATGTGTAATGGGAAGGACTGGATCTGGAAATCGAGGTCAGCCGGCCCTCTCTCCCCGCTGTTGCGCTGCTGCTACCTCTGAACTTACATTCTAATTTGTATTCTATTTATCAGTGGAGAAGGAGGACTTATCTGAGCTGAAACTAATTACAGAACAACAGCTTGCCACTTGACCTCAGGGATAATGATACTTGCACCACCAGTTCAGGTTACCATGAGAAAAATGCTTTGTAAAATAAATGTGAGCTATTATTGTTATCACTGGGTTAATAAGCTCTATGGGGAGGGACAGGACACACCTTCCTTACATCTCTCTCCACATCTAGCATAGGTCACTATACATAGGTATTTAATGTTTCTTCAAAGAGTTCATAAATGTTATCCTTTGAATGTCAAATATCACCATTTTTATTCCAAATTTAAATGCTTGTTGTCAGGCCTTTGTATCTAAGACATAACAAATTAAAGTAAAAAGAAACTAAAAGATTCAGAAGGAGACAAAATAACCTTGAACATTTGTCAGCAAATATACACAGAAATCAATGTAAGATTTCTTTACACCACTTCTGAATGATTTGTACAGGAGGCAGAAGAATGATGGTTTTCAGGAAATCTGGCTGTTTTTTTCACTTTCTTCTTTTCACAAATCTAAGCTGCTTCCACATGTAGAAGGCACTCCCTATTCCTCTGGCCTTGAAGAAACACCTGTCCCCGCCAAGGCTCAGCTCAAGTACTGTTTTGCACACCAAGCCTGCCCTTGGTAGCACCATTCTGCCACTCTGCAATCACACACTAGCTTCCATATTGCTTTGTCTGTGTACTTGATAGTACCCTCCCCAGAACGTAAGCGTCCCGAGGATGGGGCCTCTTTCACTTTTGGTATTTGCATCCTCTGTGCCTGGCACACAGCAGGCACTTAATAAATGTAAAGCACTGAATCTTCTTCCAAAACCAAAGTTAGAGTGGTTCATTTCTGTGGTTTAGAGTTAGAACCACTGAACCCCCACTGCTACAAGTGATTAGAATAAATACAAGGAATAAATACAATAAATATACCCCCCTTCTGTCAAAAAAAATTATCTATTATTTTTCAGTCTTTTTCACTAGAGTCTAAAGCCTGAGGTTCAAAATCCCAGCACAGTCGCTTATTAAGTCATGTAAACAAGTCTGGACTTCTCCTCCCTGGGTCTCAATTTCCTCACCTGTAAAATGCTCCTTGCACTACCTCCCTCCAGGAAAGCCTCCGGTAAGGCTGGAGGCTGAGGAAGGTTAGTGGTAAGACTGTTTCAAACTGAGGGGCTCTTTTACTCCCTCAGGTCAGGAGCTGGGGTTTTGTTGCATTAAGTAATAGCAGGTAAGTGGCATCTGAAGGCAAAGGCGATCTTCCCACTTCTTTACTCTGTGTCACAGATATTGCTGGTGTGCTCATATTCACAAGCAATACAGGTTCTCACAGTGACAGGAGGTTTCATTCATTGTTGCTCAGTTTTAACTATAACTCTGACAAGTCACACAATGATGAATATTAATTTCCTGACTCATATGCAAACAAGCGCTGCCCAAATGGTCTAGATCATAAAGGAAATTAAGCTTGAAAGTATGCCGTGAGGAAGTGAAAACGTTAATGATGACAGCACTTGTCATTTAATTTTTAGACAACTAGCAAACATTTACATTAGACAAATGCTACTGCTAAGAACAAGGCATCAATAAGTATTTAGTGGGCCTGGGCAGGCTCCATCATTTGGCTCCTAATCCACCCAAAATAGGGGTATAAACCCCAACCTGTGGCCACAAGAAACATGCTGAGGCTAAGGAGTTCACTAGGAGACCCAGGGGAGAGCAGCAAAGGAAGTGGCAGAGCTTGCTCATTTCTGACTCCCCAGATGCCCCTAAAGACTTGGTAATAAGAGCTGTGAAACAAGATGAAGTAACTGAGATTCAGTCTCATATGCTGTAACTATGTGTGCATGTATGTCTACGTGTAAAATGTATCTTAAATATATTTCTATTATGAATAAGAATTCTGTCCTATATCCCAGAAAATGGGGATACTTTATATTTCCTTATACCTCAAATTTTTTTGAGAAATAAAGAAGTTCCACCACCAATAATATTTCCTTGAAATCATTTCCAATGGAATGAAAGTCATTCTGAAAAGTTCTGTTTGTTCTTGACTTACAGCTTGTCCATTGGCTTCATAAAGTGGGCATTTTTGCTTGATCTTGGCCAGTTCCATATTTACTTGTTTGCTGACCACAGCCATTGGATTCCCTCCTGGAAGAGAACTTCACCAATTAAGTCTGGCATATCCATGAAGAGAACAGTAAAAGAGATTCTTCATCCATAACTACATTAGGCCTGATCGCAATTAAATATAGCGTCTGGCAATAAGCAAAGGCATCTAATGAGAACACAAGATCAACTACAAAGGTCCAGAGTACAAGACGACAAAATACAAAAGGAACTCTATACAAGCTGGAAACATGGGACAAAGCTAATAATAGGAACTCTAACAGAGACTTAATAAATGTTAAACATCTTGCACTTACATTGAAAAAAAAAATCAATTATCTTAGTCTGGTCTGGTAAGTATGGCTAAGGGAAAGTTTTAGCTGATCATAAGTTCAACATTAGTTCAAAGCATGATGCAGGTTAGTGCTATGCTGGAATGCATTATTGGCAGCATGTATGGACCGAATTATTAGCAGTTCAGTGGCTCCAGCAAGTGCAATAATAATCCTAACATTCTCTACTGAGCAAACCATGGCTGAAGAAGTGCATTCAGCACTGTCCTAAAGAGGGGCACTGTCAAACTGGAAATAGCACGTGCAGGACAGAGACCAGGATGGTGAGGGCCTGATAAATTATGTCATAGGAGATGAGCTGATGGAACTGGGGGATGTTTGTCCTGAAGAAAAGAAGACTAAGGAAAGAACACCATAACTGTCTTCAAATATCCAAGAGTTTAATATGTACAGGATGGATTAGGTTTGTCATAGTTCCAGGCAGCAGAACCGGAGTCGGTGTGTTCCAATTTAGGAAAGCAGATTTTTGCCCTGACATAAGAAAAAGCCTTTCTATTATTCTGAGTTACCAAAGGATGGTAGTGAATCACCTAACGAAGTCATGAGTTTCCTACTTCTAGATGTGCTTGAGCAGAGAAGCTAATGTCCGGCTGTCTAAGACACTACAGAATAGGAGTTCTTCACTTCTGCTGTGTCATGGTCCCCTTTGTCTGAGGAAGCCTAAAGGCCACCTCTCAAAATTATGTTTTTAAATGCATAAAACAAAATACGTACAATCACAAAGGAAACCAACTATATTAAAATACAATTATCAAAATTTAAAAAAAAAATAAATTCATGGATCCCAGGTTGAGAACTCCTGTTACAGGGAAATTTCAGAATAAATTAAAGGTTGGATTAGATAACCCCAGTTCCTTCCAGCTTTTAATGCTTTAAATTAGGGTGGTCAAAAACAAATTTCAGAATCATCGGAGACTTCTTGTACTTTCATGTTGATGTGAACATGGGAAAAATGTTTAAATGTTTTATTTTGATAAACATTTAAAACACAAATGGGGAAAAAAAATGAAGCCATGTTTCATCAGTAAAGCTCTCTCTCTTTACACATTTGTAAGCATTTTCTCTATAAATGAAAATAAGGAAACTAATTGTACATAGATGCAGTAATGTATTGTCTCAAACAAGCCAAGCATTATTATTACATTATCTTTGGCAAACCATATTACATAGAATACAATTTAAAAAGACTCACCAAGACCTGTTACCACCATGGCTCCAAGATCAGCTACATAATTTCCTTTGCGAAAGGTAGCTACTCTTCCACCCACACGATCCTGGTTTTCAAGAATTAAATGACAAAATAGCAATATAAATTTATACTCATGCTCCTTCCCTCTACTTGTCCATCATGTCAGCTCCCTAGCTTCCACAATACCGAGTGAGGGGTACAGCTAGTGATCTTTATGATATAAAGCAAAAAGGCACTAAAGACAAGGAAACGAACAAGTGAAATGACATCAGAACTTGGTTGTCATTTAGTCTGAAGCAGGGTATAACACAGGAAGCAGACTTCCTGGGGAATTGTAGAGATCTGACTTTCCAGAAGGCTGTCAGCACTACACGGTACCAAGCACTGCCGTTCCAAATGTCCATTTAATGGTTTACATACTATGCTAATATGATGGACATACATTCAAAATTCCTTCCTCTGTACATTCCCACGTGGCCCACGCTCACCCTACACATACCACTTCCCCATTAGATACAGTCTCAAACTGAAGAAAAAAAATAACCTGAAGTTTTCTCTGCCAAATGGTCCCTACTACGTGCAGAATTTGAGTTAGAGGTGGCATTGTAACAAAGAAGGCATGTTCACGTGAAGAACCCCAAGAGCCCTCAAAGGGTGGAAGCATGGTGGAAGGCTTTTGGTGAAAATTAAGAGAGGGCAACAGAAGTGATCTTACTACTACTGGACAGAAAGTCTCCAGAATGAGTCAGGGCAAGAGACTTGGCCCCTTCCCTATTCTGCTTGGGGGTGGAGTGTGGGGATGGGGAGGAGAGGAGCATAAGAAGTTGAGAATCCAATCAACATCTCAGCTGGTTAGGGTCCATAAGAGGAATGTCTCCAGGATTTGTACATGGGCTTGCACTATTTAACCTTTTTACCAAAGGCAAATAAAGGCAAATGGCATATTTATCAAACGACAGACACAAAGCTAGAAGGGATAGCAAAAATACTGAAAGACAGAGACAGGATGATTCAAAGAGATCTTGATAGGCCATAGCATTAGGATGAATCTAGTAACATGGAATCCAATTGGAATAAACGTAAAGTCTTCCACAAGTTAAATAAACACTCATCTTCACACATGAAGGATGAGGAAGTCACGGCTGGATTGCCTGTCTAAGACTGTAAACTCAATTATCACCTGAGGGGATGGCACTTCTTCTTTGCTAAGGCAGATCCTTTCCCATCCTTCCCACCCCAGGATTCTTTAGCAGATCACCCTATATCCTGATCTTCGATCTCTTCTTATCTACTGGCTCTTTCCCTGCTACCTACCAAAATGGCCTCATGGTCAACCACTTGGGCCTACATACCTACTAGTTATTGTCCTCTATCACTTCTCCCATTCTCAGTTAAATCCCTGCAGAAACCATTCAAGAAGGGCCTCCACTTTCTCTCCTCTCCCTCTCTTCTAAAGTTTCTAGTGCACCCTTAAGTACCAAATCTAATGACCTTTTCTCAGCCCTCACTATCCTGGACCTCTATTGAGCCTCAGACATTGTCAATCACTTTCTCTTCTGGTTTCTCCTCAGTCTTCTTCTGCATCTGAAGTCATTTCTACTAAGTGCAGGGGGTCCCCCAAAACTATATCCTGGGCGTTCTTTTCCTACTACACTATCTTACTCGGTGATGTCACCAGGTCCTATGGGTTCAATGATTATTTCTATTTGGATGAATGCCAGATCTATAGAGCCTGCTGCAGTCTCTTTCCTGAGTCCTAGCTCCACTAGCCACAACTGCGTTTTAGACTTTGCAAACTGAATGTCCCATTGGCACCTCCTCCCTAATATGTTTCCTCATCTCCCCACTCTCATTCAGCTCACAAAGACAATCTAGTGCCACATCCTGTTTCTACTTTTGCAACATCTCTCCTAAAAATTCTCTCCTCTCACACAGCCAGCCTAGAACAGTGAAACTACCTTCTAAGGGTTCCTTCCCCCTGCCTCGAGTCTCCTCTCATTAGAATTCTCCTTTTACTCAGCAGCCAAACTGATTTTCCTAAAGCATAAGTCTAACCATGTTAATCCTCCCTCCCCAAATAAACTCCAGTAGCTCCTTGTTACTTCCAAGATAAAATATAAACTGTGTGACATCTGAAGTTCTTTATAATTGGCTCGTACGGATCTTTCCAGAATTCTCATACTTTATTTTCATCTATACCTACAATCTAACAACACTGACCTCCTTTGCTGTTTCTTATATATGATGCTCTGCAGAGCTGCACTGGGCATCATCCATCCTCAGAACACTCACTCCTTCTCACTTCCACCCTGGCTCCCTCAAGACTCAAACCCCATCTTCTACAGAAGGCTCCTCCCTTGAGGACAGGGATAGTGTTCTGGCCTTACTTTGTATCCCTAGTGCTCAGCACAGTGGCTGACACATAGTACGTACTTAATCAATGCTTGTTGACTGATGATCAGCAGTGTGAGGCAGTAGCCACAAAAAATTAATGGAATTTGGGCTGCATTGAAATGTATACATTCCAGAAATAAAAAGAGGTGAAATCCCACTGTACCCTACCCTAGTCAGTCCGCTGACCAGTTGGAGAGTGTCCAAAAGAGGCCAAATCAGGATAGTGTGAAGCTTTTGAGGCCAGTACATGCAAGGATCAGTTGAAGGAACTAGGAACGTTTAACTTAGAGAATCAGGAGAGACACGATTGCTACCTTGAAGTATTTATAGGACTGCCATGGCAAATAGGAACTAAACCAGAGGGCAAAATTAGGTGCAAATAGACCAATTTAGGCTTGATATTAGGAAAAATTTCCTAAGAATTAGATCAACCACCTCAAAATGCAAAGAGCTGTTTCAGCTGGCAGTAGATTTTTGCCAATTCCAAATCTGCAAGCAGAGGCTGGCAATCAGGTACAGAAAGGGCCATAAATCTAGCGCTGAAAGGGACCTTAGAGGCACAGGACCTTAAGGAACTAGTCTGAGCTCACACAAGTAAGAGGTGGCAAAGGCAGGCTTGAACTCTGATCCTCTGACTCTTTTCTAAGGTACCACATTGCTCCCTAGTATGCCAGAGTGGGATTTCTTTTCAGATATGATGGGTTGAACTATTTTGAGACATGCTGACTGCCTTTCTAACTCAGAAATCCTATTGTTCTCTATGATTCTGATTATGGATAGATCAAATATGGGAGTTTTCTGAGAAGGAGGGAGAGATATGGACCTAGTTGTAGGCAATATAGGAGCAGCCAGGAGACAGGGAGCAAGTGGGGATGACGGAGGGAGCAGACTGCTGAAGAACATAGAATGGATATAGGCTGACGGCTTCAAGAACCTTTTTCTAATATGACAACAGGAAGGGTGGGGGTTGGGGGGGTAAGGGTGGGGAAGAGACTAGGAGCAGGCAAAAATCAAAAGCACTAACACAAACTTGCTGACTCAGGACCTAAAGTTGGAAACTATCAGATCGGCTAGTCTCTGTATCTTAATCTATATTTTAAGCCAAATGTCTAAGACTAATATACTTAAATGATGTATCAAAAGGGCACATATAATACGCGCTATGTGTGGACTGAGTATTTCTGAGATGTTAGATGTTCTAAAATAAAGTATGGAAAGTCCCTGACAATATTTACATGGCATAGTTCCCACTGTATAACCAGAGATTTAATAAATGAAAACAAATTCAGAAGAAGACAAGAAAGTCAAAACAAGCTACATGCAAAGCCTCAAGGGAAAAATGTGAATTGCTCAGAGCTCAGAAAGGATTTTAAAAGTCAAATAAGGGAGGTAGAGATAAAATTTGGAAAAGAAATGAGACAAGAAAATCACAAAAAAAGTCAACAGCTTGGTAAAGGAGACACAAAAAAGTACTGAAGAAAATACTTAAAGAACAAAATAGGCTGAATGGTAAAAAAAAAAAGGCACAAAAATACAATGAAGAGAATTCTTTAAAAATCAGAAACAGCCACATGGAAAAAGAGGTACAAAAATTCACTGAAGAAACAAACTTAAAAAGCAGAATTGGTCAAAATGGAAAAAGAGGTACAAAAGCTCAAATAAGAAAATAATTCCTTAAAAATCAGAATTGGGCAAGTGGAAGCTAATGACTCTGTGAGACATCCAGAAACAATAAAACAAAATCAAAAGAATGAAAAAAGATAGAACAAAATCGTGAAATGTTTCTCACTGAAAGTATTTCTCAATGGAAAAACAAACGATCTGAAAAAGAGAATAAGGAGAGATCATTTAAGAATTATTGAACTACCTGAAAGCCATGACCAGGAAAAAGAACCTGGACATCACCTTTCGAGAAATTATTAAGGAAAACTGTCCTGATAATCTAGAACTAAAGGGAAAAACAGAAATGGAAAGAATCCACTCATCACTCCCTGAAAGAGATCTCAAAACAAAAATTCCCAGGAATATTATAGCCAAATTCCAGAGCTAGAAGTCAAGGAGAAAATATTACAAGTAGCCAGAAAAAATAATTCAAATATTACAGAGCTACAGTTAAGATAACACAAGATTTAACAGCTTCTACATTAAAGGACCGAAGGGCTTGGAATGATATTCTGAAGAGCAAAAGAATTAGGATTACAACCAAGAATCACCTGCCCAGCAAAACTGAATATCATCTTTCAGGGGAAAAATTTAATGAAACTGAGGACTTTCAAGCATTCCTGATGAAAAGAACAGTGCTGAATAGAAAATCTTACTTTCAAATACAAGATGCAGGAGAAGCATAAAAAAGTAAACAGGAAAAAGAAATCATAAGAATTCAGTAAGGTTAAACTGTTTACATTCCTGCATGGTGTAGTATCAATTAAGTTGGGACTTTTTTACCCCTCAAATGACATTTGATGACATCCAAAGACTGTATAAAAAGAGAGAACAGAGCTATTTGCTTGGGGCTATCACTCTCGGAGGAGTGTTGATGTGGAGACTCTGGGCAGCTGTAGTTAAGAGCCTGTCAGCCTGTGAACCCAGATGTTGATGGTTCCTTGGTAACTATGAATTGTATTTGGTCTGTTTATAATGTATGTTTGTAATTTGTTTGTATTTGCTCTGAAGTTCAGGGTGCTGGCTTTTTCCCCTGAACTAAGTGAATATCTGTATGTTGGATTGAAATAAGATTGTTAACCCCTTAACGCTAACTTTCCTTAGTAAAGCAGATCAAAAGAACCTGTGCTGGCAGTGTTTTTGTTGGGCTTGTGTTGGTCTTTCATCTCCACAGCAGCTGCTAGCCGAATTGTTGCAACACATGGGAAGATGATATTTGTAACTTTATCAGTATACATAGACATAGGGCATGGGTATAAGTTGACTATGATGGGATGATATTTTAAAAAATAAAATTAAGAGGTGAGAAAAGAGGAAATGCACTGGGAGAAGAGGTAAGGGAGAAGCAGAATGGGGTAAATCATCTCACATAAAAGTGGTGTAAAAGAGCCTATACAGTGGAGGGAACAATGAGGGGGTGGCAAGGTGGCAGACAACGCTTAAACCTTATTCTCATCAGAATTGGCTCAAAGAGGGAATAACGTATACACTCAGTTGGGTGTAGAAATCTATCTTACCCCACAGGGAAACAGAGTGGGGAAGAACATATGAGAAGGTGGGCAAGGCTGAGAGAAGGGAGGGCAGATTGGGGGTAGTGGTGGTCAGAAGTAAAACACTTTTGAGGAGGGGCAGGAAAAAGAAAGGGGCAGGGGAGGGCGAGAGAGAGAGAAATGGTAAAAAATAGGATGGAGGGAATTATATTTAGTAATCATAACTGAAAAGATTTTTATGGCAAGTTTCTCTGATAAAGGCCTCATTTCTCAAATCTATAGAGGACCAGGTCAAATTTATAAAAATATGTATCATTCCCCAATTGATAAAAAACACTTTGAAACACTATTGAATACAGAAATGCAAACTAAAACAACTCTGAAGTACCACTTCACACCTATTCGAGTGGCTAACATGACAAAAAAGGAAAATGACCACGTTGAAGGAGATATGGGAAAACTGGGACACAAGCATTGTTGGTAGTGTTGTGAATTGATGCAATCATTCTGGAGAATAATTTGGAACTACGTCCAAAAGGCTATAAAACTGAATATCCTCTAACCTAGCAATACTACTACTTGGGTCTGTATCCCAAAGAGATTTAAAAAAAGGGGATTTATATGTACACAAATATTTGTAACAGCTCTTCTAGTGGTGGCAAAGAACTGGAAATTGAGGGGATGCCCATCAACTGGGGAATGGTTGCACAAGCTGTGGGATGTGATTAACATGGGAATACTATTGTGCTTGTAAGAAACGATGAGCAGTATGCTCTCGGAAAGACTTACATGAACTGATGTGGAGTAAAAGTGAGCAGAACCAGGAGAACACCATGACAGCAATAATGTATGATGATCAACTATGAATGACTTACTACATTCTCAGCAATACAATGATCCAAGACAATTTGGAAGGGCTTATGATGAAAAATGTATCCACTTCCTGAGAAAGAGCCTATGGAGTTTGAATGCAAGTTGAAGTATATATTTTTTAAGTATTATTTTTCTTGTTTGGTTTTTTTGGTCTGTATTTTCTTTTACAACATGATTAATCTGGAAATATGTTTTGTACAATGGCATGCATATAACCTGTATCAAACTGCCTGCCTTCTCAACTGAGGGGGGAGAGAAGAAAGGGAGGGAGAGAATTTGGAACTCAAAATTTTAAAAAACAAATGTTAAAAATTGCCTTTACAGGTACTTGGAAAAAAAAAATTAAATGACAGCAGGTAGTTCCATATTGGTTGTTGCCTCTAGCTACGTCTCAAACTAAAATTCTTACCCGTGCTTCCAGAAGGGTGACATCCATTCCAAAACTCTGCAACTGACGAGCTGCTGCCAAGCCTGAGACCCCTGAACCAATAATAATGACTTTTCCTGTTTTTTTAGCTAAAAATAAAAACATTAAGTGAAAATTAGACCAAATGTTGTATTTCTAGGTTTAAAAATATCCCAATCTTAAAAGTTTCTTTTATTATTACACCCCATAAGACTTTAATGTGCCACAGAGGCATACAAAGAGAATTAGAGCTATAGTCAAAAGGCCCAGGTTCAAGCCCTGGCTCTGCCACTTGCCATGTGTGTGACCTTGGGCAAGGCCCATATCCTCTCCGGGGGCTCCATGTCCTTATAGAATAAATGGGGTTGGATTCAATGACTTCTAAAGTCTTTTCCACTCCTAAAACTCTAACTGTTCAAACAACTATTTTTGAAACATGCAATTAATGCTTTAAATATGCCAGTGAAAAGCAGCTGCAGTGACTGGGACTTATAAACACAGAGAATCTTTAATCCCAGTGTTGGGCATTCATAACTAGATAACTGATTCAGTTCACATTAACTGAATATTTACTTTGCCTTTTTTTTTTTTTTTCCAGTTCTCCTCATCTGGCAATAAGTGTTCTCAAGCTTGTTCAAAGTTCAAGTGGTTGTCACTGCAACATTAATCTTCTAAGCACCTAACAGAGAACAGAGTCTGAGCCAAAGTGTATTAGAGATTGAGGAGGGGGAAAGCAGTTTTTGTTGGAAACCAATTCAGGTTCAGTGTGTCTGGCTAAATCCCTTTGCCTTCCTCCCATGGGGCAGCCCTTTAAGTTACTGCTTCAAGCATAAAACAATGCATGGCTGTGCCTATTTTGTGACAAATCTTGTTAATATTTTGTCACAGTATCTTAGGACTGGAAAGGACTCCTAGGGCTTTGCCTCAGATTGGACGACTGAAGCCCAGGGAGGAGCAAATGGCAGCAGGGCCGAGGAGTCTAATCCAGGGCTGGAAGTCCAGCTGCCTCAGCTGCTGAGGGCTTTTAACTCACTCTCTCACCTGGAAATGATGACTTTAGCTTTAGGGGACTTCAAAAGAGTTGCTGTATTCTTAAATATTACTTTACATAAGAGGCAAAATAGTGACCAATATTATTTTACAATTCTATCAAAGTCAATAGGAAAACAGGATTAGCCACATGTAAGACATTTATTCAGCCATCCAATCACACAGACAGGAAAGGCTAAAGTGCCCAGGTATACAGATTCTCCTTGTTTTGGATAAAGTGCTTTGTAAATTTTAAACCAATCCAGAAGCTTCTGTGAAATCTGGGAGATCCACAGTCAAAAAATTAAACAAAAAACGAAAAAAGCTGCTACTATTGTTGGATCATTTATGGAAACAATATATCATTCTTTTAAAGGGACAGATGCTAAAAAATATAAAAACTGTCTTAGGTGTGTTAATATTGATGAAGCTATTAATGTGAGACATAAAAACTCCTTTAAAGATAAGGTTCAATACAAGGGGAGGGGAAGGGAAGAAATTTAACATTTGGAAATGAAGAATGTAAAAAGAAATTACATCAATAAAACTTTTTTTTTTAACAATTTAGAAGAGACAATTTATACACAAAGAGTACATCTACACATGCTATATAAGCAAGTCTTCATATAGTTACATGTGGCTAATCATTTTCCTATTGGCCTTTGTAACTAGTGTGTACACACACACACACACACACACACACACACACACACTCACACTCACACACACACTTTACAGGAAACTTTTCCTCTATACATACTATAAAGGAGATACTCAAAATTAATGCCCAAGTATCATAATGAAATGTAAAATATCACAATGATAAGAAAAAATGTATCCTAGGTGCTGCCTCATATTATATTGTATATGGTTTTACTTCTAATTGTGTTTCTCTTTCTGAAAATTTGTGTTAAATTATCTTTAATTCCAACATCTATCTCTGGCTCTCCAAATCCAGAGGCATTTGCTATCTCAAATAATAGAAAGGGAGCAAAAAAGCAGTGAACTTTCTTTCCTAATGGGTTAAAAAAGTCTTATCCATGTCTTTTATTTTTATGCCACGAATGGAAGATTTCTTTCCTTCCCCTTCCCTCCCTCTAAAGGTGTTCTTCTTGTCACACACTGTTTGACAGTTTCATTGATATTAACATACCTAAGATCCTTTTTATATTCTTTGGCACCTGCTCCTTTAAAAGGATGAGGTATTATTTTCCTAAATGATCCAACAATAACAGCAGTTGTCATTGTGCTTCCTTTTTTGACTCTGGAATCTTTAGAGACTCTCACAGTACCCAACACAGTGTTTCATAAATGCTTTTGGATTAACTTAAAACTTAAAAAGCCCTTTTCCTACACTAATATGAATAGGAATGAGTGGAAAAAACAATGGCTCATAGTTCTAAAATGCTTAATAGTTTACAACGCATTTTCCAAATTATAACCTGTGAAACAGGTAGTCCAGAGATCATCTCCCTTTTACAGATGAAGAAACCAAAGCTCAGAGTTAAGAGGAGTCTTGGCCAGAGTCCCATAGCAAACTGCTGGGAGATAGCTGAGATGTGAGCCCAAGCCTGACCTCAGAGGCAGGCTCTTTCCTTCACACTAAAGCCCCTAACTAGATTTGACAGCATTTCATCACATGAGAAAAGAGATGTGAAAATGCTGTGTATGATACAACTTATCAGATGGGAATTACCATATGGTATAACCATGAAATTCTGTGGCCTGCTTTTTACTGGGCAATTCCATGGACATGGAATACAGTCTATTTATCCTCAAAAATCTTTCTGGCTGTTGGGTCTCTGGAAAATATTGTAAAAATTGTACAAATTAGAAAGAGCCAGGGAAATAAAAAGTAATTTGTTAGTTATAAAGTCTAAAATAAGAGCTTTTACCGATTTCCACCTAAAATTTCTGAATTTAACTTGATTTCCCATCATGACATGTATCAAACTGGAAGCTTGGACAGCAAGGATTTAAATTTCATAGAAGAGCAAAAAAGTCCCAGACACACACAGACACACATTTATGTGCTTTCAAGTCAAAATGAAGTGAAAGTTTTTCCAACATTTTCCACAAAATCCAAAGATAAATTGGGAAAAGTTTGTACATACAAATGCTTTTGTTGACTCAAAGAAAGGATTAAAATGTTGGTATGAAAACAAAATAGTCTAAACCAGGGCTGTCCAAAATGCAGCCTGAGGGCCACATGCAGCCTGAAGTGCAATTTATGTGGCCCACCTACAATCACAGAAATATACATAATGGCTTTAGTATAGGAAGCTGAGCTACCACAGAGCTCTCACTAAAATGGCACATCAAAATATATTGTCTATTGTTTCAATAAAAACCTAAGGTTGGACAGCCCTGGTCTAAACAACTGATGACTCAACTTTGTTGTAACTTGCCGGTTTCTTACCTGGTAGGGGCTTTATTCTTTTGTAGATGCCAAAGTTGATAAGACCGTGACGTTCTAAATAACTGTGAACTCTATGAACAAGAACAGTATCACCTAAAGAAGGAATAAGTTAAAAATAAATATGCATGCCTTTCTTGATTGAAAAATCACAAAACCTCAGTTGGAAGGGACCTCAGAGGCCAAAGTCTAGCCTAATTCATGTCTTTTCTCCAGGCTACCCCAGTTCCTTCAACTAGTATTCATGTGGTGTGAACTCTAGACCCTTCACATCCTAGCTGTCCTCCTGTGGATGCTGTGACTTAAACGTGCCCTTCTTAAAATATGGTGTCCAGAGCTGAACACAACGCTCCACATGTGGTCTAACATGGGCAGGATACAGCAGGACTATCACCTCCCTAGCGCTAGACACTCTTAAATATCCTAGATGCTCTGTTAAAAGAACTGGAGTTTAGGAATGTCTCTAAGGACTAAGCTGCGTCAATTAAGGCAATTATTGTATTTTACCCAGAGGGCAAAGAAAACAGAGACATCAGGAAAATTGTTATTTCAAAGTAAAATTATAATGAAATGTCTATGCTAATTGCTATGCCTGGTCCTCCTAGACTTAAAGCAGCCTGACACTGTATTAGCTTTGCTGGCAGCATTATCCCTCGGTTGGCTCCCTGAGCTTGCAGCTGTAAGACTCTTGGATCTTTTTCCATCAAACTCTTCTTTTACCACGACTTTCTTGTGGTGTGCTGGTGAAGTTACCTTTTAAACCAGAGTAAAACAGTGCATTTGCCTATATTACATGTCATCTTAGATTTAGGTCCAAGGTTTTAACCCTGTCAAAATCATTTTGAATTCTGACTCTCATACAGTGTTAGTGATCCCTCCTCAGCTGTGTGTTATCTTTAAGGGTACCACCTATGTCTTTACTTAAGTCACTGACAAAAATGTTTAACATCCACTACTGCGGGACTCACTATAGATGTCTTTCCAAGCTCACAGAGAACCAATAATGACGTCTTTGAATCTGGCCATTCAACTAGTTTTGAATCAATCTAACTATACTATTGTCTAGCCCACAACTCTCCATCTTAAAAAGAAATCATTGTTACTCTTTGTATCAATTGTTTCTGGAAAAGGAAAAAAAAAAACCAACCCTTCTCCACCTGTCTAGATGAAAACTTCTTGATAGAGAAAAACAACTGAACAAAAAATCAGATACCCTGGCCCCAGCTGACGATGAATCCCTGATGAATCCCTGATGAATCGTGTCCCTGCCTCCCCGCCTGCAGGACAAAGGTGTTTCACAATCCACTTCCTGGGAATTTCACAAGTTTTTCATTTATTCACAATTTGGCTTCTTCTTGATGATCTTTTCATTTATATTACTGTGGTCATTCTATATTGTCCTTTTCATTCTGCTTATTTTACTCTCCATCAGTTCATACAAATCTTAGCATAATTCTCTGAATTCCTTATAGTTTTCATTTCTTACTGCACAATAATATTCCATTACATTCATGAGAGGTAGAGTGGATAGAGAGTTGACTTTAGAATCAAAAAGACCTGGGTTCAAGTCCTGCCTCTGACTTATACTGGCTGTGTGACCTTGGGCAAATCACTTGACTTCCCTGTGCTCAAGGCAGCAATCTAAGGCTATAATTTTTAGAGAAAACATTGTTAGAAGGGAGCTTCCTACACTAGTGAATTCATAGGTTCAATCTAAAAAAACAAATAACTCCCAAACCATTCATATACTTAATTTACCTTTCTATCTCTCCCATAAAATGAAACTTTTTGTCAAACGCTTTGCTAAGATCTAAAAAAACTCTACTATTTTCCTAATCTACCTGTACACGATCTGTTTGTTGCTGTTCATCGTGATAGTATGTTGGTTCCTGAAGATCACTTCATTTTCTAGAAATCAAATCCAAGGCTTAGTTAAGCCTTCTCTCTAATTTGCAGAATCCATTCTCTTCTCCCTTTTGAAAAGTGAGAATTTGCCTTTCTCTTCCAATCCTACCACACCTCTAATTCTCCACAATCTTTCAAAGATCATGGTCAATAGCTAAACAACCCAACCTACCAATTCTTTTACCACTCTGGAACATATATAGGCCCTCTGAGCTTGGATAACTGACTTCTGCAAGGGCAGCTTTCTTATTTCTTTATTTATCTTGGGTATGAATTCCCTATTTACCCATTGTTGTTCTGTCCTTTCCAGTCCAATGATTATTCTCCTTGGTGATGATGCTGATAATACTTACATAGGATGTTTAAGGGTTGCAAAATGATTTACTTACAGTATCTCATCTAGTAAAGAACAGAGAAGCAAAGTAGGAACTGAACAGGTCTACTTTTTCTCTAATATTAGTCACTGTCCCTTCCACCTGGGACAGTAATCATATCACTTCTCTGATCCTCCTCCTTTCTACAATATAACTTCAAAAACCTCTTTTTGTTGCCCTTTAGATTTCCTCACTAGTCTCCCTCATTCTGAGCTTTAGTCTTTTCACGTTTTTTGAAGGGCTGTGCCAACCAAGCTTTTATTGTATCCATCCTTTGTTCTCTATCCTTGTTACTTTTTAACATCTCCCTTACTGAGTTTTCTGTTCATCCATCTCAATCTCTTCTGACAATTTCTCCCTTTCTTCTACAATGTCAGTGTTTCTCTGGCTTTTCAGGATTTTCTTAAGAGTTCTCTCTTCTTCCTGGGTTGACTTCCCACAGAGTACTCTAGTCCATAGGATGCTAAATTATCTTTTCATGCCTGCTCTCTCTCATGTCAGACTATGCTCGGAGTTTTTATCATAAATTCTATGCTGAAGTGGTCATTGCCCCTCTAGTTTCCCATCATTTCTATCCTACTCTGTCCTAGATAGAGCTGGGAGATGAGAGAAGGAAGGGAGAAGAAGTAGGGCAAGAGAGAGGAGGGGGAGGGGGAAGGGGAGGAGAAGAAGAAATAGTGTGATAGAGTGCTTCAGAATATATCTGGGTAACTAAAATGCCCTATCACTACCATATCATTCCTTTGTTCTAAGTTCATGATCTATTGATTATAAATGTTACTGATTTCCTTTTCATGTTCAGATAGTTTGTAGACACATTTCTTATGTTGCTGCCTCCTTTGATTTTTACTCAGAAGCTCTTTTTCTTCCTTCTTTTTGGATTTTCCTATATGAGCATTATACAATGCTACTCCATCCACCTCTTTTTCCTTCAATGGATCTGTGATCTCATCATGTGTGGATATTCTTCAAGTATTCATGATAATATCCCTCTGAAAAGTACCTTAGATTTGGAAAGATTCAAAGCCCAGCTCTGATAGTTACTACCCTGTATAACCTTGGAGAATTCACTGAACCTCTTTAGACCTCAATTTAATTGGGAAAAATAATAAATAAAAATAATAAATTTAAACTTTAAGAAGAATATTGTTTGTACAGATCCCTTCCTAGACCTTCATCAAGAATTCTTTCAATATTTGTGGATATAATTCACAAATTTGTAGATTGGAAATTATGCATGTGAAATGGTAGTACTATTAACCTCTTGAAGTATATACTTGTTCTAGTCCAGATGCTTTTCTCATCTTCATTTTCTTTAGTATCATTTTTATTTCTTCATCTGGTACTGATAATAGTGGTGGTTACCCTATAATTTATGGTGTAAAAAGTCTTTTTTTTCCACATCATTTAAGTTTGTTACAATCATTACAGATCTTTTCCATTTTCCCCCTTTGCTGTCTTCTTTCAAGTTTCATCCTTAAATGCCCTTGGAATGAGTTTACCTAATTAGGTCTCTCACAAAATTTTCCACAAACTTGTTTTTTCCGTCTACTTTTCAGTCTATTTCATGAGGTGACGTTGCTGATAAACCTCTACCATCTCCCCTCTTCCATACAGTTTATACATTACCTTATAGTCCAAATAAGTATTGGCTCTTGGCTGCTATTTCTACCTACTCTGTGGATCAAGTGAATTTCTGGCTGAGGTTATTTCTAGGTCCTTTGTGGTAGTGACTGATTTACATTAAATTTCCTTAGGTCATGTAACAGCCTGTGTCCACGTCACTGGAGGATACTTTGTGCTGTTTCATGCGTTTTCAAGACCAAAGAAGTCATTCCCAAATGGCTTGCATACTAGTGATATGCTTCTTTTTACTTTGCTTGGCCCACTCTCAGAAAGCAGTTTGTTGCTGGTACCACACTCAGAGCCTTTAACAGCATGGAAGAACCTGTAAGTGCTTATATTCTTCAGACACAACCTTTGAAAACTCAGGGTCATCTCCCCACCATTAGATAATACTGGGGCAAGACTTTGTGGAAGTCCTTCTTGCCTACGCAGTTTCTTGTGTTTACATTACACCCTTCTAGAACCATCTTCCAAGTGTGGGCCTCATCCCTCCAAATCTTAGTGACACCCGTGAAATCAAATTTACCTCCTTGGATCTCTATTTCATTTTGCTATTATGCGTAGACATCTGAGGCCATGGGTATTATTGCTAGTTCTTTTCTTGGATTTTGCCTTCTATGAAGGTCCAACAGCACCACTATTTCCCAAAAAGCACAAGCTATCCATGCTTACTTTTCTCCAAACACTACTCCTGACTCTGGAATTTTGCCTTCATGCAGGTTCCTGTTTCAAGATGTCTTCAAGCACATAAATACGGCAATAAGGCCTTCAATTAAATGAATATTCCATTAGAAAATCCACTAAAAATTCCAAAGCTAAATAACAATCATTGGTTGCATTGTTTATAATATCTAGAGATGTTAGCCCATAGCACTTAGCTATAGGAGTTGAATAATGTAAAATGCTGACTTCATCTTCAAAGGTTCTTGGGTTCTTTGTTACATAGCACAAAGAAAGTAAATATTAAAATACTTCAAAACAGAAGAAGCAGAAAAATGTAAAAAAAAATAGCAAAAATCGAAATGTCTGGAATTTTCTCGATATTCTCAAAGTGGGAAACCTAATTCCAAGGAGAGTCAAGAAGACGTTCCTTCTAAGAAGGTCCCAGAGATGTCAGTTACAGAGGTGATACAACCTCTTCCCTGTGATCAAATGGAGATTTTAAGCCCTTTGAAGGGGGGAAAAATCAAAAATAGAAAAAAATGATTGTCCCAAGTCCACCTTCGTGGATAACTGTCTCCTAAAATAACAAATGTATATCTGATACACAGCATTCTGAAGTGGAAATAGCTTTCAACAGAACCCAACAAGTTGTAACAAAAATACTTACTTATGAAAATTACCCTACTTACTGTTATAAGGTGCTTCTAACTGCTGGAGAGTAGCTTCAAATGTCAACTGAATTTTTGGATTGTCCAACCACAACTGCAACTGAGTTTAAAATAATACAATACAATTTTCATGACACAGCAACATAAATACCACGAATACATATCCCTTAAATCCTTTTATCTTAATTTAGGACTTTAGCTGTGGAAACCCTTTTGTTACCTATGTAAGGAGATTAGGGCTATCATCCAACAAAAAGGCCTTTGTACTTCCAATAAACATCCTATCATACAGAGGTACTTTGGCATATATTTTGAATTCCCAGGGAAAATGCATGTGAACAGGTTTATCTTCTCACAAAATTTTGCAGAGATGACTAAGGTCTAAGAATATTCATCTCATATGTTGCTCTTCATACTTTAAAATATCTAACAATATTGAAGTATTAACAATAATGCTAGTTCACATTTCTATATTATTTTCTACAATACAATGCTATATAGTAAGTATAGTTATTACCCACCTTTTATAGATATGGAAACTGAAAGTCAGAAGTGACTTGCTCTGACATTAATTTTTTCACCTATGCCCCTCTGAAACTTACAGTTACAAAAGGCAATTTGGGTCAGAGGAAATAGCTAAGTGAGGTTACAGGCAGAATCTGAGCTAGGGCTGAAGCACTTAAAGAGATGGGACAAAGTGAACTCTAGAGATGGGCCAGAAGGTCAGAGGTAGGATGGGCAAAGTTTTGGCCAAAGGCCAAGTAGCTCAGAATGAGCTGCTGGAATTGAAGCATCTGACATTGTGCTACGTAGTCTTTATCAGAGGCTACGCTATAAATTCTGTTCAACTGAACAACTGCCAAGAATTGCACAGAAGTTCATCAGTAAAATCATTTTAAAAAGATGTTGCAAATCTAAGGAATAAATTTCTAAAAATGTCTGTAACTAACAGTCATAATGAGTTGTCTAAACCTCACTGAGGTTAAGTAATTCCATGATCATACAGCTATTTAAACGTCAAGAGATGACACCTCAACCTAGGTTGTCTTGTTTCCTATTTCAACACTATTCATTATGCCAGACTTTTTCCCGAAGTTTGTAGAAATAAGTTATGACTTATAGTTAAGGTCTCAGTAAATACCTATAGTATTTCAAGTATATCCAACCCCTATTTATAACATTCTTTTGACTTACAATTTAAAATACAAACAACATTTCCCCCAAATATGCCAGCAGAAGTGGAGGATTCCATGTTTCTTATCGTATGGAGTATTTGGGGAAAAGGAAAGAAGCAAGGAAGTAGATTATTCATACCCCAACTACTTTCTGTTCTGAATTAAGCCACAAAGGACAGCAAGCTTTTACATTTAGTAGACAAATTAGGAGTTAAAGTGACATAGGTCACTTAAGAGATTCTAAATTAGCCTCCCGGTATTCTTCCCAAAAAGATGAAACTACAACATGAAGTAATTATTCTGCAACTCACCACCCTACTGTAGTCTTGGATGGAATGGCTGCCTGTAATAGTGGACATAGATAAAGGCCTATTAGAAATACTTTCCCAGAAGACTCTGAGCAAGTCACTCTTGAGTCTCAGTTTTCTCATTTATAAAGTGAGAGAATACAAACAGATGTCCTCTAACGTTCCTCCCAGTAGTAAATACTGGGATTCTAAGACATTAAATGTGTGACCACACAAGGCAATACTTAAGACTAATTTTAAACCAACATCAAGTCAGGAAAAGTTCCAAATGTTACTTCTCTTCCCCTGAACCTGGCTACTAAAGGGATAAATATGTGTGAGAAGCCTTCTACCCTCTCCTAACAAAAAATTTTAGAACTTACTGTGCGGTTCCTGATGAACAGAAAAACCTTCTGGGTTTGCTGTGGTCCACTAATAATATCAGGGAAACAGGCAGCTTCTTGTGATGTCATCCGATCATGAGGGAGTCTGCTCTGGAAAGCTGCACCCTCCACACCTAGCAAACAGAGTAAAAGAGTTCTAGAAAACATGCAAAGGCGCGCAATGCTAGAAGACAATGATTACTTCTCGAGTCCCTTCTCTTGGTAAGCAATTCAATAAAGCTCTCTGGTGTGGTCTACAACTTTAACTTTTAAAACCTCTCTTTCTAGCTTTAGAATTTAAAGTTTCTTATAAATGTAGCATTGTTTTAAGATTTATTTACATATAATTGAGATTACACAAATGTTAGATGTACTCTCTTGACTAATACTTTATAAGCTATAGTATGGTGGGATAAAGTTATAATAGTTGTCTCCGAAGGGGGAAAAAATCAAGGCCTATGGGTTCTAAACCAAATTTCTAACATTAGATCAAATAATTTTCTTCTTGATGTCATAAACATTGCCAGCAAAAAGCAAACTCCAAAGAGAAAGGACAAGAAAAAAGAGAAGGTACATTAACTTAGTAGGAGAGAATAGTTATAGAATCTATAGTGAAAACATAAGCAGCTATAATATTGCATGCCTTCTGATCAGTTAGTTTCCAACGTGGAACACAAAAAGCATTCTAGATTTTCATTCTAGGAGTCATCCATCAGCTCCCATATAACTCAATTCTGGTAGGGAGTGAGAAGTTATGCAGCGTATTACAATATAGAGAGCAGAAGGGAAAAAAAAAACCCCAAGGAATTTACTATTTCCAGCCAAAATATTAATACTCTTCTACTATAAACTATAAGCCAGAGGTCCAAGGAAAACATTTCGTGAAGATACTTGAATAATTTAAGCAAGCTGAAACTATAATTTGACATAAAAGTTAAGAATGATTTAAAGGCTTTTTAAAAACATGACATTTTAAAAAATGTACTTAATCTTAGCCAAAGGGCAAAGTGACATGAAAGCAATTATGTAAAGGTAACAAAACAGGACATTGAAACAAGAGGCTATGAAGTGAAACCAGACATATTTTGATCTTCCAAAGGCAACAAAAGTTGAGATGCAAACATCAAGGAGCAGAAGCAACACTGTTTCATAAGGAGCAAGCAAGTTTAGGGTGAAAAGAACAATAGAGGAAGAGACTTAGCCAGGACACATGCCGATAAAATGCTTTAGGGACATGGGAGAAGCGCGGGGATTCCACACAAACATTCAATGGAAAACAATCAAGGTACAAAGAGGCCAAGCAAACCTAATTATGCAATGTCAGGACAAGATGCAAGCAAAGATGCATAATCAGAAATACCCCATCTTGGAGTTAAGAAAACAGGTCCCCTTTTCACAGCACTGGCCAGAGACCACTCAACTACTGGTTCCCATTTGGGTGCCAAATTACTAAACTGGACACCCCCGAGGGCCCAACCAGCCTAAATGATTACCCACAGAGAGAATGACTATAGAGAGGGTCATTCCTTAAGGTCAGAATGGAAAAATGAATCTAAAAGAATAACAGAGCTAGCTGTGCAATCATAGAGATACTTTTAAAACAAGAATAACATGGAAAATTAAACAGAAATAAAAGAAAGGAGAAGAAAGGCTGAATCCACCAAAGGAGGAATATCCTTACTAAAAGTGAAATTCTTTAGAAAATGAAAGTTATACAGCTTCAGTACTAGAAAGCAATGGAATAAGACACTCAGAGAACATCTCAGGAAAATGGAACAGATATAATTTAATAGGTCTCTTAATTGTCAATATATTTGTGAAATATACCACATAACTGAGTCAATCATTAGAATATGAACTTTTGAAAGGCACAGACTGTGTTTTGTTTTTCTTTGTACCCTGGTGCTTCTTATTAGCACAATATCTGACATAGTAAGTGCTTAATAAATGCTTATGACTGGCTGAATAATTGAAAAACAAATGGTGGTCCCTTAAAAAACAAAACAAAATGCACCATTTACCCTAGTTTAATTACAACTAGTCCCTGGCCATAAATTACTTTCAAAATATCTTTAATAAAGGACATTTATTAAAGATGGTTTGAAGAAGTTACAAATCAGTTGTGGCAAAATTCTTATATAATTTTAACATTCTACACAGAACCTAAATGAGCACATACTAATGCTTTGTAAATGAATTGTCATTTTAAACACTGCAAAACTGATTTTCAAAATGCAATATTACATTAACAAACCACTGCTCAGTCATTCATTTCCTGTAATTTGGTTTGTAGAAAAGCAAATAGCAATTAGAGAATAAGAATGTAATCTAGAAGCCAGATCAAGTGACTGGAAATCTAATCGATCCTTCTGCAATAAGTCTTGAAAGTGAGGTAGTGTATACCACTTCAGACAATCTAACTCATTTATACTTTATTGCAGGCTTTCTAGGGGATAAGCCTTTTAAGATGACAATAATGATGATAATCATAAAAATAATCAGTGCTTAATAGCACCTTAAGATTTGAAAAGTGCTATACATGGTATCTCATTTGATCCTCACAACAACCCTGTGAGGAAACTGAGGCTGAGAGAGGTCAATGACTTGCCAGGTGTCACAGAGCAGCTAAATGTCTGAGGCTGGACTTGACCTCTGGTCTTCCTGACTCCAAGTCCAATGCTCTATCCACTGTACCCCCTAGCCACCTATAAAGTTATCCTTACTAAAAATAAGGGGACTGAACTAGATGCCCCTTCCAGCTCTAACATTCTACCACAGGTAAACAGTGGCAAATATCTTCTTAAAGTAATATCACCTGGCTCTGAAATAGGTTTTTATACTTGCATTTAAACATGAAACTTCGCATTCTGTGAATTTACAACATTTTAAGCAAAATAATGATGCCTAACAAAAATATGAAGCCTAACAACAGCTCTCTGCTCTTCCCAATCCTGTGTCAAAAGAGCTAGCCCTGTTGGATTCAGTCCATAGTTCCTACCTACTCCAAGTAGGAAAAGTAATCAATACTGAGAGGAATAATAATGGCTTTTGCAAGTAGCTGAACTGAAGACACAGGAGTAAAGAAATGGGTTCTGTGACTCCTTCAAATCTCCTATCCTTCTAGCTTATGATGAGCTGCAGGTAGCCTCTTTAGTAAACAGGCAGTAAGAAAAAATAAGCAATGCAGTCTTGTCCTCCTTGGTGAAAACATAAAGAACTGATTCAGATTATTATTTTTTTTGATTCAGATTATTTTTAAAGTTGATAAAAGACTGTAGACAGATTTCAAGCTCATCAGCGCCATTAAAAATCTGAATGTGTCTACTGTAACCATCCAAGTACTGAAGGACATTTACTTAAATATACCTAAAAGCAGACTATGCTAGCCCTCAGAATGGCCAAAATTTTTAAAAAATCACACTACTCATATGTATTGGATTTTTTTCCTATTTAGGCCAAACATGATTTGTACCTTTCAATGACTTAGGAGAAGCTCTGCACTAGAAGACTTGGGATCCAGCTAACAGCATTATTAGTTGTGTGACCTTGGATAAGTCCTTAAAATCACAGTACTCTCCCTAAGCCTCAGTTGCCTCAATTGTAAAATGGGGGTGTTATTAACTTGTCTAGAAAAAAGGGGTTGTATCAAAAATCTTCAGTTCTTCTTGCCCTAAATGCAACGATTCTCTAATTTATATAACTTGATACTCATTTACAAGTGCCATTTTGAACAATATTCTGGGCCACTTAGAGAGCTCAGCTGGTTAAGATCAGGGTGCTTATGAGAGATGATGGTCTGGGCTCCTTGGATACCCACAAGTACTAGGCAGTTTCACATAGAAGAAAACTCACGGCTATGGGCAACAGTGCCTTCCACAATGGATAGTCAGTGCACAAATGCATGAACACAAGGGAGACCAGATAAGAACTGTGGATGACTCAAAGCAACCACTTCCTTAAAGCAAAAACCTGAAAACTCATGTTTTCATGCTAGTGGAATGGTAGCACCAAATTCATTAGTTTTCCTAAGTTATCTCATGGTTTGCTTGACTTTTTATAAATTGTGGATATTCATGAATGTAATAACTATTAATTTTCTTTTCAAGATGGTGACCCAAAGAACCATTACTGATTCCCAACATCACAAAGAAGATTTCATTTAAAACCTTTTCAATACTAACGATTCTGGTGGACCTACTTGCCATCGATGCAGACTTTATGGAAGGGTATTTTAACTTCAAGATAAAATCAAGAACTTGGATGACTATCAACCTTCAGAACTTTGGGATAGTCTATGAAGAAGTTGAAGGCCAAGTCAACATTCTAGAGCCAGCACATACTAATCATCTTGTTATTTCAGAGCCTTTTTTCTCTGCTCTCCCTCAATCAGAGTCCTCCTCTGATGGCTCATCACAGCATGGAGGTAGCCCATGGTTCTCAGAGGCTAAGGCAACAAAGTGTAAACTTGGGCAAGTCCTATCATCCTAAGAAAGTTCTGAGTATTGGCATGATGACAGACGGTATGCCTGATGTTCAAGGACCAGCCCAGCTAAGTTCAGAGAAGTGCATCACCAGGCTGGCTACAAGGTGATGAATTTTCCCAGCAGAGTTAATTCTTCAAGACCACCTACTAAGCTGTAGAAGGCTGTCATCTGTGCCAGTGGAGGGAGGACCCACACCAACAAAATCACAGATCCCTTGAGTATACTTATTTTTGATCCAAGACAGCAAAACACGAACTCCCACAAATTATTTAAGTGTAATAACATTTAATAAACAATCTGAAAGCAGAATGAATAGCTAGCAAATGACAAGTTGTGAAAATTTAAATAATCTAAATTCTGTAGAAGTATCAATATGCCCAGGGACTGGAACACATAAAATGCCTAAGGACAGAAAGGACAAACTTTAGAGATGCTATCTCGGATAGGACAATGAAGCAAAGGCACCTTGAGGAAACATTTTAATTAAAGCCTCTACTTTCCCCTGGTAGTGGGGCTCTCACACTGCTTTGGTCTGAAAGGAAGAGGAGAATTACTGGTTGAGTTTTGGAATCCATTTTTAAGCAAGCAAGAAGCAAATGTTTAGACAATGCAAGTAATGTGTCATGTGATACTTATTTAGCATGGGTACCTAATGCCATGAAATGAACATCAATGTCATTTAAAAATCCCCACTTCACAATTAATCCTCCGACTAAACACTGGACTACCTCTCTCTCATAAGTTAAGGATTTCCAAACCTACAATTTTTCCTGCTTGTGGAATTTTTGTTTTTATTTTTTAAAGGTCCCAGGACTCCTAAATATGTGAGTTTAATGCAGTATTTAATATCACTGGAAAGGTTCTGGGAAGAAGAACCAATAATCTCCTCAAAACAATGAAGAATAGTGGAGGGTTGAGAGATCGGCCTGAGGATTTCTTCTGCCTTAGCTGCTCTTATCTTTTTTCCTGTAATTCTAAGTGATCCCCATCCTGCTTTGTAGGTCATCATGTTTCTTTTGTACCTCTTGCTAAGATCTGAATACCCATAGCCATAAACACTTGCAAGCATCAATCCCTGACTTGGCGGCTCTTGCTACAAAGTGGCAAGCATCAAATGCCACCCTCACCTGATGCTTGGCCGTCTCCATACCCTCCAGAATTGTCGTCTTGAAGTCCTCCTGCTTGCCCTGTGGAAGGAAAGAGGAGAACTCAGGGACCTTACTCCACAAATTAAATTCATATCTGGACATAAAGGCCTAGTAGCTGGTGATTCAGGAGTTCATCACCAACTAGTAAACCCATATTCAGCGAGTTCCTTCTTCTGGAATCACGGTCCAGGGCATCACATTGTAGTCTTCCAAATTCTGATCCATGTAATGGCAACTTTACACATCTGGTTCTTGTTGGAAAGGCAGGAGTACAAAGTACACAGTATTTCTGATTGCCAAATACTTGTAAATCAGTCTTATTTAACAGAGGACATGGGGGTAGGGGAGGAGGTTAAATTTCTTTTAAGACCCCATTGAAAGACTAAAAGAATGGGTGTAATCCGGGGTCTAGGGACCTAAATTGCAAACAAAGCAATCAACTCAAGAATCCATGAAACTATCTAAAAAGGATCAGTACAAAATATTCTGCAAAAGACAGAAAGATTCTCCCCTTCTCTTCAAAATGACTCAAAGCAGAGGCCGTGGGGCATAAGACATTCAGACCAAAAAACTTGATGCTACAAGTGTGTCAGTACTGCCTTGCCATGCTTTAGAACACACCAAGCAGCAGAATTACGTGCCAGAAAACTGTAGCCAGAAGTGGGAATAAATGCTAAAATCTTGTAGAAATATGCACCAGTCTATGGAAACAAGTCTTGATGAGAGTTTGGCCTGATGACTAAGCAGAACAAGTGACTTCAAGAGATGGGTCAAGCATACCTGAGAAGATCAATCAAAAAGTGAGGGTAGACTATTTAATTAATACCAGAATCTATCACCCCGAAAAGAGATGCTTTTAAGCTTCTATTTCAAACTTCTATCCCTCTGGGTAACACTGAAAGAATCAAGTGTAATCTCTGAAAAACACAGAAGCACCACTCAAGTGATCCAAATTTGGGTTGTTTTATTTGACACAGTTTATTTGAAAAGAAATGTTCCAAGTTGGAAGCAGAATTGATTACTTAATATTAAATGGAACCCCCTGTACGTCAAGTAGATTTAGGAACCTAAGGCCCTACAAGATCTACAAAGTTTAACCACAGAATCTGCTTTGGTCTCAGAACTTCAAGGTTACATCTTCATCCTTAGGCAGAGTAAAGGATTTATAGAGAAGATGATGATTAACTGTTTTCTCTTTAGTGATAAAATAAAAAGGAATGGGCTGAAGCAGGAACAATAAGATCTTAAATTAGATAAAAGAATTTCATGACAGTGACATTAGAATAAGATACAAAAAACGGCAATATACTCTCCTTTTAAGTCTTTTAAAAATGAGACATTTTACTTATTAAATGATTTGTGTACATTCCTGCCTTAAGGACTTCTAGGCTCTATGACTGTATAGTTCTCAAGCAAATACGACTTTGCACATGGCAATGAAATGCATCAAAAATCTGTCTCAAAGACTTGTCACTGTGGCACTTGAAACGAGCATGAAGTTATTCATTAACTGAAAATACCTCACACAGATAAAGCTATAAATTCATCTTTAAAATCCAGTGCCTAAATAACATACCTGATTTAAATATTAAGTAAAATTAATTCACAGGAAACTGCTAAACTACTTATTCCTAGAGATTTATTTCTGCTGAGTTAGTTCTCTTTAGCCCTATTAGAGACCAATTAAAACAAAAAAATTAAGATTTGATATACTTAAAGCAATAACATTTTACATATAGCTCCCAAGCCCTTGAAATGAGACAGCATTAATATCTTAGAAAACCAAGGTTGGGCAGCTCCTACAGGTCCAAATGCTTTGGATAGTTTCCCAAATTTCACAAGATCTTTCTCAGGTTAGCAGGCAGATCAGTTTCTCTCCATCTTTCCTTTTCTGCCTTTTCTTTACCTATATCTCTAAGCCTTTCTCTGACCTTTTTTCTTCTTTAATTAGTTATAAGTTTTATGATCCTTGTCAACTTAAAAAGTGGATGAGTGAAATTTTACATCATTATCTCAAGCACCTATCCCAAATTTTAACTCCTAAATGTACTGATGTTTCTTTTTACTTTGCTAGCATGTGATCCTTTACTAATTTTTTTCCTCTGTGGGTCAGTGGTGCTTATGAGTAATAGGAATATGTTCCTCTTGATTTAGTTGCCATGAAGTAGAAGGTGAACAAGTAAAAGTTTAAAGGAAGAGGAAATAAGGCAAGAAGTTTCAATTCTGGTTCTGAAGAGTAACAAAACCATAAATTTAAAAGGCTGTGGAGAAATCCTGTCTTTTGATTAAAGCAGAATAGTAGTAACGCCACAATCATTAAAACAACATTCAAGAATTCTGGGAAGATAAAGAGTGGAATAGACATGGGATTACAGGGATAAAGAAAGTAAAAGTAGACATGAATACCACAATTTCCTTTAAATAAAGAGAAGAAATAAAATAGAATAATAGTTCATGCAACATAAGAATGGTGAAAAATAAAACAAGAGCATAAGCCAAATTTATTATTGCGTATATATTTTGTATTTCTACTTTATAAATTTAAGGTTTCCATTCAATTTAATTCAACATGTAATTTTTATTAATAAGAATCTACTACAGGTAAGGCGCTATGCTAGGCTCTAGGAATACCAAGACAAAAATTAATTAGTCTTTGCCCTCAAGGTGCTTACATTCTGAGGGGGGAGGGGAATCAAGGTACACAAGTTAATAGTAAATACAAAGTAATTTCAGGAGGAAGAATGCAATAAGTAGGCATCAGCAAAGATTGAACTGTGCTTTTAAAGAAGTTAGGGACTCTATTAGGTAGAAGTGAGGAAGAAATCCATTCCAGACACAAGGGACTACTTATGCATGGGAAAGGAGAGAGGAGATATGGGTCATGTATAGTGAACAGCTAGTGGGTCAGTTTAACTATAATATAAAGTACATAAAGAAGAAGAACATAAAAGTAAGGCAGAAAAGGCAAGCAGAAGCCATACTGTGATGGGCTTTAAATGTCATGCTAAAGGATTTGTATTTTATCCTAGAGGCAATAGAGAGCCATTGATGATTTTTGAGTAGGGGTTATGACTAATTAGATTTATATTTTAGGGATATCAATTTAGCAGTTCGTCTATCTTCCTTCACCATTTTTTCTTGGGTTTTTTTTTCCCTGAATACACAGTTCTGTAAAAGTATTTTTAAGTATCGTCATTCACTTGTCAGGTATGCTAAGAATACAGGTTACAACATATTTGTCTGATTTACAATCCTCCAACTAGCCTAGTGTGTTCTGACAATGGCATGAAAGAATGCATTGCAGTCACAAATAGTTGTTTACCCATGATGTCAAACAGCAAAGTTTAAGGGGGAAGCCACTGAAATTTCTGGCTTCCCCTTACTAACCTGTTAGGGTCATCATTCATGAAATGTCTGTAAATGCTTTGGGAATCTATTTACATGTTCACTTTGCTATCACCATGAGGTAAAATTTTTAAACATTACCACATGCTGTGCAGAAGGTGCCCTTTTCTCATGAAATCCTCTTGAGCTTCAAGTGGGCTACCTAATTCTATTAAATTACACTTGGAAGTAGTCTGTGTTCACCCAATATATACACACATCGTTATGGACTTCAATCATATCCCCTCTGTCTTCCTTGTTCCAAAAATATCACTTAGTCCTTTTAGTCTATTCTTCAGCCTCTGTGGTTATTTTAGTTGTCCCATTCTAGACTTATAGATCTAGTATTTGAAAGCACTGCTTCGACCAGACAGAGGACTTAAGGAGTGCTGACACCAGGGTTTTACATAAGCGCGATGTTATTTGCTTGCTACCATCTTCTTCTTGAGAAGGCTCAGCATCTTGGATGTCTTCCTCTGGGAGCATCATGGATCAATATCTCTTGGACTATAACAGCATAAATATATTGACAGACTTCCTTCCACTTAGTAGGTAAGAAAGAGAACCAGAAGGTGCAGAGGAATGCTTTGTTTATAGAGGGAGTATGCACACCAAATCACCACTCAATCAATAAGCCTTTATTAAGCAGTTGTTTGCCAAGCACTGTCCTAAGTGCTAGCGATACAGAGACAAAACTAAAACAGTTCCTGACTTCACAGAGCTTACAGTCACTGGAGAAACCATCCAAGTACTACAGTAGGCATGAAATCAAGACTTACTGATCTAAAATTCCCCATGTAAATCTGAAGCCCTAGCCACTAAGTCTTCATTTTTAACAACAAGTTGCACATTTTGACCAACCAATATGGCCAAACCCTCCTCTTTTCAAATGTACAGAACCATCCTGAAGTAAGACGGGTCATGTCAACTACATCTGTAACTTTACCATTTTAGCATTGTGATAGAAAGATTTTCAAGATTTCTGTAAACTATCTTACAGAGGCAGCATATACACATTAAAGAGTTGGCCCTGGAAGTAGCAAGACCAAGCCCTGCCTCTGACACAGTACTGGTCCTGTGAGCCTAATCAAGTCATTTAAACCTACAATGCTTTAGACTAGGAATCAGCAAACCATAGACTGTGAGTCAAATCCAGTCTGTCATCTGTTTTTGTGTTGACCAAGTTAAGAATAGTCTTTACATTTTAAAATAAAGTTTTATTATACTTTAAAATACAAAAACCACCCTGAGCTCACATGGTGGGACAAAAGATAGGCAGCTAGACTTTGCTGACCACTGCTTTAGACAACTCTCACAGACTTTAAGTTGCTGAGAAGGTGCAGATCTGCATTAGCAGAGGCAATTTTCCTTTTCTAAGGAATTCTCTCTGTCAATGAAATTGCAAGTCCAGTCCCTATTGGCACCTTTGTAAACTTTCAATATAGCAAAATTTCCCTTTTTGAAGAATGAAAATCAAACAGGTCAACCCATACTTTCAAAACTGCTTGATGCCTTGGCAGGGGTTGAAACTTTCAACACCTTGCTAACAGTTCTAATAGCTAAAACAAACTGCTTACAGGAGGCACTTGAAATAGGTCCACAATTGAAATTCATTGAATTACAAATTTACAGAGTATTTCTGTAAATGAAATTAAATGAAGCAGTGTGGTGGAGAATCAGAGGACCTTGGTGCAAATAATGGCTCTGCCACTACCCATGGGCCCTTGAATAAATCACCTCAATTCTCTGGGCCTCAAGTTTCTTCAACCATAAAATGAGAAGCCTGCAGTAGATGACCCCATGAATTCCTTTCAGGTGTAAAACCTAATTCTATAAAGTAGTATTTTAGAATGATGAACTGACCATACTCTGCAAAGAATAGATTTTAGGAAAAACTGAATTGTATAGTAGATAGCAATCAGGAGAGCCTTGGGTTCAAGTCTCACCTCTTAGTACATGTAGCAAAGAACAAGTTACTTAATTTCTACGATTCTCAGTTTCTTCCTCTTTAAAATGCTGCTCATATCATCTGTACCGCCCACCTCTCAGAGTGGAGGAATCAAATGAATGTAAAATGTAAATGGTGTTGAAGCACAATGGAAATGGAGCTGGCAATACTCAAGACAGTGCTAACCGTGAATCACCAAAAAGACTTGGTGTCAAAATGAATACAGATGATGAAAGGAGAGTGAGGGGGAGAAAAAAAATACATACGATTCTAAAATTTCAAGACTGGGAAAACTATGATGCCAGCAAAAGAAATTGGAAATGGGGCTTACAGATAAGAGGAGACTTTTGTGGATAAGGGATAAAGTTATAATAATGTCAGTTTTGTACATTCTGAGTTTGAGAAGATCAACAGTAAATTCAATTAGAAAGAGTCCTGCAGGCAATTAGAAATACATTAGAATTAACATAAAAGGAAAAGGCTGTAGTTACAGATTTTAGAGTTAGCGGCTCTGAAGAGGTGGCTGAAGGTGGGAAAGCACTTCAAAAGGAAAAAAGCATTTTAAATGTGCTAAAGCCTCCACTAGAGTCCACTACTCTTAGCATCACCATGTATTATGGCATGGGAATGACCATGAATTCTTAAAGTCTGTAGCAGTGAAGCACAAGCTCTAGCATGGCAGGTCTAGAAGCTGGGAAAGTTCCACATACAGATCCAGTGATGGAACACATTTGTCAGTCAGAGACTGGCCATGCTAAAGTGCAGAGAGGCTCATTACCAGCAGGTTGGCCCCCGGGTGATGAATCTCTGCAACCACAGAAATTCACTGAAGACAGATACTAAGAGGCAGAAAGGCTAAGATCTGCACAGATCTGACCATGATATTCCCCAACCACAAATCTTCAGGGGCTCCCTACTACCTCTAGTATGAACTCATCATTCATAGCACTGAAAGTTTCCAGACAACCTAGACTCATCTCCCCTAAATCTCCTTCCCATATTCTACATTTCAGCCAAATTGGCCTCTTTTCAGTCCCTGAATTCTTATCCTCACCTACATGCCTTTACACTGGTTGTACCCAAGCCTGAAATACCCTCCTTCCTCACTGTCCCCTTTTAGTAGCCCTGGCTTTGTGGAGGCTCATCACAGATGCCACCTTATTTTATAGGAAGTCTTTTCCGATCCCCTTCTACTTGTGAGTAATCTCTCCCTCCTCAAATTCTCAAGTATGTATACACTTATTTGTACATGTGGTGTATCATCTCCCTCCTAAACCCCCCAAGCTCCTTGAGGGCAGGGATTATTTTGTCTTTGTATGCACAGCATCTAGCATATTGATTAAGTGCTTCCCACTACCAGGCACGGTGTTGGATGCTGGGGATGTTAAAAAAAAAGGTAGAAGTACTATGCATATAATAGAGAGTGAAGAAATAATTGCTGAAGCAAACTGAATGGCATCCGTGGAAAGAGCAAACAAACCACCATAATCACCAGTCCTCAAAGTACTTAAATGTGGGAGAGAATGACATTAAAGGGGGGCCAGGACCCCAAAACAAAATAACAAGAGTGGCACAACCTAAATGCCAAGCACAAGCTACCAGTCATAGGAGAAGATCTGATCACAGGACCCAAAAGTCAGAGCTGGAAGGCGGCTCAAAGATCACTGACTCTAACTCCTAAGGCTCAGAGAGGGAAGTGATTTCTGCCCATGGCCACACGGGTAATGGCAAAGGAGATATGTGAATGCTAGTCATTTTACTCCAAACCTAGAGCATTCATTCCGGCCTTTCCTCCATCTCTTTCTGTCTCCTCTCACCGGCCCTGCCACCCCACCCCACCCCACCCCCACCCTCTGTGCACCATGTTTCATGAAGATGGTATTGAGCTGAGCTTTAAAAATAATAAATAGGATTTCAACAGAGGGAGATTAGAAGGGAAGTAGTGAAGAGTGTACTCTAGGCACAAGGAACAGCACGAACAAAAGGAATTCAGGACTGCGTTTTCTGCATAAAATTCCTTATTTACTCCTGCCTGTTACCTGTGGCAGTTTCTTAATAATAACCACTTTTTATTGATTGGTTTCATATTTTCAAAGCATTTTCACATATAGTAATTTTTCATTTGATCCTTACAACTCTGTGAGATAGGGAAGAGATCCACAGCCTCATTTTAAAGATGAGAAAGCACACACAAAAAGACCCACCTCACAGCTAGCTTATAACAAAGCAAGACCCCAAGCCCAGGCTTGTCTCTCAGATCCACCGGACCATGTAAAAAAGAACACTAAATCCCAGGACAGTATAATTACTAAAAAATTAGCTCATCTTTTGTTTCAGCTTATATTTTGACAAAAAATATAACAACTAAATTAAATCAAACCAAATAAACCAACTTCACTAAGCTAGATATCATTGTCTCCCAAGAAACAAAGATAAGGCTTTAGGACATGAAGTATTTACTAAGTATTCATACTGATTTCACTTGAGTAAAAAATTTTCAGAATTTCATGGAAATCAAGATGATATAAACAAAAGGTATCATTTACCTTAAGTTCAGTTTATCTGCAGACTCCATGCAAACAGGTGAATCTGGTGAATGCTGACACACTATCTTTTGCACTCATTGCTGCATGCCTTTTTTCTTATTTTATACCAGCTAGCTACAGTAGCAATAGAAGTAGTATCAGCTTGACTAAAATAAAAAGAGAGGACAAGCTTGACTTTACTAACCGGTTCTGATAAAACTTCAAGTCAGTTGTTTGCTGTGCATGGGGCATTTTATTTTAATCTTTCCCACGAGGGAAGAGTGAGCAAGTTTCTTTTCAAATATGTTTTAATTGCCCTTGTTCCACTTGTTCCACAGAGAACCATAGCTTATAATGAAGAAACGAGTTCAGCAAAACCAGTCAATGCATAGCAAAAGTCTGAGAACTGACATTTGCAATGTTCCATTGCCATGGAGTTCCCTCCCAACTTCTGTAAAGGAGCAGTGGAAGAAGCCTTATCGTCTTTTCTTTGGGTCCAAGATTGTTCATTATAATTTTGCCACGTTCAATTCTCATTTTTTTTGTTGTTATTGCTCCTTCTACTTATATTCTTGTAGTCACTGTGTATACTTTTTCTTGGTTCTGCTTTCTTCGCTTTTCACTGGTTCAAATAAATCTTCCGCTACTGCTATGTATTTACCATGTTTGGTGTTTCTTACCCCATAGCAATAGTCTCTTACATTCATGTACCACAATTTATTTAATCATTCCTCAATCAATGCACATTTACTTTGTTTCCAGTTCTTTGTAATCACAAAAAGTCTTGCCGTCACTATCTTGGTGTATGTGAAACCTCTTTTTTTGGTCATGGAAATGCATATCCAACAAGGGGATCTCTGAGTCAAAGAATATGTGACCTCCGAGTAACTTTGCTCCTAGTCTCAGGCTCTCACTAGAGGGCAGAGAAGATGGGGAAAGAAGGTGTTAAAGAGGTAAACACTGATGGGTAAGGCCAAAAAAAAAAAAGAAAAAAAAAAAAAAAGCATAATACTGTAAGGTTTCCAAAACTAACATTCGAGAAGTGTAGGGAATTCATTCCACTATAAGCACAAATCTGTACCCCCAGGATAACTTAATCCCTTCTGATTTTAATAGAGACTGGCAAGAGAAACGAGTTAGGGTATTTATTTTTTGTAATTCTTAACCAAAAGAGAAAGCTCTCTCCCTGAACACCACCTGAAGGTGCTATAAGAAATGGTGATGTTAAAAAGCTATCTGAGGCTTTGGTATAGGGATGACTAACTTAAACAGGAAAATTCCAACCTGTCTTGTATTAATGGCTGCTTAAACTCTTGCAGGAACAAACAGCACACTTTAAACCCTGAGTATTTCTTTGCCTTCTAGAATACTACAGGACACTTTCAAGTCTTTGCTTTAAAATATACTTTTACCTATAAAACTGTGGGATCAGACATTAGTCACATCCTATCACAATAAAAGTCTCCATGTACCTAAAACTCAATTCAATAAATATTTTTTAAGTGTCTATGCTGTTTTTGTTGTTGTTCAGTAATTTCATTTGGGTCTGACTCTTCAAGACTCCCTTTGAGTTTTTGTTGTTGTTGTTTCAAGTACAGATATTTAGAGTGGTTTGCCATTTCCTTTTCAAGCTCTTTTTACAGATAAAGAAACTGAGGCAAACAGGGTTAAGTTAGTTGTCTGAAGCCAGATTTGAATTCAAGATGAGTCTTTCTGACTCCAGGCCTGGGGCTCTATCCACTACACCACCTAACTGCTCAATCTATTATGTTCCAGGGACTATATTAGGTGCTCGGGATATAAAGACAAAAATGAAATAATACCCAGCCTCAGGGAATTTATATTCTATAAGGAGAAAACACAAAGACTGAAAATTAAACATGAGATCTATAGTCATTTCTAGAGGGAAGGCACTAGCCACGAGAGGAAGAGGGTCAGAACTGGCTTCCTATAAGGGGCACTAGAGCCGAGCAAAAAGGTAGCAAGGTCCCATATGGGGTGAGGACCCACAGTTTAAGAAGTGCTAATGGAGCCACGAGTGGAAAAAGTTTAAGAAGCCCTCAAGAAGATAAAGGCCTGGGATGGGGGAAGGGAGAGCATTCTAAGCACTACTCTAATACCTGGGCAATGGTAAGCAGATGGGATGCATGTCACATACGGGGCACAGTGAGCAGGCCAGATCAGCTGGATCATAGACTGTGAAAAGCACCATACACATGGGTTTAAATCTTGCCTCAGGCATTTTCTATATGTGAGACCTTAGGAAAATCATTTAATCACTACACTTCAGTTTCCTGATCTGCAAAATGATTAGACTCAATGTCAAATGTGACTAAGGTCACTTCCAGATCTAAATCTATAATCCTATGAGTTTGCTTTTCATCCCAGAGGAAGAAGGAGCCATTGGAATTTCTTGAGGAGGGGCCAGACAAAGTCAGATCTAGGCTTCAGAAATACCAATTTGGCAGCTGCACGGAAGGACTGGAGAGGAGAGAGAACAGAAGGGAAACAAAACAGGAAGCTACTTTGACAGTCTAGGTGAGAGAGGGTGAAGGCCCAAATTGGGCCTCCTGTGTGTGGGATGCAGGGACATAGGTGCAAGAGATTGGGGAGGCAGAATTAAAGACTTTGTCAACTGATCAGATGTGAAGGGTAAAGGGAGATAGAAGAATTGAGATAACTAAAAAGACCATGGCACATTCAACAGAAATAGGTAATTTAGAAAGGGTAGGAGGAGAAGATAAATGGATTCTGTTTCAGCGGACATCTGAGATGCCTGAGGGATATCCAATTGTAGATATCCAAACAGTAATAGTTGGTGAGTTGGGACTAAAATTCAGAAGAGACACAGGCTGAATATGTAGATCTAAGTCATAAAGCTGATAACTGACCCCTTGAGAACTGATGAGATCATTAAGACAAAGCATAGGAGAAAAGAGGGCCCAGGACCAGAGCCCTTTGGTATATTTCACAAATAACGGTGGGACAAGGAGGATAAAGAGTAATCAGGTAAGAGGAGAACCGGAAATGGGCAGTACCTCCCCCCAAACAAACAACAGAGTTGTCTAGAAGGAAGAGGCAGTCAATAGTGTCAAATAATGCAGAGAAGTCAAGAAAGAGGGCTGAGAAAAGGCCTTTGGATTTTATTTAGATTTAATTTTATTTTCAGTTCAAATTCTCTCCCTCCCTCACAAGAAATATAAAACACAGGACAAATGTGAAGTCAAGCAAAACAAATGTCTCCATTACCCATATCCCCCCCCCCAAAGAAATAAGATAAAGAAAAAAGAGAAAACAGAATTGATTCAATCTGCACGGCATCCATCTCTCTCTCTAATTGGAGGTTAACAGTATGTTTCATCATGAGTTCTTTAAAACTGTGGTGAGTCAGTGTGTTGATAAGAATTGCTAAGTCTTTCAGAGTATAACAGCTTTTGAGGCATAGTTCCAAATTGCTTTCCAGGATGGTTGGACTAGTTTATAGCTCTACCAATAGTACACTAGTGTCCCTATTTTCCCACATCTTCATCAGCATTTGTCATTTTCCTTTTCCGTCATCTTAGCTAATCTGATGGGTGAGGTTGTACCTCAGGTGTTTTTATTTTCATTTATCTAATCATTAGTGTTTCAGAGAAGTCTTTCAGGTGACTACATATTGACAGCAAAAGGCCATTTAAGATTTGGCAATTAATTGGCTACTTGTAACCTTGGAGTTGGGTGAAGAGCAAAGAAGCTGTACTGCAAGGGGTTGAAAAGTAAGTGTGAGGTAAGAAAAGAAGGCCCAACAAATGTAGACACGTCCGCCCCCCCAGGAATTTGGTTGTGAAAGGAAGCAGGAGACACAGGATGGTAGCTTAAGGAGACAGCATGATCAAACGAAAATTTATTTTCAGGATGGAAGAGATCTGGATATGCTTTTAAATAGGGAAAGGGATATGGAAAGACTGAAGAAAACCAGGGAAAAGTTACCATTAATCAATTAATTTAGTTAATTAAATCAATAAACATTTATTAACAGTCAAAGGAGAAAGGAAAGGGATAAGCATTTATATAGCTCCTACTAGGTATCAGACACTGTGCTAAGTATCTTACAAATTTCATCTCCTTTAATTCTCACAACAACCCTTCAAAGTGGATGCTGTGATTAACCTCATTTTATAGTTGAGGAAAACTGAGGCAGGTTAGTAATTTGCCCAGGATCACACAGGTCATATCTGAACTCAGGTCTTCCTGACTTCCCAGTGCTCTACCCACTGCACCACCCAGAGGACTCTTGTATTGAAAGTGCTCCTGCTTCCAGAGGAGATGGAATCAAGGGCACAAGGAGAGGCTTTATTTCACTTTTGTAAGAAGGGTCACTCCCTTACTCTGACACTGATGCAAAGGAGGAGCTCCGGGGAACACAACGAATGATTTAGAGTATAGAGCTGAGATGAGGGAGCTAGTGAGGAATGAAAAAAAAGAAAGAAAATCAAAAGATTTCCAATCCTTGGTGGTGACCAATTACAAACCCTAAACGGCTACCTAAATTTTTCTTTTGTACTGAAATTTTGCTACGCTGAATAACAGTGGAAATCTTTTGTCATCTTTGTTATACAGAATCTTGAGCGTTAAAAGCACTCAAATATCAACTGAATAAATACAAATGTTTTAATAATGGCATTTATTGTGATGGAATTTAACTATATTTCAAACTGTGTTAGCAAATGATTTTAAAAGTCTGCCCATTTAAAAAAAAAAGGCTACAATTCAATTTTTTCCTAATTCATACTGCACTTATCTCCTGGAGAAATTCGGGTTACCGAGATTTTACTTAGAGTCCTACTCTATTATATGGGAAGGCAACAAAGAAAAAGAGTTGTGTAGTCTTGAAAATTTGTAATAACCAGATCAGCACAATCCATCCGTGAAATAACACTCTGAGAAGCAGATTCACTCAACAAACATATACTAAGTACCTACTATATGCAAATAACAGACGATGCTGAATTCCAAAAGGAGATTTCTAAAAAATGACAGATTAATAGATGAAGAGCTGGAAGGGACCTTCAAAGGTCAACCCTCCCATTTTACCGATGATGAAACTGAGACCCAAAGAGGTGAAGTCACCTCGTCTGAATGAAGTATTAGGTTTCCTTTAAAATGCCCGATTATTTACTCATTCATTGTCTCCACGTCCCTGGCCTGAGAAAGGCTGCCATACAGACAGCAAACTGAATTATGAAGAGATTGGGCAATTCCTTCATTTCAATGGACTAGAATTTAAGGTGGTCTTCTCACGCTACGTGATTCACAAGCTAAAGACTAAAGTCTATCAATGATCAGAGTCAATTACTTGTCTGGACCAATTGAAATGAGTGAATATAGTTTAACCAGAGGGTCTCCAGTCCTCATAGGAAAATCATACCACAGAGCCTTGAAAAACCAAACCAGAATTCAATTCAGAGCTCTCTGCAGCTTATACCAGGTGAGGCAGGAGGTATAAGTGTTGTCTCCATTTTACATAGGAGGAAACTGAGGCTCAAAGGTGTGTAAATAATTTGCTCACAGTCATACAGCTGGATTCAATTAGATCTTTAGCCTCCAAGGCTGGTCGGACTCAAAGGTTAAGTATCACAGGGAATAACCTGCCTTTTTCTGCTTATTTGGATTCTTTGTTCCAAGATCTAATGGAGATGTGTGTGGTGGTGGTGATGGTGGTGGGGGTGGGGGTTCTTGTGCAAGTAAACAAGAACAGTTAAATAAACAGACCATTAATTTGGACAAAGTATACAGGCCAATGAAGTCCAGAGACTCTCACTCAAATTTCTACACAAACCTCATGCCCTGGCACAGTCAGGTTTCACCAAGAATACAAGGGGAAAAAAAAATCTTATGACAAGGAGCATCTATGAAAACATGTTTTTTTCCTGATTTAAACTAAAATCCAGAACCTACAAAATAGAAATATTCTAGCAAATTTCAACAGCCAGGAATATGTGCAAGAAGAAGAAACCTCTATGAAAAGAAAAATCCAACAGCTTTTGTATAAAAATCACAATTATAGACATTCATTTTAACTTGGTACTACTATAGTAGAACCTCATTTATCTGGAGTAAGATATTAAGTCTAAGTTTGAGAAAACTTCAAAAAAAATGAAATTTTGAAGTACTTTGAAGTGTGAAGGCTTGATTTAACAAAAATAGTCTTTAAAGAAAATATTGCCAATAAAGTCCCAGTTTGAAAGGTGAGTACATGTAATTAGCATATCAAAGCACTAGTAGACAGTACAGGTCTCTGCTCACACAATGATTATCACTGGGCTTTCTGGTCCTATCTGGAGATTTCATCAAAGCAGACAACCAACCATTCAGCAAATTAAGAGCCTGAAGAAGCTGCCTGGGTCACTGAGAGGTTAAGTGATTAGTCCAGGGTCATACAACAGGGACATGTCAGAAGTGAGAGTTGAACTCAAATTTTCCTGACTCCTATACTTTCTCTCACATTATAATTCTATTACATGTATTCCTATGTGCGGAAAAGCATATTCCCTATAGTAATGTTTAATATAGTAATGACCTTAAAATCTGGTATCCATGATGGATTTGCTTAGCAAATACTTTATAGCTTGTGCAACGATCATTTTAGACAAGAATTTTTCTAAATAGTTAAAAATTTGAAAAAATGGCATCCAAATTAATGAGGTTTTACTACACTCTGAAGCAACCATTGATATTAAAGTCCAAAGACAACTTGAGACTCTGAGGCCAGACCTCAAAAACACTTTCACCAACGAAGAACAGGGAAGGGGTGGGGTGGGGGAGTGGAAACCATTTATTAACAGAAAATCCAAAGTCCAAAGTATTTTCAAGAAAAAGTGAGACTGGTTTTGTACAGAAATACCAATTTTAAGTACTAATAACATATCACCCATTAAAACTATTTACAAGAGGGCTACATGCAAATACATAGCCAAGTTAGCAAACCTTGAACATTTTAAAGTAAAAGATTCATCTTATTACCAGAAAGACTTAAAATAATATTCATATCAAAAACATACACGCAGAATGACATTTTTCTAAAGCCTACATCAGCATAATTTTTCTCATACATTACCTTGAACTCCAGCTGATTTCTTTCACTTATTTAATTTCCACATATCGACATTTCTAATAGCCTGCTCTGTATCTCCACCCGGATTACCTGCTGGTGTCTAAATTCAACATAGCTGGCCTTAGACATTGTTTCCCCCAAGGCAACTCATCCTTCTGACCTCTCTGCTAACGGTACCACCATTTTGTCTCCTGCACACTACACGGAGATCTGAATTATTACGGACGCCTCCCTCTACTTCTCATCCAATAGCTTATAATTCTTTGTACCTCCCAAATCTGGTCCCTTTGCTCTGAAAAGGGAAGGAACCTGCCTAGATGAGTTCTTACTACATAAACTACTTCTGGACTTTGAGAAGGTCTTCCTTCAGTCCACGTTGCATGCTGATACTAGGGCTACCATACTAAAACAGCACATAAAGCACGTCATCTGGGGCAGCTCGGTGGCGACATGGATGGAGCACAGGACTTGGAGGCAAGACTTGAGTTCACATACAGCCTCAGGCACTTACTAGCCTTATGACCCTTGGCAAGCCACCTCTCACCTTCAACTGTCTCAGTTTCCTCCTCTGTAAAATGGGATGATAATAATAGCACCTATTTCCTGGAATTGTTGTGAGGATGACTGAATGAGCTCCCATTTATAAGGCACTTTGCATGCCTTAAAGTGTTATAGAGATGCCAGTTATTATTATTATTACTATATTTTCCCATCCCTAAAAAAGTTCAACAGATTCCCCATTGTTTACTGGGTCAAGGTGCTCCTGTTCAGTATTTTGGGAAGAGGACTGAACTGGAAATCAGGAGGCATATATACTAGCCCCAGTTATATGTGACCTTGGGGAAGTCCCTTTAACCCTTCCGGGCCTTAGTGTCTGTATCTGTAAAAGAAGGAACTCCACTAAGATCCCTTCCCGCTCTGAAAAGCTTACCTACTCTATCTCCTACACAGATCTGTTTCAGCCAAACTAGTCTTTCTATTCACGTCCCCTAATTTTGGTTTTCTAACTTGGTTTATCCCATCCTTCCTGCCTGGCACACCCTGTAACAACCTTCTTCTTCCCACTTGTTCAAATCCTATCCAACTTTCAAGGCATAGAGCTGGATTTGGGATCAGATCTGTCTGCTATTTGAGCAAATAAATCCCTGTACTTCACATGATCTCTTGTTTCCTCATCTATAAACTGAGGGGATGGATTCCAATAAGATAATCTCTAAAATCTCTTCCATCTCTGAAATGTGTGGTGGCTCAAATCCCACAGCCTCAAGGCAGCCTTCCCTAACCAGTCAAACTGGAAGTATTTACTCCCTCGATTGCTATAGGACTACATCTCTACTCTTCAATTGAGAAAGTATTGGCAATTATCTTTTCATGTGCTATGGCTTATCTTCCCAACTAGACCATAAACTCAGAGAAATGTTCTTTACTTCTTTGCATATCACCCTACACAAGCACTGGGTAATGGGTGTAAATATACTAATGGGAAGTACCATAAAAACAGGAACACATTTATGGGTGAATTCATCATTTCCCAATACCTAAGTCTTTTCAATAGGAACATTTCAATTTTATAATGATGTTCAATGAAATCTGAGACTTGATATACAGAAATTCAGTTCCAAATACAGCAGCCTCCTCAATTAATATTTGCTAATCCACTGAGATACACCTCTCCTAGGAGAGCTATACAGACCTTAAAGAGGTTGCATGTGAATGCCGAGGATACAGTTGAGCTGCAGCTCTGGACGGCCTCTTAGGAAAATGAGGAGAATTAGGATTAAAAGCGGCCTAGGTCCAGGATACTTCAGAGCAGATGACTCAGAGGACACTCAAGTCTTTTCTTGAAAGAGTCAGTTACCCCTTTACTTCCCAAGCCTATGGAAAATGTTTTGGGCTTGGCAGAGTGACCTTCAAATGTAAAGTTTCCTTTTTGTTCCTAGATTATCCATTTCATTAATCACACCCAGTAAAAGTGTAAACTCCACCCAGTTCTCAGAATCCCACTCAATCATACAACACTGCATGCTTTTTGTATGTTTGGGGAATGTAGACCAATTTGATTATTGGTCTAGACAAAACAAGAAGACAATGTGCTACAAAATAAATCATAATCTTAATGTATATTATTTTGTACTTTCATTGCTCCCCTTCATCAGTACAGATTACCTATGGTGGCTACATTTAGAAAGCTGGAAATGACAAGAATTGTAATTACAGAAGCCAACAGTCTGTTGTTGATATTGGTGTCCCTCTTCTCCCTTGACAGATGAAAGAGCCCCTCACTTAGCATATGCAGCTTCATTTCTCACCTAACAGCCAAAGGGTAGAGAAGGACTGGTAGCTGTCCTAGCTTGACATCCGTGAAAACGCTCGTATTTTTATACTTCTTAACCACTACTAGGGTAATATGAGATTTCGAATACAGCCCTTAGAGTCCTCTGTGCTGAATGTTCAAGAGGCTCTTCATAATCTTTTCCAATAATTATAGTGCATTTGAAAGCTTTGGCTGCCAATTCCTAAGAACTAACTCACCAGGTGCCAAGGCTTCTCTCAAAGAGTCAGTTATCCCCTACAATTGACTTTTGTGGAAGCTGGTCCGATCCCATATCCAGGGATCTCCAGGGAATGAAACAAGTTTTACTACTACCATCTGATGGCCTCTTTCACTGAGATGGCACTAGAAACCATGCATCGATTTTAATTACATGTGCATGGCATTCCATTCAACACTAATAATTAATATTAGCTCATCAATTCTTCTTATCAGGGCTACTAATGAAAGAGAAACAAATCTTTTTTTAAAAATCCAATTGAAATATTGTTGAGTCTAAAATATGTTAACAGCTTACTAGTCATAGTTTAAAAAAAAAACTAAGTTGTCTATCCTCTAAAATAAACAGTTTGATTTTATTGTCAAAACAATAGTGTTCCTTAACAAAAGAATAGTGTACCTTACAGACAAGATAACTGAGGCCCACAAAGGTGAAATGACAAGGTTTAAGGTCACATTATGAACAAGTGACAGGCAGGGCTCAAATCTAGTCTCCTTTCCATGCTACCAGTTAAATTAAAGGCCTACAAGGCCCCAGAGCTCTTTTTAAGAGAGTTTATAAGAATAACCAACCTTCTTACTCCTCTAGCTGAAAATGAACTTGAAAACAAATTCTAATGTTCTTTTGTGACCCTAGGTCTCCTGTCTGATGATACTACTGTCATCATAGCCCTTTTTATCATATTCTATTGGTGAAATCAATGGAAACAAAGAATTTTTTAGGTTTAGGAGTCTGGTCAGATGACATGCATGCTATTTAAGTGCCAAAAGTCAGTCTAAGATGTGACTAGATTTGTAATTCTCAGATGAGGAATCAAGAATAGTATCTGAACTATTAGAAAACAAAGAACCCTTTTACCTTGATAGAGGAGGAAAACCCAAATGAGAAATGAACCCCTGGATGTGATCCGCTATTATACAAAAAGCAGCCCCTGCGCCAATGTGTAGGAATGACGGACGGCATGATCAAAACAAGTGTGGTTATCCTGGCAATCTAAGGAGACTTTTGATAGTCCTCCCCATGTCAGGAGAGGCTGGGAACAAGAAATGAAAAGGCTTATCTTTGATGAAAGAGAGATTACAAATCCATAGTATGCTGGGCTTGGGACGACTGAATATAAAGAAATCCAGGAAAGGGAGAGATACTTTGCAATAATAATTCAAAGGGCCAGTAGTAATTAATTATTAAGATGCTTTTAGGGTGGAGAAAGCCTGTCACTTTGAAAAAGATTTTTTAAAAAATCTGTAACCTTCCTAGAGGACATCTTAAGCTAAAGGAACCAGAACTTAATGCAGACTCTTCTAGTTGTCAGTGTTCAGTAGGAATGTGAGAGGTTAGGATTCCCTTATAACCTCCTGCACTTTGTACAAGATTCACTTAGCCAATTCAAGATCTAGGCACGGGGATATTAAAGGCCACAGGTGCAACAGGCTCTTGTCTCGACCCTAAATACAAGGAATACCTTCCAGGATATTTCCCATTGAATGCTAGTCACCCTCCCCCTTCCAAGGCTACACCATAACATGTCTAGCCAGATGCAGAGCTCAGCTAGAACAATTTTAGAACCATTACTGTCTCCTAAATTTATTCTGTATCAGGGTAGCCACCAACTACTTTGTTCTTCAGATTTGGCTTAGGAAAAAAAAAACAAACAACCCTACATATCTTTAAAAACCTCAAACACAATATGTTTTTATCTTCTACCTTCCCTTGTATCCCCCACCCCCCACCCACACCTCACAATAAAACAATTATCAGACTAGCCCAGGCAACAGCAAAACTGGCTATGATGACTCTAGCAGACAGGTCAAGAGGGGTGCTTAACTGTATGTGAAATTTAGTTAAATATCCTTTAATACTCTTTAGGCACCACCCCCACCTATAAAAAAAAGAGATAAAATCAGTAATGGCTATAACTTTGCTTTCTCTATAAACTTAAGACATTTATAAGGCCCTGATCCCAATGTAGTCTTTCCAACTTTCTCTGAATCAGCCCTTATACTACTGTTTATTTCCACTGTAAGTTCATCCCCTCCAAGCTCTTTATTTTTTCTACCAGTTTCAAACTTCTTGTTCTCCCACTAGCCTACCCCTTCCCCTGCACTTTATTTCTGTAAATGCATACACAGACACAGGATACCAAAACCACTGCTTTATGTACACAGAGCCATAAAGACAACACATGGCAAGAACCCTAGCATCAGAAATCAAAGACGGGGACCTCAACAATGTCAGTCATCAAGCAATTCCATTAGTTTTTCTCTCTCTAAGACCAGCACAGACCAGATTTATGTCTACAACTCACCAGATGGCTCCTCAGGTTCACTTTCATTCTCCTCCTCAGGAGGGGCTTGAGGAGGAGGGGGAGGAAGCTTCTTCTCCTTCTCTGCTTTGGCATTTCTTTCCTCTTCAGAATAGTACTCATCTTCAGAAAGGTTGGCCAAGCTCTCATCCATTTCTCTGTACTCTACCTATATGCAGACCATGTCAGGGAAAACAAGGTAAAACAGTACCTCAATTAATGCATTCCAATTTTAAGTACAGTAAAATAGAAACCAGGCTTCTATTAAGGAGATATCTATTCCAAAAAGGACCTCAGTGTACATTTCCTAGCATTAGTGTATTATGCAGCCCAACATCTCCATAAATTCATTTATTCAACAGATTACATCTACTATGTCTGCTATAGAGAAGGCTCTATGTTAGATGCTATGGGAGACACAAGACTGAATGACACACTGGTTGTTTTATGTTCCATTCTATCATCTTGTATCTCCAACCATATGGGATCTTCAATGTGAGGAGGTATAAATCCACTCAGTCCTGAGGGCTGAGCTGACTTGATTGGTAAATGAATGCAAGCCAGTCTAATGGTAAAGAATCTAAATGAAATGCACACTGAAGACTTTGAAGTGCCAAGTCAATTGAGATAAACTACAGAAAGATTTCTCAAGACAAAGTATATGGGTGAAAGTGCTTCAATTTCACTTCAACCACTGAAGCCTCTTCTCCCTACCTCAGTCCACAAGGATCTTTCTGCCTCTGTATTCCTATAACACTTACAATCTGTTTGTACCATATATTCTATCACTTCCTGCAATTCCCTCTACCTCCCCGTCCAACCTGATCTCTTCCTGTTCCCCTATATGAACCCTTTGCTCCAGCCAGTCACAAAAGAGTTTTATAAAGTGATTCAGGAAGCAATTTAATATCTATTATCATATTTGATCCTCACAACTCTAGAGATGTGGTAGACAGGAAAAACAGCCAAATGACTCACACTCACTGAACACAGAACTCCTCATACCTTTGGTCACATAGTTGTTTTGCATTAAAGCTACCTTGTAATTGCTACTTTTTTTCTACATAACGTCCCTATCCTGTACATATTGGCAAATATACATATATACACACAAATATAAAACCTTGCTTCCCCAAATAGTTAGATTTTAATTCCCTTGAAGGCAACTCTTACATGTCCATTATCCTAGCACCTAAAAACACTATCTTTCACACACAATAAGCACTACAGAAAAGTTTGTGATACAACTACGTTTTGCGATTCCCTATTGTGTACTGCATTTTTCTACATAAATTATAACTCTCCGAGGGGAAGTACCAAATTTCTAATGGCACAGCACTCATGCCTCCCAATTTCCCAGTGAGTATTCTTAGCATCTTAGATGACAGAAGCTCCTGTTTCTACAGCACTTTAAGAAATGTAAAGTACTTTCTCTCAGACAGCCTCATAAAGAATAGAGCTGTCACATTAGATCTATTTTTACAAATGAGGCAACCTAGGTTCAGCGTCTTGCCCAGGGTCACAAAGTTGGTTAAGTATCAGAGCAGGGATAAGAAGCCAGGTCTCTTCTGACAAAGCCCAGTGTTGTGTGGCCCCAAGAAAGTCATAGCCTTTTTGGACTCTCATTTTCTCACCATACAATGTAGTTGGTATTTGCACTATTTTACATGGGATTGTTACCAGAAATTGTGATCAATTATCTTTTATAACTGGGAGGCCAAAAGGTTAAGTCTTAGATCTTTGGTAGTTCCCCACAGCCTATATGCTTTGTTCATGGTAGAGACATTAATAATAATTCACATTTATATTCTTTAGTTTTCACAAATCCTCTTTGAGGAAGGTAGTTCAAGTATTATCTCCATTCTATAGAGGTCCTGCAAGAGAAAGGCCCAGCTCTCTGGACTCAACTGGCAAGATCCTCCCCATTCGCCAGTAAGTTTGGAGAGGTGCATTGAGTGCTGACAGCTCTCAAATACAGCTAGGGACAAGGAAATGGGGTAGCAACAAATCCAAATCATTCTAGGCTCGTTTCCCTGCTCTGCCACTGCAGGACCAGAGAATGACTTCTGACTCTGGTGACAAATAGAGAAACATAACCCAGACAAATGTGAACTCATGCTATCTATACTTTTATTGTGGTTTCTATCAAAGTCCTGCTTTTAATTCAACAAACATTAAGGGCCTACAACATACTGGGCATGAGAAAGGCGGAAAAAAAAATAGATACAGAACTCTATAAGGCAGGGTAAACAACCATCGTGGTACTTACAATCCAGGTTTCCAATCATGGGGCCTCCTTTAAAGACAAACAGTCTTCTAAGTGTTCTAGGAGGGACATGGGAGCTCTCAGAGAAAGCCTTTTACCCTTCCCTGTACTTCCTAGCCACTGAGTCACCCCCACACCCTTCAAGTGTCCTCATCACAAGAACAGACTACTCTAGGGAGTGTGGTGTGGGTATGTGTGTTGGGGGTTGGGAGGAGGCTTCTATTTCTAAGCTCGTCAGGTAAGGTCAGTATGCTATTTGCTATGAGAGTTTTGTGTCTCTGGGCTTTAAAGAAGGGCACTGTAGTGCTTGGAGGATGCTGTCTTGGGTCTCTAAGCAGAAGAGAATAGTCTCAAAACAGGTCTCTGAGCAGGAGGTATTTGCACTAGGGGTATTATAGTGGGGAATATAATAGAGAGGAGTGTAGTTGAGGAGCAGTCGTAGATATCTACAGAGCATGTAGGGATAGTGAGGTTTAAGAGTACTTGAGTCCTTATGCTGGGCAAGATAAAAGCATGTTTGGAGGAGGACTGTCTTTGATCTGTAAGCGGGATTGATCAGCAGAGTCTCTGAACAATATGATGTTATCCCCAATTAACTGGGGATTACAGCTCCATATGTCTTCGGAGGCATTTGGACCCTGGTTTAGAACACAAGGAATTCAAGATAACTGTAAGTGAGATTCAGGGAGGCAAGACTTATATCAGAAGAGCAGAACCTCCTCATGGTACAACACAATATGCTGAACATTATTGAGCTAGATAGCTATGTGCTAGGCACTGTGCTAAGTGCAGGGGATACAAATTAAAAATAAAGAGACAGTCCCTGCCCTAAAGGAGCTTACAATCGAATGGGAAGAAGACAAGACACAAGAGAAAGCTGAGAAGTGAGAGGAGGAGGGAGCCAGAAAGATGACAGCGATGTGAAGTCAAACCAAGCAGTGCATAAAAGGCAACTTCAAATTTGTGGAAAATGGAAACAGCACATATGAGCGCCCTTCGCTTCACATCAGAGGGCAGTTCATGGACAATGTCTGAGAAACCTTAATGCCTCGATGGAGGAGAGGAAAGAATTCCGAACTCCCTAGGCAGCACAATTTTGGATTCTAGACTTTTAGATAAAGGAGGGAGAATTTCTGAGCAGTACCAATCCAAATTTGAGAGTTCCCAAGCTCAATAGTTTGGGGATGGGATCTCTTAGAAAGAAAAGAATTTTCTCATTCACTGAGCAAGCATTTACCAAGTACACATTACTATGTCCAAGGTACTAGCTAGGTGCTGGGGATACAAATCAATGAATAAGAATGTATTAATCACGTACTAATTGCCAGGGCACTGCTAAGTACTGGAGGCACAAAGGAAGGCAAAAAACCATGTCATGTCCTCAAAGACCCCATAAGTAAACAACCATGTACAAACAAGACACCTAAGTACAGACTGGATGGAAAAGAATCTAGAAGGCTGGAATGGCACCCAGGGATTAGCTAGGAAGCACAGCTGAGTAGGGAGAGTATCTCAGACGTGGGGGGAAAGCAAGATCAAAGTCAGGAAGCCAGGAGACAGAGCATCCTATTGCAGGGGCAGCAAGACAGCCAAAAAGTGAAAAGCTTTAAATGTCGGAGGACTTTATATTGGATTTGGGAAGGCAACATGTACAAAGATCATACGAGAAATTTCAGGAGAGAGTATGAACAACTAGGGGATCAGGAAAGGTTACAGAAGGGAGCTGCAGATTCTGAGAGGCTCAAGGTTCAGGGTATAAGTACCAGCCTTTGTGAAGGCATGGAAGTATGATATGGGATGTCATGGATGGAGAGCATCAAGTAATAGACAAAGCTGAGAATTCAAAGGGAAAAACTGGAGAGGAAGGGGATTTGAGACAAAAGAGTGTATTTCATGGACATCATCACCCCAGTCTGCCTGTCTGTCTCTTTCTATCTCAGACATTGAGAAGGCTCTTCTCCTGGTGAAAGCCAATCTATCTGCTTATAGCCTTGAGCCTATCCCCTCCCAGTTTCTCCCGGAGATTGGAACCTTAGATATTTCCCCTGCTTTCTCTAATCTTCAACCTCTTCCTTCTTTCCATACTGTCTTCAAACATGCTCAAGTCTCCATCACTTAAAAAAACTTTACTATGGGGCGCCCATCAACTGGGGAATGGATAAACAAATATGCTTTAAGAAATGACGAAAGGGACAGTTTCAGAGAAACCTAAGAAGTCTTGTATGAAGTGAGCAGAACAAGAACAATTTATAGAATAATAACAACATTGTAAAGACAAACAACTCTGAAAGACTTGCTAATTTTCGCACAGTAGAGAGAGCACCTTCCCTGGAGTCATGAAGACCTGAGTTCAAATTTGACCTCAGTCAGCTATGTAACCCTACGTAAGCCACTTCTCCGTTTGCCTGGGTTTCCTCATCTGTAAAATGAGCTCAAGAAAGAAATGGCAACTCATTCTACTGTCTTGGCCAAGAAAACCCCAAACGCAGTCACAAAGAGTTGAACACAAATGAACAATGACCAACAACAATTCCAAAGGACCAATGATGAAGCTTCCCACCCCCTTAAAAGGAATGCTGTACCCAAGATACAGAATAAGACATATTTTTGGCGGTGGTCAATCTGGAAATGTGTAGTGCTTGACTATACACATTTGTTATAGGGGTTTTGTTTTTCTTTTTCCTCCAATGAAAGAGAATGGAGGTTGGAGGGATAAAAAAACGTGCACTCATTGAAAAAATTTAAAACCAGATCCTCCCATCCTCTCAACCAACCTACAGCTCTTTTTTCTCAGTCAAAGCCCTAGAAAAAGCCAACAACTCTCAGCTGCCTCCACTTCTTTTCCTCTTACTTCTCAGTTCTCTGAGATGTGTTTTCTGACCTACCCACTCAACTGACACTCCTTTCTTCAAAGTTACCAATGATGTCTTAGCTGATAGATGTGATGGTCTATTTTCAATCCTCATCTTTTTCCTCCTCTTTGCTGTATTTGACATTATTGACTACCCTTTCTCCTCCCGTAGCTTCTTTCCTCTCTGGCCTTTCATGACACCACTCTCTTCTTGCTTTTCTACTTATCTAAGTTGTCTAACAAGTCTCCTACTTGCCAATCATTCACATCATGCCTCCTAACTGTTGGTGTTCCATAAGGTTCTATCCTAGGCACCCGAATCTTCTCTCCCTAACCTTGTTCTCCTGGTGATCTCATTACCTCCAATGGCCTTAATTATTTATACCTATTAGGCAGGTAACTCAGAGATCTTTATTATCTTGCTTAGGTCTCTTCCCTAAGCTTTAATCCCACATCACCAATTTGACTATTGGACATTTCAAACAGCATGTCTAAGAGACGTCCCAAACTCAGTACGTCCCAAAGAGAATTCATTCATTATCTTCCCCCCCACCCCCTACCCCAGCTCCTCACTCTTCTTACAAATCTAGTCAATTGCCAACTCTTTTCTTTTCTACATCCCAAATCTCTCTCTCATTGGAACCCCTTCTCTGTTCACAAGGCTCCCACCTTGGTGCAGTCCCTCATAACAGTGCCCCTACACTACTGCACAAAGGCCTCCTCCCTACCTCAAGCTTCTCTCCACTTCAGTCCATTCTCCACACTTGACAAAAGGACTGTCTTTAAGTATGGCTCTCACCACATCACTCTGCTCCTCTGTGATCTCCAGGAATTCCCTGGTCTCCATGATAAAACAGAACCTGTCCTTTACTTTCACAAGCTCATCTCAACCTCTGTTTCCAGTTTCATTCTGCATCACTGGACACACTGTCTTCCACTGGCTTTGTGCCTTTGCAATGACCATCTTCCATGGCTGGAGCAGGCCCTCCTCCCTTCTTCCACAGAAACCCACTCTTCTTCCAAGTCACAGCTCAAGCATCCTCTTCTACAAGAAGCCTTTTCTGCTAGCAAACACTATTATCCTCTCTCCCAAAATGCTTTGTATTTAATGACTTTAGTTAATTTCTATCCACACACATCATATTCACCGCCTCCATGTTCCCATTAAAATCTAAGCACCTTACATTGTGTTTATAGCACATGGCTTTGACCCACAGATATTTAATAAATACTTTTTGATTCATTTACTCGTTTGTTCTAGAGACAAGGAAGTTTCCATACTGGAAGGGAGTAGCATGGTTCTGGGGTATCACTCTGAATCTGTATGCTGGATTACAAGTGACCTGGTTTGAGGGGAGTCACCTTCAGTCTCTATGCTAGGGCCTATACACCAGGGTAGGAATGGTATGAATTGGGGGGAGATCACCTTAGGTCATTATCTTGGTGGTGGGGGTGGGGGGGTGTCTCCATGCTGGGGTAGGGTCTCTTTTAGGAGAGTTGGTGAGAGGAGTCTCCCTGGATCTCCAAGACTGAATAGGAGAGGGGTCTCCGTGGGGACAGGCAATGGGGGGGGATGGGGACTCTCTGGATTTCCGTAGGGAGAGGGGGAAATCTTCCTGGATCTCCAGGCCGGGGTAGGGTCTCCTTGGAAATTCTCAGGGAATGTGTGTGGGGGGAGAGAGTCTTCCAGAGTCTCCAGGGTGGTGTGGGTGGAGTCTCCGTGGGGACAGTCAATGGTGTGTGTGTTGGGGGGGGGGTGTCTCCCTGGATTTCCACGAGGGGCGGGGAAGGTCTCCCTGGCTCCCCAGGGCGGAGTGGCGGGGAGGGTTCTCCCTGGATCTCCAGGGAAGAGTGGGGGAAGGGGTCTCCCTGGATTTCCATGGGGAGGAGGGGAAGGTCTCCCTGGCTCTCCACGTCAGGGTAGGGTCTCCGTGGGGAGGGTCGATAGTGGGGGGGGGCGCTCCCTGAAGGAGGGGAAAGGGCTCAGGTGCCCAGGGGCGCCGGCGGCCTTACTCACCTTGGCCCGCTTGCGTCGGCTGGTCCGGCGGCCCTCGGGGGTCTCGGCGATGCCCGTCTCCATGGGCGCCCCGGCAGGTCCTGGCGCTCCGGCCGGGCCGGGCTGCGGCGCTCCGGCGGGGCCAGTCGGCTCCGCCAGGCCTCCGGGAGGCGAGGCCCGCAGCGGCTCCTTCTTGCGGGGCGTGCGCTCCGTGCCGGGCCCTGACCCGCTCCCAGCTCCGGCACCGGCCCCAGGCCCCGCCTCAGCCGAGCCGGCCAGGCCGGCGGCTGGGGGCGCCGCGGTGACTGCCGCCGCCGCCACCACCGCCGCCGCCTCGGCGCCGTTCTCCGCGCCGCCCGCTGCCCCCGAGCCCGCCTCGGCCCCCGAGGCCGCAGCCGCCGCCGCAGCCGCCGCCGCCGCCGCTGCCGCCGCCGCCGCCGCCGCGGCCGCCTTCTTCCCGGTCAGCATGGCCCACTGCCTCACGACCGTCCCGAGCCCGCGCTTGCTCCCCAGGCCACCGCCGAACACCGCAGCAGCCCCAAGCGTGCCCGCGCGCTCCCGCCCAGCGCCGGACAAAGCGTCCAACACCTGGCGGCGGCGGCGCCGCGCACGCTCCAGCACGCCGGCCCAGAGAGTCGTCGCGTGGCAGGCTAGAGCGGCGGCGCCCCCCTAGGAGAGCGCGCTCACGGCCCAGCGCGTAGGGAGGCTGTCCTAGAGCGACCCCTGGCGGCCAGAGCGCTCCTCCGGCGCCGCCGAGCTCTTAGCTGCCAGCCTCTGTTTCCTGGATTCTGAAATTGGCTGCGTTCGGGAAACTCGCCCACGTGGAGCGGGGCCTGCCTGACGCCTTGAGGCTGATGCCAGCCTCCGCGTCTTAAATCCAGAGGGTGGGATGCCAGGACTATTCAGATTCGAGAAGGGGGTTCACTGTACAAATACATTTCCAGAATCATAGCGCTCCAGAACCTCTCAGGGCCTCCGGTCCAACCTGTACTGAACAGGAAAACCCTCTCCCAACGTACCTGACATGCAGTCTCTTCCGGCCACTGCTTGGAGACCTCCAGTGAAAGGGAAATCTGCCACCTCGCGATTCAGCAGATACATCATTTATTTAGCCTCTCCTCCTCTCTCTTCGCTATAGGCACCCATAGCGAACAAATAACCGCTTCAGATCTGTCCCTTACTTACACCTAGGACCTTGAGGAAAACCTAGGCAGGGGAGGCAATTAGCAAATCATACACACGGACAATGTGATAAAACCTTGAAGCGCAAACAGTAAAGGGCCAAAGAAGAGACAGATTATTGTGGTTTTGAGAAGGAAATCCACAGATTGCAATTGATGGAAGGCACCGTAGAGAGCAGAACGGGGACCAGAGATTGAAGAGGTCTTAGCATATAGAATGTCAAAGCTCTGAGGAACATGAGAACATGCAGCGATGGAGAACAGAATCAGAATCGGAAGGCAATTGACAAAGAATTATTAGAACATAGAATGTCATAGCCAATGTTGTAATACAAAACTGCAGAGTGTTGAGACATTCCAGTGCAAAGTATGTTAGAATATCAGAGCCAGAAGACAACCTAGAAGCCAGCCACAGTCCACCGAGCCCTCCTTTGAGGTCTGCAGATAGATTTCAAGTCATGAACTTGAACAGGAAAAAAATTAATTTTGATTTTCACTAATCTTTAACTGAAATGTGCATTTCCTTAGTTATTTAAAAACATTATTCTAGAAAGGGTCCATGGACTTCACCGAACTGGGATCCAGGATACACAAAATGCCGTACTAGAAAACACCAGTTTAAACAGTGTAAAGATTTAGTTCCCCCATATTTCTCTGAATTTCTCATGTTTGTAATTTCTTACATTTAGTAATAACTAATTTTATTTATAGAGCATAATTTGCTGAGCCATGCCCCCCTCAGTGGGCATCTACTTTGTTTCCAGGCTTTCGGTGGAACAAAAAGTACTGCTATTAATAGTTTGGTATACATGGAACCTTTCTTTCTGTCATTGACCTCTTTGGGTACTACCACATAGTAGTGGAATCATTGTATTAAAGGGAATGAACAATTTGTTTACTTTTTCTAACATGAATGGAGATGAGTGATTTAAGCTTGCTGATGAACAGAATTTCAAAGGAAATAAGGTTTCTTATTTATTACCTTTGGAGGCACAATGAAACAAACTTCCTTCTCTAAGGAGCTCCTTCATCCACCCTATTTAGTTGGAACATCTTTATGTCTTGGGGTTTTATTTAGAGTGGGAATGTCAACCTGGATACGTTCCAATTACTTCAGTAGTACGTCATGTTATTAGTTGTTAAACAAAGATCACCCATCGATGGTACTAACAGGAAAATTAATGCTAGAAAGTTGTGTAATTCATGCTGGAAAAGGGTATTGGATATTGAGTCCATTACTACCATGGGACATCTACCCCTTGTTGTTCCTGGAGGGAAGGAACTAGAACAGAAAGCAGTAAATAGCCTCATCCCTGGAAAATAAGTAGAGAACATACAAAACCACAGTCAAAACAGATAAACCTTTACTTTTCTTGCTTTTTTTTTTTGCAACATGGCTAATAGGGAAATACATTTTTCATGATTTTGCATTCTTGATCAATATCACATTTCTTCTTCTTAATGGGTCCAGGAGAGGTGGGAGGAAGGGAAAGAATTCAGAACTCAAAAATTTTTTAAATGAATGTTAAAAATAAATAAAAAAAAGAAAATAGATAAGCCTGAATCCAACCAGTTACATACAACAAAACGTAACAGAGTGTTCACACAAATATTGGATGTTCAGAGAAGTGGTAAAGATCTTCAGATTATGGATTGAAAGCTACATACTTCAATCCCTTTAGAGGAGAAGAAGCTGAGAGCCTAAAATGTTGACTGCTGAATTCCCACAGGAGTAATAGGTAGCAGAATTGTATTTTGAAACCAGGGTCTCTGAAGCCAAAGCCAATACTGTTCTCTAAGATGTCACTAGTAACCAGAGAGAAAGTCACATGAAAGGGAGGAACCAGAAGGAAGAAGTAACTAGTCTTCTCACTGCTACATAGCAAACACTACAATAATTCACACCATTGCTAAATAATGTATATTTGTTTAAAAGTAGAAAAGCTGATCAACAGATTAGAAGCGATTAGTCCATCAGTTAGTAAATGAGTAACATTTTTAAAAAATGAACTTTATTAGGTTTTTAAGTCTTGAGCCGTGTTTTCCTCTGTGCCAAGAGAGGTGTCGTTGTTTAATCAGTTAGTCATCTCCGTCTCTTTGTGACCCCACTTGGGGTTTTCTTGGCAAAGATACTGGAGTGGTTTGCCATTTTCTTCTCCAACTCACTTTACAGATGGAGAAACTGAGGCAAACAGGGTCAAGCTAGTTACGAGGGGTCGCACAGTTAGGAAGTGTCTGAAGCTGGGTTAAAAGGCACTCTGCTAAAGTACTGGGAATACAAATTAGTAAACGAGCTGCTAGGTGCTAAGAATACAAATACAATCAAAAAAAAAAAGACAGTCCCTCCCCTCAAATATTCTAATGGGAAAGACAACACATAAAAGGAAGCTAAAAAAGGAGGAGATCTTCGGAATGTTGGATAAACCCAAGGAAATCAATCCCTGAGGCTTATCCCAAGGAATTGCTAGGGAAAAAAATCAGAAAATCGAGAGAAATTAAGTTTAGGCCAATATATCATACCATATACCACAATAAGTTCCAAATGGAGACATGATCTAGATATAAAATATCAGAGGAGATTAGAAGGGGATAGCTTTCAAGACCATGGAGAGAATTCCTGACTAAACAAGGAAGAGATGATCATAAAAGGTAAAATGGATAGTATTAACTCACAAAGTTTTTAATAGTATTTTATTTTTTCTAATTATGCATAAAGATAATTTTTAGCATTAATTTTTAAAAAAAAATTTGGGTTCCAAATTTTCTCTCTTCCTGCCTCACCTCCCCCTTCCTAAGACAGTAAGCAATTTTATATAGGTTATATATGTGCAAACCAGTAAAAGATATTGCCACATTAATCATGTTGTGAAAGAAGAAACAGACCAAAAGAAAAAAAAACCATGAAAAAATAAAACAAAAAATAGTATGCTTTGATTTGCATTCAGATTCCATCAGTTTTTCCTCTTGATGTAGGTAGCATTTTTCATCATAATTAACTCATAAAGTTGAAAAGGTTTTGCACAAACAAAATCAGACTTAGAAGAGAAAACACTAGGGTTAGGGGAGGGATAGGAAGCCTTTGCAGCAAATCCATTTTCTAATAAACATCTGAAGATATACAGGGAATTGAAACAAATCTATAAGAACAAAATTTATTCCCCAATAGATAAATGGTCAAAAGATATCCAAGCTACCAGCAACCATATTTATAAAAATGCTCCAAATTATTAATAATAAGAGAAATGGACACTAAAACCACTCTGAGGTTATAGGTCCCATCCATCAGGTTGGCAAAGATAACAAAAAAGGACAATTGAAATTGTTGAAGTGGTTTTGGGAGAACGTGTACTTATCTGCAATTGACAGAGCTGGGAATTGGTCCAATCATTTTGCTGTGTTTTCTTTTTCTTTTATTCTTTTTATTATGAACTTCACAAAATCAACAAACACAAATATTTCCATATACAAGGAAGAACAGAAAAAGAGAATTGTATATGAAACTGTATATCTATTACATTTAACTTGGATTCTGCTTTTTGGGTTTTTTTTTTAATACATGATACATTTAATATATTAGTAGCAACACTGCTCTGTTTGTCTGTGTCTTCTTCTGAACTTCTGCCACTCCTGTGTATGTGTGTGTGTGTGTGTATGTGTGTGTGTGTGTTTATGTCTCACTAAGACTCTTTTTGAGGGGATGGGTGGGTATCACTATCCCCAGATTCCCCCTCTTCCCCATAAGCTTCTCCCTTCCCCCAGTAAAAGTCCTCCCCAATAACAAATTAATTATAGTCAAGCAAAACAAACTGACATATTGACTAATTCTGAAAATTTATGCATCATTCCAAGTCATTTTGTCTTTGCCAATTGATGGGCAACACATTGCCTCATCAGTCTTCCATGGCAGTGATTGGTCTTTGCATTGATCAGCATTCTTAAGTCTTTCAAAGTTGTTTTTCTTGACCATATTTTAGTCTTTGTATAAATTGTTCTCCTGATTTTGCTCACTTTATTCTGCATCAGTTCATACAAGTCTTCTTATGCTTCTCTAACTCCCACTTGGAATTTCTTACAGCACAATAATACTCTAGTACATTAATATTCAACGATGATTTATTTAGACATTCCTCAATTGATGGGTACCCAATTTGTTTGGATTTCTTTGCCACGACAACAACAAAAAAAATGCTATGAATATTTTTTTTTTTACAGATCTATTTGGGATATGTGCCTAAGAGTGGTATCACTATGTTGAACTGTATGCAGTTTAGTGATGGGAGGAGGGGTGCATAGTCAGGGGTGTGTATTCTAGTCAGCTAGAATCAGTTTGTAAGAGCAATTAACACATTTTCAGTGCGAACATTCACACTTCTGCAATGCAATGTTATAAATCAGGGCTAAATTTATTGTTTTGTTGATTGTCTAGACTTAAGAAAGTGTTAATAATAAAGATCAAACTTAAAAGAAGTATTTGCGCATACATTTCTCACTCACCTTGTTAAGCATTTACCAGCATACCTTTGCATTGATCTAGAAACAATGCTCAAGCACAATAGAATTACAATAGAAGGCTCAGGGAATGAAGTCATTACCAGACTGGAGGCCTGGTGACTGTAAGCTACTACTACTACTACTACTACTACTGCTACTGCTACTGCTATTACTACTACTACTACTGCTGCTGCTACTGCTATTACTACTACTACTACTACTACTGCTACTGCTACTGCTATTACTACTACTACTACTACTAATTGTACTATAAGTACAACTACTACTACTACTACTACTACTGCTACTGCTACTGCTATTACTACTATTACTACTACTAATTCTACTATAAGTACAACTACTACTACTGCTACAGTATACTGCAACTACTGCTTCTACTGCTACTACTACTACAACCACTACTACTAATGCTACTATTACTACTGCTGCTACTACTAGTACTACTGCTACCACTACTGCTGCTACTACTGCTGCTGCTACTATTACTACTACTACTACTGTTTCTCTACTGCTGCTACTACTACTGCTACTGCTGCAATAATAATTGGCATGTATATAGCACATTAAGTTTTACAAAGTGTTTTACATCCATTATCTTCTTTGAGCCTCATAACATCCCTAGGTATAGATCTGAATTACCTTCCAGAGTGGTTGGCCTTTTCCTTTTTTCTCATCAAAGTAAGCTAAGGTTTCCCATGCTTCAATGTACACGTTCTTTCTCTCCAGTACAGTAACATTCTATTACATCCATCTACCACAATCAAAATAGAGAGTTTGGACCAAACAAGAGATAGAGAGCAATACAGGATGTGAAATGGATAATTTTGATTATCTCAAATTTAAAAGGTTTTGCACAAACAAAACCAAAGTAGCCAAGATTGGAAGGAAAGCAGGAAACTGGAGGAAAATTTTTACAGCAAGTATCTCTGATAAAGCCTAATTTCTCAAATATGTAGGGAGCTAAGCTAAATTTATAAAAAATATACATCATCTCACAATTGATAAATGGTCAAAAGATATGAACAGCCATTTGTGGAAGAAGAAATTAAAGCGATCTATAGTCCCATTTTTTCATATACTTTCAAAGCTCTAAATCACTATTGATTAGAGAAATGCAAATTAAAACAACTCTGAACTACCACCTTGCACCTATAAGCTTGGCTAATATGACAGAAAAGGAAAATGACATGCTGGAGGGGATATGGAAAAACTGGGAAACTAACACACTGTTGGTGGAGTTGTGAACTGATCCAGCCATTTGGAGAGCAACTTGGAACTATGCCCAAAGAGCTGTAAAACTGTGCACTCCTTTTAACCCAGCAATATCACTAGATCTGTGCTCCAAAGAGATCAAAGGAAAAGAACTCATGATGAAAAAAGCTATTCAGCTCCAGAGAAAAAAACTGATAGAATCTGATTGCAGATCAAAGCATACTTTTTAAACTTAATTTCTTCTTCTTCTTTTGGTCTGCATTTTCTTTTGCGACATGGCTAATATGGAAATGCCCTCCATGATTGCACATGTATAATCTATATCAAAATGCTTACCTTCTTAAGGGAAGTGAAGGAGAGAGAGAATTTGGAAATCAAATTTTTTAAAAATGTGTTAAAAATTTGTTTACATGTAATTGAGAAAAAAATTACATAAAAATTAAATGTTTAAAAATAGAGTTGTTAGAGGGAACAGTTTTAAGAAGACTCACTCTTTTCTTTGAGCTAGTCCCAATACTAACAATGATTTTTTCATTTAGTAATCCTAAAAACCCTAAGTGAAACCATGTACTTTTGTTCTGTCTTACTCTAGAATTTCTTTTGTTTCAAAATTGTTATGAAATTGCTATGAAGCAGTTGGGAACTGCTGAGGAGGGAGGTCTTTTCTGGGTTGGTAGGAGAAACCTTGCTGCTCAGAAATTCTTTGTCTATTAATAAAACTGCATCTTTGACATATTTTGGCTAAGAGGATTTTTTTTTCTTCCACAGCATGTAATGGGTAATACATTACATTAGAATTGTCAGTGTCTTTCTTAGCCCTCCTGGATGCTAAACTCCATGAGAGCAAGGATTGGGTCTTGATTAAACCTTATAATTGCACATCCCCTCCCCCAGGTGCCAACCACAGTGCTGCAAACAATTAGTAAATGTTTAACGAATGCTAGAAGGAAATTCTGAAAAAGGAAAGCGTGAGAGGAGAATTCAGCTACTCAACAAAACACGTTTTGTGTAAAAGTGGGCACCAGGGAAGCAAAGGTACCTATAGCAAAGACCTTGTTGTCAAAGAATTTAGAATCTGATGAAGCAGGTCAGTCAATAAACATTTATTAAACACCTACTATATGCCAGGCACTGTGCTAAGTGCTGGGGATACAAAGAAAGGCAAAGACAGTCCCTGATTTCAAGAAGCTTACAGTTTAAAGGGGGAGACAACATACAAACAACTATGTACAAACAAGCTATATACAGGATAAGTAGGAAATAATCCACAGAGAGAAAACAGTAAAATTAGGGAGGTTGAGGAAAGGCTTCCTATGGAAGACAGGGTTTTAGCCAGCACTTGAAGGAAGCCAGGGAAGTCAGGAAGTGCAGATGAGGAGAGGTACTGTGTATGACCTGGCAGGGGGGTGGGGTGTGGCCCAGCCCAGCCCATGTCACAGAAGCACTTTGTTGGGAGGCTGGGAGGGAGTGAAGAACCAGGGGGTGGAGATGGGCAGCCACAGAGCCTTCTTACAGAGCATGCTTCCCTCATCCATTAGGGAGCCTATAGACAGTGATGGATACGATAAACTGCTTATGGACCATCGTCACTTGGCTACTCAACTACAAGCCGATTCTGCTCATGGTCCTGGTTGTATTGCTGTTGCTCAGCAACTGGCTGGTCAAGCAAGAAGTCTGGCCAAACAGGATGAAGCATGAGATGGTGAGGGGAGGCTCAGTTGGGGCGGGGATGCTTAAAGAACAGGGAGCACAGCCAGCTAAGGGAACACAGGAAGGGGATATTTCAAGGGTATCATGGAGTCATACACCTAAAAGGAAAAAAATGCCAGTTGCGTAGGGTGTAGAGCCATAGCTAGTAACAGGACAAACATCAAGAAACTCACCCTCGAGGCAGCCTTGTACTTTGAGAGGTGAAAATAAGACAGAAAATTAAGACAAATTCACTTGATCATGAGGGAGAATTAGTTGCTATCATAAAAATTCTTGGCCTTCTGGGTCTCGGTTTCCTCCTCTGTCAAAAGAGGAGATTAAACTGGATGGCCTCTGAGGTCCCTTCCAGTTTTGGAATTCTACAGTGTTACACTTTGCACCCTCTAAATTTCAGTGCCCCCGACAAAGTCCTAGTCACCACATCCTAGTTATGGCTGTGGTAGGGACGTGGTCATATTGAGTACAGCAATGGACATGGGAGAATTTGAAAAGTGTTAGATATGATTGGAAGCTGAAAATTATAGTACTTAGAACTCTGAGGGAACTTAAGATTAACCAGTTCAACAGAGGAGGAAACTGTGTCTCAGAGAGAGAAAATGATTTGCCCAATGGCGGGTGTTCAGAGCCAGAATTCAAACCCATAGTCTCGGACTTTATATCTGTTTTTTTTTTCAATTCACTATACTGCCTCTTCTCTGCCTGGTGCAACTGAATGATCTATTGCGTCTTGCTGATATAGAATGCTCATTCTCAGTCCTTGCTCTTCCGCCAGCTTTCTTATTGACCTTAAAGAGTATCTTTCATTTTATAAGAAGCAAGAGGTTATCAGCTCCTGAGTGAATGCCTCATCTGGTGATTTGGAAGAGACCACGCCTAGGGACCCTCTAAGTGTGAAGGCTCTCCAACCAGGCAGGTTACTGAGAGGAGAGGGAAAATGTAAGAAAGAAAACACCAGCAAATATGTCTTCCTAGTGGGCCCAGAGAAATGGGAAAGGGCATGTAGGAAACTAATCATGGCTGTGGAGTCTACAGGGAGTTGGCTTTCTAATCTCAGCAGAAACACAAAGGAGATCCCTTCAGACACTCAGGGTACAAAACCCTAGCATCATATTTGACTTTACCCGGTCCCTCCTTCCCTTCCTGTATCCCAGACTGTGGCCAAGTCTTGTCAGCTCTCCCAAATCTGTCCATCCCCTTCCACTAGACCAGGCACCCTCTTCCACACTTTCATCACATCTAGAATATTGCAGTAACCACTGGATTAGTCTCCCTGCCTCCAGTGTCTTTCTTCTCTAATTCATCTCCCTTTCAGCTGCTAAACTGAAATTCCCTCTAGCACAGGTCTATGTCATTCCCCTTCTCCAGAAGTTTTAATGGCTCTCTCTTGCCTCAAGGGTAAAATATAACCCTCCTTCTCTCCAGTTTGGTATTTAAGGCCTTTTACAATCTGGTTCCAACCTACCTTTATGGAATAATTTCATATTATTCCTCTTTGCACGTATTCTATTATAGCAAAATTGTCTTATTGGCTATTCCCTAAACGTGGAATTCTATTTTCTACCTCTTTTCAGGTGTTCATGTCCTCCCAGGTCAGGAGTATATGACTTAAAATAAGTTGTCATAGACCATTACTGATAGCTTCAGCAGAACTGATCTTATTGTATGAAGTGGTTATGAATAAAGTTATAATTTTTGCTTTTTTAATTGCTAAAATAAAACAAATCTTGCATTTAAAAAAGCAACATAAATCTTACCATTATAAAAGACTTCATCTTATTCTGGGGGCACTCTGTCTAGCTTTCATTAGCTAGGCATGGGAGCATATAATCTCTGGCTATTACTAAAGAAATGTCAGACTGTCTTGATGAAGGTAGAGGCTTTCTAGTCACTACAGTCTAGCAGACAGGAGATAGCTGGTAGGACACCTTGAAGAGATGAAACCCAGAAGCTGGTAGCAGGGAGTAATGTCCAGCAGTAAACAGAAAACCATCAGAGAGCATAAAAGTCCAAGAGAGAAATAGGGAGTCATAGAGACGCAAGACCCAGGAGAGAACAGTAGAGACACGATGTGATGTTTAAGTGTGGACTCAGTCTTGAACAGTATCATCTGTAGGGAATACTCCCAAAGAGAACAGTACCATAATACGCCAGGAGACAGAAGTGGCCCTACAGTATTAGAGTTATGAGTTACCCTTCCATGCATGTGCCCCGGCCGCAGCGTTCTTTACAAGTGTGTCCCTATGTGTTGGTGTGTAGGGTATGTTCAGGGAGGACTAGTACCTCTGGCGTGATGGTTGCTGAGCCCTTTCCACCTTTGGTGTCCACCTGTTCCACCCAGCCCTCACCTGTGGCTCCAAGAAGCTGTGGCATGCAACGAAGTATGGATCAATTCTCTGTTGCTTGTGCTAATTTTGGCCTAACAATTAACACCAAGAAAACACAGGTGCTCCGTCATTCACCGCCACACCATCCATACATGGAACCATCGGTTACAGCAAATGGAGACATTTTGACTGCTGTGGATAAGGTCACTTACTTAGGGGTGTACTTTTCAGGGACATACACATTGATAATGAGGTTGACGCTCGAATTGCCAGAGCTAGATCAGTGCTTGGGAGGCTGCAAAGGAAAGTATGAAAGAGAAGATGTATTAGACTGACTACCAAACTGAAGGTCTACGGAGCTGTTGTGCTGACCTCATTGTTGTATGCCTGTGAAACTTGGACAGTATACCAGAGCCATGCCAGGAAACTGAATCGCTTCCATTTGAATCGTCTTAGTAAGATTCTGAAGATCACCTGGCAAGATAAGGTACCAGACACTCAGGTCATTACTCGAACTAAATTGCCAAGCATTCAAACTGTTTTAGAGAGCACAACTCTGATGGGCTGGCCACAATGTTCGCATACAAAACGTACGCTTGCCAAAAAGACTATTTTATGGAGAACTCACACAGGGCAAGTGTTCACATAGTGGTCAGAAGAAGACAACTTTGGAATTGATTGTATGACATGGGAGACACTGGCACAGGACTGCTCAGCATGGTGTGTCCCCATTAGAGGGTTCTATGAGCAAAGCAAAATTGAAACAGCTCAAAGGAAACACAGGATGTGCGAGTTTGGAGCATCCACTCCAAACTTTCACGTGGACTATTTGTGTCTGACCTGCGGCAGAGTATTCTGAGCTTGTATTGGCCTCATCAGCCACAATCAGACACATTGAATCTTGAATCTGGCATAGTGATATCATTTTGGTTCTCTTCAAGAATGAAGGATAACAACCCTCTGTGTGATCATAGGTCCCATGATAATGTCTATTTGTGGGATTTTATTGTTGGGAATGTTCTATCGCTACATTTCTTACTGTGCTTTTTCCTTAATGTCTTTGCTGTGAACTCATTATGTCCTCTGACTGACTAGTAAGAACAAATACATCTGTGGAGGGTTGTGATGCAGACCCACAGACTACTTAAAATCTTGGGCAGCTATTCTGGGAGCCCCACCCGGAAGCATGGGTTCTATGGTCATTACACTGCAGAGAATCATCCAGGAGCTCTATTTTGGATGTTCTAGGACTTATTGCAAGGATCCATTGGAAAACAGAATTTTTTCCTTCTTCTTTGGACTACAATTGGAGAGCAGGGTTTTCCAACAAAAACTGTAGTTTATCCTTCATTCTCAAAGAGGACTATGACATCAGGAAGGTGGTGCCATGACTTGCAAGTGAATTGGTTCACTGTGAGGGAGGGCTGTGCAAAGTCCCCAGCCTCACTTTCTCCTCCAGAGCTCTCTGAGTCCAGCGGCCAGATGCAGATCGGGAAGACTGGAGATGGTACAGCGTCAACAAAAATACCGTCAGCCTCAGAGCCCTGCATTTTCAACACTTCGGTAACATCCTAACCAGAGCCAATAATTGCCCAAATTTCTCTGCCTTGGTGCTCTACCACACATGAATCACACCTGCACCATGTTCTAGCCAAGACTTAAAGGGTTCATTCTTTTCTGATCCTTCGGGACTGCCCCCTCAAAAGCACCACAAAGTTTCATACTGAATCCCCTGTAGTGGAGCTGGTAGGCAAAGGCCTGTACTCCTTTACCATCATACTGCATCTGGAACTCTTGCAGTTTATGCCAGCTTTGTATCATGATCTGCTGACGGTGCTAGGTGAGCTACTCTGGGCTCTCCTTTGACCATGAATACATCTTTGGTCGTTCCTTTGGCTGGGAAAGGCCTTGAATTTTCTCTCATTCTTGGTTGTCATCATCATCATCATCATCACCATCTCCAGAGGATCTAAACCATGTAGGGTAATGGAACTTTGTCACATGGAAATGAAGCTGGGTCTGAGGACTCCACCAGAAAGTGATGTCATTAGTGTTAGGGAAATTAACTTTACCCAACTCAGTCCTCTTTGCCTCAGTTTTCTCTGGATGACTGGTAGCAGGTGCAACTATATAAGGAAGGACTTAAGGAAGAGACACAATTAACTAGGATTTTGTTGTAGATATGAATAGTGTTAACCTCCAAGGAAGAGAAATTACTGAGTAATGGAAGAAGGAGGAGAAACTGGAAGGAGTATTTAAATTCCCCTACTTATATCCGCGTGTAAAGGAGAATGAGTGATGGTGCAGCCAGTACTGGAAAGGGTGTCCAGAGAGGCTGTGTCATCAGAGGAAAGTCAGGTTTCAGTAAGTTAGTAAATAGAAAAAGGGGAAGGAATAAATTTAAGATGAAAGAAAATTTGTCGTCCATGGAACAGGCATTGCAGAGGGCACAGCGGAAGGTCTAGATGGGGTTAGGATGAAATTTTGGAGTGGCCGGGTTGGGGGGGATGGGAATGAGGAGTCAGGTGGTGGAGGGTGGGGAATAGGGTTTGGATGATGATTTACAGGAGTTCAGAGTCCCTGGGATGTGAAGGTTATGACCACAGAATGTGAGAATGTTCATCATAGAATATAGGACGTCTCTCCTCTTTCCCACAGAGGTTGAAGATCAGGTTGGAGGCCAGTGCAATATGAAATTTATGTCTCAATTCCCTCATCTGTAAAATGAGGATAATAATGGCACCCAAAACAAGATATTTGCAAAGTGTTTTGCAAATCTTAAAGTGCTATATACAAATGTTAGTTACTGTGATTGTTATTATCCTATAATTGGTAAGGTATTACAGATGAGCGTTTTCTGTATGTGATTTTCATACCAGCATTCACTCTGACCATGGTACAGACTTTGAAAGCAAATGGCTTAAGAAGGTCTTAGCTTTGTCAGGAATCAAGTCTAGAAATCCTCAGGGAAAGCATTCCAACTGAATGCTGTATATATTACATACGTTGCTGCCCAAAACGACGTTACAGCCTTTGTACTCCATAACCCTCAGTGTATGGGTAACAAGCCTATCGACTTGTGTTTTGGAGTCTCAGTAGAGACTCACGATCAGTCTGTCTCTGAAAGGGGAGATTGGTTGAAAGTGGCCTAGCCAGCTATGGTTTCAGTCCAGAAGAGCAGCAGCTTAAGGAAGTGGGGGGACACACTTGAGTCTGCTGTCAACACCTTCATCGAGGGGATGGATTTCTACTAAAACCTTGGCACACTTGGTACATGCAATCAGGTGATCACCAAGCTTTTATTAAGTACTTACTAAATGCCAGGTACATTAAGTGCCAGTCCTGGGAATACAAAGAATAAACAGAAACTTTCACTGCCCTCAAGGCCTTACATTCTACCTAACAGATTTAAGATGGCAGACTGATGAAAAACCACTCCATCTGAAGAATTAGAAAAACTGGGCCATTTGCCGGTTTAGAGGCAGCCTGTTTTAGGAGGAAAACAAACAGACAAACAAATCGGCCACTGGATTCGGAGTCAGGACACCTTGATTTGAATCCTAGTTCTGCTTACTACAACCTGTGTGACCTTGGACAAATCACTTAACCTCACTGGGCCTCAGTCTTCATCTGTGAAAATGAGGGAATTGGTCTAGTTTCCTTTTAGTTATAAATCTTTAATCCTATGAGCCTAAAGGGAGCCCTAGAGAATAGTCAGAACCCTGCAAATAGCATATATATCACATCCACCTATTTCCTATTAAGGAGTTCACCAGACTTCCTCCTGAGCAGAAGGAAAGGCGAGATGGAGAGTTAGCCAAGTGGCCTTGGGGAAGAAGGGCCTGATCACCAGTTGTAGAGAGACTGTTAGAGCCTGATAACAGCTTAGAATATGATGACTCATAAGAGGAAGAAACTGGTTGTTGCAACCCACCAGAGTTAGGGATATCAACCAAGATTCTCCCAGCCCCAGGGGGACCTTTTGTTATACAAGGGTGGGGGGCTGAACCTAGAAAACAGCCCCTTTCTTTGCTAACGCTCCAGTCATGGAGGCTCCAAATGAATAGAGAGGACACACACATAGCCTGATGAGAGTGACACCCTTATCCACCCACCAGCTCAGCGGGCATCTCCTGGCCAGGGAATGGGGAAGAAGCTGCCAGGCAGCCTAGGCCAGCCACAGGCTTAGACCTAGATCGCAGTCGGAGTGTAGTTGGTTTCTTAGGCTAGAAGGCAAGCTGAGGAATGATACTGTATTAGGAGAAAGGGGAGAGATGGTTCTTCGCTCAGCCAAATGAGGCCAATGATTACAGCGCAAGTAATATGCGTTTTGTGGCTTATCACAATAGATACTATACATACCGGAAGTCAGCATTGCATTATGACTTTCTGTATTTGCTGTGCAATATGTTTTTATAGAAACAAACTTACATTAATATATTTTTCTACATCTCCTAAATTTGCCCTTGTATCCTTTCCCCTCCCCCTCTCAGACAGCCATCTTTCATAACAAAGAATTTTTTTTCAACAAGAAAAAAGAGGAAGAGGAATATAATATAACAAAATGGATCAAAACATAGAAAAAAAAATCTCACAACATACGCAGTGTTATGCATCCATGGAGGTCTCCACCTTCCCCCCACCCCAACCTCCAGCTCTGCCAAGGAGTGGGAAGACATGTTTTCTCAAATCTCTTCTTTGGGGCTGAACTCATTCTTTGCAACTTTATGTAATATATGTTCACAGCTTCTTTGTTCTATATATTAGCCAGGGGTATGCGGAGTCAAGTTCCAAAGAGCTGATTGTTAAATTTTCATTTCAAGCATTTATACCACAGAAATTGACAAATACTACAAACCAGGCCTTGATTTATTATTTTACTGATTACCTAGACTTAAGAAAGCAATGGAGAAATGTTAATTATGTAGATTAAACTGAAAAGTGTATCATAGGTACATCTTTTCTGGAGAGCTGGTTGTTAAACATTTATCAGCACTCTCCTGGTTAATATGCAATGTTGTGTGTGCTCTCTTGCCATATGTACATGTAAGATGTTTATGTAGGAAATCTCTGAATTTTATCAGTAGTCCTTTATATGTTGCTCTGTTTTATACTAGGTTGAGTCTTTGGTTTGACGTGGGACATGGGTACTAGTGTAAAGAGTGCCTGGTCTGGAGTCAGGAAGACTGCCCTTCCTGATTTCAAATCAAACCTCAGACACTCACCAGCTATGTGACCCTGGGCAAAGTCACTTCACCCTGTTTGCCTCAGTTTCCTCATCTGTAAAATGAGCTAGAGAAGGAAATGGCAAACCACTCTGGTATCTTTGCCAAGAAAACCCCAAATGGGGTCACGAAGAGTTGGACACGACTGAAAAACGACTGAAAAACAATAAAATTGTGTCCATCGCATGCATCAACGCTAGAGGCATTCAGTTGTAGCTGGAATACCACATATTTAGTAGTTTCATATCATGGTGTTATGGGGGAAAGAGTGCCAGATTTGAAGTCAGAGGACCTGGGTTTTAATTCTCATCCTGCCGCCTGTGTGACCTTGGGGAAATCACTTAACTCCTCGGGCTCTCATTTTCCTTACCTGTAAGATAAAGGGAAGTTGAAGGGGGCCTTTAAGGCTTCTTGCACCTTTAAATTTATGATACTACGATTCCCTACACCACCACCAATTACTTTACAGTTTATATTGCTTATGATGTAGGTTCCTAGATATTTGAATAGATGCCATGTAATTTATTAGGGCTACAATTTTTGCCTTCTTCAGAGGAGAATGTTGGGAAACTGAATTTTTGCTATCCAAAATACACTGGCAAATTCGTGTAGTTTTCTGCTGACAAGAGTTATATGTTAAAGGCAGAAGTGAGGGCTAAGTAGTTAGAAGACCTTGTCTCCTTATCTTTTGTTCTGGCTCAAATTAATTTGCATGCTAGGTCAGAAAGGATCTTGGGGAATTCTAACCCTAAGTCAGATGTAGGACAAAGTCTGTGATAGGAGCCCCAGACACAAGGGTTAAAAGACTTAATCCTGTATGCATCTTGTCTGTTTTTGGTTAGCAGGGTATGGCAGTTTATAGCTTCCAACTATGGCTAAAAAGCTATTAATCTGTCCTGGTGAGGGAAAAGATCTTTTGGAAACAGCATCTTAGCTGACTGGAGCTGTAGGTGTCCCTAAAGAGATGTAGCCCAGAAATTGGTGGTAGGGAACAATGCCTAGCAGCAGCTAGGAGACCAGCAGAATAATTCACCTGGAAAAGAGTAAAAAAGAGAGACAGAGATAGATAGACAGAAACAGAGACACAGAGAGATGGGGGTTGAGAGGAGCAGTAGAGACATTAACCATGTGATGCTCAGAAGCAGATTCAGCATAGAGCAGCGTCCTACAGGGAGCAGGTCCAGAGAGAAAAGAACCCTGATGTCACCAGAAGACACCAGCGGCCCTGCTACACTGGAAATGTGAGGTGATCCTCTATGTCTTTTCTCAATCACACGTGTTCTTCCACGTAAACTCCTAAGCCCCAGCTGCATGTATAGACTGTACTTGTGCCCTGATGCCTGAACTCTCCCCATGCCCACTCCTCTCATTGCTGGGGTGTGTAATTGTGAGAAAGATTGCCCAAGATTTATTGTGGGGGAGACTCCATCGCTACTTTTCTTACTATGCTATTTAAGCTGGAAATAATTGTGTCCTCTGGGTGATGAGTAAAGTCAGACAGATGTAGGGGCTTGAAAGCTATGGTTTTGAGTGGATGCAGACCCTCAGCATACCTTGAATATAGAATGGCTTTTCTGGGAGCCCCTCATATGAGCAGGTTACATATTATATATACATATATATGTATGTGTATATATACACACACATACATATATACATACATATACACACATATATGCATATATACATACATATACATGCATATACTATGTGTGTATATATATATATATATATATATATATATACACACAGTACACATTCCAGTATTCAGAGGCAGCTAGATGTCACCACGGATAGAACGCTGGGCTTAGAATCAGGAGGACCTGAATTAAAAAATCTAACCTCAAATGCTTACGTGTGACCCTGGACAAGTCACTCGCCTTCTGTTTGCCTCAGTTTCCCCAACTGTAAATGGAGGTACTAATAGCACCTACCTCCCAGGATTGTTGTAAGGACCAAGTAAGATAATGATAGTGAAAGCACCTAGCCCATTGCCTGGCATGCAGTAGGTTTTTGATAAATGTATATTTTCTTCCTTCCCTGCTCCCTCCCCCTAATTATTGTACTTATGTGAGTACTTGTTTCCCCTTAGTAGAGTGCAAGCCCGTTGAGGGCATGGAGTGTTTATTTTTTGTTTTTCTGGTCTATGTCTGGTCTACACTGTTTTTGATACTGTCAACTGGACCAGAACCAGCCTCTATCTTGTGAGGGGCTGGAACTGAAACAGAGCAAGCTAGAAACAGGACACAAACAGAAGTTTAATTAATTTCAGAGTGAGGAAAGTGACACCTGCAGGTGGAAACCTCCCTCCTAAGAAGGAGGCCACTTATATACAGGAAAGGGGTCGGCCCCCAGCACAGTCATTCTTAGATCCTGTGATAGTTGTCACGGTTGGCATTTCTTGGGACAATACAGGTGCTCTTGGGTCCTGTGGGAACAGTCATTGTCTCAAGTCTTGGATCATGACCACCCTTCAGGGCACAGTACCAGAGTTCTGTGATGGGAACAGGAATGCACTACCTGTCAGTGACAAGGAATGGGGATTGTGCCTATGTGATGGACGGCCCTGGGAAATAGGGGCAGCTAAATTTCCTAGTGAGTGCCTGGGGCTGGTTCAAGCAATATGCTTTGCCAGAGGGTGAGATCATTCTAGGGCATGAAGGATTATTGTTATGCCAAACTCAACACAATCTGCTTGCTGGGCCTTAGCTTTGGAAAACAGGATGTGTCCAAAATATTTTGACAGTGCAGTGCCTGATACAGTAGGAACCTAATATATGCCTGCTTGAATTAATAAGATGAAGTTTTCCTAGAGGGCCAAGTCAGCTCCCTCATCAGACACCTCCTGACTGTAAAGCTTTTAACCCTCCTGAGTTCAATTTCCTCAGCTACAAAAAGGAGATAAACATATTTGCACTCCCTACCTTACAGGGCTGTCATCGGGAAAGCTCTCTCTGTGAATTGTAAACTGACAATGGAAGCAGGTGTTTTTCAGGGCTCCAGTTAATGTCATAGATTTCAGATATAGACTTCTTCTAGACCACTTCTCCTTTCTCTCCAATTACATTTTATCACTTCAATCCTGGGGAAATCCCTCCAAAGGTCAGAGAGGGAAAATGGTAGCTGGGTTTTAGGAGATGACATTGCTAACCTGCCACTGTTAGATCAAGGGCTTTCAGTTATTATCCAAGTTGAGGGGATCAGAGCCCCTTAAGGGAACAGGCATCCAGGGGGTTGGACCCAATTCTGGTGGAGTTCTAGGGATGTGATATGTCCATCTTCCCTGCAGCAGCAAAGGCCCTCCCCCCCCCCCAGGGCCTCCTCCCTTCCAGGGTCTAGTTACTATGGTTGGACCTTTCCTAGGGCCCAACATCTTTCATGATCCCACCGACTTCATCAGTACATTATCCTCCTAAACACAAGAATTCCTGGTTACCGCTCTTGTGGTTATAGACAACACTTAACCATCAACATTTTTTCACCCAGTTTCAAAAATGTATGCTGTCCAAGCTCAGGGGCTTTATGTGTGAACAGAACAGCTCATTGACATTTATATAAGGTCATTCTAGGGGAGCTGAAAGGTCTCGTAGCCCCTTGACTAACTCCCTGCCTGCCCTGCTGAAGTGCCTGAAATTCCTAAAATGAGAGTCATTAAATACAACACTAATAATATTAATACTAATTAATTAATACTCTAATAATAGTAATAATACTAATATTTAAATAGAATAAAATTGAACTGTACTAGTAATATTAAAATAGGACAAAATAACATACTAGTAGTAACAAATTAGGATAATAACAGCTAGTATTAAATGCATTAATGTTTGTGAAGAACTTTCAATACATAGTGGCTAGAAAGCTGGCCTGGAAGCTAAGAGGATCTGGGGTCAAATCCTGCCTTTGACACATACGGACTGTGTAAGCCTGGCCAAATCACTTAACCCCTTGATGTCCCAGGCTGTTGTCTAGACCTATAAGCTGCAAGAGACGTACCACCCATGGTAGAAGGAGTTTCCTCCCCTGGAAGTTCCCTAACAAAGAAATCATATGTGCTCTCTTCATCCCTAATTAATAATGGTTAAATAGTTGTCATGGTTCAATTTTTAAAAATAAGGCATTAGTAATAGTTAAATAGTGTAATATAATGTAACACTGCACTCACACATCAAAAAAGTACGGAATCATTTTATGTGGAATTCAACAATGAATTACATATGGCTGTATGAGTCATCACTTTTCCTGCAGCATCTTAATTCAGCCAACTTAGAATTTTCAGTTGTGTCCAACACTTCGTGACCCCTTTTACAGTTTTCTTGGCAAAGATACTGGAGTGGTTTGCTATTTTCTTCTCCTTTTATACATGAGGAAACCGAGGCAAACAGGGTTAAGTGACTTGCCCAGGGTCATACGGCTAGTAAATGTCTGAGGTCACATTTGAACTTGGGAAGAGAAGTCCACCTAACTCCAGGTCCAGTGTTCTGTGCACTATGGCGCCCCCTAGCTGCATTGTCCTAATTGACCTTTTTGTATCTCTGCGTAAATTAGCTGGTGTTATAGGGCTCAGTACAACTATTTTTTTTAAAAACCTTGCCCTGAAGGGCAATCCATTATAAAATACTTTCTCTTATTAGCTATCTCTGGGAGTATGAGACAGAGGACTGACAAATTCATACATAGTCCATAGGTGTTTGGATTGGTTGCAGGGGTGGGGTATTAGATCCAGGAGAGCCGACTGTTAAATTTTCAGCATGAGCTTTCTCACCTCAGCATATGCTACAAATCGGAGATTGATTTATTGTTTTGTTGATTTCCTAGACTTGAGAAAGTGATGGAGAAAATATTAGTGGAGATTAAACTTAAAAGTGTGTCCAGTACACGTTTTTTTCTCCCATAGAGCCAATTATTAAACATTTACCAGCACAGCCTTGATTGGTTCCCAATCTTTTTGGAATGAGGACCTTCTTTTAATATTTAACAGTTTCATGGACTTTCCCCCAGCTCCTGCCCCCCTTTCATGATAGCTGCTATACATTAGGATTTGTCAATCAAGAAAATACGAGATGTGTCTGACGTGGACATTTGTTTTCCTGGACTGTGCAGCTAAGTACTGAGGGCTTCATCTTTCATCTTTTAAATATTTACTTAAGGGGAAGGGAAGTGGGAGGGACAGATTGATAAAAATGCTTATTAAATAAAGGAATAAACTATTTTTTAAAAAAGAAAATGCATGATGGTCAAAATCTACTAAAAATTTTGAGGGCCTGTTTCCTTATTTGTCCAGTCGAATCATCTTTCTTATTTTTGACAGAACTACATATGACAGTGCTTAGTACAAACAGGGACTTCTGGGCTGCTCTTGTTAACTCTGAAGGTCTCCTCATGTCTCTCTCTTAATCTCTCTCTCTCTCTGACTCCCTCCCATTTTTTCTCTCCTTTCTCTCTTCTCTCCCTCTTCCTCCCCTTTTCTCTCTCTCCTCTGTCTCTTTCTCTGTTTCTCTCTCTCTCCTTTCAAATTCTCTCTCTCTCTCTCTCTCTCTCTCTCTCTCTCTCTCTCTCTCTCCCCTCTCCTCTCCTCTGTCTCTGTTTTTTCTCTCTTTCCTTTCAACCTCCCCCCCTCCTTTTTCTCTCCTCTCTCCTTTGTCTGTCTCTCTGTTTCTCTCCTTTCAAACCCTCTCTCTCTCTTCTCTCCCCCTATCGCTCCTTCTCCTCTTTTTCTCCTTTCTCTCTCTTCCCCTTCTCTTCCTCTTTCTCTCTTACACACACACACACACACACACACACACACACACACACACACACACACACACACACACTGAAGTGTGTAAAGTCTGTTCCCTAAATGAGCCTGCCCAGGGAAGGTGTTGGCTCAGTGTGGGGTTTGGCAGGAGGTCATCTGTCTTAATAGCGTGAGAAAAAATGGGAAGACAGCTCTGAATCATAAAGCACATGGTTTTGTCTAATCCCTGCTCTGGTCCCGAATTGTCTGAGTTTTTTGTTTGTTCTGTTTGTTTGGGGTTTTAGTTCTCCTATTCAGAGCTAATTGGCCTGTATGGTAATTAGGATCTAACCTAGGCATGGGATTGCTTTTTTAATAGCCGAGAGGAACCTTAAAAGATACTGTATTAAAGTATAGAATATTGTGACATAAAATGTTAGAGCCGAAAAAGGTCTTAGGACTTCGAATGCAGAACCTAAAGAACTTTAGGGCAGAGAGGTAGGGTAGTGGAGACAATGACACACTTTGAGTCAGGGTGAAGTGACTCGCCCAGGGTCACACAGCTAGTAAATGTCTGAGGCTAGATTTGTACTCAGGGAGAGTTGTCTTGTTGACTCCAGGCTGGATGCTCTGTGCACTATGGCGCCCCCTAGTGGTCTCTGTCAGGCTTACAAAATGCTTTCTTCACGATATTCTTGTGAGGTCTGCAGCCCATTTCCCTCATTTTATTCCTGATGACACTGTGGTTTAGAGGATGTTGGTGGGCCTAGGGGCAAGCGGAGCATCTCTAGCCAACGTGCTTGTACAGTCAGCCTGCGCAAACAGAATTCCAACCTATCTCCAAGTCACTGGAAGTAGCAGAGAGGATGGAGGAAGTCACGTCCTCTGCAGACCCTGAAGCGCTCTTTAGTTTGCAATTTTCCATGTTCTCTCAGTGTGAAGAAGCAGAATGATGTGTTGTTTTGTTATCACTGTTGTTGCTGAGTCATGTTTGACTCTTCCTGATGCCATTTGGGGTTTTCTTGGCAGAGATGCTGGAGCGGTTTGCTGTTTTCTTCTCCAGCTCATTTTACGGATGAGGAAACTGAGGCAAACAGGGTGAAGTGACTTACCCAGGGTCACAGAGCTAGGAAGCGTCTGAGGACTGCACTCTATTCACTGCACCATCTAGCTGATTTGGAGTTGGAGGAAACTGCTCAAATACCAGCTTTGGTAGAATCATGTGACCTTGGGCAAGTCACCTACCCTTTCTAAACCTTTTTCCTCATCGGTGAAATGAGGCATTTGGTCTAGATTAGGGCCTTTTAACCTGGCATTCATGAAATTGAAAAAAATAAATATTTGAAAAACTGCACTTTGCATAATTTTTTTCCTTTATAATCCTATTAATTTAATTTAATTTTGTTTTTTTGGAGGGGAGAAGACAGGGCAATTGTAGTTAAGTGACTTGCCTAAGGTCACACAGCTAATGTATCAAGTGTCTGAGGTAGGATTTGAACTCAGGTCCTCCTGACTTCAGGACCAGTGCTCTACTCATTGTGTCACCTAGTTGCCCCCCTTTTAATTTTATATTTTTAAGAACATTCTTTGGAGCATGAATGCAAAGACTTCACCAGACTGCCAAAGACATTTGTATTTGTCTGTTTTTTTTTTCACCAAAGAGGACCATGACATCAGGGAAATGATGACATGACTTACAGTTGACTTTGATTTGAGTGAGGGAGGGCTGTGCAGGGTCACCAACCTCACTTTCTCCTCCAGAGCCATCTGAGTCCAGTGGCCAGACATTCATCAGGATGACTAGAGATAGCCCAGGATGCATTAGGAGACCCTAGCCCTTTCAGGCTAAGATCTTTTCAGGTTCTCACTTTGAGTGAGGCAACACCAATTCAGTGAATAGGCTTCTTTAAGAAGTTATCAAGGGACGTTAGATTCAAGACATTAGGAAGGTGAAGAACCACTAGAGTCCAGAAGATTACCAAGCAGAAAAGTTCTAACATATATGTGTATCCTATCCCCAACCTAGTTTGTCTTTATTTGGTATATATTTATATATATTTATATTTATGGAAATATACACAAATATATAATATTTATATATTTAGTATATATTTAGTATATAAATATATGTAAATATATTATATTTATATATAAATATATGTAAATATATTATATTTATATGTATTTAGTATATATTTAATAAATTGGCATATAGTACACATATATTGTATATTTAGTATATATGTGTGTATATATGTATACATATATGTGTGTACAGATATACATATACATGTGTATATATGTACATCACAGGTGTCAAAATCAGTGCCTCTGCTGTTGCAAAACTCCCTGGTGCAGCCTGAAGCAGATTAAAATGTAATTAGGAAATGTCTAACAAAATAAATAAAAATACAATACAGCATAGATAATGATAATTTGTGGTTTTCTACTTGCTATCTCCCCAAGTTGAATGTAAACTCTTGGAGTCCAGGGACTGTATTATCTTTGACTCCTTAGTACTTAGCACAATGGCCAGCCTATAGTAAGCACCTCAATGCCTGTTATTTGAGAGATTCGTTGATTCTGTGTTCTCAGGTCTTTTGGGGCTGTGACAACGCAAAATAAGCCCCATTGAAAGAGCTAAGTCAGAGTCAACAACTTATCATGTAGCCTTTACAAAGTGGCTTCACATTCATGTTCTCATTTGATTCCCCCAACTGTCCTGTGAAGGAGGCAGGGAAATTAGTTTTAACAGCATGTCATCAAATTGTAATTTGATATCATGCTGATCAAAGGATATAATATTTGTAAAGCACTTGGATTGGGGTGAGGCATCCAGCATGTGCTTAATAAATGTTTGTTCACCTCCATCATGATCCAAGCCCTTTCTTCATTCTACAAATGAGAAACCTGAGGGCCATGAGATCACATAGGTAGTAAATGGCTGAATTGGGTTTTATACCCAGGAACTAGAAGCTAAGGTGGGGTAGGGGTTGGTGGGGTGTATCTTTTGGACAATCTCCTCTGCCTGTCACCTACGGGGGGATTGGGGTCCATAGGGCCAAACTCTTCTGCAAGGCCGTTCCACCTCCACCCACTACAGCTAACTGTGGATAACACTTCTGGGCCTGGGGATCCCTATGGGATGCCCTGCTTTTGCAGTGACCCCCAGGGTTAAGGGTGATGACGTTGGAAAGTATTGGTGGATTGGGGATCCTTCCCCCCAAGCTGAATTTGCCTTGGGTGCCAGAATTCCTTGCTATGGCTCTGGCTCCATCTCTTTATTCCTATAAACTAAGTTTTTGTCTTTTTTGGGGGGGCTGGGGCATCTTAGGAATATATAGAAAATCCAAAGGTCTCGGAGTGCACCACCAGCAATGCCATCCTTACGGCTAAGGAGATCGACAAGATGCATGCCTGCTTTGCTGTTCAAGACAAACTCATGGAGCGTCTCATGTTCAATGAGATGAAGCTGAAAGTATTGGAGAACCAGATGTTCATTGTTTGGAATAAAATGAACCGCAGGAAGAAGTCATGCCGGCCCCGGATTCCTTCCCCAGCCAAGTACCTCCCCAGGCGAAATGGCTTCTCTTCTGCTTCGGGCCTCAGCTCCAATTCCCAAGGGCCTTGCTGACTTTCCCCCCCTTGTTGACTAGTAAAACCTAAGGATTGATGCTTGCCTTCTTTTGAGTAAATTTCAACCTGACAGGTGGCTGGGAGTGGGCCAGGAGGATCAGAGCAGAGAGAAGCCTTCTCAGGCCAATCCGAGATATTCCCGGGCCAGGGTAGCAAGCCTGGCAGGGGTGGAGTAGGGAGCTCAGATGGGTGCCCTGGCTGGAGGAGTCCTGGGAGAGACTTCAGAAAAACTACCGAGGCAGGGGTGGGTAGGGGAGGACAGAGGATGCCCTGAGGGAAATTGCAGGAAAATCTGTCTGGGAAAATTCAGGGGAACCCTCTGGGAGAAAGGTAGAGAGCTCTGGGTGAAACTCCATGAGCAGCCATGAGGAAAATGCACAGGAACCTCTTGTGTGTCTGTGGGGATACCCTGGGGAGGGGAGGGAAATAGCAGGGGAAGCCCTGGGGGGGGCTGACACTGGGGAAATATCAGGGGAAACCCTGGGGAGGTGGACACTGGGGAAGGCTGCAGGGGAAGCCCTAGATGTATGTGGGTGTGTGTGATGGGGAGGTGGTTTATTCTGGTGTTTTATTCTGGAAAGGAGGAGAAGGAAATCTGGATGGGAAGGCACACGGCAAAGAAAGCTTTGGAGGGGGGTGGGGTGCTTCAGGGAAACTGAAAGAGAAGGGAAGCTTTGCCTGAAGCTTTGGGAGAAATTGTGGGTTGGGGGATCATAGATTTAGATTTAGAGCTGGACAGAAACTTGGAGGTGCCTGAGTCCTACCTTCTCATTTTTCAGATGAGCAAAATTGAGGCCCAGAGTGGTTAAGTGATTTAAGTTAGGATTGCATAGCTAGTAGTGTCTGAGATCAGATTAGAATTCAGATCTTCCTGACTCCAAACTCAGTGGTCTTTGCTCAGGTTCTGTCTGCAGCATCTCAGAAGTAACTATAAGAGTTTTATATAGAGAGGTGATATAATTGGGGTGGAAGAATTGGTGGAAATAACAAGGAAAGCTCTCTGGGGAAATCCCTGGGGGAACTAGGGGAGGATGCCCTAAGAATCTTCAGGGAAGGTTTTGAGGTCAGAGGAGACTGCAGAGGAGGATGCTCTGAAAGCTTGGCAGAAGTGGCAAGATCACTGGATTTGTTAACAGGAGATCTGGGTTTGAATCTTGTCTTGACTTGGACCCCCCTTTTTTTTTTTGAGATATCTTCTTGTCTCACCCAGGCTGGAAATGCAACAGCCACTCATGGATTTCAACACAATATTGATTGGTACAGAAACTCTGGCCAGTTCTGTTTCTGATCTGGGATGGTTTGCTCCTCCATGGGCAGCCTGGTGGCCTGATTTCCAAGAGCTCATGGTGTTGACACTAGACTTAATGCAGATGTCTGATTGACTTTAGCCCAATTGCAGCTCAGAACTCCTGAGTTCGAGACCCACCAGCCTGAGCCTCTCCTGGAGCAGGGATGACAGGCACGAGGCACATCTCCTAGCTGTCACTGATGCTTTCTATTTGAATGACCTTGGTTAAGTCATTGAATTTCTCTGATACTCAATTTCCTGTTTTGGAAAAATTAGGGGATTGACTGAGTAGGCTCTGAGATGCCTTTCAGGGGTAGATCCTGTGATGTATCACAGAAGAAATTATCTAGTGAAATCCTAGAAGCTAATAAGTTTTACTGAAGGAAAGTATCTATCTATCTATCTATCTATCTATCTATCTATCTATCTATCTCTCTCTCTCTCTCTCTCTCTATCTATCTATAGATAATATGTGCATATGTCTGCACACACACACATACATATATTTTTTTCTCATCATAACTTCAGATCATTCCTCTTCCTTAATATCACTGGTGCTAGAGAGACCCTTCTTTCTCCGTAAGAGTTTGGGGATATAAGGCAGTGTGGCACAGTTAAAAGACCATGGAATTTAAAGTTTGAAGTTTATAAAATAAAATCTTGACTCCAGAGAAGGGATGAAAACATGTACCTGCTTCCCTTCTTTGTAGAGGTGAGGACAGGGGGTATGTACTGTCAGACTCAGGTGATATGTTGGTTAGTTTTCCTGATATGCTCTTTCTTCCATCCTTATTTTTTTATTCTTCTTTACAACAAATGATTTCCTAGGTAGGATATGTACACACACATAGGAATGAAACCTATATAAAAACAAAATATTGATTAAAAATAAAAACTTCTATCAAATGTCCCACAAATTCCAATTTTAGATGGACCAAATTCTCCCCTGTTGTGCACAAAATATGAGACCTAGAGGAAAGCATCCAGCTCAAAAGAACGCTTTGTAGAAGATCTATGGGAGAACATGGTCCGGCTTAGCCAGTTACTGTGCCCTTAGACTCTGGGCCTCAATGTCCTCATCCTTCAGATGAGGGGGCTGGCCTTAGATGACTTCTAAAATCCTGTCCAGTTCTATGGTTTTGAGGCAATGTAGGAATTTTGAGAAAAGATGGTGGCTACAAGACAATGAGAAAACAGCCGGCTTCTTCCCATTTACGTTCAAGGAAAGCATTGGGGAAGGGGAATAGTAAGGAGCTCTGGAGAGTGAGAGGAGGGTCTTGGATCCCAGCATATAAAGAGTCCAATCCATTCTGGACAAGGTCGGGAGGACCACTTACCATGTATATGGTTGACAGGATTAATTTTCAGGTGTGGTTTAGTCCAGATGGCCCCCGAGGCTCCTTCTACCTCTGAAATTCTATGATTCTCTGACTCCTATAACGAATGTTGGAGGCAATATTTAAACCCAGGTCTCCAGCCAGCTTTTCTATTACACTGTTTGGCACCGTTCTTGATGAGGGAACATTGGTGTGTCCTAGAAGCATCCTTGTGAAGTTGGCTCCATGCTCATGGCATTTCTGTTGACACAAAAGCTCTGCCCACTGGCTAGAAAAGATGCTCTCTTGGTACCTGTGACTAGGAGCCAGGAAGAGAGAGGGATGGGGATGTATCAATAGGGGTTGACAACTGATCGAGGAAGAGGTTCCAACCCTGTAGGCTATGAGTGAGGCAAGAAAATTTTTGTTTTCTTTTAAGGTCGTTTCTTGGTAGGAACCCAGGCAACCTCCTCCTCAGCTTTCTAGCAAAGTGGGGAGGGTATCTTTCTTCCCTTCCTCCTCCTTAGCAGTGTGTGGGATGAAAGACCCTCACCAATTGAAAGCTAATTTATAATAAGGAGCCATCTCAGGGTGGGAACAGAAATAAATTTTATTCCATTCTCAAGAATAGGGCGTCCCCTGCTAGCACAGAGCAGAACCAGCAAAGGAGGCAAAGTATAAGGGACAAAGCACCAATAATTATACCTAACACAAGAAAATTCCTGCCTGCCTCTGACCCTTCTCACCATTAGCTGAGAGGTAGGCTTACAATCTGAGCACAAAAGCTAGACAAAGAACCAGGAAACTGAGGCACAGAAACTCCAATTCCCATTCCCTTAGTTAATGATTACAACTGAGGTGACATCTATAAATCTAAAGGAGAATAGGATAAGGGAGGGGGAAACCCTCTCCATTCTTTTACAGTACTTTTACAGTAAAGGAAAGTAGGTCACAGTGACCCTATTCTTACTGAGCAAATATTTAAACCAGAACCAGAAGAAAGAACAAAAAGTTTCAGGGTAAACTTTCCCAGAGGCTGAGCCATTGGACTCTCACTGCCTCAGATTTTTTCTACTTTACTATTTCCCTATTTCTTGATTTTTAAACATTTCTTAGTATATGTATATATATACAATATATATGTATGTGTGTATGTATGTATATATATATATATATAATTTATATTTATACATATCTTCCCTGTGAAGTCTTCACATTTTATTTACCTCACACAGCAGCAATGGTGACAGATGGCAGTGAGGACATGCTCTGGTCTAGAGGATCCTGAAACTATCTCAAGCAGGGATGTGGTGGTAAATGTTTGAGAATCAGCTCTCTGAAAAAAAATAATTTAAGCCCCACACGCTTTTAAATTTAATCTGCATTATTCATATTTTCTTGATCACTTCAGTCTAGATGATCAACAAAACAATGATTTGGTTTTGATTTGATTAAAAAAAGCCTTGATGTATAGCATTCACTGATTTCCACGATGTAAATGTTCACACTGAAAATTTAATGGTTGGCTCTCATGGACTTGTTTGAGCAGGCTCCAGAACCCCCTAACCTCAAGCTCCTGGCTGCCTTTTCTGTTTTCTGTTTCCCTAAGTTGAGGTGACTGATTGGATTAATTAGATGTTTTCGATTTTAATAGCTACTCTGTGCACTCTGTAAGCATCCAGGATCTCCCTGAGCTTATGAGCTAGACACCAAGGCTAGAACCGCCCATCTTAGCTTCTCTGTCTAGTCACCGGTACTCAAGGAAAGAAGCACAAAGCAGGAATAAAGCTAGGGACTTGATATCCAGTCTCAAGTTCATCTGAGAAAGCATCTGTACCCACTGTCACATGCATGTAGTCATAGCTGTTGCTGTGGAAGCGAAGGGGAGAGGGATCCTCTTCCTCCCTTACTGGAAGTCTGAGGGGGAAGTGTCAGTGGGAAATGTTTCAATCCAACCTCCAGCTAAGGAAGGGCATGGGAGAGGTGTGGACAAGGTGCTATGTGAGGACCGAAGAGGGATGGGTAATTTCTGATTGAGGATGGGAGAGAAGGCTTCCTGAACAAAATGGCACCCAAGATGGATGGGTAGGAATCAGCTCTGAGAGTTCAGGGGGGAAAGGTGGGTTGGAGATTTTGATTTTGGAGGTTTTGGAGATTCTGGAACGCTTGATGACTGAGCTTTGACTTTGTTTGCTAGACAATGGGGAGGCATTGAAGATTTCCACAAGGGGAGAGCAGTGCGGTCAGAACCATGCCTTCGGAGGATCATTCCAACAGTTGCCTGAATCATGGAGTGAGAGATTGGAAGCAGGCTATTGTTACCATTCTGAAGAAGGGTAACAAGGGTTAGGATTAGCATGGTGGCCATGGCAACAGAAAGAAGGGAAATAATTGGAGACAGCTTGTGTAGGTAGACTCATAACAGTTTCAGGGCTGGAAAAGAACTTAGAGGTTACCTGGTTCAACCCTCTCATTTCAGAGGTTGGGGAAAACAAGGCTTGGGGTGCAGAAGAGGGTTGTTCCAAGGACAAACAACTAATTAGCAGTGAAAGGAAAGAGAAGTAGCCATTTGGATACCAAGGCAGAGGGAGGTGGAGGAGGAGAGAAGATAAAAAATGAAGTTAAGAGCTAATTGGCTAGGATTTGACCAACGGAGGACCATTAATGGGGTTTAGATGGCATTCCTGCTTAGATATGTGTTGGTCTAGAGGCCCTCTGAGGCCCTTTCCAATGTTGACATCCATAGTAATTTACATTTGTCCAGTAATTAAAAGCACTAGATGGGGCAGCTAGATGACTTAGCGGATAGAGCAGTGGAGCTGGAGTCAGGAAGACCCAGAGTTCAAATCTGACCCCAGACACTAGATGTGTGACATCAAGCAAATCACTTAACTCCTGTTTGACTTAATCTCCTGAAGAAGGAGATGGCAAACCACTCCAGCATCTTTGCTGAGAAAACCCCATGGATAGTATGGTCTATGGGGTCATGAAGTATAGGACACAACTGAACAATAACAAAGTGCTTAAAAGCATGCAAAGAGCTACCTACAAGGCATCCTGAAAGTGCCAGGGCCATTTCAAGCTCTGATTCAGACTTTGGGGACACCTATCAATCGATCAATATTTATTAAGTATTTACTAAGTACCAGGCACTATGCTAAGCATTGGGAATACAAAAGGAAGCAAAAGACAGTCCCTGCCCTCAAGGAGCTTATGGTCTAATGGAGGAGACAGCCTATATGTTACCTCATTTCAGCCTCGATGCAACCATGTGGTATAGGTACTGCCGCCATTATCATCCTCATTTTACAGATGAGGAAACCACAGCTCCGTAAAAGGAGCAGGATCTCTTTGGGCCCCACCATGGTGGCTGGGTTAGCTTGTCCTTTGGCCCTAACACACGAGGGTTTGGCCAGTTATTTCACTACATCTGTATTGAAACTCTCCTTGAGATGTAGTTAGCTAAGATGGTTGGTTCAAGTGCAATTTACAAAGGAGCTCCAGCTCCTTCCTCAGGCTTCTGACCATGGCCCAATGGCACGAACAAAACTGGAAAGCCAGGGTCAACTGAGTCCAAAGCTGTCTTCACTGAATAACTTAACTTTCCTTTGATGTGGATAACTTTTGTTAAGTTTTGAATGGATTATGACATTTCTTTTCTACTATTGTACCTAAGACCTAGGGGGACCAAGTCAGCCCCAGCTCATGACAGGTTCCCAGAGGTTAAATGACTTGCCCATAGTCACAACTAAATGCTAGAGGAGGAATTGGAACCCAGGTCTCTCTGGCTCTCTATCCACCACATCAGAGTGGCTCTCAGTGATTCTTGGAGAAATTCAGACTTTTCATTTCTGAGTATTATCTCTTATTTCTCTATGTAGGTGAATTGATCACATTTCAATCGGGAGATATTTACTGATCCTTTGCTATGTGCAAAGTTCTGTAGAAGATACAAAGAGATAGAAGACAGCCCCTGCTTTCAAGGACCTCACAGTCTGGTTGAGGACACAGAACATACCTGCTCACACCCACATGTACTCTGCCACCCCACACCTACACACACACCTACACTTACACCTACACACACAGATACACATACACACACACACACACTCATATAGGAAGATAAGTAAAAAGGAAATATATGCAAAGTGCCCAATGAGTAGGATAGATAATTAACACCTACCACAATCCAAAGAGGAGTAAAAGAGGAAATCACAGGTTGGGATGGTCAAGGAAGCTGGGTAGGGATTGAGGTAGGGATTGAAAGATCTAGAGGGAGAACGTCTCAGTACCTTTCCCCAGGAAAGCCAGGGGAATCACAACCATCCAGGCATTTTCTTCATTGGTAAAATTAAAGGGCTAAATTTCCTATGTTAACATCCTATTAAGGGAGCTAATGGATATTAACACATTTGTAAACTATAAAATGCTGTACTTGTTCAACTGTGTCCAACTCTATGACTTTGTCCATGGGGTTTTCTTGGTGAAGATACTGGAGTGGTTTTCCCTTTCCTTCTCTTAGAGATGAGGAACTGAGGCAAATAGGGGTTAAAGGACTTGCCAAGTTGAGCCACACCCCTAGTAAGTATCTGAGGTCACATTTGAACTCAGAACTTCTGGATTCCAGGTCCAGTGCTCTATCTACTGTGCCACCTAGCTACCTCCTCCCTCCCCCAAATGCTATGCTGATGTTAGTAACTGTGATTAAGTTCATTCTGTGCTCTAAGGTTCCTCTTAGTTCTGACAGTCTTAGTTCTAAGGTCCCATTTAGCTCTGACACATTTTATGTTCTAAGCACCCTCTTAGCTCTAACGGTCTGCATTCCAAAATCCATGTAAGTTCTGATATTCAAGCTCTAAGTTCTCTTTTAGTTCTGATGTTGTACTTTCTAAGGTTCCTCCTGACATTCCATGTTCTCAGGTCCCTTCCAGCTGTTGAGATTTCATGTTCTATGACCTATTTCAACATAAACAGTCTGTGTTCCAAGATCCATAATATTAGTTCTGACATTCCATGTTCTAAGGTGAATTCTATTTCTGACATTTTGGAGTGTATTCTAGTGCTAACATTCTCCCATTTTTTTTTCACTTTTGGGCAGACTAATTAATAACTTTATTACAGACATGAATGGATCCCCAAAGGTCCTTGGATACTATTTTTTTAACACAAGAACATAAACATGGAAAGATACTTTGACAGCAGTGCACAGTCAAGCTCAGGATTTAGGGGAGTGTGTTTCCCCCAAAGATCAGGCTTCGATTGAGGGGAAAATAAAAGAAGGTGGGGGGAGAGGGGAAGAAAGAAGAGGAAGGTAGAGAAACACAAGGGGGAAATGAAGGATTAAAAAGAGGCAGGCATGAAATGATTGTCATTGCACCCCCTCCCATGCCATACTGGAACTGTAAGGTGAGGGACGGGAAGTAGATTACAAGATGCCTTCCACAGCAGAGAGGCTCAGGCAACAGAAGGTAATCTCACCTGAGCTTCTATCGCCACCTTGTGGCTGGATTTCTGCATGACATCTGAATTCCTCTGGGCCTCATTTCCCCATAGGCTCAGACGGGGTTGGCGTCAAGACCTCTGTGTCTGGGGATGGGGGCTGTCTCTCACCTGAACAAAGATTATTGTGCTTGTCAGGGCTGGGGCACCAGATGGAATGTCTGGGGCTCCCGGAGGGAGGAGTCCAGTTAGGAAAAGATGGAGTCAGGGCAGTGATTTTGGACCCTGATGTGGAGCGAGTGCCCAAGGATAGACTCCCTTTCTCGGCCTGGGATCCACGTCCTGGATCGGTCTCTTTTCTCTCCCAGGTCAGGCCGTCATGGTCTTTCTCTTGATCTCTGAGAAAACATCTTAAGGTCAACTCGTCAAGCAACATGGAAAATTATCAGCCACTTATAAGGACAATAACGGCGTGTATTTACAGAGTTCTTTTTGAAGTTTACAGAGGCTTTGCCTCAAAACGGTTGTGACTTAGCTAGCGTTAATGTGAAAAATATACTTTTTAAGCAGGAGGAAATAAAGTCTCAGAGTGGAGCTTCTGCATAAGGTCAAGCAGCTAGCATCAGGACCCAGATTTTAACTCAGGCCATTTCACTTCTCTGCCTAATCCATGCAGAAATGGAACTCCTGCCCTAATGGAGCATACAGTCTAGTGTCACTCATTCAAATATGCACACACACACACACACACACACACACACCAGAGTATAGTATTTTATGGTTAGCAAAGTATGTATTATCTCATTGTTGGAACATGTCACAACAACCCTGAGGAAACTCAAGCTCAGAAGTATTATTTGCCCAGGGTGATAGCCCATGGGGAAGGACACACATGCTGCTTCCCCGTGTTCTAGAGACACTGAATGCACACGGGGCTGATGTGATACCTTGTAAGGAGAGCATAGCAACAGCCTGAGTGACAGGTGACTTTCCTCTCAATGTCTTACTACTTCACGATTAGCAGTATAATGCTCAAGCCCTCCACCTCTTATTCTCAACAGGTGGAAGGAAAAGGAATAATTATTTATTAAGGGCCTGCTTTACATGCCAGGCACTGTGCTAAGCCCTTTTATAAATATTATCTCATTTGATCCTTACAACAACCCTGCGAAGTAGGTGCTCTTACTATTCCAATTTTATAATTGAGGAAACTGAGGCAGCGACTTGCCCAGGGTGACCCAGCTACTAAGTGTCTGAGACTGGAGTTGAACTCAAGTCTTCCTGACTCCAGGCCCACAGCTCTATTCACTGCACCACTGAGACTCCTTAATAGAAAGCCGGCTCGTCTCTGTTCTCAATCCATTTCCTGGATGCAATTTTATCCCACTCCTTGAAGGTAAGTCATCAATGAGGATGTCCACTGGACATCTCTACATTTCCCTTGGTTCACTCATGGCTTTGATCCTTCAAAAGCCATGTTACTTTATGATGTAGCCACATCCTATTGCTGCAGAGATGCTGTCACTGACAATTCCTGTGTCAGGGAGTAGCTCGGGCCCACTGAAAGCCCATTGCGGCTCCCCAAAAGCTCGTAATGTTGTGGGATCATAGATTGAAGGATGGAAGGGCCAGCCTCCTTGATATGACCATTTTTAATGGTTAATTGTTTAATTGTCATTTTAAAAACAATTATTTAATGGTTAATGTTATTTTAAAATCAAAGTTAATTACAGTTGATTAAAACAGCCTTTCATTCGTAGACATATTTTAATCACAGGTTGTAGCTTTGAGAGAGCAAGAGTCATTCGGGGAAAAAGTGTGCACTTTGACAGACACTCATGGAGAAGAACAATAAAGATGAGGCAGAGGTGGGATGTGAGGGCCCAGACTAAGAACTGTCCACCGGAGCATTCTCAGCAGCCACAGGGCTCACTTCCAACTTGCTTTTTGGAATCATATATATACTGAGACTGGATACAACAAAGGCAGCACAAATTTTCATAACTTTGTTTTTGCCATTCAGCAATCAAGTTCTGATCTGCATAACCTTCTTTAATTCAGTGTTCATACAATTCTCTACTTAAGCCTTTATTCTTTAAAAAAAGAGGATTATATAATATAAATATTAAATATATAATATATCTAATAATAGATTATAAAATATTAAATATATAACACATATTTTTTTCCTGGTGATGACTCCTGAAGATTGGTCTGAAAAATTTCACTTTCTTCTTTCCTTCATTAGGTTCAGTTTCAATTTCTCTCATCTGATTCAATTCACCCAGTGTTGGTTTGATTAATTCCCAGCCATCTGGAGGCACTTTCCTGCTTCTTTTTACTTCGGGCATCTTTAACTGCTTTGACAACGAGCAGCCCAGCTTCAATTTCTGTCCTACAGCTCTGCCCCAAATCTTGTTGCCTGTTTTTAAAAAAATTATTATTATTACTTTTTTAGGCAATTGGGGTTAAGTGACTTGCCCAGCTAGTAAGTATATAAGGCTGGATTTGAACACAAATCCTCCTGACTCCAGGGCTAGTACTCTTTCCATTGCACCACCTAGCTGATCTTTATTTTTTTTATTTGTTTCTCACATTCATTTAATTTTTTTTGAGTTCCAAATTCTCTCCCTCATGCAGCCCCTCCTCCAATATAGCATCAGTTAACACGTGTAAAATCATGCAGAACACATTTCCATGTTAGCCATGTTGCAAAAAGAAAAAGCAAGAAAAATAAAGTGAAAAAATTATACTTCAATTTGTATTCAATTCACTAGTTCTTCTGGAAGGGATAGCATTTTTTATCATGAGTCCTTCAGAATTGTCTTGGATTATTGTATTGACTGGGCAGCTAGGTGGCGCCATAATGCTCAGAGCACTTGGCCTGGAGTCAGGAAGACTCTTCTTCCAGAGTTCAAAACCAGCCTCAGACATTTACTAGCTGTGTGACCCTGGGCAAGTCACTTCACTCTGCTTGCCTCAGTTTCCTCATCTGTAAAATGAGCAGGAGAAAGAGATGGCAAACCTCTCCTATCTCTTTCTCCTATCCTTTCTCTGCCAAGAAAACCCCAAATGGGGTCATGAAGAGTTGGACATGACTGAAAAATGACTGAAAATTTTATTGATCAGAATAACTAAGTCTTTCACAGCTGACCATCATTACAATATTGGTGTTACTGTCTGCATATGATGACCTCCTGGTCCTGCTCATTTCACTCTGCGTCAATTCATGGAGGTTTTCCCAGGTTTTTCTGAAAACACTCTCCAGACTGTCATTTTTTATAGCACAGTAAGTATCCTGTTACAACTACATACCATAACTTGTTCGGCCATTCCCCAATTGATGGTCATCCCCTCAATTTCTTTTTTTAAAATTTATTTTTAGTTTTCAACATTCATTTTCACAAGATTACAAGATTTTCAGTTACAAATTTTCTCCCCATCCCCCCACCCCAAGATGGCATATATTCTGATTGACCCTTTCCCCAGTCTACCCTCCCTTCTATTACCCCACTGCTTACCCCTTATCCCCTTCCCTCTTACTTTCTTGTAAGGCAAGATAGATTTCTATACCCCATTGCCTGTATATCTTATTTCCCAGTTGCATGTAAAAACAATTTTTTTTAACATTTGTTTTTAGAACTTTGAGTTCCAAATTCTCTCCTTTCTTCCTTCCCCACCTACCCTCCTTGAGAACGCAAGCAATTCCATATAGGTTATACATGTATCATTATGCAAAACACTTCCATAGTAGTCATGTTGTGAAAGACTGACTATATTTCCCTCTATCCTATCCGGTCCCCTTTATTCAATTTTATCCCTTGACACTGTCCCTTTTCAAAAGTGTTTGCTTTTCATTACCTCTTCCCCACATCTGCCCTCCTTTCTATCATTCCCCCCCCTCTTCTCCCCTTCCTCCCTACTTTCCTGTAGGTTAAGATGCCCAATTGAGTGTGTATGTTATTTCTTCCTCAAGTCAAATCCAATGAGAGCAAGATTGACTCATTCCCTTTCACCTACCCCCTCTTCCCTTCCATCATAACAGATTTTTCTTGCCACTTTTATGTGAGATAATTTACTTCATTCTCTCTCTCCCCTTAATTTTATTTTTTTAGATATCATCCCTTCATATTCAATTCACCCTGTGCCCTCTGTCTATATATATATATATATATATATGTATATATATGTATGTATATATTCCCTTCAACTACCCTAATACTGAGAAAGGTCTCATGAGTTACAAATATCATCTTTCCATACGGGAATATAAACAAAACAGTTCACCTTTAGTAAATCCCTTATGATTTCTCTTTCCTGTTTACCTTTTCATGCTTCTCTTGATTCTTGTATTTGAAAGTCAAATTTTCTATTCAACTCTGGTTTTTTCATCAAGAATGCTCGAAAGTCCTCTATTTCATTGAAAATCCATATTTTGCCCTGAAGTATTATGCTCGGTTTTGCTGGGTAGGTGATTCTTGGTTTTAATCCTAGCTCCTTTGACCTCCAGAATATCATAATCCAAGCCCTTTGATCCCTTAGTGTAGAAGCTGCTAGAGCTTGTGTTATCCTGATTGTGTTTCCACAATCCTCGGATTGTTTCTTTCTGGTTATTGCAATATTTTCTCCTTCACTTGGGAACTTTGGAATTTGGCTACAATATTCCTAGGAGTTTTCTTTTTGGGATCTCTTTCAAGAGGTGATCAGTGGATTCTTTCAATTTCTATTTTACCCTCTGATTCTAAAATAGCAGGGCAGTTTTCCTTGATAATTTCTTGAAAGATGATGTATAGGCTCTTTTTTTGATCATGGCTTTTAGGTGGTCCAATAATTTTTAAATTATCTCTCTTGGATCTATTCTCCAGGTTAGTAGTTTTTCCAATGAGATATTTCACATTGTTTTCCATTTTTCATTCTTTTGGTTCTGTTTTATAATTTCTTGATTTCTCATAAACTCACTAGCTTCTACTTGCTCCATTCTAATTTTTAAGGCAGCATTTTATTCAGTGGTCTTTTGGACCTCCTTTTCCATTTGGCTAATTCTGCCTTTTAAGGCGTTCTTCTCCTTATTGGCTTTTTGGAGCTCTTTTGCCATTTGGGTTAGTCTATTTTTGTTTGTTTTTTGGTTTTTTTTGGAAGGGCAATTGGGGTTAAGCGACTTGCCCAAGATCACACAGCTAGTACACGTGTCAAGTGTCTGAGGCCGTATTTGAACTCAGGTCCTCCTGACTCCAGGGCCGGTGCTCTACTCACTGTGCCACCTAGCTGCCCCAGGGTTAGTTTATTTTTTAAGGTGTTATTTTCTTCAGTACTTTTTGGGGTCTCCCTTAGCAAGTCATTGACTTGTTTTTCATGATTTTCTTGCATCACTCTCATTTTTCTTCCCAATTTTTCCTCTACTTCTCCTAATTGATTTTCCAAATTCTTTTTGAGCTCTTCCATGGCCTGAGACCAATTTATATTTTTCTTGGAGGCTTTTGATGTAGGATCTTTGACTTTGTTTACTTCTTTTGGCTGTATGTTTTGATCTTCTTTGTCACCAAAGAAAGATTCCACAGTCTGAGTCCTTTTATGCTGTCTGCTCATTTTCCCAGCCAATTACTTGACTTTTGAGCTCTTTGTCAGGTTATGACTACTTCCAGAATGGAGAGTGCTTTGTCCCAAGCTTCAGAGGTTTTGTGCTGCTGTTTTCAGAGCTACTTCTATTCTGACATGGTATGTTACTCCTCTTCTGCCCTGTGCTCTGGTCTGTGAGTGCAAGCCCTCCTTTCTGCCATGTAGCTACCAGGAGGACTCCCTCTCCACAGTCACCACAAGCTCTGTCACACTAATGCTCCTTGTCCCCCAAGGACTGACAACCAGGACCAAAACCCAGATCCAAGCAGGTCAAAGCAAGAGAATGCTGGCTTAGTGCCAGCATAAAGATCCCTGCCCCCCCACTCTGATCAGCCACCTGATTCCCCTCACTGTCTGTAGGCCTGGAGCTCCAGAAGTAGCCACCACAGTTGCAGCCACCTCTGCCACCCTGGGGCTAGGGCCGGACCCCGCACTTCTCTCACCCAGGTCCAACAGTTTTCCCACTGACCTGCTATGTTGTCTTTGGCATTTGTGGGTTGAGAAGTCTGGAAACTTCTACAGCTCAGTGATTCAGGGCCATGAGGCCTGGTCTCTTCCAGTGTGGCCCAAGTTGGGCTGCGCTCTGCTCCCAGCATGGTGCAATAGACCCTTCCCAGTGACTATCCAGGCCATCTTGGGCTGGAGACTTATTTCACTCTGTCATTTCCTGGGTTCTGTAGCTCTAGAATTTGTTTAGAATCATTTTTCACAGGTGTTTGGAGGGATTTGAGGGAGAACTCAAGTGAGTCCCTATTTTCAAACTGCCATCTTGGCTCTGCCCCCATCCCCTTAATTTCTAATTCTTTGCCACTATAAAAAGAGCTGCTATGCATATTTTTGTACATACAAGTCCTTTCCCTTTTTCTTTGATCTCTTTGGGATACAAACCTAGCAGTGGTATTGCTGGGTCAAATGATATGAAGTTTTATAACTCTTTGGACATAGTTCCAAATTACTTTCCAGAATGGTTGGACCAGTTTGCAACTCCACCAATAGTTCCTTAGTGTCTCTATTTTCCCATACCCTTTCCAGCATTTGTCATTTTCCTTTTTTGTAATGTTAGCCAATCTAATAGGGGTGAGGTAGTACCTCAGAGTTGTTTTAATTTGCATTTCTCTAATCAATAGTGATTTAGATCATTTTTTCTCCACAAGACTATTGATACCTTTGATTTCTTCTTCTGAAAACTACCTGTTTGTATCAGTTGGCCATGTATCAACTGAGGAATAGCTTTTATTTTTATAAATTTGACTCAGTTCTCTATATATTTGAGAAAGAGGCCTTTATCAGAATAACTTGCTGTGAAATTTTTTTTTCTCTGTTTCCTGCTTTCCTTCTAATTTTGGCTACATTGGGTTTGTTTGTGCAAAACTTTTAAAATTCCATTGTAATCAAAATTATCCATTTTACTTCCCATGATCTACTTTATCTCTAGTTTGGTCATCAACTCTTCCCTTATCCATAGATCTGACAGGTAAAATTTTCCATGTGCTACTAATTTGCTTATGATATCATCCTTCATATCTAAATCTTTTACCCATTTTGACTTTATCTTGGCATAGGGTTTGAGATGTTAGTTTATGGTTAATTTCTGCCAAACAGCTTTCCAGTTTTCTCAGAAATTTTTGTGAGGGGCAGCTAGGTGGTGCAGTTAATAGAGCACCAGCCCTAAAATCAGGAGGACCTGAGTTCAAATCTGGCCTCAGACACTCGACACACCACTTGTGCTACCTTGGGCAAGTCACTTAATCCCAATTGCCCTGCCTTCCCTCCCAAAAAAAAAACCAACCAAACAGAAATTTTTGTGAAATACTGAGTTCTTGCCCCCAAAGCTCAGATCTTTGAGTTTATCAAACACTAGATTACTACAGTTATTTAAGACTGTGTGTATTGCCTACTTGATCTGTTTTGTTGGTCCACCACTTTATTTCTTAGTCAGTACCAGATTGTTTTGATGATTGCCGTTTTGTAATATAGTTTGTTTATTCCCTTGATATTTTTGACCTTTTGTTCTTCCAGCCAAATTTCATTATTTTTTGTAGATCTGTAAAATAATTTTTTTTGCAGTTTAATTAGCACTGAATAAATAAACTTTAGGTGGAACAGTCATTTTTTATTATATCAGCTTAGTCTACTCGTGAGCAATGAATATTACTCCGATTGTTTGGATCTGTCTTTATTTGTATGAAAAGTGTTTTGTAATTGTGTGCATATAATTCCTGGATTTGTCTCTGTAGGTAGATGACAAAATAAGGTTCAGAAAGTTAAATATTTTGCTTGTTTTTAGCTAATATTGGAGAGGAGACTTGAAAACAGGTCTTCCTGACTACCCAATGTGCCTGTCTGAAATCAACTGGTCTTTGACTCTTGATAGATGAACTGAATAGGTTGCCTTTCCAACTTAAGACTGTGTCTGAACTGTAAGCATTCTTCATTTGTTTTCATCTAGTCATTGAATGCTAGAGCTGGGAAGGCTCTTAGAACATTTGATTTGGAAGGAAATTTAGAACATAAAAGGTCAGAGCTGGGAGGGCCCTTAGAACGCAAAATGTCAGAGCTGGGAGGGCCTTAGAACACAGAATGTCAGAGCTGGGAGGGCGTCAGAACCCAGAATGTCAGAGTTGGGAGGGCCCATAGAACACAGAATGTCAGAGCTGGGAGGGCCTTAGAACACAGAATATCAGAGCTAGGAGGGCTCTTAGAATACAGAATGTCAGAGCTGGGAGGGCGTCAGAACCCAGAATGTCAGAGCTGGGAGGGCTCTTAGAACACAGAATGTCAGAGCTGGGAGGGCTCTTAGAACACAGGATGTCAGAGCTG
>CM053622.1:771958927-771978475 GCA_028646595.1 Phalanger gymnotis
GAGGGCCCTTAGAACACAGAATATCAGAGCTGGGAGGGCCTCAGAACCCAGAATGTCAGAGCTGGGAGGGTTCTTAGAACACAGGATGTCAGAGCTCGGAGGTCCTTAGAACACAGAATGTCAGAGCTGGGAGGGCCTCAGAACCCAGAATGTCAGAGCTGGTTCTTAGAACACAGGATGTCAGAGCTCGGAGGTCCTTAGAACACAGAATGTCAGAACTGGGAGGGCCCTTAGAACACGGAATGTCAGAGCTGGGAGGGTTCTTAGAACAGAGGATCTCAAAATTGAGAGGGCCCTTAGAGCACAGGATATCAGATCTGGGAGGGCCCTTAGAACACAGAATGTCAGAGCTGGGAGAGATGGTTGGAACAGAGAACGTAAGTGTTGGGAGGAACCTTAGAACACAGAATGTCAGAGCTGGGAGAGGCCTTAGAACACAGGATATGGCAGAGTCTCTAGAGCACATAATGTTGGAGCTTAGAGGAGGCTTAGAAACCATGTAGTCCTGCACCCTCACAGAGCCTGGTAAGCATAAGGGCCCGAGCTAAGGGTTTATCTTTGGTGGCTCCCACCTGCCAATTAATTCCCTTTTCTTCTCAATGATATCTCCTTTAAGTGTCCTCTGGATCTCACTAGCCCTCAAAAGTTGTGTTTTATTTGAATCAGAACCAAATTCACACTGAGATGTTAACTTAAAATGAAGTCCTGCTCAGTGGTATTTGCATTTAAACAGGTACTCAAACCTAAAGGTGGACTCTTTTTATTTTATTAATTAATCAATCAAGGTCTTTATTAAGCACCTACTAGGAAGTGGCACTACACAGAGAAAAGTACAAGTATTCCCTGGCCTCAAGGAGCTTACATTCCATTAGTATTTGGGGTACTAGCCAATTGGGGGCAGGAGGACTTTGCCCCACTGCTCCTCCCCATGCTTCCTTATGACCCAGGAAATTTACCACTACATAAGCTAGTAGACTGTGATGACTGGAAAGAAGGGGAAATGTGGGCAGTGGTGTGGAGAGAACCCTGGCTTGGGGTCTAGAACGCCTGATGGAGTTTCATTTCTCACACTTAGAAGCTTGGACAAGTCTTTGGGCCTCAGCTTTCCCACATGTAAAATGGGAGTAATACTTCTGCATTGTCTCTTTCACCTGGTTGTGAGGAAGCCTCTTTGTAAACTATAAAATATAACAAATAGAAATGCTACACTTTGTCATCAAAGGACCTGGAGCCTGATCCTGGCTCTGCCGCTTACTGCCCTTGTGACCCCAGAGGAGGACACAGCCTCTGTGGGCCTCCATGAGATGAAGAAACTAGACCAGGACTATACTTTTAAAATGGCAAGGTCCCTTAGAGTGTGATTCCCTCATTTTACAGATGAAGAAACTGAGGCCCACAGGGGTCAGGTGATTTGGTCAAGATCACACAGACAGCGAGCAAGCATCAGGGAGGATTCAAAACCGTGTCTTTTAGCTGCAAATCTAGGACTCTTTCTAATATATAACGCTGCCTGGAATTGGAGACCAAAACAGCACGCCCAGGGTCCTGGATCCTTTCATTCCTAGTCTAAGAGAAATGACTGAGCAGTGTTCCTGCCTTGCCCTGTGCCCCTCCCCTCTTCAGTCGACCTCTGCACTCCCATTGGCACTGCCCTGGACAGATGTTCCTCACTCCTCTCCGTTGTCACCCTCACATCAGGACTAATCTGCCCAGCAGGGATTGGACACCTGGGTAGCCAGATGGATGAATGCCTTGGAAAGCCATTTCTTTCCCTAGCAGAAGGCTGGCGCCAGGGGCCACGGGGCGGTAAAGCAGTTTGGGTGTCCAGAAGAAAAAGAGCAGGGGCGTGAGGGCTCCTTCTTGGTGGGAGCTCTGTACAAGCTTCAGCCGTCCTTTCATCAGCTTCTGAAGACCTTTCGGGAATGGGTGAATTTCCATTTGGGTTTTTGGGGCTACTTGGGCTTTGGCCTTAGAATTGGGAGAAGGACTGATTCTAAGGGTCTACTGGGGATCCGGGAAGGGGCTGGAGAATGGGTGGGGAGTTATGGGGATTAAAGGCAGTCAAGAGGGTCTCTGAGAGTCTCCCCTAATCCTATGGGCTGATACAGAACAGAAATATGGGAGCTCATTTTATCTTTTCCTTTGTCCTTATTTTCCATTTTATTAGACGTCATCAGTCCTCTGTCCATGGTCCCTCCTCCTCAGTCTCTATCCTGGCTTCCTCCTGAGCTCTCTCCCGCTGAGTCTCTCTCTCTGCCCTGTCCCTGCCCTCAATCTCCTGAGCTGACACCGTTCCATGCCTCTCTCCTCCAGTCTCCAAGGCTCCCACATTTCTTTCTTATTGCTACCTCCTTTCCAAAGGTCCCTCTCTTTTCCTGACTCAGTTTCCCTACTCATAGGGTGTCCTAGACTGTGGTGATGAGCCCCTGTAAGGACGGAGAGCCTTCTTTGAATCAATGGCTGGGTTGAAGCCCCAGGTAAGGAACTCATTTGAAGAAAGTCTCACCCCTAAGCCCCGCAAAGCTACCCTTCCAGGTAGTCAGTAGTAGAATTGAGATAGATTCTAAGCTCCTTTCCAGCAATAAAATTCAGTTCTCACTTTCACACAGAACCAGGAGGACCCTTAGAACCCAGAGTGTCAGGGGTTGAAGGAGCCTTAGAACTCAGAATGTCAGAGCTGGGAGGGTCCTTGGAACAAGGAATGCTAGGGCTAGGAGGGACCTTAGAGATAATCTGTTCACTCTACCTACTCCACATGTTGGATAGATGTTGATAAAGAAAGGACTCTACTTATTCCTGAGAGCCTTCTTGAAGAAAGAGGTGTGGGGTTTGTAGGGTTCGACAACAGAATGGGGAGGGTAGGGGATGTCATACCAAGCCTGGGAAGGTCTGATTGGTCCCTTAGGTGCAGAGCCGCAATAGAGAAGGGAGGGGAAGGACTTCCTAGGAGGGAGCAAGGCTAGAGGCTAGAGAGGTTGCAGCTGGCAGATTAGAGATAAAGACCCATTCGCTCAAGAGAGAGATTATCAGAACAAATCCTGGGGTTAGAGCCTGACGCCAGGGATCAGCTGAGGGCCGGAGATGAAGGTGATCCTTGGCAGGACATCAGGGCTGATTGATTTGGGGTGACCTACTCCTGTGAGCCTCATGTTGCCCTTCCTCATCCTCTTCCTCTTCCTCCTCTTCTTCTTCTTCCTCCTCTTCCTCCTCCTCCACCAGCTGAGTTTCTGCACTACCCCTGACCAGTGCTTAGTATATAGCAATGCCTCATTTCATCCAGTGGCTATGGGCCCTGGGATCCCAGGGGAAGAGATGTGGCCTAGCTGGGCTTGGGCAACCTCCCCTGAGCCAGCTTGATCCGTTCCAGGCAGGTGATGGGGCAAGGCTTAAGCTGTTGCTCTTACAAGTCTTCAGTGTCTCAAGAGCAAGGGTAGCGGTAGGGCAGGCAGTGTATATGCCACTCCACGTGTACTATACACCAGCCATCCAGAAATTGGCAGAGGATTCACTGTGGTGGAGGTGGAAGGAACTTGGCAGTGAAAACCAACATACTTGGGTTCTAGACTTTGCTCTTCCACGAACTGGCCACATGACTCCGGGCAAGGAATTAAATTGGCTTATCTGTAACGTGGGGACAGGGGTAATTTGGTTTCATTGACCTCCACAGTCTCTCCCAGCTCTGACATTCTCTGTTCTAAGGATACTCCAGCTCTGATAGTCTCTATTGTAAGATTCTTCGCAGTTCTGACATCCTGTGTTCCAAGGGCCCTCCCAGCTCTGACTTCCTGGGTTCTAAGGCCCCTCCCAGCTCTGACATTCTGTGTTCTAAGGCCCTTCCCAGCTCTGACATGTGTTTTAAGGGCCCTTCCAGTTCTGACATTTTATGTTCTAAGGCCCTTCCCAGCTCTGACATCATGTGTTCTAAGAGCCCTTCCAGCTCTGACATCCTGTGTTCTAAGGGCCCTCCCAGCTCTGACTTCCTGGGTTCTAAGGGCCCTCTCACCTCTGACATCCTATCCTTCTGTGATTCTAAGTCATTCTAGGTGTTTTCCAGCTCACTCCCATGAGCCATTAGGGCGATGGGCACATCAGTGACATCTGGGCTCTCATCCTAGGGGACAACACTCCTGGTGCATGTTCCCAAGAATGCCCACCACAGTATCCCACTCCCTTTTCTTCCTAACTGGGGAGGGGTGCAGGCATCACTGAACAAGAGCAAGCATAGCGGGGGAGGTCCCAGGAGCTAAGGGAGCTGGAGGTGCTCACTGCAAGGTGGGAGAAGTTAGGGAATCTGAAGGAGATTAAGGCTGAAGACACAGGGCAGAACCTGAGAGAGCAGTAGGAAGCCTCAGGAGAGCTAGCTGCCTGTCCTCTCTCCACCACTGCCTTGCTGCATGACCTTGGCAAGTTAGAGGCCCTCTTTGTGCCTCAGTTCCTCCATCTGTAAAACAAAGGGTTTGGACCCGATGCCCTCTATGGAGTATCCTGTTGACCCTTGTGTCTCAGCTCTCCTTTCTAGGAATTCTATTGTGTGTGTGTGTGTGTGTGTGTGTGTGTGTGTGTGTGTGTGTGTGTGTACTCCAGGTGTGTCCGGGGCTGACGCTGCCCAAGGTGAAGGGAAGGTGGGCTCCAGCACTGGCCGGCTTCTTCTTCCTCCTGTCGGTGGCTATGACCGGCTGCTTTCTATGGCAGTATCACCTCCGGAAGGCGGAGCTTGGTGAGTGAGCATGGGAACCTGCCAGTTGGTTCTTTTGTCACACCTTAGAGTTCTAGGACCTCTCCACCTCTCCATCCCTCCATTTGCAGAGAGTGCAGTGGAAATAGTCCTGGATTTGGAGTCAGAGGTACTGAGTTCAAATTCTGACTCAGGTATTTATTATATGAATTTGGGCAAGTTGCTCTCTGGACCGCGGTTCTCTGATCTGTAAAATGAGGAGTTTGGACTAAAGGATCTAAGAGATTCAATCCAGACGGAAATCTCTATGATCTCATGTTCCCCAATGCATCATTGGCTATTTTTGTACTTTGGATGCACGGCACAAAAACGAGCCCTCCTTTCACTTGAGGAAGGGCCGAAGTTGTAGCAGAGACCCTTGCGTCCCAGGAGGCCACTGCTGAAAGGCCACTAAAGGGGAGGGGATGGACTGGAGAGGAGCTAGCTCGCTGAGAATTCTCTGATCTGCTACTGATGGGGGTGGAGGGAAGAAAGAACATTGCACCCGGTAGCTTTCTATTTTAATCAATTGTTCCTGCTGTGTGCATACCGAATAGAGTTGTTTCTACACCCTTGGGTGACTGCACTAGCTGTTAATGCCCCATGAATTTCAGCACCCCAGACCGAAGCCCCACTGGCACTAGTCTAGTTGTGTTCTGATTATGGCTCTTAAAGGAGTCCCCTACTTTCTCCCACTCAATTTACTGCCCCCATTGACTCAGGGAGGCAATAGGTAGGTGGTGACTTTCCCAACCCATGCTCTGTCTCCCAAATCTGAAGCTCACATAAAGTTGTGCATTGATAGAGAACTCACAAGAGAGTTGACTATACCAATGTGATCTGGGACCAGTCCCTTTCCTTAAGGGCTATCTAAGTGGTATCATCATAATTGTTGAGTCCCCCATTGATACCAAGGTGGATAGGGGCAATAATAGCTACATCCTTCTATAACTTATGCAGGACTATTCTCACAACCCCACTGGGAGGTAGGAAGATTGCATAAATATCATTTGTCCCATTTTACAGATGAGCAAACTGAAGTTTAGACTTAGCCATAACCATTCAGTTAATCAATCAATCAGCATTTATTTATGTGCTAGGAGCTGGAGATAACAGAGACAAAAATGAAACAGTAATCCTATGACTTTTTGAGGCATTTGGGATTAAGTGACTTGTCCAAGGTCACACAGCTAGTAAGTATCTGAGGTCAGATTTGAACTCAGGTCCTCCTGACTCCAGAGCTGGTGCTCTATCTGCCATACCACCTAGTTGCCCCTAGTAATCCAAAGGGAGAGAACTGGGATTTGAACCCGGGGCTCCTCATTCCAAGTCCATTGCTCTTGCCAGTATCCCTAGGGACTTCTTTGTATCTCTAGTGCCCAGCACAGTGCTTGGCACATAGTTAGCCCTTAATAAATGTTTGTTGACTGGCTGGCTGGCCCTCTGGCCCTCTGGCCCTCTTGGTGGACGACGTCATTCACTGTCTAGGCAGTGGCGTATATTGGAAAGGCCCAGTCCTGGGAATCAGGAGACCTGCATGTTCTCGTCTCTGCCTCTTACCAGCTATGTAACTTTGAGCCAGTCACTCTGGAACTTGGTTTTTTCTTCTGTAAGATGGAAATTGACAATACTCACACTATCTACCTTGTAGTGTTGTTGGGAGGAAAATCCCTTGGGAACTGGATGGCGCCATATTTGTTATTATTCTCTGTAGGTTCCTCCGTCATGGAAGTGACCTCAGAAACTGTGAGGATGTGTCCCCGTTATCCAGAACCTGTGCCCCTAAAACATCCCCTCCCTGTGTTGAAGGAGGCCCTGGAGAAGGTCAGTGTAGACCAGGGGGAACGATTTATACAGTGACTACAAAAACAGAAAGTGCTGAAACATGTCAGAACACAGATGATAAAGCATGCTAGAGAGGTGGAGGCCTTATGGCTGTAGGATGAGGCATGCATGAGCAGATATGGCCAATCTCTACTATTTCTTTGTTACAAAGGAGGATTCTGTTAGGGCAGAGGGGCTTCACTTTTGGAAAATGTGGAGGGAGTTTGGTATGGATACAGGGAAACAAGAAATTCAGGGGAAGAATATGTGCAATGTTGGGGGGAGCTGGAGCTGAGGGTAGAGGGGTTGCACATGGGAGGGATTTTCAAGAAGAGTGTGTTCTGGGGATGGGGGACCATGTGCTGGGCTAGGCTGCGGCCTATGGGAATTCAGTCCTCCTCTAAGGCTGCCTCTCTGCTCCCCACAAGGTGGACAAAATTCTGAGGCAGACAATGCCCACTGCCCCGGGCCTCACGGCCATGTCTGCTGTGGTCATCTACAATGACACTGTGCTGTGGACTGGGAACTTTGGCTGGAGGAATGGCTCAGACAGGGCCTCAGGGCCCCCCACTGAATATACCATCTACCGGTGAGCTCGCCAGGCGTCGGGGCCCTGTGCTGAGTGTGTGGGAGGGCAGGTGGTAGGAAGCAGGGGACCCTGGCAGGGAGAGAAGGGAATGTTGGCAGCGGCCCTTGAACCTCAGCCATAAACCTCTGAAACGAGACAGGCCGCAGGCCCCGTTTCCCTACTGCCAGATCATCGGGTGTTCAAACTCACCTTAGAGACCGTCCGGTCTGATCTCATTTGACAGATAAGAAAAATGAGGCATGGATAGGAGACATAACTTAGCATCCTAGAACCAGGGCTAGAAGGGCATCTGGCCCACCCTCATCGCTTTACAGATGAGGAAACTGAGGCCCACAGAGACTTTCCTAAGATCACACTAAGCGACAGAGTTGGGATTTGAACCTGGGTCCTCTGGCTCCCAATCCAATGTTCTCCCCATCAGCACATGACGTTTGGCTTGAATCATTAATCATTAATCTCTCCATTTTAGCCTATACCTGGGAAGCGTGTGATGTAGTGGAAAGAACACAGAACCAGTTTCTCTGTATACCAGACCTGCAGAGACCCACCAGTAGTTCAGATCTCCCCATCATAGCCACACCTTCTAGAACCAGAGAACCCTAATTCCTAAGTGCTGCAATAATCTGATAATTTTCAGAGTCAGCATCAAGTCATAGCCACAAAATATTAGGGAGGGAACAGATTAGAACACAGCATAAGAATAAAGAAAGCAAGAACTGGAAGATGCCTTAGAACATAGAATGTTAGAGATGAAAGTGACTTTAGAACTTACAATGTATGGGCTAGAAGAGTCCTTAGAACATAGAATCTTAAAGCTGGAAGGGACCTAGGACATAAAATTCCAGAAGTAGGATGGACCTTAGAACCCAGAACGTCAGAGCTGGGAGGGGGCCTAGAACCCAGAATGTCAGGACTGGGAGAGCTCTTAGAATAGAGAATGTCAGAGCTGGGAGGGCCCTTAGAAATCACCTTGGTTCCATAATCCCCCCAAGTCCCTGGCTCTGTATCTTATAAAGCAGCTGGAGAACTCACGCAGTTAGAAAGTTCTTTTTTACATGCAGCTGTAATTTGTTACCCTGTAACATCCACCCATTTCTCCTGGTCCTACTCTCTGGACAGGAAGGGCAATGGTAACCCCTGGGACCCATGACAGCTCCTCGAATACTTGGACACAGAATTTATTCCTTCTCTGTCCCTGCTCCCCTCCCTCGCAGAGTCCTCTTTGCCAGGTTAAACATCCTTAGTTTTCTTAACTGATCCTCCAAGGATTTCAAGCCCACCCTAGTCTCCTCTAGGCCCCTTGTGGGTAGGACGGAGATGGGGCAGGGGGCATAATGGTGCTTCTCCTTGGACAGGATTGCCAGCATCTCCAAGATCTTTCCCACGCTCATGTTGTACCGCCTGTGGGAGGAAGGCATCGTGGCATCCTTGGATGACCCCTTGGAACGCTATGCCCAAGGCTTCAGGATCAAAAACCCACTTGGAGCAGGAGCTCGCCCTGTCTGGGGAACCCTGATGGATGGGCTGAAGAAGGGGGCCCCACCCCTCAAACCTACCACAGTAACTCTCCGAAGAATGGCTAGCCAGCTTTCAGGTGAGAAGGTCCTTTGTACCCATAAACTTGGAGATGATTGTGGAAACCCAGCAGGGCGACGGAGAGACAGTATTTGAATGGGGACCTCTTTAAAATGAAGCTCTGCAGCTAGGTGGCTTAGTGGGTGGACCATTGTCCCTGGAGTCAGGAAGACCTGAGTTCAAATCCAGTCTTAGACACTTACCACTGTGTGACCCTGGTCAAGTCACTTACCTTCTGCCTTAGTTTCCTCACCTGTAAAATGGGGATAATAATAGCACCTACCTCCTAGAGACGTGAGGATCAAATGAGGTAATATTTGTGAAGCGCTTAGTAATAGCAGGTGATGAATAAATGACTATTCCCTTCTTCCCCTGCCTCACAGGGTGGGGACCTTGCGGCCTTGAGGCCACATGTGGCCCTCTAGGTCCTCAAGGGCTGCCCTTTGACTGAATCCAAACTTCACAGAACAAATCCACAGTTTTAGTCAAAGGGCTGCACTTGAGGACCTAGAGGGCCAGTGGTGACCTTGTGGCCCCAGCTTCCCCACCCCTGTCGTAGAGTTATTGTGAAGATCGAATGAAGCAGTTAAAGGATGTGAAAGTTCTTTAAGAAATATGAAGCTGGTAAAGGCAAGTTGTTGGGGTCATTAATAAGAAGCTGTCACAGATAGAAAGCAGAAATAAATTAAATTGGGAATTTTATATGGAACATTCAGTCCTGAGCACCCATCCCCTTCTTTTCACTCATGCTGTTCCTTGTGCCTAGAGGATACTTTTCTCACTATCCCTTTCCCTTCTCCTAATCTCCCTCTTTTGAAATCTTATTTATCTTTTTTTTAAAGGCTCACCCAGGTTTGCATTTTACCTCTGTTCTACTCTCTGTATGATCCTTGGCAAGTCGCCAATCTCTTTGGGTCTCAGTTTCTCTATCTATAAGATGACCTGTGAGCTTTCTTCCAGCTTGAGAGCCAGGCTCTGAATTCATAATAGTTTTTTACCTCTGTGTGTAGGGGCAGCTAGGTGGCACAATGGATAAAGTGCCAGGCTTGGAGTCAGAAATACCTGAGTTCAAATCTGGCCTCAGACATTTCCTACCTGTGTGACCCTGGGAGAGTCACTTCACCCTGTTTGCCTCAGTTTCCTCATCTGTAAAATGAGCTGGAGAAGGAAATGGCAAACCACTCTAGTATGTCTGCCGGGGAAACCCCAAATGGGGTCACAGAGAGTCAGACATGACTGAAACAACTCAATAACAACTGTTTATGGACCACGTACTATTTCCCACATCTTCATATATGTTCTTTTTCTTTTTTCTATGACAAAGACATCATACAATTTTCATGATTTTGGGCTTTCCTTCCCGCCTTTGTACAAGGCCAGAAGAGAAACATGTGCAACTTTTACCACCTTGAATCGGACTCCAGGAATATCACCCACAGCATGACCTTTTCGACCAAATCCGGCAACCCAAACTTCATCATTTTCCTCCATAAAGTTCAAGCAGCCATCATAGGGAACAAAGGCAGTGATTTTTTTGTCATTCTTAATCAACTGGCCTCCCACACACTTCCTGGTGGCAGAATTGGGCTGCTTGGCTGCCACACCAACTTTTTCTAAGACAATCCCTTTGGCATGAGATGCTCCTCCTAATGGGTTGGCCTTCAAGGCAGTGCCCAAATGAACTTTGTTGTATTTTTTTGTCTTCACTTTTGGTCTCTCCTGGGGCTTCGGAGTTTTCTAGCAGTACGAAGACTGTGGCACTTACCCATGCTGCTGCCGTCTGGGCCGAGAGAAAAGAGAGCTTTATGTATGTTCTTGTTGATGTGTTCCCTGGCACCCCTCACTCTTAGCCCTTTGCTTAACCTTCCCTACTCGAACCATCCTTGACTGGGTCAGGTGCTCTTTCTTCCCTCCCTTCCTTTGCAGGGCTACCCAGGAGACTCCGCTCAACCACCCTCCTGTGGCAGGGAAGCACCGAGGATGCCCTGGCTCTCCTGAAGGATGATATCCTGGTGGCTGATCCTGGAACCAGGTTAGAGGAAGCCCTTCCTGCCCTGTGAGAAGTCAAGGGGCCTGCTGGGGCCCTTCTCAGGCCCCTGGAGGAATTCTGCTTGAGAAAAGCATATAATGTTAGAATGAGGAGGGCTCTTAGAACACAGAATATCGGAGATGGGAAGGCTATTAGAACACAGGATGTCAGAGCTGGAAGGGCTCTTAGAACACATGATGTCAGAGCTGGGAAGGGCCTTAGAACATAAAATGTCAGAGCTGGAAGGGCCCTTAGAACACATGATGTCAGAGATGGGAAGGGCCTTAGAACACAGGATGTCAGAGCTGGGAGGGGTCTTAGAACACAGCATAGCACAACTGGGAAGGATTCTAGAATATAGAATGTTAAATCGGGGTGGGGGACTCTGGAACAGAGAATGTCAGAACTGGGAAGGCACTTAGAACAGAGAATGTCAAAGCTGGGAGGGACCTTGGAACAGAGAATGTCAGAACTGGGAGGGCTCTAAGAGACCACCTAGTCCAAATACCTCATTTTACAGATGAGGAGGTTGACATTCCAGAGTGAGGAAGTGATATACCTGACATCCCATAGCCAGGCCACATCCAAGGACTGGACAGTGTGCCCACATTCCATTTCTTTTGGTTTTCATTCCAGGTGTCATTACAGCACTCTGGCCTTCTCTCTGCTGGCCCACGTGTTGGCTAGGCACACAGACAGTAGGGACTACCAGCAGTGGGTGTCTGAGAATGTTCTAGATCGGCTGGGGATGAAGGACACAGGCTTTGACCTTGGGCCCTGGGTACAGGCCCGGATGGCTGCAGGCTTCTATGGCAGCGGGCACCCAGCCCCACTCTATGACCTTGGCTGGTATCGCCCTTCTGGTCAGATGTACTCCACACCTGCTGACTTGGCCAAGCTGGCAATGGTGCTCCTTGGAAGTGCCCCCCAGGGTGTCTTGGCAGCAGATACGCTTAAGATCATGCTGACTCCTCTCCTCACCTGTCCTGGGAGCTACTTTGCCAACCAGACAGGCACACCATGGGAGTTCCATGCCCAACGGGGATACAGCATAGTCCGGAAGGATGGGGACTTAGATGGCTATGCGGCTACCTTTTCTCTGGTACCCCAGCTGAAGCTCAGCTTCATTGTGCTCATGGCTGGGCCCCGTCCACCGGGGCTGGACCTGGTGACCCAAGTGTATGATGTCCTCATCCCTGCCATGGAGATAGCCTTCCGGGAGGTCGAGGGGAGCCTGACACCACCACCTAGCCCAGGCCCTTACTTGGGCTTCTACACCTATGCCAACCTTACCTTCTATGAGATCCTCGTTGGGCCCTCAGGGGTGCTTTGCATGCGGCAGTTTGGGCCCCAAGTGGAGAAGCTGATCCCAGCAGAGTTCCGGACCCTAAAGCTGCATCACCTGCAGGGCCGGGTCTTCCAGGTGGTTGTGGACAAAGAGTTCCCCTGTGTCCTACCCCTGGGGACAGCCTGGCTTCCCTTGGAGACACAGCATGGCCAGCTTCTCAACTTTTATCCCTTTGACCAGAGGGGGCTCTCCCCAGGCTTTGACGCTCCTGGCTTGAACACGTACAAAGTCCTCCGGATGGCCCAAAAACCCGTCGTCAATACTTTGGTTTGACCTCACCCTGCTCTTGCCTCTTACCTCCTTGGTCTCGGCTGGTGCGACAGAACAGTGGGAGGTCAGAGTTGGGAGGAAGGACTTGGGCTTTGGCCATGGAAGGCAATATGGAGCATGGAGAGGCCTGGGTTTTAATTCTAGCTGCGACACTCACCGGCTGTGTGACCTTGGACACATTCCGTTCCCCCTTATCTATAAAAGAAGGACCTTGGACTAGATGCTTCCCAAGGTTTCTTTTGGCTCTAACATTCTGGGCTCTCATATCATAGATTTAGAGCAGGAAGGGGACCTCAGACAGCATCTAGTCTCCATTTTACAGATGTGGAAACCGAGGTCCAGAGGGATTAGATGACTTGCCCGATGCTATACAGGGAGTAACAAAAGTAGCTCTGACTCCCAAAGTGAGTGCCGTTTCTGTTGCCCCGGTCGTCCAGCAATCCCTTCCAGCTGGCACTTTCTGTGTTCTGACAATCCTTCTAATGGTCTGTGATTCTCTGTGATGTCCACCCTGCTCCTCCTGGGGCCATGGCAAGGTTATTACCAGATCTGACCACCAGGTGGCAGCATTGTTCCATGGAGCAAAGTTAATACTGTAGCTTAAAATCACAACAAGCCTTTTGAAACCCTCTCTATTCATTTTTAACATGCCCCTGCCTCTGGGCCATCACCTCATTCCTACCCTCCTTGTGTTGGTCCCATGTGATGGGAAGCAGCTAGACGTTATTCACCAAGCCCTTTCCAGAATGCTACGTCCTTCCATCAGATCAGGGAAGCAGCTGCACAGAAAGTCAGTCAATAAACATTCAATAAGCACCTACTGTGTGCCACAAAGCTTCAGCTTATTCAATCTTTCCCCCTCCCCTTCGTGGGCTTCAGGAGCACAGCGCTCTCTTACCCATTTCCTATCCAAACTGGCCCTGTCTCATGAAAGGCTCCAAAATCAGTCCTTTACACCTTAGTGTGAATTTATGTCACTAGGGCTACTTCCTGAGTGAGCATTGTCAGCCAGTTAGAGGGGACTTAGAACTTGAACTTTGGAAAGAATAGAAAGGCTGCAAAATAGCCCAGGCTGATTGGGTTCTATACAGGTATGCAGACAGAGGAGAGAGAGAGAGAGGGAGAGAGAGAGTGAGAATTACTGCTGCCCAGGAATTGGTACCAAGTTACTGATCCAGGGGATTATCAAAGACAGCACCTGTAACTTTAGGTCACTTTCAGCTGTTTTTCGGTTGTACCCGCCTCTTTATGACCCCATTTGGGGTTTCCTTGGCAGAGACACTGGAATGGTTTGCCATCTCCTTCTCCAGCTCATTTGACAGATGAGGAAACTGAGGCAAATAGGGTGAAGTGACTTTCCCAGGGTCACACAGCTAGGAAGTGTCTGAGGCCACATATGAACTCAGGTCTTCCTGACTCCAAGCCTGGAGCTCTAGCTACTTTGCCGCCTGGCTTCCTTTAGGGCTCATGGGATGGGAAATCATGGAGCCTTTGCTGTCCCTTTGCTTGGGTTAATAAGTGTTCACATTTCCATAGTGCTTCAGGGTTCATGAGAGGCTAATAAACCCACGAAAGAGGAGGAATGGGTCTTGCTATCCTCACTGTACAGAGGAGTAAACTGAGGCAAGTGGTTTGCCCAAGATCATAGAACTAAGTAGAAAAACTGGAAAGGACCACGTGTCTTAAGTCTGCCCAATCCTGTTGCTGCTGGGACCTTGGGAAGTGTGTGGGAACTCCTTTCTCTGCCCTGGGCCCAGCTGAACAGCTTCTCTCTGAGGATTCTAGGTCATCACCGAAGGTCTCAGTTTGTTAATACCCACACTTGATCAGCATATGTGCTCACCCTAAGCAATGGATAATCCTCCCCACTTGAGTACTAGGAAGGGGCCTCATCTCTGCAGAGCATGGGGATGAGAGCTGGGGTTACTCCATAGACTGTTTTCAAGGGGGAGGAATGTGAGAACTACTGTTAACCATGGCCTCCTGGCTCCTCAAACCGAGGCAGGGCCCAGGGGCTCCTCCAGCCATCAGATCCTGCCCCTCATTCTCACAAGTGGACAATGCCCGGGGTCTCTCCACCTATGGCCAGTCGTTACCTCTGAGCAGGGAAGCCAGGCCCTGTGGGTTATACGGCTCAGCCAGCATGTGCCTGGGACTCCAAGAGACCCCAGGGGACAGCCTGAAGGTCACTCTAGATGGCCACTTTGTCTCCAAGAGCCCCTCTTCTGTACCCATGGGCTCTGCTCACCATTACCCTTGAAGACTGCTTCCTCTCTGGCTGGCTCTCCTAGGGTGATCAGCCTGACTAATCGAGCCCTTCCACTGGGTCATCACTAGGCGTCTAGTCTTGAACCCTGGACTCCCATGACTCTGGAGGAGAAAATGAAGCTGCCTCATTTCCATCCAATTCACTCTCAAGTCAGGACATCACCCCATGATGTCATTGGTCCTTTCTGAGAAGGAAGGACCGACCAAAACCACAGCAGAACTCCTTCCCCTTGCTGCTGGTGTGCACGCGTGCGCACGCGCGTGTGTGTTTGTGTGTGCGTGTTTCTATGACTATGTACAACAGTCTGTGCTATGTGCTGTGTGTGTGTATATATATGTATATGAGATATATATGAGTTTATATACATGTAAGGGTATAAATTACACGATGTACACATTATGAGTATGTTTGAATAATCCTTGTTTTTAAAAAATCCATTTCTAGTGGTTTCAGGGATAACTGAATATTGGCAGCCAGGACTATGTTTACATATCTTGTTAGTCAATAAGCATTTATTAAGTGCTTACTGTAGGCCAGATACCGTTCTAAACACTGAAGAACCAAAGAAAGGCAAAAGACAGTCCTTGCTTCCCAGCAGGTCAGAGTCTAATGGGGGAGACAGGAGCCAAATGACTGTTTATGTATGAGACATAGACAGAGTAAATGAGAGGTGAGCTCAGAGAAAGGTACCAGTTGTGGCTGGGGGTCCAGGAAGGCCCCCTACAGAAGGTGGACGTGAGGGGAGCAGCCCGGGAGAAGGCCCGGATCCCACGTGGGGCAGGAATGAAAAGCCTCACGACTGTAGATTAGCATGTGTGGGCATATGTTTGTTTATGCGTGTGGATGGGCATGAAATGTTCGTGTTTATGTATGAGTGCCTGTATGTCTGGATTTGTGCATGAGGGTGGGTGTATATATGAGAGAGTGTGGGGGGCCATCTGTGTGAGTCCAAGATGGGGGGGAGAGGAGGCTGGGCAGTGAGCAGACTTCAAAGGGGCTCTGGTTGCTGCCTCGGGTGTCTCAGTAATGAGGCGCAGGAGGACAGGGGAGGTGGCAGCGCCCCCTTTGAAGTCTTCCTGTCCTGCTCCCCTGGGCTCCAGCGCTGGGGGGAATGGGGCATTGGCAGCTGAGCCAAGGAGGGGGACTGGGTCCTAGAGCACCCCGGCTCAGGTGTTGGGGGAAGGAAGAGGAGAGGGAGGGGGAATAAGGTGGGGGGGTCAGGGGAGTCTCAGCGCTGGGCTGGTCCAAGAAATCCTCCCTCCTGAGGCCCGGGCTCAAACAGGCTGGGTTCAATTCTGAGTCCTAAGAGAGGAGTAGATGGGAGTGTAGGACCATGGGATTTGGAGCTGGTGAAGACCTGTGGGAAGGCAGTGTGGTTGTAGGCTCAAATCTGGTGTGACCTTGGGCAATCACTCAGCCTCTCTGAGACTCAGTTTCCCTGAATGTAAAATGAAGAGGGTGGACTAATTGCCTTGTGGTGGCCCTTCCAGCATCCATCCCTTTCATCAGACAGATGAGGAAACTGAGGCCCAGAGGAGGAAATGACAGCCGATGCCACACCGCTAGCAAGACCCTACATCAAGAGAATTTGGAAGGGGACTTAGAGGGGGAGAACTAGGAGCAATGCAGAGAGAGGTGGATTTCAGTTTGATACAAGGAAAATCTTCCTAACGGTGAAAGTTGTCCAAAAGTCAAATGGGCTATCTCATGAGGTAGTGAGCTCCCCATCACTGGCGATATTCAAGCAGCCCAGAAGGTAAGCCATTCAGTGATGTTATAGAGGGATTCCAGCTCACATGGGGGTTGGACTAGATGAGCTGCCATGGTGGGTAGCAAGATAGATTTGGAATCTGGAGGACCTGGTTTCACATTCCACTGTTGTTGTGCAGTCATGTTTGACTCTTCATGACCCCGTTTGGGTCAAAGATACTGCAGTGGTTTGCCATTTCTTCTCCAGCTCATCTGACAGATGGGGAAACTGAGGCAAACAGGGTGAAGTGACTTGTCCAGGGTCACGCAGCTAGTGAGTTTGCCATTTCCTTCTCCAGCTCATTTTACAGATGAGGAAACTGAGGTAAACAGAGTTAAGTGACTTGCCCAAGGTCACATAATTAATTATTTAATGTCAATCCAGATTTGGACTCAGGTATTCCTGACTCCAGGCTTGGCCCTCTGTGCACTACGGCACCACCTAGCAGCCCTAAATATAAGTAATAGTTTTTTTTATTATTATTATTAATTAATCTTTTCCATCTCTTAGAGTGGGTCATTTGCCTCTCAATATTTCACTGGAGCATAATAAGCCAATAACTAAGGAAAGACAAAGTCGGATGGGGAGGGAGGGTTCCGTGCCCTGGGGGAGGAGAGAACAGGGCAGGATGGGGTTACAAGGAATTGAGTAGGTGGGAGAGAGAGAGTCTGAGCTCTGCCTGGGGCCTGCGTTGGAGCAGGATTTGGTGAGCTAATGAGCGCCAGTTTGGTGGTCTGGCCCGCTTAGAGTTTGGAGCCAGGAGACATTGGGTCCAAAGCCCAGCTCAGATTCTTACTAACTGTGTGATCTTGGGTGAGTCACCTCATTTCCTCTCCTATAAACTATGGGCAATAATAGCATCTACTCTCATGGTCGTTGGGAAGAGCTACATATGATGCACCCCCCTTAAAACCCTGTATCGGTGTCAGCATTTTTACTCTATAAAGAGCTTAGTGAAATGCCAGGCACATGGTAGGCACTAAAAGAAAGCTTGTTGATTATAAATTAGAGTGATTGCTACCTTAGGCAAAGCATGTTTCCTGAGCTGGACCACGTTGGACTTTATAACTCTTCTGTGTATTTGTAATTCCTGATTTGTGTTTATTCTGTGCCTTGACCACTTCACATTCCAGGAGTCAGTACACCGGAAGTCACAGTATGAAAAGATCTTGACCAGGGTATATGGGTAAATGCTTGACAACCAGCTCTCTGAAAAAGAAAATCTATCTATTATCTGCTTTTCAGTGTAAAATGAATTATTAACATTTTCTCCATCACCTCCTTAAGTCTAGACAAGCAGTGTAACAATAAATCAAACCCTGATTCTGAGCATTTGCCTATTTCTGAGGTGAAATTTCACAGTGAAAATTTAACGATCAGCTCTTGAGAGCTGGTTTAAGCTGGTTCCAGGATACCCTTGATCTTGACAGGCTCCAACATTGTGAGGAATGAATGTGAAATTTTGTAGAGATAAATGAAAACTTCTGAACTTGGGTCCAAAAAATCAACTTCATAAGTACAGAAGGGGGAAATGTGTTGTTACATAATGGGTTGTCTGAAAAAGATCTGGGGATTTTGGTTAACTGCAGATGCCATATGAGTCAATAGCATATTTATTGTTGCCAGAGGAAGTTCACTTTGTCATCTGCATGGAAAGGAGACAAGTCTTCCTCCCCTAAGTAGGCTACATCTTGAGTATCAGTTGGGTTTGAGGCACCACAATTTGAGAGGAAGACCAGCCACCAGGATGGCAAAGACCCCACGTGAGTTTGGGCCACAGAAGGAGTGGCTGAAGGGAAGTTGTCCTGGTCACACCTTGTCTGAAGGACCTTGATATGCCAGAGAATGTCCAGAGGAGGGAGACCTTCATGGTAAAGGGTCTTGAGTCCATGCCATATGAAGAATGAGAAGCCTGGGGACTGGTGGGTGTGGGTGCTAGCCTATTTTAAACAAGAGGGATTGGCTTTGTTCTACTTGGGCCAGAGGGCAGAACCAGAAGCTGCGGGTTGGAATTGCCAAGAGGCAAATTTAAAGGTTAAGTGACTTGTCCAGGGTCATACAGCTAGTAAGTGTCTGAAGCCAGATGAGTCTATGGTGCCACCTAGCTGCCCACCTAGTCCAACCCATACCTGAAAGGGAATCCTCACTGGAATATCCCCAACACGTGGTTATCCATATCCACTTGAAGACCTTCAAGGATGGGGAACTCCATCCTACACTGGGACAGCTCTTGACCCTTAAATTTGCCTCTCACTGCCCCCCTAATCTCAACTTTGCATCCCTGTGCCCAGGGTTGGCTAGATCGGAAGGAAGCTTGGTAGATCCCCTCATGGACATTTATCCCCATCTTACAGATGAGGAAACTGAGGCTCAGAAAGGTGAGCATCTGTTCAGAGTCAGCTAATCAATCAACAAGCATTTATAAGGCACCTACTATGGGCTGGCATTATGCTACATATACAAAAATGAAAACAAAAGCAATCCTTGCCCTCAGGGAGCTTACAGTGTCCAGAAAAGCCCATCACAAGTTGGCCCCAACATACTTTCCTAGTCTTATTCCACACGAGTTCCCTTTGCAAACTCTCCACTCAGTCAAATTGGACTTCTTGTTGTGCCTTTTGTGATGTTTCATTTCCCATCTCCTCACCTCTGCCCAGGCTGTCCCCCATACCTGGAATGCCATCCTTCCTCACCTCATAGATTCCTTCAGTACTCTACTCACTTCAAGTACTATTTCCAACATGAAGTCTTTCACACCCACTAGGGCATCCCCTTCAAAACGGTTTGCATTTAGTTTGTATGCACTTGTTTTTAGAAATAGTTCCACATAGGTATGCTTCTCCTCGAAGTCAAGGATTGTTTCACTTTTGTCATTGTTTGCCCAGTACATAGCACAGGGCCTGCATACAGCAGGCACTTAATTAATGATTGTTGCTTAATTGAAGTTCTTTCTACTATATCCTGCTGGAATCCTGGAGGAGTCCTTTGACCCAATCAAAGAAGAATATGAAGTGAGTTGGTTCCAATGTCAGGAGCTCTCCTTACCATTCTAGGTTGGCATTTCTATTTTTTTAAAAAATTTTTTTTAAATTTTTTTAAATTTATTTTTGACATGTTTGGTTTTCAGCATTGATTTTCACAGGCGTTTGAATTACAAATTTTCTCCCCATTTCCTCCCCC
>CM053622.1:771978975-772120697 GCA_028646595.1 Phalanger gymnotis
GGGCTGGGGCCCTGCTTCCCTCTGCCACTTTGTGGGTTCTGCAGCTCTAGAATTGGTTCAGAGCCATTGCTTTATAGGTTTTTGGAGGGACTTGGTGGGGAGCTCACGCCAGTCACTGTTTCCCAGCCGCCATCTTGGCTCCGCCCCTAGGTTGGCATTTCTAACCTCCAGGTCCTCATGTGACCTCACTTCCCAGAGAGAACCATAGGACTTGGGAGTAGGAAGGGACCTTCCAGATAAATGTTAGCCAAGAGCCTCATTTTATGGAGGAGAAACAGAGGCCACAGAAGGAAAGTGATCTGTCCAAGGTCACACGGCTGCCTAGCGGGAGAGCCTGGATTAGAACCCAGGTCTTCTGACGCCCATGCAAGAACCTGTCCCTGGTTGGTTTTCCATTTCGACATAAGGCACAGCCCTGGATGGGGAACTAGGACATGTGGCTTCTAGTCAGGCTCTGCCAGCAGCAGCTGTGTGACCTTGGACCAATCACCATCATCTCTGTTTCAGTTTCATCCTCTGTCATATGAGCCCCCTCCAGCTTGGTGTCTCTGGCTCCCAATCTTGGCCTGGAAGGGCTGGAGGGAGCTCAGCCTAAGGCTGCAGGAGAGGTTCAGGCCAGGCTGACTCCAGGGATAAAGTAGTGCATGGCTGGGCGGAGGGCGGGAAGGACAGCTGGTCTCCCAGGGAACTCCCGTCCTGAGGGAATTGTGTGGGCCGGGGTCATGGGGAGTGCATTGTGGAAATGAGGGCCCCAGGGAGCTAGGCCCAGGAAAGAGAGGAGGGAGGGGGGTGCTGGCACAGGGGCATCAAAGCGAGGGGGGTCACAAGGGTCTTTGGGAAGGGGTTACCATGGCAACCTCAAGGCCTCCGCAGGATGGAAAAGCACCAGCCTGTGAGAACGAGCTTTGTGGCAGGAACACGGATGGATGCCTGGCGTTTAGAAATAGGGATTTCAATGCACAGTGCTGTGAGCAGGGTCCATGGGTGGGAGATGCTCAGCACAGGGGCCCCAGAGACAGCTATGGGGCGCACAATAATGGGGAGTATTTGGGGAGAGGCTGTTTGTGAGCACACCACCCCTGCTGCACTTGAGGACCTAGAGGGTCACATGTGGCCTCAAGGCCGCAGGTTCCCTCACCCTCTCCCACTTGAGGACCTAGAAGGCCACATGTTGCCTCCAGGCCGCAGGTTCCCCACCCCTGCCACACTCGAGGACCTAGAAGGCCACATGTGGCCTCCAGGTTACAGGTTCCCCACCCCTGGGTTAGGGGAAGGGGCAAATGCTACCCTTGGAGCTTGAGAGTCTCAAGGATGAATCCAGACTCTGTAACCAAACCACTTAACCTCTGTGGAACTCAGTTCCCTCATTTGTAAAATGAGGAGCTTGAGTGAATTAAGTCTAAGGTCCCTCTCGGCTTTGACGTTCCGTGTTCTAAGGTCTATCGGCAAACTAATCAATCAACAAAGCATTTATTAAGCACCTTCTGTGGGCACTGTTCTAGGCTCTTGGAGATAGATACAAGTTGAAGAATGAATCAATCTTTACGCCCATGGAGTTTACAGGCTAATAGGGAAGACAAGGCCCCCTTTAGCTGTGACCTCCTGTGATTCTGGGGTCCCCCCCATTGGGAGTGAATCAGCCAGCGTCACCGTCACTTGTGAGGACAATTTGGCCCTCCCAACCTGGGAAGGAGGACATTTAATTCTCCCTTTTGGCCTCAGGTTCTGTCAACTCTGCCCCTTCTTGACCCGGCTCTGTTTCACTCCCTGACCCGCTGTCTCTGGGCTTGGAGCCTTTTCGCTGAAAGTGAGTTTCATTCCTGTCCAAGTTGCTTCCTGCCCCTGCCTTGTGCCCTAACCCTAAACATGGGGGACGTAGACTTTTGGAAAGTCGCTTGCCCATTCTGAGCCTCAGTTTCCCCATTTGTAAAATAAAGGACCAGATGACCTCTCATTTCCTTTCCAGTATAACCCCTGACCTTCTGCTTCCATCTTAATCTATTTTTTTTTCCTGAACTTACCAAATACAACAAGTGTTTCTGTGTGTGTAGCACAGGGCCTGGCACACAGTAGATGATTAATAGATGTTTACTAAGGGATGACATGTTGGAACAGAAGGAGAGGCTTGTACGTGAGACTGTGAATCTCTATTATGTGAAGTTTTCTTTTTAAAGCTACGGGAAATTAAGCATGGCACTCTCAAAGCCGCCTTGCTTTTCAGGGGTTCATATTGGTCTTTCTTTTCTTTCTTTTTTTGTGGGGGGGTTATGGGGAATCCCATCCTCAGCCTGTCTTTCCTTTTTCACTTTTCCTCATCAATTAAACCCCCCACCTCTAAGCCCGCACAAAAGTCTAAACCGTGTAACGATCCATGACCGTCTGATCCTCCCTTCGGCCTTAAACGCAAGTCTTAGGTCAGGATCTGCACACAGTGCAGACGGTCTTCAAATTAGATGTCCCGTACTTCTTGGACTCAGACCTGAGTTCAGATCTTCCTACTTAGTAGCCATGGAATTACAGGCAGATAACTTCGCCCCTCTGGGCTTCAGCTTCCTCCTCTGTAAAATGGGATTGATAATTCTTGTGCCACCTGCCTCACACAACGTTGTGAGGAAATTGTTTAAAGAGCCAGAGAAATGGGACCAGTTCTAACTACTAATGAACACGGACATTTACAGAGTGCTTTAGGGTTTGCAAAGCAATTTCCTACAGGGACCTGAAATCTAGGCCTTTATGTGTCCACCGCATTGCTCCTGCCCTCTGGGGCCAAGCAGAAGAAACTGCATCTCTCTTTCACATAATGGTGCTTCAAATAGTAGAAAATATACTCTCTCTCTCTCCTTCTCTCTCTTCTCTCTGTCTCTTCTCTGTCTCTCTGGTTTCTCTCTCAGTCTCTGGTTCTTTCTCTCTCTCTCTCTCTCTCTCTCTCTCTCTCTCTCTCTCTCTCTCTCTCTCTCTCTCTCTCTGTCTCCCTTTCGCTCTGTCTTTCTGTCTCTGTCTCCCTTTGTCTCTCTCCTCTGTCTCTGTTTCTCTCCCTCCCTTTCCCTTTCTCCTTTCTCTCCCTCTTTCCCTCTCTGTTTCTCTTTCTTTCTATCTTTCTGTCTCTGTCTCCCTTTCTCTCTCTTTCTCTGTCTCTCTCTCTCTCTTCATCCTCCCTTCCTCTCCCTGCCTTCTTCACTCTCTCCCCCTTCCCCCCACTCCCTTCCTCTCTACCCCTTCTCTTTCTTCCTCCCCCCCCTCTCTCTCTCTCTCTGTCTTTTTCATCTCTCTCTGTCACACACACACACACACACACACACACACACACACACACACACACACACACACACTCGTCTTTTCTTCCCCCCTCTCCCTTTGATGGATCCTGGCATCATCTGGTCTCCAGTCCTCTCCCCATCCTGGGCAGACTCCTCTGGATGAGCCAGCATCTTTCCCAAGGTCATTGAACGACGGAGCCGTAGAGCTGTTTGTCTTCTCGGTGGCCAGTTTGTCTCCAGAGATTGCTCCTGGGTGGGCTCTTGAGGTCAAAGGGCCCCTCTGAAGCCCCAAGCCTCCGCCCTGTACACACCCAGGGCAAAGTCCAATATCAGGTTTCCAAAAGGAAGCCTCTCCCCTTTTCTTCTGCCTGGGAAACTGGCCCCTTCCCATGTCCCACTAAAGAATCTACAAGTCGGCTCTGATCTTTCCCTAGAAATAGGCCCCTGGCCCTCTCTCTGCTCCCTCCCTCCGGCTCCCAAGCGTCTTAGGCCTTAATCCTTTATGTGTGTGCTCAGGACGTTTGGAGTCTCTCTAGGAGTGGGACGGGGGGGGGGGGGGGGGGGGGGGGGGGGGGGGCGGTGTGTGTGCATGGGAGAGGCTTTCTTCCAGGCCTGGCTCAGGGTCCGCTTCTTGGAGGGGCCTTTAGCATCCCTCCTATTCTTAGCACTCTCTCCCTCTAGAAATCACTCAGTAATAGTCTGTGTATACTGTGGATATATTTGCAGTCGCAAGTGAACACAAGGTTCCTGAGGACAAGGATTTGCTCGGTTTTGGTTTTGTATCCCAAGCACCCGGCACACAGTAGGTGCTTAAGAAATGTTTGATTGGTGAATTGAATAAGGGCTTGTGGAATTGAATTGACATAGGCTCTGACTGACTCCTAAACCTCTATACTCGAAAAAAGGACTAGACTTAAGATGGAGGAGACCTGGGTTTGAATTTGAGCTCTGACACTTAACTAGCTGTGCAACTTGGGGAAAATCTCTTTGCCTCTCTGGGCTTCAGTTTCCTTCTGTAAAATTAGAGAGTTGGACTCAATGACCTCTAAGATCTTGTTCAGCTCTAAATCTGTGATTATCTAGTCTAGTGATCCTTAACCTGGGGACCGTGGATTTGTTTTTAAAAATATTCTGATAACTGGAGTCAGGAAGACCTGAGTTCAGATCCTGCCCCAGATAGGTCCTAGCTCTATGGCCTTGGGCAAGTCACTTAACCTCAGTCTGTCTTGGTTTCCTCTACCTCCCACGGTTATTATAAGGATCAAATGAAATTTGATATTTATAATATAGTTATGTATTTATAGTACAATTATATTTAATATTTATAAAGTATTTTATAAACGATAAAGTGTTCCACAAAAATGCAAGCTACAGAGTGCTTTGCGAATCTTAAAGTGATATAGAAATGCTGGCTATTATTACTTTATTAAATTTATTTAAAATTTTCTGCATTATTAATTTTATGCAACCTCTGGAGAAGGAGTCCACAGGCTTCACCAGGCTGCCCAAGGGTTACATGGCACAAAAATGGTTTAGAACCTCTGCTGTAGTCCAGGACCTCTTATTTTACAGATGGGGAAACTGAGGCCCTGGAAGCGAAATAATTGGCCTAAAGTTTCAAGGCTAGCTCGGAGCAGATCTAAGATTCAAACGCAGGCCTTTGACCTCTAAGTTTGTTCCATACCTAAACAAGTTTTGTTGACTGTCTAGACTTAAGAAAGTGGTGGGGACAATGTTAACAATGCATATTAAGTGTAAAAGTGTGTCATGTGAAATTTTTTTGGGTGGAGAGCCAGTTGTTAAACATATACCAGCACACCCCTCTCTCGAGGTCAAGGTGATTTTCTTCCTGTTAAACAGAAACCGGCCTCTCTGTCTCTTTTGCTCATTGTGCCTAAGGATAGCAGTCACTAGAGATAGCATAGGGTTGCTAGGTGGCACCATGGTGCATAGAGTGCTGAGCCTGGAGTCCCAGCTGAGTGACCCTGGGCAAGTCACTGAACCCTGTTTGCCTCAGTTTCCTCATCTGTAAAATGAGCCGGAGAAGGAAATGGCAACCCCTCCTTGTTTCTCTGCCACCCCTCCCCACCTTGTTCAGGGGAACTCAGCCTGAAAGCTTAGTATCTCTGCCAACAAAACCCCAAATAGGGTCACGAAGAATCGGACTTGGCCGAAATGACTGAACAGCAAAAGAGGCAACCTAATCCTTCTTCCAAACGATAAGGGGGAAGGGAACAAGCATTCATATAGCACCTCCTGTGTGCTAGGCACTAATCTATGTGCTTTATAAATCTCACAATAACCTGGGGAGGTAGGTGCTATTATTATCCTCATTTTACAAATGAGGAAACTGAGTCAGACAGATGTTAAGTGACTTCCTCAAGGTCATGCTGTTTGTAAGTGTCTGAGGCCAGATTTGAACTCAGTTCTTCCTGACTTTAGGCTTGATGCTCTATTTATTGGGCCACCTTCAAATATCCTTGATATTGTCCAAATCCCAAAGAGATTTGGGATCTGCTGAACCCTGAGCAGGCTTGATGGCCCTTCAAATGCTCTTGGATGGCTATCGTGTCTTCCCAGAGTCTTCTTTGGACTGAGCGCTCCCAGGTCCTTTAGCTAATCCTCATATAACATTCACGCTCTCCAGTCTTTTCACTATCCTGCCCTTCATCGCAGCTTATCGATGAACCCAAAATTGAACACACCCCTCCAGGTATGCTCAGACCAGGGCGGGAGGCAGAGGGACCGTTACCCGCTGGGTTCTGGGCACTACACCTTTCTTAATGTAGCCTGAGTTGACCATTCAAACCCCAAACGCTCAGCCACAAAAAGTCGATTTGTTGCCCGATGGGAGCTGGGAATGTGTGGCCCATCCCAGACTCGGGATCACAGCATCTAGAGCAGGAAAGGGTCCTTTAGATATCATTTAGTTCAATCCACCCATTTTTCACACAGAGAAACTGAGGCCCAAAGGGGTCATAGAGGGAGTAGCAAATGGACTCCAATACAGGTTTCTTGCCTTCACACCCAATAGTCCTTCCGTTCTGTCATGTTGCTCTCATGAGAACTGCCTTTGGCATCTGTTGAGTAATCCTATGCAGACCTGCTTCTAAGCACGCACATCTTAAGGGTCATGAACTGCCTAGGGAGGATGTCAGTCAGGGAAGCCCACAGCTGTGGCTGGGCTGCAGGTTGAACAAACATCTGCCCCACTCCCTGCCCTCCTCACCCTGCGGTGTTTTGAAGAAGGCTGGGACAGAGCTGGATTGGCCTCTCCCTTCCAGCTTCAGATCTTTTACTGTGGTCCTGCTCCCCCACAGGTGACAGCCTATCGGGCAGGGAGACTCCTCATTTATTTTTAGATCTCACCCAATGACCAGTCCAGCGCTCTATACCCAGTAGGGAGCATGAACGATAATAACGGCAGCAAACGTTAACATGGTAATTGAAGGTTTGCAAAGTGCTTCACACGTATGGACCCTTACAACAGCCCCATGAGGCAGGGGCTGTTATTATCCCCATTGTACAGATGAGAAGACTGAGGCTGAGAGCAGTTAGGTGGTTTACCCAAGGCTACAACTGTGGGAGGCAGGGTGTGAAGCAGGTTTTCCTTACTCCAAGGCCAACACTCTAACTAGGATTCTACGGTATCTACCGACCTCAGAAAATATTTGAATAAATGAGAGAAACAAGGAGTTGATCCTTCCTGAAAGGTGGAAAACAGCTACTTCGACCCTGGCAGGTTTCCAAAGCTGCTTGTCTCACATCCACCCTGGGAGGCAGAGATTATACAGCTTTCATATTGGACATTGGGGGAAATGGAAATCAAGAAAGCCCAAGGTCAGACATGCAGATCTGAACCTCTCTGGGCCTCAGTTTCTCCATCTATAAAATGAAACCTAGATGGCCTTTGAGGATCCTTCCTGCTCTAGACTCAGGGTCCCTTGACTCCAGCTCCCTTCTGCCCATTGTACTAAGCTGTCAGGCTGGATTCCACTGAACAGGGTGGTGGCTGAGAGCCCCTAGAAGCTGCCTCTCACACCTCCCCTCTTCCCAGTGGGGTTGTTGTGGCTGCTACCTGGTAGGTATTTGATCTGATGATAAGTCCTGGGCTTTCTAGGGACCCTCAGTGACCTGATCACATTTCTCCCCCTTCCACATCTGGCTCGCCCTTCTCTGACTGCCCTGATCAGCCTGTCCAGCTCTCCAGGGAACTATTACAACTCAGCCACAGATAACAAATCCCCCCTAGGCCAGCTCTCTCCCCTTCGGCCAACTTTCTCAGACTCTGCCCCTGTCCATTAATGGGCGCCTAGGGAACGCGGCTTGGCTTCAGTATTAGCCCAAGCCCCCAAACCTAATTTGGTCTTAGGCTGTATTAAGGGAAGCATGATGTCCGTGGCGTGGGTGGGAGATGAGGTGGTGATGATCCATCTGGAGGGCTGTGTCCAGGACCAAGTAACGCACTCTAGCCAGGACATCAATAATGTTTCATTGTTGTAGGGAGGTCCTGCTGGGAAAATCCCTTCACCTATGCAGATTTGCTACTCATCTGTAACCCATGTTCTCACAAGGTTGCTCTGAAGCGATGAGAGGTGCCCAATGTCATAAAGCTAGTAGTAGAGAGAGTAAAGGCTTCGGGGTCCAAGGAGGGTTCAAATGCTACCTCTGACACTACCTGTGTGACTTTGGGTGAATAACTTAGTCTCTCTGGGCTCTGGTTCCCCATGTAAAATGCAGAAGTTGGACTAGATGGCCTCAGAGGGTCCTTCTAGCTCTAAATCTAGGATCCTACTGGTCAGAGGCAGGACTTTATTATCTTACTTATTTTTACTTATATGAGGACCCGGAGCCCCCAAGTTGCCTATCCCTTCCAGATTGTACATGTCTCATATGTACCCGGGCCTTTGCATTGGTTCTCCTATTAGAAAGTATTTTCCTTGAAAGCAGGGACTTTAAATGAGCATATATAAAACACCTACTGTGTGCCAAGCACCGTGCTAAGTGCTTTTAAAAATTAGTTTCTCATTTGATCCTCAAAACAACCTTTTGAGGAAACTGAGGCAGAGGGTAAGTGATTTGCCGAGGGTTGCAAAGCTAGTGAGTATCTGAGGCTGGATTCGAACTCAGGTTTTCCTAATTCTTAAGACTGGCTCTCCTACCCAATATGCCACAAGGCCTCTCAAGAACAGATGAAGAGATTCAAAGGAAGGCCACCAAGATGGGGAGGAGAACAGAAACGATGCTGTATCGCAAGACCTCGAGATGTTTATTTAGCCTGGAAAGGAGAAGGCCCAGGCCCCATAGAAAAGATGCCTTCAGGTATTTGAAGCACATGGAAGAAATGTGAGGTATTCTGCTTGGTTCCAGAGGGTGAATGTGGGAGAACTGGGGAGGGGGGATCTGTGGAGATATGGTCTTCAGAGGTGTAAGAAAAACCTTCCCAATGATGCCGTTTGGTCATGTCTGACTCTTTGTGACCCCATTTGGGGTTTTCTTGGCAGAGATACTGGAGAGGTTTGCCATTTCCTTCTCCAGCTCATTTTACAGCTGAGGAAACTGAGGCAAACAGGGTAAAGTGACTTGCCCAGGGTCACACAGCTAGTACGTGTCCGAGGCCAGATTTGAACTCAGGTCTTCCTGATTCCAGCCCTGATGCTCTATCCACTGCACCCCTAGCTGCCATTCTGAATTGTGGCAGGAGTATGGAGGTCCTGGGTTCCTTTTCTATAGTAGGGGGGTGACCATACCCATTCCACCTGCTTGCCAGAGTTGTGCTGAGGAAAGTCCTTGGACAAGTTCAGGGTATTAGAAGAATGTAAACTGTCATTATGCCCTTTGGGCCCGTGGTAGTACAGGAATATCGTCACCCATGCCACCTCTCTTGTGGGGCTGCTGAGAGAAAAAGCATTTCCAGACTGCAGCAGAAGGGAGGAGGAGGAGGAGGAAGAGGAGGAGGAGGAAGGCGATCCTAGGCGGCCCCTGGCACCCTCCTGCCCTCCCCAGCTGCCCTCGCCTCCATAGCGAACACAGGATGCTCTCAAACACAGCTTCTCCTCCCCATTCATATGGCGCTCACTGTAGCTTGGACTCTTATCACCCCTCCTCCAGACTACAGCAATCACCTGCCTCAGGTCTCTTCCCACCCCAGTCCATTCTCATCTCGATGGACAATTTTTTCCTTAAATCTAGGTCTGACCACATCAACTCCCCTCTGATGGGGAGCACCAACGTCTCCCAGCGATTACATCCAGGATCTAAAAGAAAGTCCTCTGTTGGCCGTGTAAGTTCTTCATAACCTGGTCCTAGCCTAGCTTGACAGCCTTCCTCCACCTTCCACCCCTCCTCATACTCTCCCTCCAACTGTACTGACCTGCCTATAGGAGCTCCAACACAATGCTAGGCCTCCCAACTCGAGATCTTTCCCCTGGATGTTCCCCAGGCCCTTCCCTCCTCATCCCTCCTGGCTGCCTTCAAGGTTCAGCTCCAAAGCTGCCTTCTACACGTGGCCTTTCCTGAGCCCCCGAGCTGCCTTCCCCTTCCAGATTGTATAAGTCTTATTTGTACCTGGGTCTTTGCATTGTTTCTCCTATTAGAAAGTATTTCCTTTGAAAGTAGGGATTTTATAAACCACAAAAATCTTTAGTTATATCCCTAGCACTGAGCACAAAGCTGGGCGCTTACTGGGTGCTTATTTTGGGTTTGTTGGCATTCTTTTATTATTATTATTGGTGAGCTCTGACATCCTGTGTTGTAAGGGCCCTCCCAGCCCTGATGTCCTGTGTTCTCAGGGCCCTCCCAGCTCTGCTGTTCTGTGTTCTAAGGCCCTCCCAGCTCTGCCATTCTGTCTCTTAAAGGGATACTTCTACTGTTCTCTACCCTGGTCAAAGCCCCTCTGGGGACATTTTATTCAGTTCTCAGCACCAGATTTTATGAAGGATTTAGAACCATGTTGGAGGCTGAGCAGGACTCCTGGTGGGCAGCTTGTAGACTCAGCTGACAGAGTTGGGGATGTCCTTAGAACCTGGACACGAGAAGGTCTGGGGGAAGGTGGTGGTTGACTTCCTGTATCTGTAGGTCTACCACAGGCATGAAGCATGCCTTGGTCTGCTTTAACGGGGGCACGGCTAAGATGGAAGAGTCAAAGTCAGAGGGAAGTGGAATCGGCCATAACAAGGAACATCGAACTGGCTCAAAGGCTGGCTGCCTTGGGAAGCAGGGTTCCTGATTGATCATTGGAGACTTCCGAGTGGTTGCAGCTGCTAGGATTATTGCACAGGTGTGGCTTGCTGTCACTGACTTCTGAGATTCTTCTGATTAGGAAGGGCATTTGGAGGCAATTAAAATAAAAATATGTTCCTCTAGACCAGGAGATATGACTTCTGGATTAGCTGTTGTTTTAAATTAACTATTTAAAAGTCTCCAAAATATGGCTCCCACTTACCTTTCCAGGCTTGTTTCCTATCATTGACCTTAACACACTCTTTGCTCCTGTTAGACTGGCCGACTAGCTGGTCCTTCTACATGATGCTTCCTCTCACCCTAGTGCTTCTGCACCGATGGTCCTTCCTAGCAGGAATGCACCCGAGTCCTGGAATCCCTAAAGCCCAGGTTGGAGGCCACCTCCTACGTGCAGGGCTTCCTGACCCTCCTCTATGCCCCATTCCCCAAGTTACTAGCATTTACTTAGTATGTTCTTGTATTTATTCACTGGTGTACCCATGGTGCATTCTCCAGGAGAATTGCCCTCTGGGGCTGGGACACTTTTTTTGGTCTTCGTGTCACTGGGGTTAGCATGATGCACTGTATATAGTAGGTGCTAAGTAAGTGTTGATTGAATTGAACTATGTCCCTGGTGATGTATGTGTGTGTGTGTGTGTGTGGGGTGTCTCACCAAGCTGGGCTTCTTCCTTCCTTCCTGGGACTGTAGTGATGACATCTGGACACCAGAGAGTGACCACATTAAGGCCAAATGGCACTGACTGGCATCTCCCATTAAGGGACAGAGGGAGGGAGGAAGAAACGGGGGTCACAGAAGTCAGTCTGTGCCTCGTCATGGGTGTCACCCTTTCCTTGAGCTGGCCGATGTCAGCCTGGCAGCTGAAGGCAAGTGCCAACTGTTGGGTTCTCATTGGGGCCCAAGGAATAGCTGCTGGGCTTATCTTGTGGGTGGCTGGGGGCAGCCAAAAAACCTACCAAGACACAATCTTTTAAAGGTGGCTACCTTGGGCACTTTGTGCCACATTGGACAAAATATCCTCTGGGAATGCCAGTGAATGTATAAACAGAAGGATGGGAGCCTGTCCAGGAGCCTATAAATGCTTGTTAATGGGTACTAGATATGTGATCATGGGAAAATCATGTCATCTGAGTCTGGTTCATCATTTATTAAGTGGGGATGATAATACTTACCTGAGAGTGGGGGAATGGGCTGGGGCTAACAAGCTTTTTCTTTTTTACCATCTGTTTCCTTTGCCCACACCTTTGCCCATGTTGTTCCCTATGCCAAGGATGCCCTCCCTCCCTTTGTCAGCCCATTAGATTTCTATCCTTTAAAATCCAATTCAAACGCTGCTCCTTCAGCAAACTTTCTCTAATCTGTCTTCTATTCCTTCCCAGGCTTAACGGAGTGTGTTTGCACCCCTGTAATGTACAGATGGTGTAGCATTGTGTATGAAAGTCCTCGAGGGCAGGAGCCAGTACTTAGCACAGCCCCTAACTCGTAGGAAGCACTGAATGAATGCTCATTGACTGATTGAACTGTGTTTCTGTCAGATCCTCCTCTTAGACAGGGAGCTCCTTGAGGGCAGGGACTAGAGCTTAGCTAATTTATGTGGTTTTCTCAATGCCTCTTTAGCACAGGGTCTTGCAATGTGCTGGGTGCCTAACCGATATTTGTTGAATCCAAATGAAGGAAGCCAACTTCAAGCAGGGGTGGCGGTGTTTCTCTGGGAAGGCAGGCTAAGCCCCTTGGCACAGCTAACCCACCCCAAGGTCCCTGGGGAATCTTCACAGTACACTTGGTACTTACATAGAACAGGGATCCGACATGTAACTAACGTGTTTATTCCAGTACCATTCACTATACTTGATTGTTCCATTGAAACATCTGCATTTGCTCGTGGGAGGGACTGAGACACAGCAGCACCTGTGTTCTGACCCATCCACCAAGGACAGCCCCCTTGGTCAAGCCATTCTCTCTTGGCCAACAGTCCGGTTTTAGAGCTGGGAGAGACACCAAATCTCCCCAGAGAAAGAAGCAGCTCGTTACCTGCAGAGTCTCTGTGGGACGGGGAAACCACTGAATGGGGTATCACAGTGAATGATTCAGGTCCTGGCCTCTGATACAGTATGGTCCAAACTCCTAGGGCACTTTCTCTCGGGGCCCTCTGCTATACTAAACTAGGTTTGCTTCTCTCAGAGCAGTCAAAGACAATGCTGGTGGCTCTGCTGGACCTTTTCTCTTTGGGGGCTGGTCCGAGAACACTGAATATCAGGATTAGTGACTATATTTTGCTTGTCAGTCCCGGGTACTTCTTGCTTCCCTATACTTACTTCACCTTCTAATTTCCAAATAGATGGGACTGGCATTGACCTAACTTCTTTTTCCCATCCAAGGGCATCTGTTTAAGGGTTGTAAACTTGGGACGTAGAATGATTCCTCTCTCCATCCCATGCCTACCTGCCTGTATGTCTGCCTGCCTTCCCACAAGTTCTGCTCAGCCCTGGAGCGGCCTTTGCTTTGGTGAGATGGGAAGACAGGGGGGATGGGAACCCTACGGGGTAGTGGAAATCATATGTTAAAAAAATCAGGAAGTGGGCATATAAAATCTTGCCCTTGGTATATTGCCTAGTCAATAAGTGTAAATGTCCTCCTGCCAGGAGAAGGACCGAGTCCTTAAGAGATAGAAACGTCAAAGTGTTACTTCATTGTCATTTAAAAAAAAACCCCGACAAAACAACCCCAACCCCACAAAATTGGTGTAAACAAACCAAGCAACAGGACAAATCTTCCCCGATGGCAATCATAGCCAACGCTTTAGCACCAGTCACCGATCTGCTTGCTCCCGAGCCTTGGGAGAGCCCGAAGAGAAGGAAGAGGTCGTTGGCACATGGTGAAGACCCAACTCCAAATTTTGTGCATGTGATATGTATGAGAAGGTGGTGCCACTGTAGGGTGTACGGAGATGCCCAGGCAAAGGTGGCTCTCACAAAAGCTGTCTTTTGCAAGAACTGGGCCACAGCTTGTGGACAGGTGTCTTCCCCCTTCTTGTGGGGAGTGGAGGGCTGTGCCCATCAGCCCCCTGCAAAAACAAACAAAAAGTCTTTCTCTCATTCTCTCTTTTTTTGTTTTCCTTTTCAGTTTGTTAAAATCTTCAAACCTGAAGAATTTATCAGTTTGAGTTGGGGCAGGTCTATTTTGGGGGAGTGGTTCCTCAGGCCCCCTGGGCCACCTGCCCACATCAGCGTCCCCGAGAGGAAACTGAGGCCTCAGGGAGGATTGGCTGTCAAGTGATGCTAGGGATAGCAGCCTTCTGAGGGAGAAGAGGAGGGCCAGTCTTCTCTTCACATTCATCTTCCTGAAAGTACCCCTCTCCTTCTGGTCTTGGTCAAACAGTACTGGCATCGTTCTCTTTCTTAGAGGGAGATGAAGAAACGGCTTTTGGTCTCAGACTGGAAAAAAAAAACCTAAAAGAGCCCTTTTCAAGACTGTCTTTGCTGTTCTTTATTCATTATTTGTCCTTTAAAAATAGTTTTCATATGGTTTTCCTCAAAATATCTTTTTCCCATTCCCTTTTTCTTTCTTTTCCCATTTCTTAAATTGTTGGCGTTTCTGATGACTTTTCTCTGCTGGAGTGGTTCCACCTGTTGCCACTGTCCTCAGAGCAGGTGGGTGACTCTGTGGTTGGATGTAGGATGCTCAAAAACTGGGACCGGGGCACACAGAGGCAAAGGGGAGCAGGGCCGTGAGGAAGAGGAGAGTGACACTGGGAGGAAGGTCAAACTTCCACCGACTGGATCTGGTTCATTTGCGCTCGCATCACCTGAATACTGTTCAGAATTTTCTTTTGATGACCAGCTAGAGTGACGCCCACACGAAGAATGTCCCTTTGGGGAAGAAACATAAATACACGCGTGTTGGATAAAGGAGCCAGAAGGCTAAAATATGACGGCCCACCTTTAGAAGGAAGACTTCCCTCACTCCGAGTGTAGCCTCGGAAGCCTCTCCCTGCTCTGAACTTGTAAGCCCTTCTTCTCTGGACTTTTAAGTTGACCATTAATCATGTCTGGAGCTTGTGGGAATGAGTGAAGAACACAGCTCACAGATGGAAATGACCCTGGTGGGACCTGCTGGCTCGTATGCGACCGCCAGTGTCTGCAGGAGTGTTTCCTCTCCAGAAGGAGAGAGCCGATGAGAGGGAGAGGAATCATAGCTTCTCAGGTTTGCAAGGGATCTCTAACCTGTACCCGAGCCAGATTTCCTAGACTCTCTTCAAGATTCCCTCCAAACGATCAAGCAGCCCAAGTCCAGAGACCTCCAGCCTTCTGAGACAGCCCCTTTGGCTTGGAGAGCTCTCGTTGCTAAAAGTTAATTCTCTCTCTGCAAAGCCCCTCCCATTCTGCCCTGCTCCTAGTTCTGGCTTCTGGGGGACCAAGCAAGACAGGCTGCTCTACCTTCCACAGGACAGCCCTCCAAATACTTGAAGACGCTCCTCACGTCCCTCCCAGTTCTTGTCTCTCCAAGGCTAAACACTGACAATTCTTTCAGCTGATCCTCGTATGGTCTGATCTCTGGGTCCCTCACTAGCCTGGCTGCCAGTTTTTGGAGTCTTCCAATTTAAGGCTTTGTTTTTGTTGCTGAGTTGTTTTTATTTTTAAGTCATGTCTGACCCTCTGTGACCCCATTTGGAGTTTTCTTGGCAAAGATACTGGAGTGGTTTGCCATTTCCTCCTCCAGCTCATTTTACACATGGGGAAACTGAGGCAAACAGGGTTAAGTGACTTGCCCAGGGTCACACAACTAGTTAGTGTCTGAGGCTGGATTTGAACTCAGGAGGATGGGTCTTCCTAACTCCAGGTCTTGCACTCTCTATGCACTATGGTGCCCCCTAGCCGCCTTTAAGGCTCTACTACAGCTGAAAGATTGTTGGATTTGCAATCAGGAGATAACTGGATTTAAATCCCACTTCTGACATGTACTAGTTTTGTAACTATGGGTGACTTCTCATCTGTGAAACAGGGATAATAACGCCCGTAGAGCAGCTAGGTGGCACAGTAGATAAAAGTACTGGAGTTAGGAAGACTTGAGTTCAAATTCTGCCTCAGACACTAGTTATATGACCCTGGGTTAGTCACTGTAACGCCACCTAGCCTCAGTTTCCTCATCTGTAAAATGGAGTTAACAACAGCACCTACCTTTCAGGCTTAGAGAGTATTTGTAAAACACTGCAGACTTACAGCACTGTCTCAATGCTAGCTATTGTGACTGTGGTGGTAGCTAATGCCCTTCCTGAGATGAGAACAATTCTAGTAACTGTCCACACTTATTTAACGCTTTACAGTTTGCAAGTACTTTCCATCTATGACCTTATTTGGGAAGGCAGTAGGAGCTCCAGTGTTACCTAATGCTTGTGTTATTGTTTGACTCTTCCTGTGGTTCTGTCTTAGCTCCCTAATGAGAAACCGAGCTCCCTGGGGGAGAGGAGCTGTGCCTTGTACTTTTTTTGTATCCTCCTACCTTTGGGCACACGGTAGGTGTTTCATAAGTATTTGCCCGTTCCATCGCATCGATTATTCGACAATGATTTCCTCTGGGGCCTCCGGCTTACTACAACATGCCTGGGCTGTCAGGATGAGGTGGGATTAGGGGTAGACAAGGCAGGCAGCTTGCCTAGGGCACAACACCTGGAGAGGTGTGAGGAGGGCCGCTTTTTAATATGACTTTTTCTAATTCCTTTAATACCAAGAAAAGTTGTTCTCCACGGCTCAGGTGTATTGATTCTGTGATCTGTCGGATTGCATGGGTTATGGGAAGGGCTCAAAGCTGGTCATAAATAATTTTCATTCCTTGCCTTGGGTGTAGAAACACCTTGTTCTTGTTTTGTGGTTGGATGACTTGCGCCCCTGCTGGGCCTCCAGACCCTGGAATAGCTTCCCCCTCCTTCCTGGACCCCCAAGCCCTGTCTCATACCTTCCCTTTTTCTGCCCCGGCTTCCTCGGCCTCCCATAAGTACCACTTACTCGGCTCCGGGGAGCTTTGAGATCCAACCTCTCCTCCTTGCTACAGATTGCTTTCTACATGAGGAGAGTAAATGCCTCATCAGACACTCTCAGGTACATGTTAGCTACTGGGGCCTGGGGCCAGATCTCCTCACAGTCAATTTCCCTTTGTGATCTAGCCATGTTTCTGGCTCACTCCTGAAACCTGCAGACAGACGGACGGAGGCATACTATCTCCCCAGAGATCTCCACTCTTAGCTAACACAGAAAGCACTGATCCCCAGACCTCTGTGTTTGAATCTGATGAAGACAACAAACGGGGAACCACAGAAACTCCTGTGCAAGGTAATGAAGGAAAGGACTGTTAGTGTCACCCTCTTCAAACTGCCTCTTGTCTAGTTTAGATCTATTCTGTCCAGGTATATAGGTTATCTCCCCTGACAGAATGGAAGTTCCTTGAGGAACTTTTTGTTTCTGTATCCCCAGCTCCTGGCACATGGTAGGTAGGCACTTAAATGCTCTTTGATTAATGGGAAGCTGTCCTGAGCTACTAGCCTCCCCCAGTCTGCCACCTACGAGACAGACCTAAGTAAGTAGTGACTTGGCTACGTGGCCAGTGAGAGCTTGGCCCTCTTCAGTTAACTCTTCCACCACCCGGATTGGAAGCAGGCGCCTTCTCAGCCGGCTGGCACCTTCTCCTTAGCTGGCTGGCACCCTCCTCACCAAGGCTAGTGGGGAGAGCAGGCCTATAGGGCTGAGCTTGTCATTGCTTCTGACCTGGGAGGGAGCTGGCAAGGAAACCGACTGGCCCGGCGGGGGAGGTGAGGGCAGCCTGGGCGGGCTAGACACTTACTCCATCATCATCTGGGAGACAACATCGAAGGATGTGAAGCCGGCGTTGGCGAAGCTCTCCTTGTACTGGCCCATCTTGATGGCCTCCAGCCACTCGTCCACCGTGTTAAAGCTGGTGTAGTCGGGGACCGTGCGATCCAGCAAGGGGAGGTTGATCCTGAGAGAGGGTCAGATACGGTAAGTGCGAGGTTTGGGTGTGCATGTGTGTCTATGCATGGGAGAATGCATGTGCATATATACATGCACATGAACACACATGTAGAAGTGTGTGTATCCACATGTATATGTGCACATGTGTATATATGCATGTATAAAATGCAGATGTATCTAGGTATGTATGTATATGTACAAGTGTATTGTATATGCGTATAATGCATACAATGTATATAATGTGTATGTGTGTATGCACGTGGGAAGGCATGTATCCATATATTTATGTATATGTGCATTGTGTATATGTACATAGAATGTTTGTGTGTGTGCATGTGTGTGCGTGTGTGCGCGTGTGCTACAGGTCAGAGGAGGGTAGGGTCTGCTGGGGTCATTTGGAAGCATAGAGGGGCCTGGACAAGTACCTCAATAGTGATTTAAGCTGAAAAGAGAGAGCATAAAAAACTTTAGATCTGTGAAAGACGTGTGTGGTGGGGGGTGGGGGTGGGAGAGGAGAGAAGGGCAAAAGGGGTGGGTCAGTTTTCCAACAAGAAATGAGGGAGACAAAAGAGGTCCTGGGTCTAGCGGGAAGAGACTGGGATTTTAACTCAGAATCTGGCTTCTGAATCTCTCTTTGACCTGTGTGACCCTGGGCAGGCGACTCACCCTCTCTGGGCTGGAGTTCCCTGCCCAGTCACAACCTGAGTCAGCTTCCATTTTTCATTGATGGGTGAAAAGAAGGAAAGTGGGAGGGGCAGTGGGTGGAGGCTTAAACTTGGAGTCAGCAGGATCTGAGTTCCAATCCTGCCTTGGACCCTGGCTAAGTCACTTAGAACTCTCTAGGCCTTCACGGGAAGATGAGGACAAGAGCAGCATCCACTTCACAGGTGGCTGTCAGGTGAGATAATGCACTCTGCTCCCAGCTCTGAGAGTCTGCGGTTATTGAGGGGACAGGGGTTGTTTTCAGGAATCCTCTAACCCTGAGTCATCCTCTTTCAGCACTTGTGGAAATTTATCACCCTCGATGGGGACTCCAAGCCACTGATTTTCAGGAAAGTCTGAGGCATCTGGAGGACACAGATCATGTTGTTCTCCTTCTTGGGCTCCTTCAAAGTTGGGCCCATAGTGGGCTCAAGAACTATGCGTCAAAATTGAATAACACCATCCTGAGCCAAACACTCCCTTCCCTTGTCTTTCTCAATGATGGGGAAAGATCCGGTGGGGTGGGAGGACTTTTATGGCCTGGGCAAATCGATATTGGTTTTAGGTCATTAGACTAAACAGACAGCTGTGAACTAGAGGACAGAATACTGACCTGGGGGTCTTCTGGGGGAAAGCAAAAACAGCTTAGAATCGAAACATCGAGAGTTGGAAAGGACATTAGAACAGAAAATGTTAGAGCTAGAAATGATCTTAAACCACAGAGTGTCAGAAGTGGAAGGGCTCTTGGGCCATAGAACGTCAGAGCTAAAAGGGGCCTTAGAACACTTGGAACATAGTCTGTCAGAGCTAGAAGGGATCTGAGAACACTCAATGTCAGAACTGGGAGGGAACCTGTGAACACAGAAAGTTAGGGTTGGGAAGGATCTTAGAAGACAGAATGTTGAAGCTGGGGAGGACCTTAGAACAAAGAAAGTTAGAGCTGGGAGAGACCTTAGAACACAAGATGTCGGAACTGGGAGTAAGCTTAGAACACAGAATGTCAGAACTGAGAGGGTCCATAGAACAGGGAATGTCAAAGCAAGGCAGAATCTTAGAACACAGATTGTCAGAGCTGAGAAAGTCCTTAGAACACAAGATGTCAGAACTGGGAGTGAGCTTAGAACACAGAATGTCAGAGCTGGGAGGGTCCTTAGAACACAAGATGTCAGAACTGGGAGTGAGCTTAGAACACAGAATGTCAGAGCTGGGAGGGTCCTTGGAACAGAGAATGTCAAAGCAGGGCAGAACCTCAGAACACAAGAGTCAGAGCTGGAAGGGGCCTTTGGACAACAAATGTCAAAAGTGGGAGACACTTTAAAACACAAAATACCAGAGCTAGAAAAAAAAACTTCAAGGTCTTCTGACACCATCCCCTCATTTCGAGAAATGGAGGCCCAGAGAGGAAGAATCTGATTACAGTTATCTAGTCCAGCCCCCTGTTTGAAACTTGATCTGCCTATCCCACATCCTCAACAGGTACCCATCTGACCTTTGACCTCAAGTGCCAGGGAATACTCCACTTCTCCACCGTAATGTTGGACAGCTCTGATTTTTAGGAAACTCTTCCTCAATATCAGAAGAGTCTCTATTTTCAATATCTGGAAAACTATATTATATATAATTGGAGATATATAGCTATGCATATGTATATATCCCCATAATATGGAGATGTAATAATTCTATATGTGACCTATAGAATAATACTAATAATCTGATATGCGATCCATAATTGCATTTCTCTGCAATCCTACGTATTTTACTTTATTCCTTTAAAAACATTATTCTAAGGGATTAGGCTTCACCACACTGTCCAAAGGGTCTGGGACACAAAAAACGTGAAGGACCCTTGTGCTACACTGGGCTGAAATGTGCCTGTGGGGTGGTGTGGAAGCCATACCCAGAAGAGAGGGGCGCCATGGCTTTGAGGCTGTTGGGGTTTCGAATCATTTTGTCCAGTGTGTTCACGATCTGCCCAAACTTGGGTCGGTGGTTCCGGTCCTTCTGCCAACAGTCCAGCATGAGCTGGTGCAGGGCATTGGGGCAGTCCATGGGAGGAGGCAGCCGGTAGTCTTGCTCTATGGCGTTGATTACCTGAAAGACAACAAAAGAGATAATGATGATGGCAATGTTGATGATCATAACAATCTCTTATTGCTTTAAGGCACCTTACAGCACTTCCCTCACAACGATCTTAAGAGGTGACTCTTACAAGTATTATTGACTCCATTCTACAGATAGGGAAACTGAGGGTATGAAGACAGAAGTTTGATAGTTTCTGACCTCAAGAAGCTTACAATCTTTTGGAGTATGGATGAGAAATGGGAACAGGATAGTACCAGCTGCTTCATGGTCCCACACATGGGATAATTGGGAATACTCTACTATTTGCTATGATTCTAGAAATTCTAGTTATAGGAATAAGAGAAGAAAAAGAAAATGTACCCAGAAAAGTATCAATATTAATTGATTATTACCGGGCCCCTTCTATCTTCTAAAATAGAATCTAAACCTCTTGGCCTGGCATTTAAGGATCCCCACAATCTGGTTTCAACTTAATTTTCCATCCTTATTTCTCACCGCTCCTCTTCACCCACTTATAGGTCCAAGTTAGAAGAGACTACAAAGGTCTTCTTATTCTTCCCCCTTATTTTACTGATGAGGAAGCCGAGACCCAGGGTGGTCTGTGTTCTAAGGGCCTTCCCAGTCCTGACAGTGTCCTAAAGTGCTTTCCATTTCTAATATGGATGTTAATTTCCCATAGACTACAATTACATGAGTACCAGAATTTGGGGATGGAGTGGGGATTTGGTTGAATCCTCCCTCTACTTGCTACTGTGCAACTTTGAGCAAGTCAGAGCCCAGGTTCAGGGCCTCAGCTTCTTTCTCTGTAAAATAGAGACTTTGGATTATATGAGCCTTTATGGTCCCTTCTATAAGCCTATGTTAATGAGCCTAGGATTATAAGTTTCTTGGGGCCAAACACCAGGCATTATATTTCTTTTGCCCATCCCAGAGGACAGAACAGAGTCGATGATGCAGCAGGTTCTCACCCAATTTCTAATCATTGTTTGACTACCTACTCCAAATCCTCATTTGGAAGGAGGGCTCTGCCATTTACAAGAACAGAGACCTGTCAGTGCAGACGCTATTAGGTAACTTAGGGGCAGATGTGGGGCTGCGTCCCAGAAACAGCCAGCATCTGGTAGATACCTGTTAGGGGGCTGGGGCCAGGGGCTTTCAACAGGTATCATCTCCCACACTGTGGTATCTGGACCAGCCCCATGACTTCGGTCTTCTCCCTCCCTCCAAGAAATTACTGCAGTTAGGAAAAAAAAATGTGGGCTCTTTCTTCTGTTGGGTGTTTTGGCAAAAGATCTTGCTTATTTCAAAGGCTCTGTTTCTGTTCCCTTGAAAACTTACGTCCTGATTGGTCATGTCCCAGTACGGCCTCTCTCCATAAGACATTACTTCCCACATGACTATTCCATAACTCCACACATCACTGGCAGATGTGAATTTCCTATATTGGATGGCTTCTGGAGCTGTCCAGCGTATTGGGATCTTCCCACCCTGGGGAGAGAGAAAGAAGGAATCACAGATGTACAGATCCGTAGAGCCAGAAGGGTCCTAAGTGGCCTTCAATCCAACTCAGAACCAAAAAAGAATGCAGTATATTAAACTATGCTATGCTATATAACATTATATAATGTAATATATTTAATATATTATCTACTATAATATAACTGACGTGGCCAGCCTGTCTATTTGAAGACCTCCAACAAGGGAGAACCCACTATATTCCCTGCTGTCTCCATTTCACTTCTGGCAGCTCTCAAGGTTAGGAAATTTTTCCTGACTTCAAGCCTAAATTAGCTTCTTTACAGCTTTCACTCACTGTTCTTGAATCTGCCTCCTGGGGCCAGACAGGCCCCATACATCCTTCTTTCACATGACAACCTTTCTAATACTTGAAAATAGCTCTCCTATCTCCCCTGAGTCTCCTCTTCTCTAGGGTAAACATCCCTGGTTCCTTTAAATGGTCCTCTTACTGCACAAGCTTTCACCATCCTGTGTGACCTATTGGGGATAAGTTTGAACTTTAGTAGACTGAGAAAGGGCCAGGAAAGAATACAGGGTTTCTGAGGAGCTCCTTCTAGGCCTTCTCTGGGCTCATGTCCTTTTTATGGACACCATGTTTTCTTCTTCCTCTTTCTTTCTTCTTTCCTTCCTTCCTTTTCTTTCTCTTTCTTTCTTTTTCTTCCTTTTTCCTTCCTTTTTTTCCCTCCCTCCCACCTTTCCTCCTTTCTTTCCTTCCTTCCTTCCTTCCTTCCTTTTCTTTCTTTCTTTCTTTCTTTCTTTCTTTCTTTCTTTCTTTCTTTCTTTCTTTCTTTCTTTCTTTCTTTCTTCCTTCCTTCCTTCCTTCCTTCCTTCCTTCCTTCCTTCCTTCTTGTCCTCCCCCTCCTCCTCCTCCTCCTTCTTCTCCTCATCTTCCTCCTCCTCATTAGTAGCCATGGGGCTAATTCTTATTGAGCTTGCAATCTACGAAAACTTATAAACACACCTTCCTTATGCTACTCAAGTACAGTTGATTTTTTTTAAAAACTAAAGTTAAAGACTTTAAATTTTATCCCTATTACATTTTATTTTATTAGATTCAGTCCATTTTTCCAGTCTCTTAAGAGTTTTTTAGATCTTAATTCTGGCATAGTCTTGCATGCAGCAGATGCACAACAAATGCTTACTGAATGGAATCCATTGTATTGTTAGCTTTGTTTGGTCTTCAAATTCAATAAACATACTATCTATGTATTCATTCAGGTCATTGATAAAAATGTTACCCCTCCACAGTGGAGGGTACTGGGGAATATGTTCTAATGGTCTATATTCTAAGTTCCCTTCAAGTTCTGATTTTCAATGTTCTAAGGACACACATAGCTCAGATACTCTAGTTTCTTTGGCCCTCCCAGCAAGGCCATTCTATCTCCTCTCATCATGGATGTAATCTGTCATCATGTCTATCCCAGGATGGACATTCTTTACTTTGAGGTCCCTTCTAGATCTACGTTCTACGTTCTAGGATCATTTTCAGCTCTGAAATGTTACCGTCTAAGATCAGCTCCAGTTCTGACATCCTATAATCAGAAGTTCCTCCCATTTATGACAGTCCATGATCCCTCTGTCTGGGTTACAAGATTTTCAACTGTACTCAAGGTCTAGGAAACTTGGAAACCTGAGGACTCTTCGAGTCACTCTGAGACATATTTTCTGAGGGCCATGAATAGGACTCACGCATGTTTGCTTGACATTTGGGGGTCAATCTTACTTTTTGGATCTCATTTTCCAGTCTCTAAAATCAACAACCAAAGTAATAATAGTTGACTTTATCCTCCATCCTGCAATGGATGCGGCATAGGCTAAAAGCAGGGATAGCGGTCTGGGAAGGCCCTGCTATTCCAAGGGCCGCTAGGTTCAGTGAACTAGGCCATTTCCACTAAACTCTAAGGCTGAGTGGTGGTCAAGGTAGTGGTGGTGGTTTGACCCACTTCGTACATAGTGCCTTCTCTGACTCCCTGAGAGTACTTTTGCTGTATCTGCTAAGTGTGAAGATGACTTCAATTTTAACTTCAAAATTGGGGGGTAAGCCCTCCTTAGGTTTATGGAACAATGAGAAACTTGGTCCAGTGAGTTTTTTTCCCTGCCTCTCTGGTATTGTTACCCCAGGCTTTGCTAGCTTGCACATCCCTCTTCAAAGGACTGCCCTTTCTCTTTGCATTAGTTACCAGGGCACTTGTGTAGGTGGGGTCTGAGGTGTCATCTTCCAGGAAGCGTGAGAGTCCAAAGTCAGACACCTTGCAGACCAAGTTGCTATTGACCAGGATGTTTCGGGCAGCCAAGTCTCGATGCACATAGTTCATGTCTGCCAGGTACTTCATGCCTGCAGCAATGCCCCGGAGCATGCCTACCAGCTGGATAACTGTGAATTGCCCATCATTTTGCTTCAGGAAAAACCAGAGACAAAAGCAGAATAAGAAAGGTATTAATCATGGGCCAGGATGTACAGAATCTTATTGTCAGAAGAGACTTTCTAGAAATACAACAAGCCTTTAGAGGACTAGTTCAACCCATTCCTGAAGGAGGAACCCCCTCTAGAAAATCCCCAACAGTATCTCCAGCCTCTACTTGCAGACCTTCCCAGACAGGGAGCTCACTACCAACAAAATCTAATCAACTGTTGAACAGATTAATTAGGATGTGTGTCCTCAAACTGAGTAAAAATTTGTTTTGTTGTTTCTTCTACCACCCCCTAGCACTCTCTCACCAGCCTAAAGTATGTACAAGAACCACCTTACGATATTCCTGCACAGCTGACTGTCTCCACAGGACTTTCTTTACCATATCCTGTAACAACACTTAAAAACTGCCTAGGGTTGTTACCTGAGATCAATATCTATCTATCTATCTATCTATCTATCTATCTATCTATCTATCTATCTATCTATCTATCCACACCCACACACACACACATATATGAATGACATCCTGTGTTCTAAGGGCCTTCCCAGCTCTGACATCCTGTGTTCTAAGGGCCCTCCCAGCTCTGACATCCTCTGTTCTAAGGGCCATCCCAGCTCTGACATCTCATGTTCTAAGGGCCCTCCCAGCTCTGACATTCTCAGTTCTAAGACCCTTCCAAGTTCTGACATTCTATGTTCTAAGGGCCTTTCCACCTCTTTGCACCCTTTAAAAAAAGCACCCTATTAGAATGTAAACCCCTAGAAACAGGGACTTTCTTCTTCTAGCCTGTTGATGTCTCTTCATTTCAGTCATGCCTGATTCTCTGTGACCCCAGGTGGGGTTTTCTTGGCAAGGAAACTGGAGAGTTTGCCATTTCTTTCTCCAGCTCATTTGACAGATGAGGAAACTGAGACAAGCAGGGTCAAGTGACTTGCCCAGGATTACACAGCTTGTGTCTGAGGCTGGATTTGAATTCAGACTCTCCTCACTCCAGGATAGATGCTCTATCCACTGAGCAACCTATCTGCCCTTCTTCCAGTAAAGTCAACTTAACAATTCAAATGTGCCACTGTTCCTGAATGGGGGTGCCCATGTACTTCTCAGTGGCCTCACACCACATCCAGATAGCCTTTTTTGGACCAAAATGCCCCATCCTGGGCACCACTCCACTAAGAAGTCTGTTATATCTCCCATTAGAAGGTAAGCTCTTGAAGGCTGGGGCTGTCTTTGCTTTGTTATGTGGAGATGGAGGAAACAGGCGCAGGGAGGTTTAAGGGACTTGCTGGCATCATCTGTTAGGAGCCCAAGTTTTTTTGCTTATTTTTTTTTAACTACAAATTCACAATCTGCTCCTGTTTCAGTGTCTGATCATACCTGCTACAGCCAAAGTAATGAAGACCTAGGGAGGGCACACCTGGACTTTTGCCCCAGGGCCTTCATGTTAGCAGGCTTTGGGCCCTCTAATAAGTGGCTTTCTCCAGCGCAGAAACAAAGGAGTTTAGCACCTAGTGGGTGAGAATAATTAGTCAAAATAGCAAACTACCAGACCTGTGCACTGTGAATAATCTGTGAGTCACTATCTAATTAACTCTCCCTCTGGCTCAAATGAATTTCTCCTAATTGCTTCTGGTATTATTTTCTCAGCTTGGATTACAAAGTGGGTTTCAGGGTAGTCTGATGCCCTGAGGATTCTTTGAGCCACTTGCCCCGGGGCCAAAATAGCTAGTTATGGCTCTGTCCCCTGAGGCCCTCCTGTGAGCTCTCTGCTCCAGGAAGAGCAGTGTCTTCACTGTCCTTCAAACACACCAGACGGACCCACAGCTTTGCTCACATCCTTTCCTCTGGTATGGAATACCTTCCTTGTCCCTGCTCACTTAGCAGAGTCATGTTTGTCTTTCAAGGCCCAACTGAAGCCCTCTTTCCTTGAAACTTTCATCCAAAGGTACCTCTCCCTTTTTAAAACTCTCGCAGCACTGATGGTATCACCAGAATGGCACTTAGCTTACACTGTCACAATTAGTGGCTGTTACTCACCTTCTTTGTATACATGACATCCCAAGTTCTAAGGGCCCTCCCAGCTCTGCCATTCTATGTTCTAAGGGCCCTCCCAGCTCTGCCATTCTGTGTTCTAAGGGCCCTCCCAGCTCTGCCATTCTGTGTTCTAAGGGCCCTCCCAGCTCTGCCATTCTATGTTCTAAGGGCCCTCCCAGCTCTGCCATCCTGTGTTCTAAGGCCCCTCCTAGCTCTGACATCCCAAGTTCTAAGGGCCCTCCCAGCTCTGCCATCCTGTGTTCTGAGGACCCTTCCAACTCTAATATTCTATGATCTAAAGTCCTTTCTGATAAAATTTGAAGGCATTTCAGCTGTAAGCCTGAGTGGAAGAGAGCTCACAGCTTCCTACAGTTGTGAACAACAGCCCTCGTACCCCTTTCCCCCAATGTCCTGACACTAGTCGTCAGTGGAATAGGCAGGTCAGAAAGTCTGAGCCCCTGAGTATTTCTAACAAGAGTGTGAAGCAGAGTCTGAGTATATGGAAAAAAGAGGTGGATGTGAAAAAATGAAGAATGAGAGGGATTAGAAGATGACCTGGCTGTATCAAAGCTGAGGGAATGTGAATTAGTGTACATTTATGGGGGTCTTCAGGGGTGGATCCCTGGCAGCTTTTTTTAGTAGGGAAGGCAGGGCAATTGCGGTTAAGTGACTTGCCCAAAGTAAGTATGTTAAGTGTCTCAGGCTGGATTTGAACTCAGGTCCTCCTGACTCCAGGGCCAGTACTCTACTCACTGAGCCACCTAGCTGCCCCCTCCCTGGCAGTTTTAAAGATGATTCTGGCCATGGATGCTCAGAGGGTTGGGTGTACCCCTAGGGGGAGCTTTGATCTGTGGGGATGTAAGAATATTGAGTATTAAACGTTACTTAACATCCCTCTGGTGAGAATGAGGGCATCTTGGTTTTAGGGCCTCTCCACAAAGTTATTATGGCCACTGGAGTGATGATAACCCCCATTAGATGGCAGCTGGGTGGTGTAGTGGATAGAATGCCAGGCTTGGAGTCAAGAAGACCTGAGTTCAAATCCAGCCTCAGATACTTCCTACCTGTGTGTCCATGGGCAAGTCATTTCACCCTATTTGCCTCAGTTTCCTCATCTGTCAAATGAGCTGGAAAAGGAAATGGCAAACCACTCCAGTATCTTTACTAAGAAAACCCCAAATGGGGTCATGAAGAGTCAGACATGACTGAACAACAAGGACAATAATCTGAATGGCAAAGTTTTGGCCTCCATATGATAAAACGAGCCCTTTGGTTGTGAAGTAGCATGAATATGAGTGGGTCCAAGCCACCCTCTTGCTTTGTTCTATGTTCTATGTTCCAACAGTCTATGGTTCTTGACCTCACTTACCCTGTCTCCCCTTTCTGCTTCTCTCCCCTCCTCTCTTTTCCTTCCTTCCCTTTAGTCCCTTGGCCTGCTCTACCCTCTCTTACCCGGAGGAAGGAATCCAGGGAACCATTCTCCATGAACTCAGTGATGATCATGACTGGTGTGCTCTTGGTGACCACGCCCTCTAAGTGGATGACGTTGGGGTGGTCAAACTGACCCATGATGCTGGCCTCGCTCAGGAAGTCCCGCCGCTGCTTCTCCGTGTAGCCTGATTTGAGGGTCTTGATGGCCACAAAAATCTCTCTTTTGCCTGGCAGCTTCAGATGGCCACTGCAGACTTCACCAAACTCCCCTGGGATGGGCAGACAAAAAGGGACAGCAGATCACTCACAGGATGGCAGTTCTGCTATAGTCCCCTCTTCCATGTCATCTCCACTCACTGGAGTCTACAGAGATTGTTGCTTTTCCTTCCCAAAGTCCAACCCAATCTTCTCAGACATGGGACCCTGACCACGTTCCCTTCCATCTACAGTAACCAGATCTCCAGAGAAGGAAGATCAGAAATGGTGTGACAAACTGCCTCCTCATTGAGTTGACCTTGGTCAATATGAGAAATCAAGTGGGTGACTTGAACCTGGTCCCCCTGGGACTCCCCTGGGGAGAAGGGATCCAGGGCAGTCCTCCTCCCACCCTCAGACCTACACATCTGCAATGGACTCTCCCAGTAACTGAGGGGATCCCGGAGGACAGAGGCCATGGTGCCCAGGAGGGCCCCCGCCCACCTACCTGCTCCAATCACCTGCTCAATTTTGACACAAGAGATGTCAATTTCCTTGGCAAACTCTCGCACGGCTTCGTTGGGGTCCTCATAGGTGAAGGGATCAATGTAGATTTTCATGCCTGGAGTCACTGGGAGGGGGGGGGATGAGATCAGGGCTCAGTCACACCAAACTGTGGACACTGACAGACGGATGGACAGACAGACAGACAGCTGGGAAGAGGCACTCAGCTGTAGGCAGACACTTGTGGGCAGGGCAAAGCCATTCCTCCCAATGCCGGCCTATGCAACTCGGCCAGGAAAAAGGCACATCCCGGGACAAGATAGTGAGTGGGGGTGACGAGGAAGGGGGAGTCAAGAGGAAGAGGGAGACTTGAGGAGAACAGACCAACACCCAGTAAATCACGTTCAGAAGGATTTAGCCCTAGAAAGGCCCTTAGATCCCATGTAATTCCACCCCTCCATTTTACAGATGGGGGAACCAGAGGCCAGAGAGTTTCACACAGCTAAGAAACATTGGAGGCCAGAATTCAAACCCATGTTATTCGAGTTTCCCAATCTAGGCTCTTCCCATGATACCGTACTGCTCTTTTGGTTCTAAGAAACCTGTGCTTGTGAGAGTGACTGTTATCGGAATTCCCTCCCTCCTTCAAGGCCCAGCTTGAATTCCATAGTATCTTCTCTGATGCCCCCATTCAAAGGGCTATGCCTCTCCCCTGCATTCAGACTTCATTTATAGTCTATACTGTTACTTCTCACCCATTGCCTGGTTTTAAGTGCCTCTCTATGTATTTTATCTATAGTGGATTATAAGCTCTTACAGGGGGGTTGTGCCTCTCTTACTCATACCAAATATAAGCTACATCCCTAAAAACAAGAAGGCTTTGAAAAACAGATAGCCACTGAAAAAGTAATTTCTTTTTACAATCAATGAATAAAAAGTATTATACCAACTGTGAAAGTTAGTTCCCAACATCTTTCACTTCAAATGAAGAAATTTCCTTCTTCATCCCTGGTCGTGCCCCTCATGTACACTCAAATTTTCAGGGGCTCCTTCTTGTCCACTGAGTCAGCTCGATGCCTCTGGGGTCTCTCCCAGTTCTACATCTGTAGTCAACATTCAGTCTACTGGGGTCTGGCATCCAGAGCCCTCCACCACACATCAATCTACCTTTTCAGTTTTATCTCATACTGGGGTCTTAGATTTCGAGCTTGGAGGGATCTTCGTGGTTACAGCCTTCTTATTTTACAGATGACAAAGCTCAGTCTCAGAGACAGGGGAAGTGACTTGTCCACAGTCACACATGTAAGAAGGATTTGAATCTAGGACCTCTGACTCCAAACGCTTTCCACTGTACCATGTCACTGACCAATGAGCTCCTCTTCAAGTCTCCTATGCTCTAGCCAAATTGGGTAATTCTGTCCACTCCCCCAACCCCCAACATGTCCTGCTTCTCTTGGTTTGGTGCCTTTGCGGATATCTCCACCTAAAATGGACAGCTAGATGGTGTAGTGGATAGAGCGTTGGGCCTTGAGTCAGGAAGACCTGAGTTCAAATGTGGCCTCAGACACTTCTTAGCTGTGTGACTCTGGGCAAGTCACTTCACCCTGTTTGCCTCAGTTTCCTCATCTGTCAAATGAGCTGGAGAGGAAATGGCAAACCACTTTTGCCAAGAAGATCCCAAATGGAGTCGTACATGACTGAACAGCAACAGCCTAAAATAACAACTATAACTGACATTTTATGTGGTGCTTAAATGTTTGCAAATTAATTATCACAAAGACCCTGTGAGGTGAGTACTACAGTACTAACTGATACCTTTTACAGATGGGGAAACAGAGGGTCATAGCAGTTCAGTGACTTGCCCAGGGTCACACAGCTAGAGTCCAAGGCAGTATTTGAACTCAGATCTTCCTGACTCCAAGACTAGCGCTCTACCTACTACCCCACCTAGCTGCCTCCAATTGGAGGCAAGTAGCCGAGCCAGGCTTCAAATCCAGGTCCTGGATTATAGACTTCAGAGCTAGAAAGGACCTTGGAGGGCATCTTGTTTCACTGTTAGATTTTACAAAAGGGAAAAACAGATTTTGAGTAGAAAGGTAACTTGCTTAGATAATCTGTAAGTAGCAAGGCAGGGTTTGAACCTGGGACTTTGCCCCAAGTGAACTGTAAGGTGCTCAGAAAAACAGGAAGCAGTATTACTGTATGGTTCTCAGGAGATCCCTGAGGTTTGGCTGGTCGGTAACTCAGCTCACTCTCATTGCACAGACCAGCTGTAAAAGGCAGAGAGCCCTTCTAGAACCCGGGCCTCGAATCTAGGGCTGACTGCATTCCCAGTCTGGAAGCAAGTGGAGACTCCCCCTGGAATAGTTAGTCAGCCTGGTTTCTCCCTTCCTGAATTAGTCCTAGCCAGGCACTGGTCTCAGCTCCCTGGGGAAAAAAAACCTCCTCTTTCTTCTCTAGGTTTTTAGCCTTAGAAGATTTGCAGACTCCTCTTCTTCCAAAGGCCTGCGGCTTACCTGCCTGTTTCCAGCTCCAAGGCTTTGATGTTCTCTCCCTGCAGAACAGGGGGAAAATCTCTCTTGCTTTAATTGCCAGCCGGGGCTGGCAGCTTGGTGGGTCAGAGCTTGGTGCTAACGAGGCCTAGTTTCTAAACTCAATCCCCACAAGGGCTAGTTAGTGCTACCCAGAGAGAAATTCTCTTTCCCAGTTGTGGGCCCTGCCCCCATCTCCCTAACTGTCAATTGGATTGAAAACCTGGCTATTGGTTGTAATGTGGCCTGGGTGTAGGAGTGGGATGGCTCAGAGCTAAGTCATCACCATTACTGGGAGAATGTCTTGAAGCCCGAGCCTCATCTTCATAGACAGTCAGGTCCTGGGGAATTAGCATGTTCAGGGTACGGTATGATAACATGAAGACCTTCTAGGGTGGGGAGTACTCACTGACAGTCAGGGGTCCTGGGTTCTAGCAGTTCTACTAACTTTAGCACTGTGAGATAGTATTTGTAAAGCATTCTGCAAACCCCAAAGTATCCCATTTTTTTGTTTATTTAATCTCCTCCCTCCCACCCATTTGGGGTTTTCTTGGCAAAGATACTGAAGTGGTTTGCCATTTCCTTCTCCAGCTTATTTTACAGATGAGGAAAATGAGGCAAAAAGGATGATGTGACTTGCCCAGGGTCACACAGCTAGTAAGTGTCTGACACTGGATTTGAACTCAGGAAGATGAGTCTTCCTGACCTTGGGCAGAGGGCTCTATCCATTGTGCCATCTAGCTGCCCCAAAGCACCACAAACATACAAGCTATGATGATGATGTCACTTTGTCTCTGGATATAAATCTGCTTTTCTGCAAAATGAGGACTAGATGAATTATAAAGTCCTTCCCAATGCTGTCTTTACATGTTCTGAGGCCCCTTCCAGTTCTGACGTTCTATGTTCTAGACTTCCTCCTGGCTCTGACATTCTATGTTCTAAGGTCTATCCCAGCTCTGTGGCGCTGTGTCCTGACACTCATTCCAACTTTGCTGTTCTATGCTCTAACACTTCATGTTCTAAGATCCTTCCAAACATTAACATTCAATATTCTCTTTTTTTTCTTAGATTGGGTCTTCTTATGCTGCCCAGACTGAAGGTATGATGGCCATTTACAGGGCTGATCCCACTGACTGACCTGGGCCAGTTTCTCTCTCTCTAGACAGCATGGTAGCCTCTTGATTCTGGAGGCTCACCATGTTAGTGCCAGACAGTGTGCATACTGGATCGACTTTAGCCCCAGCCTCCCTAGGTGGTACAGTGGATAGGCTTAAGAAGATTCATCTTCCTCAGTTTAAATATGGCTTCAGACACTTCCTAGTTGTGTGACCCTGGGCAAGTCATTTTACCTTGTTTGCCTCAGTTTCCTCATCTGTCAAATGATCTGGAGAAGGAAATGGTCAACCACTCCAGCATCTTCACCAAGAAAGCCCCAAATGGGGTCACGAAGAGTTGGACATGACCGAGAATGAGCAAACAACAACAACGACGATGACCCTAGTAGCAGAGATTACAGGTATGTGCCACCTACTTGGCTGACATTCTCTGTTTTAAGGTCCTTTCTAGCACTGACACTACGTTCTGAAGTTCCTTCCAGTTCCTTCTATGTTCTGACATTCCATGGTCTTTTGTTCCTTCCACATCTCACATTCTATGACTCCATGGTTTTTTTCTCCATGACTGAAGATTTAATTCTGTAGCTGCTTCTTGTTTTGGTTCACTGGAACTCCTTCAAAAAATGCACAAGCCCACAAATGCTCCTCAGTTAGCCAGAGCACGGTGAACACTGCCGGATCTTTGCTGTCTCAATACCGTGCGGAGCCATCGCTTCATCGTCCTCAATATCAATGGTAGCCACTGTCGTGAGATGTGACAGGTGCTGGATTGGGCGTCTGGAGGCGCTCATTGCTTTTCACCTGGCAACTGTAATCGCCCCCTGATACGGTGTCCACTGCCATCCTCCACTTGCTCCCATCTATCTTCCCCACGACTGCCAAATTCATGGCTGGCTGCAGACCATGTTACTCTCCCATTCAACACTTTGAGGGACCCTATACTACCTCTAGGATAAGAGAAACTCCTCTGCCTGGCCTTTAAAGTCCTTCAACCTAGCTCTAACTTTCCTAGCCAGGCTTTCTTCCCAGTGGGAGAAGGGAATCAGCATTTATTAAGCACCTGCTGAGTGCCAGCCCCTGGCTAAGCGCTTTACAGATATTAATTCCATTTGATTCCAGCCTGGTATTTCTCTTTGCACACTCCACATCGCAGCTAAACTAACTCCCAGCTGCCCTCTGAACTCAATAATTCTATCTTTCACCTCTAAGTATTTGTATAAATTATGTTTGGCATGGTCTCCAAGCTGCCCCCTCCATTGATCCTTCTCTGATACTCTCCAACATTTCCAAAGCACTCTGATGTCTTTGACCCCTGCCACACCCTATCCCGTATTATATTTGTTTGTGTGTGTCTATTTCATAAGGTATTTTAAAATTTAAAATTTAAATTTAAAGTATTTTTAAATTTAATAAAATAAAATATTTTTAAATTGTTTAAAAAACAAAGTATTTTGTGTGGATGGTTTCACTTGATCTTCTAAACACTTGCTGATCATTCTAATTCATTCCCAGAAATACAAATACCATTCTACCCATTTTACAGATGGGGAAATTGAGGCTTGGAGAGCTGAACCATCTTTGTCTTGCCTAAGGGCATTGGGCTAGCAAGGACTTAAGCCCAGGTCTCCTGACTTCAGGTTGAGTATCTACCATCTGGAATCATTCCCCATTTTATAGATCAGGAAACTGGGGCCCAGAGAGGATATGTAACTTTCCTAAGGTCACACAGTAAGGGAGTAGCAGAACTGGGCCGAGGCCCCAGGTGTCTCGATTACCAGGCTAGGGTTCTTTCTAAGGACAGTGCCTTTTGTTAAGCTCTGGCTGTGTGATATTTTTACAAACAGGCCAGCTCTTTTTAAATTTTCATTTGTAAAATGTTCTATTTTGTTCCAGCCATCCAGCTTACATAAAAATGATTTATCAAATGTTCACATTTGTGGATGCTTCTTAAATTAGTAAGTAGGCAGGCTGACTTCAAGTATAACTTGTATGTTCCTTTGTGAGGGAAATAGAACTAAAACATGTCTATATAAATAACACCTTCGTAAAGATAGCAAAGTATGAAATCAAAGTGCTTTCTTACTATATGGAACAGAATGATGCTTTCTCCATTAATCTGCTTCATCAGTCACCCCTTCTCTCTTATGATCTGTCATTTTTTCCCTCCCCATTGCTGCCTTCATCTGTGTCTATAAACAGGCATATGACTTTCTTGAGAGCAAGAACTGACTTGCTTTGCTACTTGTATCCCCAATGCTCTCCTTTCAAAAAACAAACAAAACAAAACAAACCAATATATGAATATTCCATAAACAGGAATACTCATACATAGTTGGTGAAGCTATTAGAAATATTCAGGAAAAGAATGGACAGCTTGGAGTTTAAAATTTGAAGTTCAAATTGAAGTCATCTTCACACTTAGCAGATACAACAAAAGTACTCTCAGGGAGTCAGAGAAGGCACTATGTACCAAGTGGGTCAAACCACCACCACTACCTTGACCACCACTCAGCCTTAAGAGTTTAGTGGAAATGGCCTAGTTCACTGAATCTAGCGGCCCTTGGAATAGCAGGGTCACTTCCCAGACCACTTCCCTGGTTTTAGGCTATGCCCCATAGCCATCATCCAATGAGACAACCCTGGGGAGATATAACCTTGGTAGATCCTGCAGCCCTAACTTCCTCAGCTATTGAATATCTACAAAAGAAAGTTCTCACCTCTAAGGTCCTTGAGGGCCAACTATTTTTCATCTGGTCAGAACAGAAAAGCCCTGTGGTTAACCTGACTGCCAGGCCGCCCTCAGAAGAGGGGCTCAGATTTCTGGAATAGGGGCCACTGCCCATGTGGGAGGGAGGGGAATGGAGACAGTGCCACTCTCCTTCCTAGTCCAGGGAAAGGTTGGAGTTGGAATTGGAGGGGACGGGGACAAAGAAGCCATCCCCAGTGGAGAGCCCGGGCTGTCCTTGGGCTCTGGGGCTGAACTGCAGGGGAAGGAACATAGGGAGAAAATGGGAAACTGGCAGGCCGTCCTCTGCTTGCCTGTCTGGGCCTCATGTCAGCTCCCCTTGGCTTCCTTTTCCCTGCTCACTTCCTCCCTCTCTTGATCTCAGGTGCGCCTCATCTCATTTCTACCTCCTCCTGTGCCCACCTCCCCAGGCCCCTTCCACTCCTCCCTCTCCCCTTCCTCTCCCCTTCTTTCCCCATTTACTTGGGGTCTCATTTCTCTTCTCAACCACTTTCCAGGCTCTTCCACATTTATCCCATGTGCCTCTTCTCCCATTCCCTTCCCTGCTCACCTACTTACCCCATCCCCTGCTTGGGTCTCTGACTCCTCTCCAGCCTCAACTTACCTTCTGGGCTTCTTTCCTTTCTGATCTCCTAGGCCCTGCTCCCCAATAAGCCCACCTCTTTGCCTCTCCCTGCTCCCCTCCCTGTGCTCTCTCTACCTCCTCTCCTCTCCTGTCTCCATCTAGGCTGTAACTTTACCTGCTCCCTGCTTGGCCCCATCTCTAACCTCCAGTTCCCTCACTTTCTTCCCCATTCCTTCTGCAGCTCTCTTGAACCTCCAGCTCATCTTATTCATCTCCTCATTCTCTCTCTCTTTCCTCTTCCCCTGCTTTGGTCTATCATCCCCTCTACACTGCGACCACCTCCTCTGATCACCTCCCACTGGCCAGTCAATACTCCTACCTGCTGGCCTCTTTGGAGCACCCAGCCTCCATCCCTGTTCACCTTCCTGCTCTCTCGCCCCTTTCCAGCCCCATCTTCATGCCTCCCCATCTCCATCTCCTCAAAGGTCTCTCACTGAGACCAGAGGTACCATGGGATGCCACATCCCCCCTGAAGAGCCCTTCGGGGCCAGTGGATACGTACTGTGGCCGCTGGTGTAATGCTGTAATTTGTCGGTATACTCGGAGTCAGCACGCTCAAACCCCCGCCTTCTGGAACAAAAACCACGAGCTGAAGCAACCAGAACAATCAAGGAGGAGGCCGAGAGCTTTAGCCTGGGGGGGTGCAATGGGTGGAGCCTCCCAGGGCCCCTTACTCAGGCTCCAGGCCCCTCCCTTTCCTACCACAAGTACCCCTTCACCCAGGCCTTCCATCCCCAGTAATGGGCTACTCTGCCCCCTTTGCCAGCCATTCTCCTGCACCCACTCTCCTTCCTTCATCCCTCCCCTCTCTGGTTCCTGGCTAACCTGCCATCTTTCCTCTGGTCCCATCCTCTCCTCCTAAACCCAAGGAAATCACTGTCAAGGAGCACACTCTCCTTTATCAACCCTTATCTGTCTGTCTATCTTTTAAGGTTCTAGAAGGCAGGGCCTTGTGTCAGATCTTTTTTGTACCCCTAAAGCCAAACATGGGACTTGGTAGCACCCCAGTACATCAATTCAGTGAGCATTTATTAGGTGCCTACTGTGTGATCTGGTAAGAAGCAGTGATGAGAAAAGAGAGCAGACCTTGAAGCCAATAAGACCCTGGGTTCAAGTCTTGCCTCTGGTAGATACTGGCTTTGTGACTCTGGCTAGGTAACTTAATCTTTCAGTGTTCTAGACAACTCTCTCAAGAGTGTTCTTGCACCTTAAAGAGAAGGTACCAACCTACACTGGTCAGGGTAATTTCCTATACCAATGAAATCACAGGTCCTACTATGTGCTAGGCATACAAAACCTAAAATACAATCCCTTCCTGCCCTCAAATAACTTACGTTGTACTTAATAAATGAATTGGATGGAATCACTAACTGGATACATCTGTGATCAGAATGGTGCCTGGCACATAGTGGGTGCTTAATAAATGCCTATTGATTGATTGAGAGGATGGGCCCTTTAGTTGGCTGAAATGGGCCTTAGAAATTCCCTTATTTTACAAATGAGGAACCTGAGGCCCAGAAGGATCAGGAAAGTCACTTTCCCAGGGTCACGGAACTGCTGAGTGGCAGAGCCGTCCTGCCAACAGGCCTTTCTGCTGCACAGTCCTTTTGGACAGCAACAAGAACCCTAGAATCTCGGAGCTGGACAGGAACTCAGAGGCCACTGGGTCTAACACCAAGCCAAAGCCTGAATCTCCTCCTCCAGTATCCCTGACAAAAGGCCTCTTAGCCTCTTCGTGAAGAGCTCCTGTGCTCAGGGATTCGCTCTCTCCCAAAGGAAGCGCCCACTTCACTAAAAAACAGCTGACTTAGAAAATCTCCTTCCTAGTAATTTTCACCACTTGGTTCCCCTCTCAGTGAAGGTTTTGCTTTTTCAGAGAGAAGTCCAACATCCAAGCCAAAGAAACAAATCTCTAATGGAAGAATTTGCGACACCAATAATGGGTCAGTTGGGGGAGCGGGGGTGATCAAAGGATCATCCATCGTCTCCTTTAGAGCCTCAGCCATTTGACAGGTCATTTAGCCTAATCCCCTTGGAGGAAGTGAGGGCTGGGAAAGTGCTGTGTGCTTGGTTTTGTTTTCTTCGGGGGGGGGGGTGGGCAGCACTTAGACAACACCTTGTAGACAAATGCCCGCTGTGGGTTCTAACACAGGCTGAGGAACCCCGGTGAGGAGGCATACCTGTAGCGCCTGGACAGAGAGACAGAGCCTGGCGCTCGGGTGGACAGACGGAAGGGGCCAGGGCGGGGGGAGGCGCACCTGTTACACACGATGGCAATCACGACCACGGCGATGAGGAAGACCAGCCCCGCCGTGGACGAGCCGATGATGAGAGGCAGCTTCTCTTGGACGCTCGTCTGGTATTCGGCTGGGGAAGGATGTGGGATGCGTCAAGAAGGGCGGGAGCGCAGCTCGATCAACCCCTCCTCCCCAAAGCCTTCCCTCCTCTTTCCTTGCCACTCCTGCTCCCCTCCCCAGGCCGTACTGGGAGCTTTTCCAGGGCAATCGATCAATAGTCATTTGTTTTCTTCATCCTTCTCCCCGACCCCTGACCCCAATGCCAGGTAAGGAGAGCTGAGCAACTTGTAAACGCCTTGCATGAGTTCAGACCACAGTCATCTCTTCCTCTTCTGAATTATTAGAGTATTAGGGAAATCATCACATGCCCTATTATCCTATTAGATATCTTGTCTCTCCAACTAGACCACAAGCTCTCTGAGGCCAGGTCAGGGTACCTCCAATTTATCCTGCATATAGCTTGTTTAGACATGATTGTCTGCATGTTGTCTCCCCCACTGGACTGGGAACTCGCTAAGGGCAGGGATTATCTCTCACTTTTCTTTGCACAGTGCCTGCAGGGTGAATAGTAGGTGTTTAATAAATGCTTGTTGACTTGACCTAACTGTATGTTCGCCTACCACACTGGACACTTGGTAGATAGTCGCTAATGACTTATTCCATCATATGATTTTGGACTCAGACTCTTCAAGCTGGAAGGCCCCTTAGAACACAGAACATCAGAGCTGGGAGGGCCCTTAAAACACAGAATGTCAGACTTGGGAGGATGCTTCGAACATAGAACATGAGAGTGGGAAAAGTCTCTAGAACATGGAACGTCAGAGTTAAAAGGATATTAGAATATAGGATATGAGAGCCTGGAAGGGACCTTAAAACACAGAGTATTAGAATATATGTCAGAGCTAGAAGAGTCTTTAGAACACAGAACGTCAGCTAAAAGGGATGTTAGAATATAGGATATCATAGCTTGAGAAGGGCTCAGAACGTAGAGTATTAGAACATAGAATGTCAGACTGGGAAGGGTTGTTAGAATATAGGATATCAGAGCTTGGGGAATGGCTTAGAATACAGACTGTTGGAACATAGAATGTCAGAGGAGGAAGAGATGTTAGAACATAGGATATCAAGAGGCTAGAAAGGACCTTAGAGCACATAGTGTCAGGACTAGGAGGGTCCTTAGAACACAGAATATCAGAACTGGAAGGGATATTAGAACATAGGATATCAGAGTTTGGGGCAAGGAGGGGCCTTAGAACACAGACTATTAGAATACATGATGTCAGAATTAGGAGGGTCCTTAGAACACAGAATGTCAGAACTGGAAGGGATGTTAGGATTGGGAGAGGGTCCTTAGAACTTGGAATATGAAATATCAGAGCAGGAAAGGGCCTTGGGGATTCTTTAGACCCGTCTGTTCATTCTACAGAAGTGGAAACTGTGGTTTAGAAAAGTGCAATGTTTCCCAAAGTGATTAGCAGCAGAACTAAGAAATGAGCCCAGTGTCCTTCTCCCTGTACCACAGAGGCTTTGGGGTGGTGATGGGCTTGAGCCAGGGGATATAGTGCGAGGTGCCCAGGTCTGTCAAGTCTCCCTGATCTGCTGTGTCCGAGGAACCCCATTCCCACCATCAATCCCCCAACGCCCAGACTCAGGCAGTCCTGCCCAGATTTTATTTCCCCGGCCAGGGCTCCTGGGAAGGCTGCCATCTGTGGTCCCCTCTCTCTTCCCACGTATTCAGGGCCTTCTTTCCCAGACCCTCCTTTGCATATGTTTGCCAGCAAGGGGTCTGTCTCACCTTCGGTCATCGTCTGGAAATACATCTTGCCGCTGTAGCGCCCGTAGCCTGCGACGGTGCGTGCCCGCACCTGGAAGACATAGATGGCGCCTGCTTTGAGGCCCTGCACGGTCACTGTGTTGGTGGGGCTTTTGACCGCAGTGGCGTTGTATTCACTCAAGTCCTGCCGAGGAACAAAGACAAGAGTCAGAGGTCATAACAAGGAAGATGATGAGCCCCAAATGAGTCACCACCATTGTCACCACCCCAGCTGATAATTATAGAGTCCAGGAAGGTGCGCAAACAGTCCTCTATATGTGATATCACTCGAGAGGCACAGCTCCGAGGGGGCAGGTCCCAGGGATCAATATCCCTGTTTTCAGATGAGGAAATCAAAGTTCCTGAATTTAGAATCAGACATCCAGGCTGGAAGCCCAGCTTTGCCACTTACTGCCTAGGTGACCTTGGACTTCACTTCTCTGCTCATAAGTTTTCTCATGTGTAACTAGAAATGTCTGATTCTACAATCCTTTTACTTGCTCAAGATTGCACAGCTACTAAGGCCCCTCCCAGCTCTGACATTCTGTGTTCTAAGGCCCCTCCCAGCTCTGACATTCTGTGTTCTAAGGCCCCTCTCAACTCTGACATCCTGTGTTCTAAGGCCCCTCTCAGCTCTGACATCCTGTGTTCTAAGGCCCCTCCCAGCTCTGACATTCTGTGTTCTAAAGGCCCTCCCAGATCTGACATCTTGTGTTCTAAGGGCCCTCCCAGCTCTGACATTCTGTGTTCTAAGGCCCCTCTCAGCTCTGACATCCTGTGTTCTAAGGCCCCTCCCAGCTCTGACATTCTGTGTTCTAAGGGCCCTCCCAGCTCTGACATCCTGTGTTCTAAGGGCCCTCCCAGCTCTGACATTCTGTGTTCTAAGGCCCCTCCCAGCTCTGACATCCTTTGTTCTAAGGGCCCTCCCAGATCTGACATCCTGTGTTCTAAGGGCCCTCCCAGATCTGACATTCTCTGTTCTAAGTGTCAATGTGACTTAAATTACAAGGGGATCTTATAAGCTAATAAAAGACATAAAGTATAGCCAAAAAAAGACCTGGACAATTTAAAGAAACCAAAGAAATGAGTATAAATGATGTGCTGTAAACTATGGATGATGTAGAACGATCTGGGCTCAGTGGAGGAAAGGACTGCTTTGTGATGGTTGGGATGCAGCTGCTGCTGAAGTAGTTTCTCCACAACAATCCTGTGAGTAGATTGTTTAAGTATGACAGCCCCATTTTAGAGAAGAGGTAACCTAAGGTTTAAAGAAAGTCCACGGTCAAAAAGTTAGTAAAGGTTAGAGCTAGAGCCTGAATCTAGGTTCTCGTGATTCCAGGTCCAGTATTCTTTCCACTTCACTATTCAAAGGGATTCAACCAGGGATGTGTGGATTGGGTTCAATTATCCCCTCCTGGCAGACGTCTCCTAAATCTCCAGCCCTCCGCTCTGCCGAGCTCCAGGAACTCATCCCTGCCTGCCTGCTGGAAATCATCTGCTTGTCCTCCGGCAGTCTCAAACTCAACCTGTCCACAACAGAGCTCATTATCTTTTCCCCTAAAGCTTTCTCCCTTCTCCTAATTTCCCCATTTCTGTGAAGGGACCCATCAAAGTCCTCTCGGTTTCCCTCTAGCTCTGAATCTCTGAGTCTGTGTTTGTCTCGATTTAAAGCCTTGTACTCACCTTGAGCTCTGCATTGCCCCTCCCATGACCCTCTCTATTCAATCATTTGCTAAGTCTTATTGATTCTACCTCCCTTCACAATACCTGCCCTTTCCTCTTTACATTCTGACACTTCCCCAATGCAGGCCCCAACACCTCTCACCTGCTCACATGGACACTGAAAAACCTCCTGATTGGTTTTCTGGATTCCCATCTCTCCCCTCTCTAATCTATCCTCCACGTGATTAGCAAATTAATATTTAAAAATAAGATCTGATCATTTCACTCCCTGCCAAAAGTCTCTGGCAACTCTACTACATTTAGAAGGCACTTGAGAGCCCTTCGCATCTGCTTTCTACCTTCTTCTCAGGATTTATTTCATAATAGTCCCCTTCTAGGGATGTGCCAGAGCCACCTTATATTGGCTCAAGAGCTGCTGGTTAAATTTTCCATATAAGCCTTTATGCCTTGGAAATTGGCAAACATTACAACTCAGGGCTTGAGTTATTTCTATTTTTTTTATTTAAGAAAGTGATAGAGAAAATGCTAATATTACAGATCAAACTTAAATGTGTGTCATATTAATTTATTTCTCCAGGGAGACAGTTGTTAAACACTGATTAGCACACCTCCCGTTCCCTTCATGTATTTTCTGCTCCAGTCAAATTGTCCTACTTGGCATTCAACTTCCCATCCCTGCACCTTTGCTCAGGCTATCCCCCATGTCTGTCATGTACTCCATCCTCAAAGCTTCATTCAAAGTTCAGTTCGTGTTCTTCTTCCTGGGCAACTAGGTGGCACAGTGGATAGAGCACCAGGCCTGGAGTCAGAAAAATCTGAGTTCAAATCTGGCTTCAGAACCTGACTAGCTGTGTGACCCTGGACAAGTCACTTCAGCCTGTTTGCCTCAGTTTCCTCATCTGTCAAATGACCTGGAGAAGGAAAGGGCAAACCGCCAAGTATCTCTGCCAAGAAAACCCCAAACTGGGTCTTGAAGAATCTGACGTGAGTGAACAATAACAACAAACCTCTTGCTAGCCAGAGCCTTTCCTGATCCTCAATTAAGTGTTTTCTCTTTCCTGAAATTCTTCTGTATTTACCATATTGTCTTCCTTATCTCAACCCAACTAGCATTTATTAAGCACCTACCATAAGCTAGGCACTGCACTAAGCACCAACTGGACAAAGAAAGGTAAAAGATATTCCTTCTCTTAAGGATTTTAACGGGGCGGACAACATGCAAACATGCTACATGTGTGTACAAACATGCTATGTATATAAGACAAGTTCAAGACAGTCTCACTGAGGGAAGGCACTGAGATGAAAGGGGATGGGAAAAGGCTTCTTGTAGAAAGTAGGACTTTGGCTGATACTAGGAGGAAGCCAGGATGAGAGGCGTTCTAGCAGGTTCTAGGTTTCGGACTCTAGCCAGTGATATTGTGTGCTCTCTCAGTAGAACATAAGCTCCCTGAGGGTAGGGGCTGTCTCCCTTTGGATCTCTAGTGCTTAGTACAGTGCCTTGTCCATTACAGAAGCTTAATAATTATTTAATTGAGTCGAATTGAATATTCTCGTACTTAAAAAGACCTGGGGTGCAATGCCAAATATCAGCGGTAGGTGTCGCTGTCTAACACACGATGTGGTCCATAGAGGCAATCCCTTTTGGTAGAATTCTTAGAATTAGCAAGGGTAATTGAGCGCCCTACTTGACCAACTTTTTAAGTTCACAGCATCACAGGCTCATAGACACAGAGCTGGCAGGGTCCTCAGAGGCCATCTAGCCCAACCCCCACATTTTACAGAGGTTTGGAGACGTTGCTCAAAGTCACATGGGTATTAAATGTCAGGGGTGGGATTTGAATCCAGGACATCTGATTCTATTGTGAGCACTCCCTTTTTTTCTGGAGCAGGGGTTCTTAACCTTTTGAGTGATCTGGACTCCTCTGGCAGTCTGGTGAAGCCCGTGGACCCCTTCTCGGAATAACATTTGTTGTACGTTTGTAATTGAAGGAAATGCTAGAGGTCAGTAAAAATAAAGATGTTATTTTTTCCTATCTAAGTTCACAATGCCTCTGACATCTACCAAGGTCCCTCTTCCATGGATTCCAGGTTAAGAACTCCCGTACTAGTGTTTGCTTATAATTAGAGACCGTAAATATTTTCTGGAGTCCTTTGGTGACAAATACAAGATCATTCAAGATGGTAACTCTAACCTCTCCCCCATCTCCATCACTCCCTCTCCTTGAAATTGCTCTCAGATGCACCAATTATTATGTCACTTTCTAGGTAAGAAGATGACCTATGCCACACGATGACTCAACTTCATTAAAGTCAAACTGTGGATGTTGAGGCCAGGGAAGATTCAGAAGGACACACCAGCTGCCTTGATCTAAAGAGCTGCCTTTGGAAAAAGGCATCAGGCTGGATCTCTTGGGCTCAGGAGGGCAATGAATGGGTTGAAATTATAGGGAGGCCGATTTTGGTTCTCTGTAAATCAATGACCGAAAAATGACTAATTACACGCAAAGTGTAGAGGACTACGTTGGGTACTGAGGAAGAAAAATGCCAAAGTGAGACAGTGCCCGTCCTCAAGGAACTTATATTCTAATTGGCAAAGATGACCCACAGAGAGGAGTGGTGGCCGGGAAAGGCGAACGGAGCCCCTTGCAGAAGCGACAGGAGAATGGAGCCCAGAGCTAGGAGAGGAAGGGGGTGGTGCTATGATTGGCCTACTGAAATAGCCAGCTCTCCCTCATGGGCAGTTTTCAAGCAGGGGCCTCATGGTTAGTCAGGGATAATGTAGAAAGAACCAGAGGATGGACCAGGGGGCCTCTGAGGTCCCTTCCATCTCTTAGATTGTGAAATTTTGAAGAAAAACAGGCACTGAGTAGGGAGAATGGCATCATGGGATTGGAGCTGCCTTACAGGACTGCAGCCATTCACTGGAAGCCACCCTCTTCTCATTCTTAGTATTTTCCCAAGGGGGATGTTTCTGGGGATTAGCTTGGAGAAGACTAGAAAACAAAGGCTGAGGCCTAGAATGAAAAGGATTTAAGTGAATTTCACTGGTACCAGGAGACTGGCTACACAGGACCAAGTCACATGTCCTGGCCTCCAAGCTTTACTTCTTTTAATAAAGTGGGCAAATCACCTCCCTGCCTGGACCTTTCCTTCCCTCCTCTTCTGTAAAATGGATGATATGGACTGTGAGGGCCTTTCTAATTTATACAGTCTATGGAGAACTCAGTGTATGTATGTATGTGTGTGTATGTATGTATGTATGTATGTATATATGTAGTCTGTGTATCACCCAGCATCAACCTTCTCTAGTTTATCACTCCATGTTCTAAGGCCTTCTCCAGTTCTGACATTCCACATTTTAGGGTCTCTTCCAGCTCTGACACTGTGTTCTAAGGACCTTCCTACCCCTGACATTCTGTGTTCTAAGGCCCCTCCCAGCTCTGACATTCTCTGTTCTAAGGCCCTTCCCAGCTCTGACATCCTGTATTCTAAAGCCCTTCGCAGCTCTCACATCCTGTGTTCTAAAGGCCCTCCTAGTTCTGACACTCTGTGTTCTAAGGACCCTCCCACCTCTGACATCCTGTGTTGTAAGGGCCCTCTGACATCCTGTGTTCTAAGGGACCTCCCAGCTTGGACATTCTGTGTTTAATCGCCCCTTCTAGTTCTGACATTTGATGTTCCAAGGTCCCTCCAAGCGTTGACACTGCAGGTCCTAAGGTTCTTCCCATCTCTGACATTCGGTGTTCTATGGTCCTTCATTGTAACGGGATGGGTTAGAGCCGATCCCCACATATCTCTGGACCCCCGTACCCTGAGGCACTTTGCCAAAGGCAAGGGTGGAACAAGATGGCGCTGAGAGGAAGGGTCTGGCCCTGGTTGACAACACGGCAGTTCCGGGTCTTTGTCTGGACTTGCCCGAATCAGTGGGGAGAACGGGCTAGTTGAGGGAGTGCCGGAAGGAGGAGACTGGGCTGACCGAAGTTGGACCCCTACCACCTCATCACCTCTATGTAATGCTCTTGCACACTCCCAGTAAAAGGAGTTGCCACCATCTTGCCTCCCGCCTCATTCATTGTCCGTGAGATTCTTCCCTTCTGCTGGTCAGGAGCGGGAGGTGGGTGGTGGAGACCCCCAACACTTTGTGTTCTAACATTCAATGTTTTAAAGTCACTCTCAGGTTTCTAGCCTCTGTTCTAAGGCCTCTTTCAGCTCAGAAGCTCCCCCACCATACAAATTATTGGAGGATCAAAGGGGAGGACGGTACATTTGCCTCTGCCTTGGGGCCTTGCTGGCATTTCCTTCCTCCTACATGAGCATTTGATGTTTCCCCTGTCTCTATCTTGTTCTCCTAACCATGCTCTGACCTTTTTTGTAAGCTTTTTTCTGTAACACTTTTGGCGTTCCTCTCCATACTCAGGCTACTGGTGCATAGTGGGTGCTCAGGGCATTTGTTGAAGGAATGGAATGAAGGGGTGAGAAGTTATTTCCACCACTGCCCAGTCAGGACAAACTGAACTGGAGGGAGGCTTTCCTCTGACAAGCACTCACATGCCTGAGGGGAGGTCCCATTCCCATGGTGCTTTACGGTTTACAAATCTCTTTCCTCAAGGTAGTCCTATGAGGTAGGTTAGATAATGCAGGTAATAATATTATCTTGATTGTACAAGGAAGGGAAGAAGACAAAGATCAGAGAGGGAAGGACAGTTGTCCAAGGTCACACAGCCAAGTGAGCAGCAGATCTGGGAGGCCTTCTTACCTTAAGTCCAGTGTTCCTTCCATAATTCTAGGCTGACTCTTTTAAACCCAGATTCATATCAGGTTATGGAGGTATCCTAGAATGGAAGCTGCCCCTATCTAGCACAGACTTAAGGCAGATGGACTGGGCCCTTAAGATCCACAGTCCTGAGAACTCTGGGACCTAGAGCAGGTTTTGGGCTGATGCCAGTCATCATTAGTTGGGCCTGTGGTTTGGATAAGAGGAAATCTGGCTCAGTGTAAAGAGAACTGAATCTGCGGCCTGGAATACCTGGGTTTGTGTCCCAGCTCTCCCACTCTGTGTCCCTGGTCCAGATGCTTTTCACTACCACAGATCTCAGTTTCTTAATTTGCAAAATGGGAATATTCCTTGTACTGTGTGCTAATATCTTCCCAGGGATGCTATATGACTGACCACAGATCACGGAATTCTATGACCTATAATTCAATGAGACTGAATTCAATGAGATTGAATTCAATTTAATTAAACATGCATTTACTTTGCTAGACATTATGCTATGCATTGGTGGACAGAAAAACAAACAAAAAAGCCTGTCCTTGATCTCAAAGAGCTTAAAATTGTATGCTTCCTGAGAGATAAACACTTCAGAGAATACCAAATATTTGCAATGGAAATAGAAGTTATTTTTAAGAAGGTAAGAGAAGAAATAGCATAGAGAGAACCAGGAAAAGACCTGAGTAGAAGGCATCTGAGCTCTGCTTTCAGCCACAGTCAGCCAAAAAGCATTTATTTAGGGCCTAGTGAGTGTCGGGCATTTTCCCAAATACTGAAGATAACAAAGAAAGATTAAAGACGGTCCCTGCCCTCCTGGAGCTTACAGGCTAATGAGGGAGACAGCATGAAAATAGCTATGTACAAACAAGATAAACTGGAGACAATCAACAGAAGAAGGTACTAGAATTCAGGAACTTGAAGGAACCTTGGGATTTTAAGAATCAATGCCGCAGGCTGCCCAAAGAGAACAAGGAGAAGGAACAAATGAATCCAAGAAAAGCATTTATTAAGCACTTATTGTGTTATATGCTCCATATACAAATACGAAAAGGTGCTCTCAGCTTCTAACAGAGGGAGACACCATATATCCCAAGATGGTGGTTAAGGAAGGGGGTAGTGAGTGGAGGCAAAGGGCAGATGATAGGCAGGGCCTTTCCCAACGCAATGGCTGGGCAGACGGGATAGGAAGAAGCATGATGGATGATTGTGTATGACTAGTGATGGTTGGTATGGATGAGGAAGTGTAAAAGACATTGCTAAAAACGTGTGACCAGGCGAGAAGGTGTGTGCAACTGTGAGGGATGGACAGTTGAAGTGTTGCACTGGTATTGAGATTATTTTCTAAAATTTGAGGATGGCTTCCAGTGTATTGGGCAGATCTTCTATGAGGGATGGATGGCTGGGCACAGAGAAGAATGGCAGGGGATGAGCAGGCATGGGGCTGCGGCCATCTACCCTAGAGGAGGAAAGACTCATGCTGATGGGATCATGGAGTCACTGAGGCAGGGAATTGAGAAAGAACCTACCCTCGCGGAGTTCCTGGGAGACAATGTTTCATAAATTGTAAAAGCATTATAGAAATGATATGATGGTAATGATGATGATGATGCTTATAGTATCTCTCCAAGGTCATTTGAATTTGGAATCAGAAGACTTGGTTCAAATGCCACCTCTGCCACTTACTACCTGCACAACCTTGGGTAAACCCTTAACCCTCTGGCACTTAAATTTCTCCATTTGTAAAAGGAGGAGGTTGCAAGATCAAAGATTTAGAACTGGAGGGGGTCTTAGAGGTCACTGGGTACAACCCTGCTTTGCAGAATCTCTTACTTCCTTTAAGACTTCCGTCAAATACCACCTTCTACATGTTATTCAGTCCAATTCTTCATGACCCTGTCTGGGGTTTCCTTGGCAGAGATACTGGAGTGGTTTGCCATTTCCTTCTTCAGCTCATTTTACAGATGAGAAAACTGAGGCAAATAGGGTAAAGTGACTTGCCCAGGGTCACACAGCTAAGTAAGAGTCTGAGGCCAGATTTGAACTCAGGTCTTCCTGACTCCACACCTGGCACTCCATCCACTATGGCGCCACCTTGCTGCCCCCAATTACTACAGGACACCTTTCCTAATTCCATATGGTATCTGCTTTAAATGATTTTGTATTTATTTTGTATATGTCGTCTCCCCTGATAGAATGCAAACTCCTTGAGGGCAGGGGCTGTTTCATTTTTGTGTCTGTACCCCGTTGGCACAGAGCACAGCGCCTGATTCATAATAGGTGCTTAAGATAACTTTGTTGCTTTTGGCTGATTGCCCAAGGTCTCACAGGTGAGAGGCAAACCTAGATAACCACAAAAGTTTCTTCCAGCTCTAAATCTATGAACCTAAACACCCTAAGACAATACACCACTGACTTCGTTTCCTTGGGTTTCTCAGAACCAAGAGTGAGGGAGAATTGGTTTGTGACGGCCAGTGGTGGCCTTTGAACCTTTAGCCAATGGCAATGGGCTGGCCTTGGGAATGTAGCAGTGAGGTCCTCCATTCAGGGGCCTCCTGGCTGAATGGCACTAGCTGGAGGTGCTTCTGTCTGAGGGCACTCAGAGGCTGCTGGAATCCCAGCTGATGGGGGGGGGGTAAGGCAATAAATGAGACCATTTATTCATGAAAACTCTTTTTAAAAAGAGGAAATAAGGAATCGCCCAGGGATTACAGGCCAGTTAATCTAACTTCTCTATCTGGAAGGGGCTGGAGCAATTCATTAAAAGAAAAAAATCAATTGGTAAAAGCACCAGGAGGATAAGTAGGTGTTAAGTAACAGCCAGGAAGTTTGTCAAAAATAAATCGCCTTGGAGCAGCCCCAACTCCTTTGACACAGTTGAGAACCCTTTGGGAGGGGGCGGGGGTCACAGCGGCAGCACACTGCCTCTAGGGAGGGTCTCGCCATGATTTGGTGTGACAGATTCTATGACCAATGAGTCTTGTCTGATGCCATGCCCTATACTCCGAATGCCACGACCCAGACAAACCCACGAAAATAGGACAGGACTCAGAACAGGTGATCACAGGTGCTTAACTCTTCTTATTTCACATTATCATCTTCTGCTTCCATATCACATCCCTCTCCATGCTCCATGAAGGCAGGGATTGTGCCTTATCCAAGCTTCGTATCTCCTTTGCGGGCTAGCAAGGCACTCTCTACACAGCAGGCACTCAACACATATGTCCAATTGAATAATAATTATACCTGTTGTGGTTACTTTTGAATTGTCATAGCTGTTTCTGAGGGCAGCTAGGTGGTGCAGTGGATAGAGCACCAGGCTTGGAATCAGGAGCTCATCTTTATGAGTTCAAATCATAACACATATTTATGCACGTAGTTATCTCCTACATTAGACGTGAAGAAAGAATTTCGTCAGGAATCGGGGTCAAGCTCACCGGCCTATAGCTTGCAGACCATTCTCTTCCCTTTTGTGACAATCCAGACAACACTGGCCCTTTGCCGATCCTCTGTTAGCACTCCCATTCTCCCTGATGTTTCAAACATCACTGACTGCGATGCTCAGCCATCACATCTGCTGGTCCTTTTGGTCCTAACAATGTAGTTCATCTGGGCCTGGTGACTTTGACTCACCAAGGGCAGCCAGGTTCTCTGCTCACTGTTTCCTTATTTATCCTTGATTTCAGCTCCCCATTAGCCATTTTTGTTCTGTCCTTTCCAGTCCAAAGATCACTTTCCTTGGCAGCGAAAATAAGTAAAGTAGGAGCCGAGCGGCAGAGCCTTCACTCTGTTGTCAGCAATCAATGCCCCATCCACCCACATCAGTGATCCCATCCCTTTTTGTCATATGTATTTTTTTCTCCATATAGTTAAAAAAATCCCTTTTTTGTTGTGGTTAGCTTTCTTCTCTAGCCTCGGCTCATTCGGAGTGTTAGCACTCTTGACACCCTCCTTAGAGGACCGTGCCAAGCTCTTAGATTCATCTTCCTTTAGCTGCCCTTGCTTCTAACTTCCCTACATGTCTTTTCAAAGTTGAAGTTGGCTTGTGAGTTCCCTGTATGCACATTGAAGCTGCTAGACAACTACCATTTTTTTCTTCCCCATCAGAAATGTTTCTCTTTATGGTTTTCAGAGTTTCTTGGATTGATGAGTTCCCATCCCTCCCCGGCTGCATCTTTCCACGTCTCATTGTGGTTTGTAAGTCCTTATCTAGCCTTTCCATGAACTCTTTGAAATCGTCTCTCTCCAAATCTAGGGTACATGTCAGATTAGACTCAGCTTTCTGTTTCTACTCCATAGGTTCATATGATCATAGATTTAGAAATGGAGGGAGGATGGTACGATCATAGATTGAGAATCAGAAGGGATTTCAAAGGCCACCTGCCCATCCAACTCTCTCATTTTGCAAATGAGAACCGAGCCCCAGAGAGTTTAAATGACTCTCCCGAGTCACACAGGAACTGTTAGAGGCGAGATTTGAACTTGGGGTCTCTAGCTCCAGGGTTATTACTCTTCCCACCATCCCAAGTTGCCGGGATCACAAATTCTAGGATGGAGCAGTCACTTCCCTTTGAGTATCTAGTCCTTTCCATCTCACCAATCAGTTCCTCCTTATTTGTGAGGGTCAGATCCATACCAGAGTCCCCCCTTGCTGGCTCTTACCCTTTCTGAAGGAAGAAATTACCAAGGCAAATCATGAAGTTATTAGCTGCTCTGCTCTGGACAGAGCGAACTTTAACAGATGTCTGGATAATTTGACTCTCCCATAATACTTGAAAGCCTGGTGACAGATTGTATGGCTGTAGCTGCATTTGGAGAAGTTTGTCACCATATTAGTTTCAAGGTGAAGAAGTTTTTGGCCACAGCTACTGGGGAAGACTGTCTGCTAAGTTATGAAGTGAGGAGCTGTATCAGTGGTGGGAGTACCCATGCTGAAAAAATCATAGGCAGTGATAGAGGGAGAAAAAAGGGCACTTTTCTTCGTCTTTCTAGCAGCAGCTGCTGTCTTCCTGCTCCCACAGATCAACTACCCCATCTCGCTGACTGACATAACAACATTCCACAGTAAGCAGTCCCCCACCCCTATCCCAAACAGGGCTGAGCCAGGCCAACCTGAGGCTTAGGAAGGAACACACTATCGTATATTTAGATCTGGAAGGGACCTTACTCCAACTAAGTCCCTCCCTTGGGCCATCTAGTCCAGATGCTTTGTTTGACGTAAGAAGAACCATAGCCTGTAGAGAGTAAATGACAAGACCAGGGTTACATCAGTCACAAGCAGCAAGGAATAAAACAGAAAATGGGAGAGGTGTGCTTTTCCCCTTTTGTTCTGATTCTTCTTTCACTAAATGACTAATGTGGAAATATGTTTAATACGATCGTACATGCATAGCCTATGTCAGATTGCTTGCTGTCCTGGGGAGGGAGGGAGAAAAAATTAGAACTCAAAATCTTATAAAAGCGAATGTTGAAAATTATCTTTACATGTATTTGGAAAAGGAAAATATTATTAAGTGGGGAAAAAAAGAAAATGGGAAAGGAAGGAAGGGAGAAGAAAGCAGGAGGGGAAAAGAGGAAAATGACATGGGAAGGGAGATAATGCGTTGGTTAAGTCTCCTGCGTCTGGCCCATAGTAAGTGTTTAAGTCATGCTTGTTGATCGATTGACCATGCCCTAGACCTCAGCTTGGTACCACTCATGCATACTATAGGTTCAATCCCATGGTATTCGATATCTCTATGTTTTAGGAATGACAGTTTGGTGGTTGGCTGGAGGATGGATTGCAAAGGGGCGGACAGGCAGACCAATTAGGAGGAAATAGTAACAGTTCTGATGAGAGGCGATCAATCCATAAACATTTATTAAGCATCTCTTTTACTAGGAGTACTTGGGTTTTTTTTGTTTTTGTTTTTACTAGGAATACAAAACTAAACAGTAGGAGTCTTTGTGACCAAGGAATTCACTTTATATTGGAGGATACACCAAAATACAAAAGGCAATTTTTTTCCTTTTTTTGTAGGGGTGACTCAAAGCTGGGGGGAATCAGCAAGGGACTCATACAGAATGTGGCAACTGAGCTTGCCCTTTGAAAGACACTGGGGTATCTAAGAGCCAGAGGTGAGGGGAGAGGCCATTCTAGGTCTGGGGGACAGCCAGTGGGATGCTGGGTTGTGAAAGGAGAACCATAAGACCAGTCTGACTGGTCTGTTGTGCGTGCACAAGGGGGAGTAGTGTATAATAAGGCTGGAAAGGAAGGTTGGAACCAAGCAATGAAATGATGAAGTTTTGGCTTTAGACGCCAAACAGAGGTGATTAAATTTTTCCTAGAGGTGCTAGGGAACCAACCCCTTGAATTTATTTAGTAGGAGAGTGACATCAACAGATCTTTGTGTTAGGGAAAATCATTTGGGCAGCTGGGTGGAAGATGGAGTAGAGAGGAGAGAGGCTGGAGGGACACAGCCCAATTAGGACATTATTGCAATAACTGAGCTGAGAGATGATGAAGGCTTATACTATGTAAATGGAGAGAGGTAGAGAGATGCAAGAGAAATCGTGGGGGGTATATGAACAAAACTGACTGGTATTTGGGGGGAGGGGGGAGTTGAGGATGACACAGAGGTTGTGAACCTTGGTAATTGGTGGACAGAAGTAGGGAAATGATGACAGCCTGGCCTAGGGTGTTGGCTGTTTGCGTGGCTAGAAGGGGATGGATTATTATCCCCATTTTCCAGATGGATGAACACAGCTGACAAGACTTGGCAACTGTTAGACTATGGCGGTTGAGTGAAAGGGAAAGCCAAGCATGGCTCCAAGGTCATGAACTGGGGCGACAGGAAGGATAGTGGTACCTCTGACAGACACAGAGAAGTTCAGAGGAACGGATGGGTTTTGGTGGAAACAAGCACGAGTTCCACTCTGGACATGGTGAGTTTGAGACGGCGAAAAGACATTGAGTTGCAAGTGTCTCCTAGGAGGCTGGCACATGGGCCTGGGGGGATGGGAGAGAAACTCGGGTTGGATTTAGAAATCTGGCAGTCACAATGCTTTTAAGACCATAAAGCATCACAAAAATGGAACTAATAATGACTCTACCTCGTGTCACCTCTGTGACCCACATCCCTCTTTCCCTACATCCCTCTGATAAAAAGACACAACACAAAAGACCAGATGAACACAGAAAGGATCTTACAAGGGAATCTCTTTTCCATTCAGGACTGAGCTGATTTAAAGACCAGCGCTCAGCCTGTCTGTCTCAATCAGAGGGCATCTTCTGGAGGGTCAAGGAAACAGCTCAGAAGCCTGCTGAATGTAGGGCAAGGCCCACTTCGCACTTCACACCTCCATCAGCCACGTCAGCCCAGCCCTGAGTGCTGGAAAAAATAGGTCACAGGCAGGGGTGGGAAGGGATTCATCATTTCCTCTCCCATCTTTGGGGACAAACACTCTCCATTCATTTAATCATAAAGCTTTTTAATTAGTTTTTTTTTTAAATTTATAGTTGCTAAGCTATAGCAACCATAGCCAGAGGGACAGGATGGTAGGAATGGGAAATGGGAAACTCTAAGTCCTGCTGTGTCCTGGGCTTTCTGACTTAAGGGAGCATCTGGTCTGGTCTCCTTCCAGCTGACTCTCCCCTAGGGTTCCCTTCAGCAACCAGTGAGGGGCAGGCTGGAGGCGGGAGTGACAGTGGGGAGGGGACCTACTCTGTTCCTTCCATCCCCTACTCCCTGGGGTTTAGGGCAAATACCCCATTGACCAAAGTCACTTCCAGAGAACCTCTCTGCTTCTCATGTTTACTGGGCTGTTTACTGCTTTTGATATGATAACCTTCTCATATAGATTCATGAATCCATAGATATTAGAAGTAGAAGAAAGCTCAGAACACAGAATCATGAGTCCATAGACGTTAGAGCTCAGAATACAGAATCACATTAGATCATAGAATCTTAGAGGGCATCCAGCCTGACCCATCGTTAACTAGGAATCCTGACTATGGCATTTCCAAGTAGACTCCACTTGGAGGTCTCCAATGATGGTGTATCATCACCTCCAGTGGTAGCCCATTTCAATTTTAGAATGTCCCAATTTCTAAGACCTTTTTCTTTATTTTGGTCCTAGTTCTTTTCCATTTGGCATCCCTTCACATACTTGAAGACAGTGATAACATTTGTCTTAAATTGTCAACTTTCTAGTCTCATCCCACCTTCCTTCAATGCATCCTGCTCCAAGATGTGCTACAGTCCCCTCTTCACCCTGGTTATCCTCCTCTGGAGGCCCTCCAGGAGAAAGAGAAGTGGTCTTGGAGTCAGAGGGCCTGGGTTCAAATTCTACCTGTAATGCTCACAACTTGCAGAATCTTAAGCAAGACATAACCTCTTTGGTGATCAGTTTCCTCATTTCTAATGTGCGGGGGTTGTGCTGGATGGCCTCAGAGGTCCCTTCCAGCTCTGGAGCTAGGATCCTATGATGCCTCCTAAAATGGGCAGCTGTCTAAAATATGCCAAAGGAAGTCTGATGAGAGTAGAAGACAATAGGATGATTTGGTTTTCTCTTTTTGGCCATTGTACCTCTGTTAGTATGTTCCAAGATCATACCAGCTCTTTGGCTGCCATATTGCACTGGTGAGAGGCAGTGGGGTCTGATGGGCAGAGATGGGGCCTTGAAGCAAGGAAAATTGAGCCCTGCTTCTGACACATACAGGCTGTATGACCCTGGGCAAGTCACTTAATTGGTCAATGCTGTAGATCGGCAATATCAAACTCAAGTAGAAATGTTGGCCACTAAACCATACACGAAGATCCCTGGGGATCACCTCTTGACTTAGCCACATGTTAACATTGTCTATGCTTTACTGTATTTTTATTTATTTGGTTAAATTTCCCCTTCCCCCATTACATTTTAATCTGGTTGAGGCTTCCTTCAGGAGTGTTGTGGATCTCGCATTTGATCCGTCTAGAGGTTCTAGATAACCTTGAGTCTATGAGCTGCAGAGAAGGTGCTGTCCTGTACTGGAAGAAGCCATTTCCTCACTCGCATTACCAATGAAACCACCAGCCCAGTCTCTTGACCTTTCTCAGATGAATTCCTGTCTAGTCCCATCTCCCCAATCTGGTTGTGAAATTGAACCTAAATGTAAGATTTTAAACTTATCCTGCTTCCATACTGGCTCATTAGATTTTACCCAACATCCCAGCCTACCACACACATTTAGGATCCAGATTTTGCCATCCAATGCATTAGCTATCCTGCCTACCTTTGTGTCACCTGCAAATCTGATGAGGAAGTTATCTTTATCTTTTTCTGAGTCAGCAGTTCTCAAACTTTCTGGTCTTAGGCCCCTTTTATACTCCTAAAATTATTGAGCTTTTGTTTATGTGGTTTATAATGACTGATATTTACTGTATTAGACATTAAAATATTTTAGTATTATTAGGAAAATTGTTTTGACCTTGCAGATTTCTACCCCACTCTCAACCAAGGGTCTTAGGGACCACCAGGGGTCTCTAGATTACTCTTTGAGAGATAGTGGTCCAAGTCAACTCTAAGCCAGCCCTTCAGCCCCAACTTCCTCAGTAACTACAGCTACTGTAGTAGCTGAGACCTGAGAGAGAAAGTCCTCATCATCCAAGTCCTTGACATTCTCAAACAATTCAACATCAGACGTGGCTATGGTTTTATCGGTGGGAATGACATAAAGAAGCAGCTCCTTTGCGGTAGCACCCTAAGGATCATGGAGCACTTCCATTGGAATCGTAGTTGAAATGTCCTATATGTATTGTCTCCTCTTACTGGAATGTGAGCTCCCTGAGGGCAGGAATTCTCATTTCTCTACCAGTATATTTCTCTACCGGTATCTCCAGTGCTCAGAGCACAGGAAACACCAAAAGCTTTACTTATCCCCTTCATTCCTTGGTAGAACTGTTGAATGGACAGTGACCTCTGGAACTTTCCCAAACCACAAAGGCAGGGAATGAGGGGGTCCTCTGACAGACCAGGGTTTGGGATGCTTGTCACAGTTGGGATGCCTTGCTTGCCTCTGCTGGGGGCAAACACAGGACTCCCTCAAGCCTGGGTTACCTTTTCGTAGTACTGTAGTTCATAGTCAAGGATGACGCCATTGGGCTGGTCAGGCTGGGACCAAGACAAAGTCATGCTGTCCACCGTCCGGCTCACCTGGTGCACGATGGACACGGCAGATGGGGCTATAAGAAAGAAGATGGAGTTTAGTGGAAGGTCAAAAGCAATGTCTGTGTCCCCTAAATCCCCAAAGTCAAGAGAAGGGTTGGTGGGCTTCATTCCAGTGCTTCTAAAGTGTGTGTGTGTGTGTGTGTGTGTGCACGCACGTGTGCACAAATGCATGTGATTGGCATCATATTGGCACACAGGGCAGCCTGGAGTCCAGAAGAAAACACTTCGCTTTGAAACAGAAGACTCGGGTTCAAATCCTCCTCAGATACTCACTAGCATTGTGACCCTGGGCAAGTCACGTAACCTCATAGCCTCAGTTTCCTCATCTATAAAATGGGGATAATAATAACCAAAGTACCTACTTCACAAGGTTGGAGGGAGACTTAGATTAGAAAACGAATGCACAACATCTTGCAAATGTTACAAGACTATATAGATGTCATTTATTATTGTAACCTCAGCAACATTTTCCATGTTAAAAATGTTTTCTTGATGTTTTTTGCTTTCTTTACAGTTACCACTCATATTGCCCTGTTCCCTCCCCCACCCCAACTCCACAACATCTCACACTTTGAGAACAAAAATAATTAAGCCAGAGCAACCAACACAGCAAGTTGTTTCCGAGAGCGTACATGACACTCTACAGCCACTATTCTCCACTTCTATTCTAAGAGAAAGAATGTTTTCCTTTTCATTACTATAGAACTTCCATCCTGGGTATTCTGGAGCCAGTTGGTACTGGCTTGTGAGAGAGCTGGTTGTTAAATTTCCAGTGTTTTATAAAAGTTTTATGAAACTGGCAAATGCTACAAATCAAGGTTATAGTTTTGTTGATTGCCTAGGCTTAAGAAAGTGATAAAGAAAATACTAATAATAGAGATTAAACTTAAAAAGTGTAGAGTGCATCCATTTCCCCCTGGAGAGCTGATTATTAAACATTTGCCAGCATGCTTACGGCTTTTACTTCACATACCAAAATGCTTTCCCATTCATTTGCTCATTTGATCCTCAGAGCAGGAGGGTGAGGAAGGCAAGGCAGGGATTGTCACCCTCTTCTTATACTTGAATGGATCTGTGCACTCATCCATGTGGCCACTCCCTCCAAAAGTGCAAACAACAACATACCTATACTTTTTTATTTTATTAATTAAATTTTATTTTATTTTCAAGTGAAGACCTGCCTTTTCTCTTTCTCATGAGGAAAATAAGAAAAATAAACCCCCCATTAAAAGCCTGTGTAACCAAACAAAACAAATTTCCTCATTAGCCACATCTAAAAATTATGGTTTAATTTTCATTCTGAGCCCAGCCCTCTCTGTATGGAGGAGGGCAGTACGTTTCATCGTGAGTTCTCTGAAATTGTGGTTGGTCATCATGTTGCTCAGAGTTCCTAGGTCTTTCAAAGTTGTTCATCTTCACAATATTATCACTGTATAAATCGTTCTCCTGGTTCTGCTCATTTCACTTTGTATCAGTTCATATATGTCTTCTTAGGTTTCTCTAAAACCATCCCCTTCATCATTTCTTATAGCTCGGTGGTATTCCATTACATTCATAAAACAATTGATGGGTTAGCTACCAGTTTCCAATTCTTGGCCACTGCAAACAGAGCTGCCATCAATGTTTATACATATGGGTCCCTTTCCTCTTCCTTTGATCTTTTTGGGATATAGAGCTAGCACTGGTATAACTGGGTCAAATGAAACTCACAGCTTAATACCTTTTGGAAGCATAGTTCCAAATTACTTTAAGAATGGCTGGACCAAATGGCAGTATATTAAAGTACCTGTCTTCTCATAGATCCTCCAGCATTTGTCATTTTCCCTTTTTTGGAGGGCACAACTTTGCCAATCAGATGGTTGTGTTGTGGAACTGCAGAGTTGTTTAAATGTGTACTTCTCTAATTACTAGTGATTTAGAAAATTCTTTCAAATGACTAATTGCTATCCGTACCTCTTCCTCCTACGTGACTCTTGTCCTCCCATAAATACTCCATGGAAGTGAATCAACTCAAAGAGTTGAGAGCACTTTCTAGGTCTACTGACCATAAAAGTAAGGATTAGGATTATGTGATTTCTACAGCCCTTTGCAGCTCTGATAGTCTATGTTCCAAGATTTCTTCTGGCTTTGATATTCTCTCTTCTAAGGTACCTCCCAGCTCTGATACTCTGTGTTCTAAGCTCTCTCCCAGCTCTGACATTCTCTGTTCTAAGGGTCCTCCCAGCTCTGACATTCTCTGTTCTAAGGCCCTCCCAGCTCTGACATTCTCTGTTCTAAGGGTACTCCCAGCTCTGACATTCTGTGTTCTAAGGGCCCTCTCAGCTCTGACATCCTATGTTCTAAGGGCCCCACCAGCTCTGACATCCTGTGTTCTAAGGGCCCTCCAAGCTCTGACACCCTGTGTTCTAAGGGCCTTCCAGCTCTGACTTCCTGTGTTCTAAGGCCCTCCCAGCTCTGGCATCCTGTGTTCTAAGGGGCCTCGGACATTCTGTGTTCTAAGGGCCCTCCCAGCTCTGACAACATACGTTCTAAGTTTCCCTCTGCCTCTGACCATCTATGTTCTAAGGACCCTCTCGGCTCTTGCCTTCTGGAATTCCGACTCCCTCTCCGTGGTTCAGGGCTAGTGGTGCTGCCAGGGCCTGGGCCTGACACCAGAATGATGAGCAGGCTGCATAGGGTGTGGGAGGCTCACGAAACTCTGGATCAGGGAGGGACAAGCTGGGAAATCAGGGTTTCATTTCAAGAGCACACAGAGCCAAAGGGACTTGGCCTGAGGGCAGGCCCAGATGGAGGAGGCAGCAGCAAGAGCTAGGATAGGATGGTCCTTGGCCAAGCCTTCTTCTACCTTTTATGTAAAAATTCGGACAGTATATCAGTTTAGGCTTTTTGTAACACTTGGGGCATCACTGGTGTCATGGAGGGCAGCTAGGTTGTACAGTGAATAGAGCTCTGGGCCTGGAATCAGGAAGACTCCTCTTTTTGAGTTCAAATCTAGCCTCAGACCCTTACTAGCTGTGTGACCCTGGACAAGTCACTTCACCCTCTTTACCTCAGTTTCTTCATCTATAAAATGAGCTGAAGAAGGAAATGGCAAATCACTCCAGTATCTCTGCCAAGAAAATCCTAAATGGGGTCAAGGGTTTTAACAGTGGCTTTATCAGGGTAAGATGGCAGAGGTATGATAGGGCAGCAGTTTGGTTGAAAAATATCTGGGAGTTGTGAAATAACGATCTTGGGCAGCATTAAGAAGAATGTAGCTTCTGGGAATAAAGAGGCGAGAGTACCACTTCCCCCTGCCCTGGTTAGGGCATATCTAGGATAGGTGTTCAGTTCTGGGTGCCACAGTATAGGAAGGATAGTTAGCTGGAGAATGTCAAGAGGAGGGCAACCGTGATGGCTGAAACAACTGGAGACAATGAGCCTGGGGAAGAGAAGACTCTGGGCAGGAGCCTGACTACTTTCTTCAAGTATTTGGCCCCGGAGGGAAAAGTCAATAGTAATGGGTGGAAGTTAAATAATATCAGCAACTTTCTAACAATTAGAGCTGTCCTCAAGTGGTATGAGCCACCTTGGGACATGGTGGCTTCTTCCTCATTGGATGTCTTCAAATAGAGCCTGGATGACCACAGGTCAGGTAGAGTGTCATGGAGATTCATTTCTAGTTATGGTTTGAACTAAAAGGTTACCCCTCAGGTTGTCTTCAACCTTGAAATTCTGTGATTCTGTGAAATAATCTATTCCAACCCCTCATTTCTCAGGAGAGGAGAGGTTTTTGCCCAAAGTCTCAAAGGCAGAAAAAATGGGGCTGAGATTTGAACTCTGGCCTCCCCCGGCGATCCTGTGCTCAAGCTCTCACTGAATCAATCACATAGTTGAGAGCGTTGGAACGTTCTTCTGAGCTGGGGTGTTCTGTTGGGTGAGAGTGGCTGGAGGTGCCTTGGTTCTGTTTAGTGTTTGATATTGGTGGGGAATGGGGAAGCCAGAAGGCAGTGGGGATACTAGGGACGAGCCCTGTCGCTTCTTCTACCAAGTGACTGTTTTGATCAAGCAAGCCCCTCTTCAACCTGATTTCTCGTTCGTCACCAAGTGCCTCAGTACTGATAGGGAGTGGAAATCAGGGTCTGAATTAAAAGGAGAAGAAGGAAAGGTAGGGAGGGGAGGCAGAGAAAGGCAAAGACTGCAGAAGGAAGAGGCAGCCAAAGAAAAAGGAGTCAGAATAAAAGGGAGGAGAGGAAGGAAAGGTGAGAGATAAAAGGAAGGACTGGAGATGGCAGGCATGCAAAAGAAAGTTGGATGGAAAGGAAGAGTCAGGATAAAGGGGAAAAAGAAGAGTCGGGGGGATAAAGGAAGGGTCTGGAGAGCATAGGGATAGGCAGAAAGGGAAGGAAAAGGGGAAGGCAAAGAGAGAAAGTCAGAGGCAAAGGGAAGAGAAGAAGGGAGAAAGCTGAGGAAGTAGGAGCTGGAAGTGGGGGTGGGAGAGAGAGAAGAGAGAGAAAGAAGGGGCAGGAGAGGGAGATAAAATACCCTAAGATTAAAGAGATGCTTAAGGTTGACAAAGCATCACGTACAAAAAGGGAGCTGGCTAGGAAATGGAGGGGGAAGGAGGGAGAGGAAAGAAGGATGATGAAGAAGAGAGAAGAAGGGGGTAAGAGAGGGATGGAAAAGAGAGAGGAAAAGGAGATTTGGAGAAGAGACGGTAGGGAAGCGAGAAAGGAGGAGAGGGAGAGGGTGAGAGAGGGATGAAAAAGAGAGAGGAGAGGGGAGGAAAGACATAAGGGAAAAGGTTAGAGAGGAGAGGGAAAAAGAGGGCAGGAAAGAAGGGAGCTGATAGAAAGAGTAGATGAGGAAAATGAAAAAATTCAAAGAGGTGGAATAGTAAAAGGAAAGAGAAAAGGAATGGAGAAGAGAGGGCAGGTAGAAGCCTGGTGTGAGGAGGGGTAAAACTATGATCCCATGATGCTTTGAGGACACTTTGCTGTTGAGCTGAAATTAGACAAAAAAAAACCCATCTACCCCCTCTCTACCCCCAACCCTAGCCCTGACTCGATGTCATTGCTGTCTTCTGGTTTCTCTCTCAGGCTGGCCTTATGTGAGGACTGGAATGCTACATTCTTCCTCTGGCTCCCTGAGGACACAGTCTTCTTTGTGGTGACTGTAAGGCAGACTTCCATCCTCTCCAGTCTGTCACCAGTCAAAGCTGAACCTTCCCTCCTGGGGTCTGACCAAAAAAATCCCTCCCCTTCTGGGGTTTCATAATTACCAGAAGAGAAAATTGTCAATGACTTGGAATCTGAGATACTCTCAGCTCCTTTCTCTCTGGCACCACAGGAAGGGGAGGAGGAGAGGGAGGCAACCTGGGGAGCCCAGAGGCAGAGACACCCACTTAGTCCAATAAACCCACTTAATCCCCCCCTGGGCAGTCACCAAAAGCAGCCCTTTCCAGGTTGGGGGATCAATTGGGAGCAGACAGGAGAGAGCTGAGGTCACAGCTGTCTGGGGAGTATGGCAGTGGCTGTTTCCACTGGGAAATCTTAAACATTTGTCCCAGTGAGATGATAGGGGTTACAAGGTTCCTTCTGACTCGGCCACTCTACATTCTAAGGTCCCGCAATGCTCAATTACTCTTTGTTCTAAAATCCTTTCAGTAAATGTCTGAGTTCTAACGTTTTTGTTAGAAAAGCCCTTGCAATTCTGTTATTCTATGTTCTAAATTTCAACTTTCTATCATTTTCAGCTAAAACATTCTTTGTTCTAAAGTTCCTTCCAGTTCTAACATCTCAGTTCTCAGGCTCCTTTCAGCTCTATGTTCTATATTCCAAGTTCCCTTCCAAATGATACATTCTTTGTTATGATGTTCCTTCCACTTCTGACTTTGCCTTAAATATTCTAAGGCCCACCTCAGCTCTGATATTATACATTCCATTAAAAAAATTATGTTCTAAGGTCCCCCACCCAGCTGTGAAAGTCTATTTTCTAAGGTTTCTTCCATCTCTGAAATTCTATGTTCTAAGATCCTTTACAGTTCTAACATTCTATGTTCTAAGGCCCCCTTCAGCTCTATCATTCTATGCTCTAGGGCAGATAGGTGTTGAAGCAGATAGAGCAATGGGCCTAGAGTCAAGAAGACTTGAGTTCAAATCCAGAACACCTAATAGCTGTGTGACCTTGGGCAAGTCACTTAACCGCTATCTGCCTCAGTTGCTGTAACTGCAAAATGAGGATCACAAAAGCACCTACCTCATAGGGTTGTTGTGAGGCTCAAATGAGATAATAAGCGTAAAATGCTTAGTACAGTAGCTGGCAAATAGCAGGCACTTAGTAAATGCTTACTTCCCTCCTCTTCCAAATCAAATATTCTTTGTTCTGAAGTTCCTTCCAATTCTGATTTTCTATTGCTATTCAAAGACCCCAATCCAGCTCTGATTTTTATGTTCTAAAGACCTTCTCACCTCTAAAATTCTATGTTCTGACATCCCTCCCAGATCTGACACCCTCTGCTCTAAGGCCCCACTTAGTTATGACACTCTACATTCTAACGTTCTCTTATGAGGGCCCTTTTAGCTTTACCTTTCCATGTTCTAAGGACCATTCCAATTATGTTCTGAAGTCTGTTCAGTTCTAACATTCTTTGTTCTAAAAAGCGCCTTCCATTTATATTTTATGTTTTAATATCCTATGTTTTAAGGCTCCTTCTGCCTCTGCCATTCTGTGCACCAAGGTTCCTCCCAGCAATAGCAACCTGTGATTCCATGATTCATTCAACTACCCGCTTCCTGGGCAGTGTGGCGTAGTGGAGAGCTTGCCGGATTTAGGTATTATCACAACCTTTCAAAGCCAAGTTCTTCTTCTGGAAAAATGGAGTTAATAAATCTTATACAAGCCACCTTACAGGGCTGTTGTGAAAGAAGCGCTTTGTAAACCTTAAACTCCTATCAAAGTGTGAGTTGTCCTTGGATTCTAAATCACGACTGTCTCTTGTTGAAGGCCGGCCATTTGGGAGAGGGGGCTGGCTGATGATTCTAAAGCCTCCCACACATACCAACTACTCATTCCCTGAGCAAAATCCACATTGGTCTTCAACATTTTCCTATATTCTGTAAGCACACTCACTGTTCTATAATGTTTAAGGAGTTTTCAGACCCATGACCTGATAAAAGAGAAGATGGGACAGGTGTCATTATCTCTGTTTGATGGATGGGGAAAGCCCATAGCAAGAAGTAGAATGTCTGAGGTCACAGAGTTATACTGTGGCAGAGAAGAACTAGGAAAGCCCTTAGGAAATGGAATGTCAGAGCTGGGAGGGCCTTAGAACACAGGATGTCAGAGCTGGGAGGGCCTTAGAACACAGAATGTCAGAGCTGGGAGGGCCCTTAGAACAGAGGATGTCAGAGCTGGAAGGGTTCTTAGAACACAGAATGTCAGAGCTGGGAGGGCCCTTAGAACACAGGATGTCAGAACTGGAAGGGTTCTTAGAACATAGAACGTCAGAGCTGGGAGGGGCCTTACAACTCAACGTCAGAGCTTAGAAGGGCCTTAGAACACAGAAATGTAGCTCTAGAAAGGACTAGAGCCCAAACTTTCAGACTACTGGTCCACCTGCCACCACGCCATGCTGCTTCTTCTCCTCCCACTGGCCCTGCTTCCCCTCGGGTCACTGATCTCTTCCTTCTCCCCCTCCCTCTCTATGCCTTTCACTCATGTGATTCCCCATCCCTGAATGGACCCACAGGATCACAGATTGAGGGTGGGCCTCCCAATTTCAGAGGCCATTTAGTCCAAGTTCCTCCTTCTACAGACAAGGAAACTGAGGATGAAGGTGGTTGTGTGACTTGACAAGTGTCACACAGCTAGTATGTGTCAGGAGTAGAATGTGGATCCAGGCTTTCCTGATCCGAAGTCCTACCTTCTACCCACTAGTCCACACTCCTTCCCTCTCTTCCTTCCAATGCTTCCTTTCTGTCTGGCCTTCAAGGCTCAAGCCAGAAGCCACCTCTCCCAGGAAACATCCCCTCTGGGTGAAAGCCATCTTTCCTGTCTGTGTCTTTCTTCCTCTGGTCTCACACTCACCCTTGTACCATGATCAACCATGTATTCATTCGTTATCAGCCCACAGATAAACTCTCTGAGAGCATTGTGCTCATTTCTAGGCCCTGCAACCACCTGACTGCCGTTGAGGGTCCCTGAGGACACTCTGGTTCCCCAACCTCCCTCAGTTTCTGCTCTTATCCATCCCCCTGGGTCCCCTTGCCACCAGCTAGGCCGTAACCTGAGTGGCCTCCAAGACTTCTGACCTGGCTGGCTGACAGAAGAGGCTGCATCCCCTTGAGGTGTCAGCACAGTCATGGTGGCCCCACCTCTCTCCTCAGCTTAGCCATCAGGCTTTAGTTATAGGCAGGATAACCCCCACCCCCCCCCGGCTCTGATCATGGTAAGCCCCATAACCCCAGCCCTGGCAGGGAACCGTCATTTGTGGGAGAAAGGATCAAGGTGGAGAGAGACCCCCACCAAACGCTGAAGGCCATTTCCCTGAAATCCAAAGGGATTAACAGTGGGGGAAAAAGAAAACAGCTGGGAAATCTCCAACAGGCTGACTCCCCCTAGTTCTCAGCTTGCTCTCTACCATGACCCTCCCCCCCACCGCCTTCTTTTAGGGTGTCAGGTTTCGGGCCTGGGAGCAGCTTTCCTTATAAGACAGTCAGTGGGGAATTCTGGCATTTTCAATTACCAGCATGCCTCACTGGCAAGGGGAATAAGGTCAGCTGTGCCCCTTGACCTTTACATAGAGATAGGACTCTGGGGAGAGCACACAAAGAGAGGCTTGTGGCTGGGATGGGCCAAGCCTTCTGGCTGGGGGGGTGCAGCCTGGCTGAGGAGAACAGAGAGAGAAAGTGACGACTTCCCCAGGGGACTGCTCAGTAGGGGCAGGTGGGCCAGCAACCCTGATTGCCCTCACTGAGTATCTGAAGCCTCCCAGAGGAAAACTCATTTGCTCATTCATTAATTAGCTGGGTGGCCTTTCACCAAATCACTTCCTTTTGGGGGCCCTCAGTTTCCACATCTGTAAAATATATGGCTGATATTAGAAAAGACATTACAGTGAACCCTCTGGGTTTCAGTTTCTTCTATAAAATGGGAGGACTGGACTCCAGATGCTCTCATTATCAGCTTTAACAATCTACTTGGGCTAAGGTCCCTCTCAGCTCTGACATTCTGTGTCCTAGCTGTGACATTTTATGTCCTAAGGGCCTCCCCAGCTCTGACATCCTGTGTTCTATAAGGGCCCTTTCAGCTCTGACACTCTAGGTTCTAAGGCCTGTCCCAGTTATGACCTTTTCTATATTCTAAGACTAGTTTCTTTTAGTTCTAACATTCTGTGTTCTATTATTCTCCATTCCAAGATTCCTTTCAGCTCTAACACTGTGATTTTGTGAACCAATTCAACAAGGACTTGTTACAAAACCTATGACATGCCAGACCCAGTCCTATCTACAAAGACCCAAATGAGCCAGTCTCCCTGCCCTCAAGGAGCCTACCATCTCTAGGGCAAGGATGCACTGAGTGCCTACTTTGTGCCCAGGCCTGTACTAGAGTCTAAGGGCAGACACGAGGTCTCTCTCATTCTCCAGTTGGGAGACTAGACTCAGCCCAGCTGAACAACCCGAGGCTAAGATGAGGGAGGCCAGCATGGCTCTGAAGAAGGCGCCATCTCTTTGAAAGGGAACACATACAAAATAAACAAAAAATACTGTAAAATCACAGTGATTGGAGGCTGCATACGCAGGTTTTAGAGAAAGCAGGCATGGGGAAAAAGGTGGCCTCGATTCGGCCCAATACTGATGTTATGTGATCGGTGCCGAAGAATGTCATGCTGACGATAGCAGCTGCAGGATTTCAAAGAAGGAGAGACCAGCACGCGCTTGGGACCATCACGACCTCATGTCCGAGACCAGACCAAGAGCTCTGGGAACAGCGATGTCTCCAGCCTAGTGTCCACAGCCACCATTCGGGGAGATGCAGCTTGGTAACGGCTTCAGCAGGAGCAGTGGGCACAGCCACTGAACACTCTGAGAGGAGAGTTATCTCAAGTCCCTGGCCCTTCCAAATGGTTCCATGTCAGAAAATGAAATGACTGAATCAATGGAAATGACATTAAATATGAGGCATGATCATTTCTTTACCAATGACCCTAAAGGGACCGTGGGATCTTTCTAACTGATTTCTAGCTAAAATTTCCTTTGAATTGTCCCGCATTAAAATATGAGTTCCTTTAGAACAGGGAAGGGCTTTTTTCTATTGGTATCTTCAGAGCCTAGCACAGCGCTCTGCACATGGTAACTGTATCAGAAAACTTTCATTCATTCATTCATTCACACCACGTGGCTCCAGTACCAACTTAAAACTTTTTCCAACCATGACTAATGAACACAACAAGGCTTTTAACTACAATCAGGGGGAGTTTCTTCACCTATAGTGGTTAGAATGCTGGAAGACCTGAGTTGAAATTCTGCCTCAGGCACTTAGGAGCTGTGTGACCCTGGGTAAGTCACTTGAAGACAAAGGTGTAGGACTCAGCATTGCATGTCCCTGCTAGCCCTAAATCCAGTCTTATTCTCCTGTGACCTTCAAAATGTCAAGTTGCCCTCCTGATTTTTGAGAGGGAAATAACAGAACTATTTCATATGATATGAACATGTTTGCTAACATAGCACTAAATCTGAGTAGCCACTTAATAAACGCTACCTTTAAAATCCCATGTAAAATCACAGACTGCCCAGAGCTGAGTTAGGAATCTTAGAACATATAATGTTAGAGACTGGAGGGAAGAGAGTACTTCAGGACACAAGATGTCAGAGCTGGAAAGGCCCTTAGAACACAGAGTGTCAGAGCTGGGAGGGCCCTTAGGACACAGGATGTCAGAGCTGGGAGGGCCCTTAGAACACAGAATGTCAGAGCTGGGAGGGCCCTTAGAACACAGGATGTCAGAGCCGAGAGGGGCCTTAGAACACAGGATGTCAGAGCTGGGAGGGCCCTTAGAATATTTTAAGCACCAAATGTAAAAGCTGCAATGACATTATGTAATATCCTCCTGGCCTCTTGGCTGTCCCACAAACAAGACATTCTTCTCTTAGCTCTGGACATTTCTGCCTGTCCCTCGTGGTTGGAATTCTCTCCCTCCTTTGCTTCAACTACTGGCCTCCCTGGCTTCCTTTAAATCCCAACTAAAACTGCACATTCCATAGGAATCCTTCCCCAATAACCCCTCCTAATTCTTGTGCCTTTCCTCTGCTATTTACTTCCTATTTATTCTGTCTATAGCTTGTTTGTGTATATTGGTTTGTTTATTGTCTTCCCCATTAGATTGTAAGCATCTTGAGGGCAGTCTTTTGCCTCTTTCTGTATTCCAAGTGTTCAGTGCCTGGCACATAGTAGGTGCTTCATAAATGTTTACTGACTGACTGAGAGGTGAAATGCTTTGCCTAAAGCTGCCCAGCCAGAAAGCAGAAGAGCTGGGTGATGCTAGTGATGGTGGCTCTCCTGATGGCCATAGTACGTCCTTAGAGAGTCCCATTAGACCTCCCCCATTTCCTCATCCCCTCACATTTAACTGTGGCAAGTCCTTTGTTTTTTCAAAGCTCCCTCCCATCCACTGCCCCATTGGATCTTCGCTACAGCCCTGGGAGGTAGGGAAGCCAAGCATCCCCACAGTTTGTTCCACTTTCCCATATGGAGTCTCCGTGTTTCTGCCCTACAGGTTTGTTGAGAGGATCAAATGAGATCACAGATTAGACAGCGCTTTGAACAGTTAAAAGGGCCAAACACATGTAAGGGCTACAGCATGGTGGGCTGGGGAGGGGGACATCACCAGTCTGGGCAGCTGGGGGTCTGGGCTCTAATGCTAGCATTGTCATCAATTGGCTGGGCCATTTTAGGCCAGCCCCACATCCCGTTGGGGCTTCAGCTTCCCCGTCTGTAACAAGGGGGCTTGAGGAAATGATCTCTAAGGCTCTTCTAGGGCAGATATTCTCAGTGTTAAAGTAATTTCTGGTGACAATTATTCTGTTTTTATGTTCTAAGGCTCCTCCCAGGCCTGACACTCTGTGTTCTAAAGGCCCTCCCAGCCCTGTTACTCTGTGTTCTAAGGGCCCTCTCAGCTCTGACACTCTGTGTTCTAAGGGCCCTCTCGGCTCTAACATCCTGTGTTCTAAGGGCCCTCCCAGCTCTTACATCCTCTGTTCTACGGGCCCTCTCGGCTCTGACATCCTGTGTCCTAAGGGCCCTCCCAGCTCTGACATCCTGTGTCCTAAGGGCCCTCCCAGCTCTGACATCCTGTGTTCTAAGGGCCCTCCCACCCCTGACATCCTGGGTTCTAAGATCTTCTTCCACTATGTTCTCGTCATGTTAAAGTTGAGATCTTTCAAACTGCAGCTGGTGCTGAAGAGCTTTGGATTTGTGGTCAGAGGACCGGGCTTCATCACTGATGACGTGTGTGAAGCTGGTGAATCACGTCACCTCACCAGGAAAATGAGAGTGTAATTGTACAATGATCTCCAGAATCTCTTCCACTCCACATCTGATTACCCTATGAATCAGAAAACCTGGGTTTGAATCATGGCTGTCTCGTATTAGCTTGTGATGACAGGCACGTGCCTCAGTTTTCTTTTCTGTGAAATTGGGAGAATAATCTTTCCTGGGCTTTTGTGGGGTTCAAGTGAGAAAATGCATATGAAAGAACTCTGGAAAGGGGCACATCATTTAACCTGAGGTCTTCTCGCTCAGGCAGGAGGAAGACACTGGCATCCTGTACCCAGAGAGCCATTTTTCCCTCTCCAGCCTCTGGTTGCTGCAGTAAGACTTCCCTGTCTGTCTGCAATACCAGAAGAGACTCAGTAGGAACTGAGTGAATCCCTGGCCAGCCCTGACTCCCCACTGTGTGAAGAGCGAGGCAAGGATTCCCAGGCCTCCAATGAAGAGGGCATTCTCCAGCAGGCAGGGCCTGCTTAGTGCTAATGAAGGGAGCATTGTCCCCCCCAGGCGGCAGAAGTGTGAGCCCTCAGGGAGCAAAGGTACTCTTGGAGCACCTTAGGAGGCTCCCAGCCTATATGTGCTCCCCAGGGGATGGCAGGAGCTGCCCAGGGCCCAGGTTCTCTGGCTGCCAAACTGGCAAAGTCACAGCTGAGGTATTAATGGAGCAACGGGCTTCTTAATTGTGAGGTGTGAAATCAGCGCTAAATTAGACAGCTTAGCCAACAGTTTACAACTAAGTTTGTGGAAAACTGTCAGCTCTCCCTGTCTCTAACCAGTTTTGGACCCAAAATAGAATGGCTTCATTCTGTTCAGGCTCATTTGTGTATGTGACACTCACTCCTTCACACGGGTACACACATTCACATGAGCAGGCCTGCTCCCCATGCTGAGATGCTACATTCACACTCTCCACTCACAAGTACCAATCAATAAACATTTATTAAGCACTTTCTATGTGCTTGCCAGGCACTATGTTAGGCCCTGAGAATATTCAAATGAATCCCAATGATCTCTATGGTTCAAGGAGCTCCATCCAACAATACAGACCACAAGCCATCCATCCTGTGGGACTCAGACTCTTGTCCATGTTCTCCCCAAAGGTCGCCATGGGCAGGCATCCATCCAACATGCTGGAGGACTCACTCAGTGTCTTCTGGCATAATGAGGGTACCACAGTGGTAACACTCTGAATTTTTTTGGCATGGCAACCCAGGCACTGGGGATCCAAAGACAAAAAAGTAAAATAGTCCCTCAAAAAGCTTGCATTGGGCAACCACAGAGAAAAGCAAGATGTCCATAGACACATCCCAGGCAACATAAGGGAGAGGTAAGATGTCCACAGACACATCCCAGGCAATATGGGGGAGAGGTAAGATGTCCATAGACACATCCCAGGCAGCATGGGGGAGAGGTAAGATGTCCACAGATACATCCCAGGCAATCCAGGGGAAAGGCAACATATACACATATACATCTTGTCCTGGATGTGCTGTAGAAGTCCAAGGTCACACAGGTTCTATGTGCCAATGGAGGGATTTGAACCCAGGTCCTCTGACTTCAGAACCAGTGTTCTTTCCATTGTACTGAGCTGCCATTCAAGGAAAGTTTTCTTGTAGCTTGAAATCCTATGATCTTGCAAATTGGGACTAATGGGTCAAAGACAGGCAAATTTTATTTCAGCGCAATAAAAAATCAACACCCCTTAATTATAAGACCTATCCAAGGAGTTCTCTCCCATATTTCCCATAGGATTTAGTGCTGGAGGGGTTCCGAGAGGCTGTCTAATTCATCTCCCCTTGCCCATTTTAGAGATGAGAAAACAGATGTCTCGAAAAGTATAGAATGACTGCCTCTTTACTGCTGTTCAGTCGTTACAGTCGTGTCCAACTCTCCGTGACCTCGTCAGAGATCCTGGTTATCATTTCCTTCTGCAGCTCATTTTACAGATGAGGAAACTGAGGCAAACAGGGTTAAGTGACTTGCCCAGGGTCACACGGCTTGTAAGTATCTGAGGCTGGATTTGAACTCACGAAAATGAATCTTTATGACTCAAGGCCTGGCCCTCAGCGCACTATAGCTCGTTTAGCTGCCTCATTATGACTATAATAACATATATACGAAAACAGCCCTAAAATGAAGTTAAATGCCGAATTATTGTAATGCCCAATCTCTGCCCCAAAGAGAAATCGCCTTTAGGTAAGAGGGGTGGGAGACTGTAGGTGTGGAAAGCTGCTGCATATATGGTGTCTGGTAGTTTCTGTTTCATTTCCGCCCCTCTATAACAGGCAGATACTCATTTTGGGGGAGGGGAAATGTTTCCTATTCCCTTCATATGCTTTCTTTTTAAAAATAAATTTATCTTGTTAAATATTTCTCAATTACATTAAAAAGTTTTTGCCATTCATTAAAAAAATTTTTGAGTTCCAAATTCTCTCCCTCCCAACCCTTGAGAAGGCAAGAAATATTATATCAAACATACACATGGAATCACTTTGTATACTTTCCATTCAAGTCACAGTGGCCTGCTAACTAGCCATTTCTTGTTTATGCATTCCACTTCCCACCTCCAGACCTTTGTACACATAAGATTCTTCATGTCTGGAATGCACCTCCTCAGCTCCACCTCTCAGCATCGCTACTTTCATTTGAAACACAGTTTGGGTGCCACTTCCTTCATGAGGTCTAGCACAGGGCCTGGCATACAGCAGGCACATTTTTGAGGATGTAACATAATGCATAAATAAAACTTAATCACGATACGTATCATAATATGTAACATGTATCATACAATTTCTCATTTATATAGAGAGCTTTAAGGTTTACAAAGCAGTTTCCTCCTAGCAATCCTGAGAGGCAGGCAGAAGTATCAGTGCACACATTTTACAGACGAGGAAATCAAGGCTTATGGAAGCTAAGCGACTTGTCTCTAGTGCCCCAGCTAGTTAGTGGCAGGTCCTAGTTCTGGGCCCAGGTAACCTGACTCCTACTTCAGAACAGGCTGGTTGTTCATGAGCGATGATGAGCCCTTCTAATAGCCAGGTTTCAATTTCTTACCTGCCTGATTAGTGGTGATGTTGACAGAAGCAAACTGGGGTGAGAAGGGGCTCTGGTCAGTGACCCCATTCACCGCCTGGATCTCGAAGGTGTACTGGGTGTGGGCCAGGAGGTCGCTGATATAGATCCGGGGCTCCGTCAGACCCAGTTGCCTCGGGGCAAACTGCACGTTGTCTCCGCAGCGAGTGCAGGCACCCCGGCCTGAGCCGCAGCTTTTGCAGATGATGTTGTAAACCAGGTCCTCTCGGCCCCCAGAGTCCCGGGGTGGAGTCCACTCTAGCATTAGTGAGGTCTCATTGATGCTGGAGATGACAGCCTGAGGCGCAGAAGGGATGGCTGGGGAGAAACAAAGGAATCCCTTAGTGGCTGGTGGGGGGGGGGGGTCTCCTATTCTGCTAGAGAACAGACCATTGCACTCTTTACTCGATGTGAACAAAGAACTTCATAAACCTTCAAACATGGATCTGACTGTGTTGCTTCCCTACACAAAAACCTTCTGAGGCTCCCTGTTGCCCCAAGGGTAAAATACCAACTCCTTAGTCTGCCATTTAAAGCTCTTTACAATGGGGATCTTTTCTAATATCGTTATAGTCTTGTTTCCTATTACTCTCCATACACTTTCCATCCAAGTCAAAGTGGCCTGCTAACTAATCATTTCTCCTATGTGACATTCAATCTCCCACCTCCAGACCTTTGTATACATAGTTCTTCATGTCTGAAATGGACTCCCTCATCACCTCCGCTTACTAGAATCCCTAAATTTCATTCAAAGCACAGTTTGGGTGCTACTTCCTACACGAGACCTATACAGTAGGCACTTAATAAATGTTTATTGACTGACTGATATATCCCTAGTTGTTAGTGTTATCATCTGCTTGAAATCACTCTGTAGAGAATTCCTATTTACTTATCTATCTCTCCCTCCCCCCAGGAATGCCAGTTCCTCCGGGGTAAGGAATGTTCCATTCTTTTCCTTGCCTATCAATACCTAGCATAGTGTCTTGTACCTAGTAGATGCTTAATAACTGTTGAACTAAAGTCTATTGAGGATAGTTGCTACCCGCTCTCAGTTGGCTCCCAAAAACTTATTCAATACCAAGAAAAGCTTTCAGCAGCCTCTTTTTTGAATTTCCCTCCTCTCCCCATCTTGGATTTTCTTGGCCCCCCCCACCCCCGCTTTGGCTCATGCCTGGAATACTCTCCCCTCCCTCTCCCTTTTCTCCCAGGTGACATCTTACTCATCCCTCAAGGACCAGCTCCACAAATATCTTTTCCATGAAACTTTCTCTAAACACCCCACGCCCTCACTAATAAGAATACCTAGCATTTATTTGGCACTTTAAGGAATGCAATTTAAACAAGCTATCTTATTTGGTCCTCACGACAACCTTGAGATATAGGTGCTATTATTATCATGCCCATTTTACAGATGAGGTAACTGAGGCAGTCAGAAGTTAACTTGCGCAAGGTCACACAGCTAGTAAATGTCTCAGGCAGGAACTTAACTGGGGTCTTCCTGATCCCGGGTTTAGTGCTCTAGCTACTGTGTCAATTAGCTATGTAGGAGTGACCTTTTCCTCCTTTGTATAAACATGATTACAGGTTTTGTATATGCCTTTGATGGCAAAGAGATAAAACCAGTTAAATCCTTAAAGAAATTAATTTAGGTCATTCACTGGAAGGTCAAATACTGAAGTTGAAGCTTAAATACTTTGGCCACATAATAAGAGAATGAGACTCACTGGAAAAAACCCTGATGTTGGGAAAGATTGAAGGCAAAAGGAAAAGGGGACGGCAGAGGATGAGATAGCAACAAATGGAAGCAATGAATATGAGCTTAGAGAGACTTCAGGAGACAGTGGATGATGGAGGAGCCTGGCATGCTGTGGTCCATGGGGTTACACAGAGTCAGATAAAACTGAATAACTACACAACATGTATATGTATTGGGGAATTTCCAAATAGACAAAAAAATTTCTGGTTGACACCAAGATTCTACAGATACTCTTGTTTGTGGATGACATTATGCCATTGTGTCCCTGATCCCTAGGGATTATTGAGTTTTGCCAGGAGATCTGTGGTCACTCAAAAGAAAATCAGTCTGGACATGCATACTAGAAAAACCAAGTGGATAAAGAACACATATTACCTAGATTTTGACCTGGAGCTGGACAGGCACTCCATTTAAGATCATCATTGTATCTATTTTGGTTAAGCCCTGCAGATGGGTAACAAGCTATGGCCAAAAATGGATGGAAGGAAGACATCTTTCTAGACTGAATTTGGGAAACCATGCTCTACTTTCAATGAGCTCAAGCTGTTCCTTATGGCAAAAGGCATCTTTAATATTAATACCCTTCTGGAGATGCTACCTAGAACAAATATTGTAATACGAAGATCTCTGAAGAGGCGTGAGCAGTTAACTCATTGTGCATCCTATATTTCTTCACTGGGTCCACAAGAATATCATGAGTGGCATTGCTGAATGCTTTTTGAAAGCCAGATAATCTGTATCAATAGCATTACCTTCATCTACTTATGTAGTCGCTGACAACAAAGGAAATTAAATTTGTCTGGCATGACCTGTTCTAAGGAAGCCCTGCTGGCTCTCTGCAATCACTGCTTCCTTTTCTACACGGCTACTAGCCACCCCTTTGTTCACCCATCTCTCCTACGTCTTAGAATTTTGAAAATGAGTTCAAACTTAGTTTTCAAAGTCCACTTTTGTCTTTTTTTTTCCGGAAAATCAGGAAAACATTAGCCCCTTTCGAGCCTCATAGCACCTATTTATTTTTCCATATTGTTTCAAAGATCATTGATGGTGCTTCACAATAGCTGGATTCCTTCAGCACCATGGAAAGCAGCTTCACCAGGTGTGGCCACCTGAAGTCATCAAAGGCAGTTAGAGGCTCCCTCACTATCACCCTACTTCACTGTGGGTGTAGGTCTCATCAGCTGCTCTTGCTCTGTTCTTTTCCAGTTCAAGGATTATCCTTGGCAGAGGAAATAGGAGTATGATTAAGAGCTGAGGAGTTCCACCTTCCCTCTGTCATCTGTTTTTATCTTCCCACTGGGCCTCTCTCTTCTCTGAGTTTCTTCTTTTCCCTAATATGTCTAAAAAAGAACCAAACGTTTTTGTTGGCTCTGACCTTCCTTCTCAGCCTCAGCTCATTCATTCTAAGCTTTAGTTCTCTTGATACTATCCTTAGGAGACTACGTCATGCTTTTGTTCATCCTCTGTTCGTGCTTGCTTCCATGTTCTCTACATGTCACTGAAAAATCTAAGTTGGCCATTAGGGGCCTTGTGATGTCTCTAGGACAACCAGGACAAGCCACTAGGCTTGGAATCACAAAGGCTCATCTTCATGAGTTCAAATCTGGCTTCAGACACTTCTTAGCTATGTGACCCTGGGCAAGTCACTTCACCCTGTTTGCCTCAGTTTCCTCATCTGTAAAATGAGTGGCAGAAGGGAATGGCAAACCACTTTAGTATCTCTGCCAAGAAAACCCCCAAAATGTGGAAATGAAGAGTCAGATGTGAATGAAAAACAAGATGCCTCTAACAAGAAGTTGGTCTCTTGAGAGAATGTCACACCTTCCTCCTTATCAGATTCATTTCTTTTGTATCCCTCCTAGGATGATTTCTCCTTTGGAATTCCAGGCCACGGGCTCCTCTCTAACCTTTCTCAAATCCCTTTAAAATAGATAAATAAATAAATAAATAAAAATAAAAAACCTAGAGTTCACATCAGGCCATGCCTAGCTTTCCTCTCCTCAATCAACAAATTTTAACAAGGAGAGTCTACGTTCCCTCATGCTTCAGCAGCCCTCATGCTTGAGCTGAAATGACAAATATTCTGAAGCACAATGCAGAGACACTTGGTGGGTGGACACAGACTGGAGCTTTTTGCCAATGGTGGTTTGTAATCAAGTGGTACAAAGGATGTTACTGGGGACATGGATGGAGGCTGCTCAGACAGCAAGAATCAACGGCGAGTCAAAATGCTAAGTGAGCACTCCCACGATATGAAGGGAGCTATAGAAAGGCCACAAGGGCATTGTGTAGATTCTCCAGGGAGAGCCGTCAGAAGGGCATAGATGATGATGGTGCAAGATGGGAAGGCACAAGGGGTGTCGGGCTTGCACTGGCAGCCAGCAGAGGGCCCTGGACATGGCACAGATTTGGTTATCTTCTATCTAGTCTAAGTACTGTGTATCTGTCTATTTCAGCCCTCCCTCACTCAAATCAGTAAACTGCAAGTCATGTCATCATTTCCTCGATGTCATGGTCCTCTTTGAGAATGAAGGACAAACACAACAACAATCTGTCTATTCATTTACATATAGTTTCCCCATAAGAATGTAAACCCCTAGAGGGCAGGGGATGTTTTGGCCTTTCTTTGTATCCGAAGTGCTTAGCACAGTGCCTGGCACATGGTAAACACTTAATAAATCTTTGTTGATTGACTGGCTAATAAATATTTGAATGAATGAATGTGCTCCTTTTTTGCAGAGGAAAGTAACTGGACAAAATAATTTATGCTAAGGGCTTGATGTGTGATCCCCCTGAGGAGTAGTTGGGTTTTAAGAGAAGGCTGTAAGGAAGAGATAATACTGAACTCCCCAAAAGGGCCCTCCTTTCAGAACTGAGTCTGGCCATGGATCACATCTTTGTCTCTAATTGTTCCCAATGAATACTTGGCGAATCAGCACAGAAGGTCATTACGGGCACATCCCCCATCTAGCTCTCTAAGAGGGGCTGAAGATCAGAGGCAGCTCCCACTGTAGGGAAGGTGAGGGAATAAGTATTTATTAAGTGCCTACCATCGGCCATAAAAGCACAAAGTGCTTTTATGAATATCTTCTCATTGGTATTCTCAACAACCCTGTGAGGAAGGTTCCCATTTTACAGATGAGGAAACTAAGATAGAGAAGAGACTTGCCGAGGGATACATAGCTAGTATACATCTGAGGTTGGATTTGAATTCAGGTCTTCCTGACTCCAAGCCCCGTGCTCTATCCACTGTGTCACCTAATTACCATGTATCCCAGCAGCATTGACAACATAGGCTCAGCCAAGGTTCTCTCCTGACCCTAGAGATATGATGCCTGCCAGTTAATAACTTCAATTGCAAACTGGAGATGGAAGAAGCAACCCTGGGGTGTGGCTGAGACCATGAGCCATAGGCTAACTTCCTGGCCTGTTTGCCTTAAAGAGCTGGATGAACTGGCCCACTCATGCAGAGCTGAGCTCACTTAAGTTGAAGAGCAATTCCACAACATTTTTTTCTTTTACTGAGGGAGGGAGAAATCCATAGACCAAAATAAACGAAAGGATGTCAGAGCCGGGAGGAGGACGTAGATCGTTAGAGATCCCCAGCTCAGAAAGCTTCTCTGGATGAAACAGTAACTGAGAGCCCAGACCTCAAGGCCCTCCAGGACTCCAGTCTAGCTTTCCAGACATTATTCCCTTCCGCACTGTCTGTTCCAGCCAAACTGGACTAAGCTGTTCCCTAATCTCTCCTATTCTCTGTTCTAAAATCCTTTGGAACTTAAACAAGCTTTGATTGTGGCTACATGATGCGTCCACGTGCACCAGCCCCTGGCGAGGGGCCTTTTCCACTCAGAAATTACTTTCATGTCTCAAAGAAAAAGGTCATCCCTCTTCCATCAGGTATTTGGCTCCTACTTCTTAAGAAAAATGAATTTAAGCCAAAAAATATTTCGGGGTGGTATGTGAGTGAGTGATTGGTCTCAGGCAGCAATTGCTTCACAAGGAATGATATCTCCCTCTTCCCCTGTCCCCCCTGGAGTGAGCTCAGCCAGGAATATGTCCTCCAAATGCCCCTCCCCCTAAAACATACTGGTGCACGGCATCTCCAGTGGGTCTAGGTCAGCTCGGTAGTACCCATTACGGCAGACACAGTTAGTGGCTCCTTCTGAAGTGGTCCGGCTGTTGATGGGGCAGTGAGTGCATCCTTCGTCCCCCTGATTGGCCTTGAAGGTCCCAGAAGGGCAGCCTAGAGGACAAAACACGAGAGAGTCACCCAAAGAGAAATGAATGAATTGAACTCTGTGTGTGTTTGGGCCGAAACTCAAGAAATCATAGTCGGAAAAGCAGCTGGTGCAAGAATCATTGCTCCTATTTCACAGAGAAAGAAACTGAGACTCAGGGAGGGGTAGACTGCGTAAGGTTCCATGGGGCAGACCTGGGACCCACATTAGAATGTGTACTCCTTGTGAATGGGGACTGTTTGTTTCTTTGTCTTTATGTTCCCAGTGCCTAGCACAGTGCCTGGCTCATGCAGAGTAGGCTCTTAAGAAATGCCTGTTGATTGACTGTGATTCAGATTATCATGCTACCTTTCCCCTTAGGGAGGTCCTGGAGGATAGTGGGAAGAATGCTGGATCACGGCTCACAGACCTGAGTTCAAATCTCAGCTCTGTCCTTCACTACCTTGGGGAAGTCCCCTTAGCACTTCTAAGGCCTCAGTATCCTCATTTGTAAAATGAGGAGTTTAGACCGGATGGCCAGTGAGGTCCTTGAGGTACCTCTTGAGCCAGCATTCTATGATCTAGGTAGATACCTGAGGGTCTGTGAGAACTTGTTCTGAGCCCCATTCCATTATGTATTTGAAACATACAAAGGATAAAAGGCCTTAGAATGGGAAAGACTCTTAAGAGCCCATCTGGTCCAACCTTCTTGTTTTATTATTTATAAGCCTCCTTATTAATATTTATATAAATATTTATTAAATATTTGCATTTATATAAATATTTATTTATTAAATATTCACATTAGATAAATATTCAGTAAATATTTACAGCCACAGAAATGTTTATTTATCAAAGATATACATTCATAGAAACATTTATTTATTAAACATTTATATTTATATACATATTTATTTATTAAATATTTATAGTTACATAAATATTTACATTTACATTTAACCTCCTTATTTATGGGGGAGCTGAGGTCCAGAGAGGCTTGTTGATTTGCCTAAGATCACATAGGTGATGGGAACTGGGCCAGGATCAGAGCTTAGGGCCTCTGAATCCAAACAGCGGCCTTCCCACTACAGTAGGTAAACCAGACTCTTGGTTTTATTAAGGGCAAACTGAGGCTCACAAAAAGACTGCAGGGTCATAGAATTAGAAGAGACCTCAGATGCCATCTGGTAAAACTCTGGAAACCAAGGCCCTTCAAGGGCAGTTAAGTGACTTGGCTGACGTAATAGCGCTCTTAAGTGTTCTATGAACTCGGGTCCTTGGACAACCTCCCCTTCCCCTTAAATCCTCGTTCTCTTGTTCTCTCTTTTTCTCTGAGCCTCTTTGACAGGGTCCAGTCCCAGCCTGCTTGTAGTCTTCAATAAAAGCCAATCTAGTCTTGGAAGAGATCTGCTTTGGCAGAATTCTCTTCCAAATACAGCTGGAGGAGGCTGAGGACCGCTGCTCCCTTCCCTGTCTCGCCATCTTCCCCCGCGTGCCCTAGCCCCCAGAAGCAGGTCCAGCGGCCCTAGATTGGTACTAAAGGCCTGGGTTCCCAAGGGCTGCTGGGAAACTCTCCAGTCCCAAAGACGGATGGACGTCCCCTCTGAGCCGGTGAGGCCAGGTTGTCGGCAACGCCAGCTGTGGACAGTAGAGGGTAGTGTCTGAGCTGTAGACAGCACGCCATCCCCACCTCCCCCTCCAGCCCCCCAAGCACTCCTCGGCGTGTGTGACACATGTTCTAGCAATCTCAATAAATAAACAGGAGCCCCGGGTGCGCAGGGGGGACTCCTTGCCTTTTCCAAACTCCCCTCGCTGCCTCTCTCTTTGGGCAGCGGGCCTCTTTCTATTCCCAACTTCCCTGGCAGAAGGAACAGATTTGTTTGGGAGAAAGCTCTGCTGGTTCCTCATTCTGCCTTTCGCTTGAAATCCAGAAGATCGCAATGACAGTAAAAATAGTTGACATTTATACGATGCTGTAGGGTTGGCAAAGTGTGCTGCAGACGCGATTTCATTCGATCCTCATAATGGGCTCTTTACTTTTATGATCCCTATTTTATGGAGGAGGAAACTGAGGCTCAGACATAATAGCTCAGGTAGTAAGTATCTGAGATGAGATTCGAACCCAGATCTTCCCGACTCTCAGACTAGCTTTATGGATTTGGAGCTGGAGGGGACCTCAGAACCCACTGAGTCAGCACTGAGTCCCTCATTGGCACAGATGAGGAAAATTATGCCCAGAAAAGGAACTGACTTGTTCAGGATCACATGTGGGGAGTGGTAGATTTGAATTCAGGCCTTCTGATTCCAAATGAAATGTTCTCTCTAGTGCATTCTACTATTTCCTTCTCCCCTTTCTGCACATCTGCCTCAAGGCAAGGGTTGGGGTTGGAGGTGGGGACTTCTGCTTCCTGGACTGTCTGAAGGAGCCAAGGTCTTGGAATACAGCATCTCATCCAGCTCTGACCCTAGCTCACTGGGTACTGAGTCTGTAAACAAGTAATTTCCTCTCTCCAGGACTCAGTTTCTTCATCTGTCAAGTTGGGATTACTTAGTTCATCTGGGTATTATCAAGAACGTTGAATGTCAGAGCTGGAAGGGGCCGCCAACATGACCCACTTCCATCATCTCATTTAGCAGAAGCTAGGGAGGCCAAGGCCCAGGGTGGGGCAGCGACTGCTTTGGGTCATGCAGCCAGTTAGCAACACAGCTAGGTCTAGAGAGCAGGTCTCCAGACTCCCAGGCCTGTGATACTTCTCATTTCTACTACACTCTGGTTCTTCTGACACACAACTGGAAGTGTGCCAGGTGGGGTGGCCTGGAGTTTGTAACAGAGATGAACAGGACACCAGGGAAAGGCCCTGACATCCCCTCTCCACTACCCTCCAGTATTCACGGCCTTCCACCCAATGCTGACGCCTGAGAATGCAGGGGGGCTTCATTCCTGTGGCTGAAAGCTTCCGCCCCTCCTGCAAGAAGCCTCCCCCATTCCACCCATTACCAACAATCTCTGCCTTTGGGATTCACATAGAACTTTGCAGTTCGAATGTGATGATGATGATAGCTTTTATAGAAAGCTTACTATGTGCCAGGCACTGTGCACTAATACTGGCTATTATAATTATCTGTCTTCATTGCTACTGCCACCGTTAGACTGAGTGAGTTCCAGCAAAAACACAGGGCTCTGCATGCAATAGGTGCTTACAACATGTTTGGTGAATGGAGTGAATCTGTGAAAATGCCAAGGTCTCTAAGGAGGGTCACACTTGAAGCACATCAAGAACCTTTATCTCAGCTACAAAGAAAAGCTGAAAGACTGGTTTGGACAGTGGGCAAGAGTGACAAAGACACCAGTGGGCTGTGGGAGGCTGGAGGGGCTGTGAGACACTGTATAGAGAGATGGGAAGGCTGGGGAAGAGAGAAAGGGGAAGAGAACAAGGACACGGTGATGAAGCAGCCATGTCTTCATATTCTTTGAAGACCTCTTTTAGCTCTGAACATTGTACGTTTTAAAATTCCACGTTCCAAGATCCTTTCAGGACCTAACATTCTCTATTCTAAGGTCTCTCCCAGCCCTGACATTCTGTGTTCTAAGGGCCCTCCCAGCTCTGACATTGTGTTCTAAGGGTCCTCCCAGCCCTGACATCCTGTGTTCTAAGGTCCCTCCCAGCCCTGACATCCTGTGTTCTAAGGTCCCTCCCAGCTATGACATCCTGTGTTCTAAGGTCCCTCCCAGCTCTGACATCCTGTGTTCTAAGGTCCCTCCCAGCTCTGACATCCTGTGTTCTAAGGCCCTCCCAGCTCTGACATTATATGTTCTAAGACTCCTCCAAGCTCTGACATCCTGTTTTCTAAGGTTACTTCTAGTTCTGCCCTTCTGTGTTCTAAGTCTCCACTTTCCAACTCTGACATTCTTCATTGTAAAGTCGCTTCTAGGTCTGGCCTGTTTTCTAGCATTTTATGTGCTAAGGAAGGACCCCTTCTAATCTAATATGCTAGAACGCTGTGTGTTGTGGTGGACAGAGTTCTGTATTTGGAATTGCAAAGACCTGGGTTCAGGTCCTGACTTTGGCATATACTAACTGTGTGACCAAGGGCAAGTCACTCCATCTCCCGGACCCTCAGGTTCCTCAAGCTGTAAAATGGGGATAATTGTGATGGCTTCTAGGTGGATAGAGCGATGGATCTGGAGTCTGGAAGACTCATCTTCCTGAGATCAGATCTGGCCTCAGACACTGACTAGCTGAGTGACCCTGGACAAGTCATTTCATGCTGTCTGCCTCAGTTTCCTCATCTGTAAAATGAGCTGGAAAATGAAATGACTAACCACTCCTGTATCTCTGCCAAGAAAGCCCCAAAAGGAGTCGTGAAGAGTCAGACACGACTGAAATGACCAAGCAACAATACGCCCATAACCTTACAGCCTTGTTGTGAGCATAAAATGGGATAAAGTACACGAAGTGATCGGCACACTTAAAGCGCCACATCCACGTCGGGCTTGGTTATTCTTTCAGCCCCCTCTCTTTTTCCTTCCTCTCACCACGCTCCTTCCAGTCACATTTTCTGTAGAGGGTCCCTGTTGCCTCGGAATTAAAGATCCCAGAGAAGCTTATCTCTGGTCACTCACTTTTCTATGTTTTTTTTTTTTCTGAAGTCAAAGATCCAGGATGGAGAAGAAAAATGAGAGGGCTCTCTTTATTCTAAACATGATCCTAGCCCCTATCACACTCTCCCTGCAGAGGCCAACCAAGCTCTGGAGGAGCTGGGGCACTGGACAGCTCAGGGGGCAGCGCAGTGATAGCTGGCACTGATAGAGGACTTTACAGCTCACAAACCCATTTATCTCACTGGATCATCACAACCATTCTTGGAAGCAGGTGTTATAACCCTCATTTTATAGATGAAGAAACTGAGGATGAGAGAAATTAAGCAACTTAGCCAGGTCACAGGGCTACTATGTGTCTGAGGCAGCTTTTGAACTCAGGTCTTCCCGATTCCAGCATTACTGCTTCCTGTCCCTCCTCTCCTCTCCCTCTCTCTGTCTCTCCTCTCTTTCTCTTTGTCTTCCTCTCTGTCTCTCTCTCCCTCTCTCTTTCTCTCCGTCTTTGTCTGCCTATCTGTCTGTCTGTCCCCTCTCTTTCTCTCCCTCTCTAGATGTTGCATTGTGATCCAGGGGACGAGGGTTTTAGCCTCGAGGCTGCCACTAATTAGCCGGGTCACTCTGTAAAGTCACTTCTGGCCTCCAGACTCAGTTTTCTCACCTGTAAAATGGAGGGACTAGTCCTGGCCTTGCCTCCCTCATAAAACTTCCTTGAAAATTCAATGAGATGGACAATATGTAAATTCTTTACAAAATATAAAGAAGAATAGGTTGTACCAAGGCTAAATTACAATTATTTACAGATAGTTCAGGTAAAAATGCTATGTATCTAGTCTGATATCCCTAAGTGCTTGCTGGTACCATGCCAGCCTGGGATATGAGAACACATACACACACACACACACACACACACACACACACACACACACACACTTGCTCGCACACACACACTCAATTCCCCCCACCTTTCCACCCTCATCTGTTAGGCTCAGCATGTCTCTGCTCCAACTGCTTGTCTTCCTCCTACCCTAATACGATTTGCATGAGGCTGCCTTTCGGCACACTTGTCCCTCCATCTGGAATGCCCAGCCTCCTCTCCGGGCTCCAAAGTCACTTCTTCCAGAAGCCACCCCTCATTAACCCTGTCCCACTCAGGGGCTGCCTCAGCAGGCCTATGCTTGGACAGCTAGACAATTTTGCTTTGGGTCCCCCGCTTCTGAAACTAAAATACAAAATACTGCAGTCAGAAGGGACAGCAGGAGGATGCTCGATTTGGAGGGAGCGGGACCAGCATTCAGATTCCTACTGTGTGGCTTTAGGTAAACCGCTTCATCTCTCTACGCCTGTTTACTCTTCTGTAAAATGAAGGAGTTGGACCAGATGACCTCTGAAGTCTCCTAACTCTACATCTGTTGCCCAAAGCTCCACCTTGGAACACAGTGTCAGAGGTAGAAGGAGCCTAAGAGACCATTTAAGCCTCCTGATTTTTTCAGGGGAAGAAACCGGGAAGTGACTTACCCAAGGCGACACAGAAAATGAATGCCAAAGAGGGCATTAGAAACCAGATCTTAATTCCCATTATATTTATTGAGGATCCTCCCAGCTCTGACATTCTCTGATCTAAGATTCCTTTCAGGGATAACATTCTATATTCCCAGATCTTTCTCAGCACTGCCATTCTGTGCCCTAATAAAATGAGAAGAGAGGGTTCCTCCTTTCTAAAGAAGATTCCAGCTCTCATCCCACAGCAGGTCCCATCTCACTCCAGAGGCCAACCAAGCTCTAGAGGGTTGGGGATACCTTACAGACTAATGCTGCCTGGAAGAAGCAGCTCATATGGTTCTATGTTTTAAGGGTTGTTTCAGGTCTGACATCCTGTGTTCTAAGGGCCCTCCCAGCTCTGACATCCTGTGTTCTAAGGGCCCTCCCAGCTCTGACATCTTGTGTTCTAAGGCCCTCCCAGGTCTGACATCCTGTGTTCTAAAGGCCCTCCCAGCTCTGACATCCTGTGTTCTAAGGGCCCTCCCAGGTCTGACATCCTGTGTTCTAAAGGCCCTCCCAGCTCTGACATCCTGTGTTCTAAGGGCCCTCCCAGCTCTGCCATTCTGTGTTCTAAGGCCCCACCTAGCTGAGAGTCTCTGTTCTAAGGTTCCTCTTAGCTCTAACTCTCTGAGTTATGATAGCATGCAAATCTATAAGTAGGTTTCTATTCCTAAAGATGTGCCAAGACTCTAGGCCATGGATAGTCCAAGCTATTTCTCCACTTTCAAGACTCTTCCCTCCCTACTCTCCATCCCCCCATCCTGGCAGGCAAGTATAATTTGTGGAAGCTCCTCTCTCTCTGACCGGGTCTGACCCAGCTGACTCAGGAAAGCGCCTAGCCCCTTGTTGGCAGGAGGATCTCAGAAGGGACATGGCCGCCTTAAAGGATCCCCAAATGCCTCTTCTGTCCAGTTGGCTTAGCTCCTCACAGACATGGCCACTCCCAGAGGGCGAGATCCCCCCCCCCGATAGAAAGTGGGTACACATGGACTCCATTATTCCTCTGAGGAAAGGTCACTCCCTCTATCTCACCCACCCAACCCCGTCTGGGCTTCGCATTCCTTCTCCACATTCCTGGACTGGGCTGGGGGTATGAATGACCCTCCTGAGAAGAAGAAGCCATGGTTTTTCTTTAAGGAGATGAGTCCTCATGGCCAGGCCTGGGCTGCATATCCAGACAAAATCAGGTTATGGTGAATGCCCTGGGTTCTAGGTTTGAATCTTACCCTTTGTATCATATAGCTCTCATATTAATCTGCTCCTTTCTCTGCACTCTGAAGCCTTGCCCCTGGTTCAGGGCCTCACCCTTCTCTTTACCTCTTTCCTAGACTATTTAGCTAGTTTCCTAATTGGCCTCCCTGCCTCCATTCTTTCAGTTGTCGAATCCATCTTCCAGGTTTGATCATGTCGCTCCTCGGCTTCAAGGGTTCCAGGGGCCCCCTCTCGCTTCTAAAATCAAATACAAAACTCTTTCTTGGCATTTGAAGACCCTCAAGATGTGGTTCCCACTGCCACAGCACTTAGATCATGAAATCCTCCTCTTCGTGCACTCACCAGACCAGTCAAAGCTGCCTGGTTGCTGTTCCTCTTTTAGGGCAAACCATCCGCCATCATTATTCCTCTGCATAGCCTGTTCCCCATGCCTGGAATGCATTCCCTTCTCACTCTTCTTCCTCGTAGAATTCTTAACTTTTTTCCCTCCAAAGCTCAGCATGGAATATGGCCTTCAACAATCTGGATCCCACCTACCTTCGCAGACTTAGTATACGTACCACCTATTGGGAGTTCCCCAAAGCTGGGATTCTTTCACCAATCTTGTTACTTATGTGTAATTTATTCCTTCCTGGCTCTCACTTCTTAGAATTCTTGGCATCCCAAAGGGCTCAGATCTAGGGCCATCTCCTCTCTGAAGCCTCTCCAGGTGACATGCTTTCTCCTGGAACTAACTTATCTAGATTCCTGTCAAAAAGCATCTATCAAGGACTTACTATATACACGTGTATGCATGCTGCATTTCCTCCAATAGAACTTGAGCTACTTGAGGGGAAAGACTATTTTGGGTCTTTTATTTTATCCTCTATATTAGCACAGTGCCTCTTACACACAGTGTGAACTTAATAAGTATTCATTGAACTGAAGCGATATGTTTGCTGAACGGAATTGGATTACAGGAACTGACAAAGTCTTATCCTCTTAACAAACTCGCAGAGTTTTTTCTCCCCATTTAACAGATAAGAAAAAATTTAACAGATCAGAGTGGGGTAAGTGTTGGACAAAATCGGGATTCCTTATAGTTCTAAGATTCTGGGACTGCCCAAGATTACGTAGAGGCAGAGCCAAGAGTTGGAGGCAAGAGGCAAAGGGGAAAAACCTCCTGATTTGGAGTGAGAGGACCCGGGTTTAATTCTGGGCCCTGTTACTCCCTGTCTGTGTGACTGGGGGTGCTCAACGTCCCCGGGCCTCAGTTTCACTCTCTGTAAAAGGAAGGGATTGGAGGAGATGATTTCTAAGATTTCCTTCATCTTTAAGTCTTTGATCTTCTGACTTGAATCCAGAACCTCAGGGATTGCTTAGAGTCCTGGGGCTGCCTCCTTGAGTCTTTGCCTAGGGATGCTCCAAAGCCAGAGATCAGGAGACCCTTATGGGTCGAGGATCAAGTCTCTTAAGGAGACACTTGAAATCTGGAGGCCTGGGTTCCAGGTGCTGCTCCGTTATTCATTATGCGACCTTGGACAAGTCACTTCCCTTTAGCTGTGTGACCCAGGGCAAGTCACGTCCCTTCTCCGGACCTCAGTCTCCTAATCGGCGGAATTCTAGGTGCTGTCCAGAGGCTGTTCCCGCTCTAAATCCTCTAATTCCTAACTGAAATCCCTTTGGCTGGCGTTCTAGCCAATTTCCTCTCGTTCTGTCTGCGCTGATGATGAATGGCAGCTGTTGCATTTTCCATGTAATACCCCATCGGAGACTCGGAGACAACACCTTCCCTCGCCTTTCCAGCCCCTGAGAACTCCTCCTTCTCGGAGCATTTCTAATGCTTCTGGCTTACGCCAACGAATTCTGCACTTCTCTGTAGGATGCATTGTCTCTGAGAGCCAGGACAGGTCTTATTCCTCCTGGTTCAGTATTAGATGGTAAATTAGCTGTGGCACGTGGAGAAAGGCCTAGAACGAAGAATGAGGTCCACTGAATGAAGATGGGCAGCACCCTCAAGGTCACTTGGTTCAACTTCCCACCCAGGGCAGTCAGAAGATACAGGTTTAACTCACAGAATCATGAAGCTGGGAGGGACTTCAGAGACCATCTAGGCCAATTCATTTTTGTCATTGTTTGGTTGCTTCTGTTGCGTCTGACTCTCTGTGACCCCATTTGGGGTTTTCTTGGCAGAGATACTGGAGTGGTTTGCCATTTCCTTCTCCAGCTCATGTAACAGATGAGGAAACTGAGGCAGACAGGGTTAAATGACTTGCCCAGGGGTCACTCTGCTGGTAAGTGTCTGAGCTGGGATTTGAACTCGGGAAGAGGAGTCTTCCTGATTCCCAGCCACTGAGCTACTCATAACACCCTAGATAAGCACTGATCCAGCCTTTCCTTGAAGACCTCCAGGGAGGGGGAATCTACCACTTCCCAAAGTACTTTGAGATAGTTAGGAAACTTTCCCTTACTTAAAGCTGTTTTCTACACATCTAGTTCTTCCCTCTGGGGCCAGTCAGAACCGGTCCAGTGGCTCCTCCATAGGACAACCCTTCAGTTACTGAGGACAGATCTCATGTCTCCCTTCACTCCAAGCTGAGCTTCCTTCCTTCCTTCCTCCAACTGCTATTTCTATGGAACTCAAGGCTTTTCACCAAACTGACTGTTCTCCTCCAGATCCATGTTCCTTCTAAAATGTGGTTCCCCCCAAATACCCCAGCCACAGTCTGACCATCGGGACCACCATCTCCCTCACTGTGGACATGACGCCATTTTGAAGGGAGTCTAGAAGAGTGTTCATTTTTTTCAGTCACCATGTTACACTTCTATCACCGAAGGCAAGACCTGCTTCACTTTTGTCTTCCTCTCCCCAGTGCCCAGCACTTAATAAATGACTGTTGATTAAAAGCAGTGTGACCAGGGATAGATCAATGCCTCAGTTTCCTCCTTAGTAAAACAGAAATAATATTAATCACTACAGACCCAAAGGGCAGTTGTGAGGACTATATAAATTCATGGGATCAGAAATTTAGCGGGATTTTAGAGGCCATGGAATCCAGCTCACTCATATTATATATTAGGAAACGGAGGCCCAGAGAGGTTTATAGATTCCTCGACCTGGTGCTGGAAGGGACCTCAGAGGCTATGTAGCTCATCCAATGTAACTGTAAGGTTCATAAAATGCTTTGCTTTAGATTATTTCGTCTGATCCTCACTAAAAATCTCATGCAGTAGGTTCTATCATGATTCCCTTTTTACAGATGAGGACATTGAGGTTCACACAGCTAGGAAAGGCCTGAGGGAGGTGAGAACTCAGATTTTCTTGACTCTGAGTCTAATACTACACCGCCCAGCCGCCTAGAAGTATAAGGCATCTTTTAGCTAGGATCCCATGGACTTCTACAGGGGAAATCAAGCCAGGATTTTGGGGTGAAGGTCAAGATTGAAATTCTGGAGACACTAAGGGAAATAATTCCAGTGAGGAGGAAAAATGGGGTTTTTTGTGCATTCACTGGGAACTCCCCAACCAATTCATTGAAAAGGAGATGGAAGTAAGGCTGGGTGACCCAGGATGAAGAGAAGGGAATAACATGGTCTTGAGAAAGTTGTGTTGAAACTCAGGAAGAATTGAGGCTGGCAAAGGAAAGGAAGGACTAAAAAGAGGGTTTGATAAAAAAACAAACAATCCTATTTGGAGGAAAGGGAAAGTCAAAGAACAGACAAGGGACCTTTGCTTGGGGAAGATGGGACAACGATAACTGAGAACAGCGAGAAAGCAAAGGGACTCAGCTCCCAGTTTTCTCTACCAGGGAGAACAGCTGGAAAAACAAATATGGGTCCCAGAGAGTTGATACCCAAGATCAGTAAGAAAATAGGAGCAGTCTGACTCATTGCCCTTGGTAGATTCAAATTACCTAGCCCAGATGAACTACTTCCTCAGAGGTGCCATGCAAGGATCAGCTGAGCTCAAGTCAACATTTATTAAGCACCTACTAGGCGCCAGGCCCTGTGCTGTCCTGGGGACACAAGTAAGGGCAAAAGCAATCCCAACCCAATCCCAGCCTGCTCTCTGCTTCTCCAGGAGCTCACAGGACTAATGGGGAGAATGGGAAGATTTGGGGATGTTGAGCTCAGGGTAAAGAAGACTTGGGGGTAACAGGAGAGGAAAGCTTGTCACGGGGAAGAAGGATTAGATTTGTTCTCTTCTTCACCAGATGGCATGAACAGGAGCAACGAGGGAAATTAAAGATGGCTTGATGTCAGGGGGGTTAAGGTTTGATGTCAAGAAAAAACCTACCAACAATTTGAGACATCAAAAGTGGAGCTGAGCTGGCTGCCCCAGGGCCCTTGGGTTTCCGTCTTTAGAGGTCTCCTAGCAGAGACTAGATGACCATGTGCTGGGTACCTTATAGAGGATCCTCTCATTTAAGTAGGATATAGGCGGGGGTAGGGGGTACTGAGGCACCTTCTGACTCGGAGACTTTGTAATTATGTGAATCACAGCGAGAACAGAGAATGTTAGAACACAGACCATCCCTTAGAACATCGGATGAAGGAGGGGTCTTAGAACTCAGAATGTAAGAGCTGGAAGGGCCTTGGAACACAGGATGTCAGAGCTGGGAGGGCCCTTAGAACACAGGATGTCAGAGCCAGGAGGGCCCTTAGAACACAGGATGTCAGAGCTGGGAGGGCCCTTAGACCACAGGATATCAGAGTCATAGACTTACCGAATTCAGCCCTGGAAGGGGCTTTAAAGACTATCTAGGCCAATCTCCTTATCGAACAGAAAACTGAGGCCCAAATTAGGGAAATGATGTGCCCAAGATCACACAATGAGTGAGTAAATAACAACGCCAAGCCTCTTCATCACAAGCAAAGGAAGCTGAAAATCACACTGAGACAATAAAGGTTAATGGGACCCTAAGGAGGCCTGTTATTTCTCTCTGTCTTAGTCTTGAGATTTAAAGAGAAAGAGCTCCCAAATCCCTGTTCATTTAAGCACTTCGGGGAGGAGTGGAGGAGACAAGTTCACCAGGTGCCAATTAGAGACTTCAGGATGTCCGGCTGCAGTGGATCCCTGCCTGCTCTGTCCTAATCCAGGCTTCACACTGTCAATTATCACCTAAGACTTTAGTGCCTGGAGCTCCAGGGGTGAGCTGGGCTCAAAGTGGTCCTGGCGATCCTCTCTCACCCTGGCCTTGTGCCTCCTCCTCCCCTTGGTGGCTTTTGACCAAAAGGTCTTCTTTTGCTGCCCACCTGGGGAAGGGATGCTATTCTACTTCAAAATAATTTCTGTCCGCACTGATGTGTGCTTAGGGTTTTTTTGTGGGGAGGAGGGGGAGCTACATCCCTCACTGAACCTTCTTATGGCATGACCTTCCACACTTGTAGCGTTTCAGTACTGTGTGCCTTCAGAGAACCAGGCACAGGTCTTACTTTGGAGGCAAGAGGTAGTAGGTTTTAGCTCCAACTCTGCCTCTAATCCATTGTGTGAGTGAAGGAAGGAAACAGCATTTCTCAAGTGTTTATTATGTGCTAACTCCCGGAGATGCAGATATCAAAGTGAAGACTGTCCTAGCCCTGGCCAGTGATGGGCACACTGAACCATTAACAACTCTTCCTCCTTCATCCAACCAGTTAGATCCATCTAATTACAGAATCATCTCAATCACCCCTCTCCATCTCCATAAGAACATGAGACCCTTTACCAAAATCCAGGTAATCTACACCCATAGCCTCCCCTTGTCTACTATGTCAGGAATCTTGTCAGAAAGGAAAATGACGTTCCTCTGTCTTTGAGGAAGCCCTGGTAGCTTTTTGTGATTGTCGCTTCCCTTTCTAGACTTTCCCCAACCTTCTCTTTAATGTTCTGGTCTAGAATGTTCTCAGGATTTAAGCCAAACTCACTGGCTTCCAGTTTGCAATTCTGTTTTTTTTTTTTTTAATTTTTGAAAATCAGAACATCTGACCTCCAATCTTGTGGCATCTCCCTTGTTTTCTGTGATCTTTCAGATCTTACCAGCAGTAGCTCAATGACCTCTTTTTTATTCACTTAGTAGTATTTTATTTTTTCCAATTACATGTAAAGATAATTTTCAACATTCACTTTTATAAGATTTATTAGAGTTCCAAATTTTTTCTTCCTCCCTCCCTCCCCAAAATGGCAAGCGATCTGATATAGCCTATACATGTACAAGCATACTAAACATATTTCCATATTAGTCATGTTGTGAAAGAAGACTCAGAACAAAAGGGAAAAATCCCAAGAAAGAAAAAAAAAACAACAAAAAAAGCGAAAACAGTCTGCTTTGATCTGCATTCAGACTCTGCAGTTCTTTCCCTGGATGTGGAGAGCATTTTCCATTGTGAGTCTTTTGGAGTTATCTTAGATTATTGTGCTGCTGAGAAGAGCTAAGTCTATCAAAGTTGGTCACTGCATCAGCAATCACTTCTTTTAGTAACTGAGGCTGGAATTCATCTGGGTCGGACAATTGGAATTCAAGGGCAGCAATCTGTATTTATCCTAGGCATTAATTCCCCTTAGTCATTTTGGGAAAAGCAAGAGACTGCATTTCAGCAGTTGTAATTTTCAGTTGATTTTAATGCCTGAAATTCTATAATTTGAGCCCCGCCTTTAAGGCTTACACTTCCACCAGTTAAAATGCAAATGACCTTAGGAGAGTCAAAAGTGATAACTTTGTCAGTCATTTACACCACAGTGTAAAGGATTTCATCAGGGTCATTTGGGGAGGCAGGCCATTTCATCACTGGATGACTTAGGAAGCCTTAGGAAATGCTTCCTCAGATTATCCTAAAATTAGCCCCTTGGTGACTTCTACCCTTTGGTCTCAGTTCTGTCCTTTACACGGAATGCGTCTGATTTCCGTGATAGTCCTTCATCTACTTAATAATATTTACTTAATTTTTCCTTAATAATAATAACTACCAGGATTTATATAACACTTTATGGTTTGCAAAGTGTTTTCTGTGTATTTCATTTGATCCTTGCAACAAACTTGTGAGTTAGATGCTTTTATCTTTCCTGTTTTACAGATGAAGAAACTGAGGCATGAGTAACTTGCCCAGGCTCACACAGATAGTAAGTGGATAAGGCAGGATTCGAATCTAACTCCAAGTGCCATGCTCTATGCGTTGCATGTCCTAACTGCCCTATAGTTGAACATAACACGCACATCCCTGCCCAAGTCTTTGCTTCTCCAGGCTAAACATCTCCAGTGTCTTTCTCTGATCCTCATTCTTTACACTGTCACAGAAAGAGGCTTTTAAAACCTTGATCCTGGCAAGCCAATTAATTTCTGTTTGCCTCAGTTTCCTCATTTGATGTCTGAGGAAATCAGGATCAAATGAGAAATTACTTGTAAAGCACTTTATAATGTTTAAAGCAATATACAGATGCTATTATTATTGAGGCTCAGAGACTCTCTATCCACAAAGTTATAATAGTTCTGTTATTAATAAATAAAAGCTATGGATGCTTGGCAAAACAAAACAAAACAAAATAAAAACCACCTTGATCCTTCTAGTCACTTTCTTGTGGATATACTTGAGTTCTCCCAAGTCCTTAAAATGGGGTGCCTAGAATTTAGATCTTTATCTCCTCAGCATAAGGTAAGCTCCCTAAGGGCAGGCAGGGGCTGTTATCATTTCCGTTTGTATCCCCAGCACCCTGCAGATAGTATGTGCTTAATATGTATTTGTTGAATTGAATTGAACTGGACATGGTATTCCAGCTGGGCAGAGAACCATGGCCCGCCTTCTGGCCACTAGACTTCTAGCCTTGGGTGGAGTCTGCCTTTATGACAATGTGGCATTTGCACTGCTGTCTATATTCCCTGGGCCTCATCCAGTCCTTTCTCTTTCTCTCCTTTCTCCATATCCCTGGCAGAGAGTGACCAGCCCAGGCCTACTTAGATCTCAAAGTCCCTAAGCTTTTTTCCTAGGAGGAGCCTAAGATTGGTTTTGTGGAACCTGGATTTGAGTCAGAAAACCTGGGCTTAAACCCAGGCTGGGCCCTGTGTGGCCACCTCCCCCAACTCAGCCATCAAAGAGATCTTCCTAAGGCCCAAGCCTGACCTCGTCACCCTTCTGCCCAATCAATTCTAGGATTAAATCTAAAATTCTCTGTTTGGCCCTTCCCAGCCTGGTACTTTCTCACCTTTTCAGTCTTCTACCTTAAATCTGTCCTAGGGTCCAGTACCACTGGCCTCTTTGGGGCTCCCTATACAAAACACTTCAAAAGGCCTGACTTCTGGGCATTCTCTCGCCCTCCATCTTGGCCTCCTGGCTTCCATTAGGCATCAGCTGAAATCCCACCTTCTGAAAGAAGCTGCTTTTGTGATTCCCCCTTAATGCCTGTGCCTTGCCTCTGAGATCATCTCCAGTTTATGCTGTCTGCATCTTAGATGTGTGTAGTTGGTTTGCCTGTTGGGCTCCCTCATTAAACTGGGAGTTCCTTTAGGGCAGGGACAGATTTTTTGCCTTTATATTTAGCATTTTTTTTCAGTCATGACCCCATTTGGCATTTTCTAGGCAGAGATACTGGAGAGGTTTACTATTTTCTTCTCCAGCTTATTTTACAGATGAGGAAACTGAGGCAAACGGAGTTAAGTGACTTGCCCAGGGTCACACAGCTAGTGTCCAAGGCTGGATTTGAACTCAGATCTTCCTAACTCTAGGCTGGGTGCTCTATCCACTGAGTCACCTAGCTACCCAAATCCTGGCATACTGTAGGTGCTTACTAAATGCTTGTTAGGTGAGTCACTGAGCTTCTCAGGTTCTCAGTCTCCTCAGCTGTAAAATGAAGGAGTTGGACTAGATGTCCTCCGAGGTCCCTTCCAACTCTTAAAATCTATGATCCATTTTCTCTAAGTATTTTATTTTTTTCCATAAGACAGTGTTGTGTGGGGCCTTGAACTAGTTGCCACGTCCTCACTGGCTCTATCAGGCTCTAAGGCTGACCACAGATTTAGAGCTGGAATAATCTTAGAGGCCTCCCTCATTTACAGGTGGCGAATCTCAGAGAAGTTAAATGATTTTACTCCAAATCCACCCTTCCCCCGCCATTGTCCCATGGTGTCTTTCTTCTGTGATTTCACTTGGTCAGTCAATCAATAAGCACTTATTAAGTGCCTACTAGGTGCCAGGCACTGAGCTACAAAGAAGGGCAAAAGATAGTCCTCACTGCCCTGGGGGAGCGCCTAGTCACTGGGGGAGACAGTATGCAAACAACTATGTAGAAACAAGTTACAGACAGGAGAGATCAGAGAAAATGAAGAGAGAGGAGGCCCTGGAATTGAGGGCGGTTGGGAAAAGCTTCCTGTAGGAGATGAGATTTCAGCTGGCACTTGATGGAAGCCAGGGGAGCCGGGCAGCAGAGGTGAGGAGAGAGAGCATTCCAGGCATGGAAGGCAGTGACTATTAGGAGCCCCTCGGTGATGCAAGCCAGGGCTCGATCTCCTCACACACCTGCAAACAATTATTGGGGCGGATGAGACTCCTTCCCGCCTCCCTCCTTCCCTCCTCGGGCTTTGCCCAGTGGATCTACCCCCTCCTCTAGGCTTCTGGCCCAGGCAGTAAATACCCCTGCTTGCTATCCAGCCTGGGGCGGTGGCTGCCCACTTCCTCCCAAGGTGACTGTGGGCCCTCCCACACAGCCCCAGCCGGCTTCAGGCCCTGCCTCAGCAGCGGGGAGCTCCCCGACACCCAGCATGGAGCCCAATTCCTCCAATTTCCTCCCAATTAATCAAGTTCTGAACTTTTTAATTATCTGCCTGCAGGGTGACTCCTAACTCCTGTGAAGCAATTAGGGACATTTCTCGGTGCTGTCCTGCTATCTGCCTTGACCATATTTAGGAAGGTGGAGGGGATCTGTTGACAGGGGAAGGGAATGGAGCAAAATCTTCTCCAAAGGAAACAGGACTTGTCCTGGAGGGCCTGGGACAGGGATCTCCTCTACATGAGCAGAATCCATTGGATGTCAGAGGATCTAGGTTCAAATCTCATCTCTTTCACTTTCTCTGTGGTTGACCATGAGTTGGTCCCTTCATAAGTCCAAAGAACCTGTTCTAGGTCTCTGATCTCTGACCTCTGACTCCCTGCTTTTCTAGATTATTTCAATAACAGCTGGCCTGAATTGGAGTGTATTTCACAGAACTGAGTTGTCTCCACTCACATAGCATGGTAAGAGACAGAGCCAGCCTGAGGACCTAGGGTTTCTGTATTGAGTGTCTCTTTACAACAGATCCAGACTAGGATGCAGACCCAGAAGACCGGCATACAAGTGCCTAATCAGGCATCTGACATGGGGCCAATCACTTCTGTGAAACAGAGATAATGATATACTAGCCCCCGGAGGGGGTGGATGGAGAGTCAGGCTGCAAAGTCATGGATGACCTGGGCCTACCTCTGAGGTCTATCGGTTGTGTGTACCTGGACAAGCCACTCAGCTTCTATGCGTTCCCTAAGGCTGCAAGAGGGCAGAGTAGATATTGGGTGTTTCTTCACTCTGTGATCCTTACACCCAGGAAATCACAGGTTGGGATACTCCCCCTCCACCTCCCACCTCCAATGGCATTACATTCCTTGAAGGGGTAATGTAAGGAAAGAGCTTTGTGAACCTTAACCTGCTCCAAAAATGAGATCTATTATGATGAGGGGGAGAAGAGAAAGGTAAAAAAAAATGCTTTTTAAGACCCCTTCTACTGCTAATTTTCATTTTTGATAAGAAGCTATATGGTGACGAAAGTTCCACACCGAGTCAAGAGCTGGGCTAATTCTCGGCTTATACTGACCCTAGGAGCAAGGCACTTCTAGAATTATTCTTACAGATGAGTCAAGTGAGGCCCTGAGAGGAAAAAGAACCTGTCTAGGGTCACGAGCATTGAAGAGACTTAAGCAGCCTAAGTCTCCTGATCCCAAGGCCCTGGGACAGTGCCCTGGTCTCTAGGAGGGAAGTGGAGGCAGCTCAGTTGGTGGATTCATTTATCTGCAGGATAATGGACTGTCTTTAGCACAGATTCCAGCACCACGGCTTTTAAAAGCAGGGGTGGGAGAGGCATTCATAGGAGAACAAGTCTGGATCTGCAGTCAGAGGGCCTGGGCTTCCAACTGGTGCTTGTCAGATTACACAAAGAAAGGGGTGATGTCCGGGAATGAGGAGGTGATGGTCCATCTGCTGTCCTGGGCCCCGGGCAGTCCAGATTGGATTAGTCGGTTCTGTTCTGGGCACCACGGTCTAGGAAAGATGCAGATAAGCTGCAGAGTATTGGGTGGAGGGCTAGGACGGTAGAGGATAGTCCCCAGTGACACAAATCAAGAGATTTAACTGAAGGAACTTCCTTGGGACGTTTGGCCTGCAGGAGAAAAGGATTTGGGTTGGGGGGTGGGGTTGGCATGATAGCTATGTTCAAAATCATAATTTCTGGCAGATGGTTGAGTCTTGTTCTCATGGTTCCCTATGGGTAGGACTAGGAAAATTGGGTGGAAGTTACACAGAGGCAAATTTAGGTTTGTTATCAGAAAAAAAACTCTCACAGAGCTGGCCCAAAGTGAAACGGGCTGTCTGGAGAGCTGGGAGGTTTCTCCTGAGTGCAGGTCGTTAATTAAGCAGAGGCTGAGTGAAGGACTGTTTGTCCGAGATGTTAACAATTCCTAATGATAACTGCGACTTATATAATATTTCACATATTTATATAAAGAGTGCATTTATATAATTACATGTACCTACATTTATATTTGCATATTTCTAATTATATGTAAAATTATATATTTATATAGTTATATATTTTGTTATAGTTATATTTATACACCTTATATAAATATATATTTTATTTTGTATTTATATAGTATTTTAAGGTTTGTAAAGCAGTTTACAAATATTATCTCACTTTATTTTCACAATGACTCGGAGGGAAATGCTCTCATTATCTCCATTTTGTAGATGACAAAACTAAGGCAAATCGGGTTAAGTGACTTGCCCAGGGTCACACAGCTAGTGTCTGAGGCTAGATTAGAACTCAGGTCTTCTTGACTCTAAGTCCGGTGCTCTGTGCCATCTAACTGCCTCTAGGATGCTGTTCTCTCTAGGATTTCTGTTCAAGGCATTGGTTGGATTAGATGACCTCCCAGCTCTGAGATTTCATGATCCCGTGCCCCTTACTTGTTTAGCTGTGTGACCTTGGGCAAGTCACTGCTTCTTCTCTGAGACTCAGTGTGAAATGATAGTGTATCATTACATCAGTCATGTAATAGCACACAATAGAAATGGAGATAATACCACTCCTTCACAAGGTTGTTATTTTGAGCTATCTGCTATAGGCAGGGGAGTATCACATGAGTTAAGGGAGGTAAGAGTGCCTTGTAAATGGCTATGTTAGAGAGATGTGGGTTATTCTTTTTGTCTTTATTTATTATTAGCCCATTGGGTAGGGATCTGTGCGGTGTGCTGAATGAAACAGGATGCTCCATAAACCTCGGGCCTGGGCCTGGCTGCACAGAGACCTCTCTCTGGGCAATCCCGATGCCTCCAAACTGAAGCATTAAATAGTCATTACAAACATGCCGGAGGTGAAGCCGAATGTTTTCCTAATGCTCGACATATCTGGCTACAGGGGAGCCCCTGCTGCACGCATCTGGCAGCTGTATTGACAGGTGGTGGAGCTCACCACAGGCCTGCCTGATGGTCCCCCTGTTCCTATTTGGCTCTGTGGGCATGGCTCACGATTGTGGTTATAGGAATTCAGGCTGTAAGAGACCTCAGAGGCCATCTAGTCCATCCCTGCCCCCATTTTACAGGTCAGGAAACTGAGCTCGGACAGGGGAAGTCACCTGCTCAAGGTCACGCGGCTATTAAGTAGCTGCATTGGGATTCAAATCCAAGGCATTTTGACTCCAAATCCAGTCACCTTTTCAAAATAACCATTCTCTCTCTCTCTCCCCCTCCCTCCCTCCATCCCCCCCCTCGCATTCTCTTTTCCTCCTGTCTCTCTCCCCTTGTTTCTCTTTTATTTCTCTTTTCTCTCTTTCTTTTCTATCTCTTTTTCCGTTTTCTCTTTCCTCTTCATCTCTTTCTGTGTTCTCTGTTTACTCTTTTTGCTCTTTCTCTCTTTCTCCTTCTGTCCATCCATCTGTCTGTCTCTCCTGTTTCTATCTTTGTCTCTTTATATGTATACGTATTCACATACACATACATACATATATGCACATATATACGTATGAATGAGTATAAACACTTATGTATGTGTATATAGTGCCCCTCTCCAGTCACATACACCCCTGCTGGGCTACTCTACCAGGACCAGGAACATGGAAAGCTCTGTGGTCCTTGGGAAAGCCCCCTTTCCCTCCTGCTTGCCTGCTGGGCAGTGTTCTCAGGGTCACCTGCTTGGAGCCCTTCCCCTCCAGCAGGTCTCAGACATTCAGTCCCCACCTGTGGGGAAGTTCTCTTCTGAATTTCTCTGCCCAGGCTTCCTCCCCACCCCCTTCCACCTGCCCTGGAGAAAGCACCAGGTCATTAATAAAGGACCCAATTAGCTGTCAGAAGAAAGCATGCCTGGAATTTTTTACCTGCTCAGTGATCTTTGTTAAGACAAAGAAGCTGCCTGCCTGTGAAAGCCCCCAGGGGCCCAACTGCCACATACAACTTCCACCGAGTGGCCCGACCCCTTCCTCTCTGCCTGGGCCCAAGGGGGCCCTGTGTGGGCCCCATGGGCCGCCTCTTTCTGTTCCCTTGAAGAAAGTGACAGAGTGACAGAGAGAGAGAGAGAGAGAGAGAGAGAGAGAGAGAGAGAGAGAGAGAGAGAGAGAGAGAGAAAGAAAGAAGATTTTTGGCTAGAAGTGGTTTTTTCAACCTAATCAGCAATAATCCAGCCTCCTGCCCTGTCTCCCCAAGAATTTCAAGATCTGGAAGAGATCTTAGCATAGAGAATTTGTGAACAAAGAATGTCAGACAAGGAAGAGACTTAAGAACAGAGAATGTTAGAACAAAGAAAATGTGGTTGGATAGGACCTCTTACAGATTCCCTGGTCCATGGTAGATCTGAGGAACAGAACTAGGGGGTAGGGCTGGGGTATCATTGGTTTCCCAGACGGTGTGGAACAGTGAGGTAAGTGCTGGATTTGAGTTAGAGGCCATGGGTTCAAATCACTTTCTGGGTCTTACCTTCCTCAACTGTAAAATGAAGATGTTAGATTGGATGGCCTTGGTGGTCCCTTGTATCTCTAAATGTGCAATCCTATGATCGAGCCAAGGGACATCCTCTTCTCTAAGAAGGGCTAGGGGACTCAGGGAGAACCAGACAATGGGAAGAAAAATGATGACCTGGGCGGGAGGACGGACGGTTACATGCTCTAGGCCCTGGTGCAAAGGGGCTATATTCCGGTGACCTTACACATCACTTCCCCCGGCTAATACTCTGCAATCCAGTGATACTGGTCTCCTGGCTGTCCCTAGCACAAGACACTATCACCCTCAGAAATCTGGGCATTATCACCAGTGCCTGGAAAGGTCTCCCTCTTCATCTCTGCCTCTGGCTTCTTTCAAGTCTCAGCCCAAATCTCATCTTCTAAGAGAAGCCTTTCCAGATTCCCCCTTCATTCTACCACCTTTCCTTAGTGAGTTATCTCCAATTTGTCTTGTCTATATCTTGTTGGTACACAGCTTTTTGCAGGCTGTTTCTCCCATTAGACTGGAAGCTCTGGGTGACTTTCCCAGCCCTTACTGCATTGCCTGACACATAACAGGTACTTAGTAAATGCTTCTTGACTGACTGTCTGGTGTAAGCCTGCTGTTGATGAATGAAGCTATGTCACCACAGGGGCTCACAAGGCTATAGCACCCTGGCACTTACAGAATTAACCCCTCTCTGGGGCCAGTCTGTTCCTCCTACTTTACCATCCCCTTCCCTCATCTCATTCATCACCAGCATTTATAAGTTCTGTCAATGTATCTGATGTCATGAAGTATTTCCCAGACAAATTAATCTGAACTAGACTAGATGGTCTCCAAGATCCTTTGGAGTTCTAACATTCTATGATCTAAGGATCCTTCCAGCTCTGCTCTGTTCTAATATCTCGGTCTCCAAACTCTTTCTCAGCTCTGACATTCTATATTCTCAAGTCTCCTTTGACCCAGGCATTTTCTGTTCCAGGGTTCCTTCCATTTGATGTTCTCATAGTCTAAGAATCTGTTGGTTGAAGGGGACAAATTTCTTTCCCTCAGGAGGTGGCAATTTGTGACTTCCTCAGTACAACTGGGGACTTCCAGGACCAATGTGAAAAAAAGAACCAGCCCAAAGTTCGATGCCTCCCCTTATTAACTCCGCATCTTTCAGTCATTTTTCAGTCATGTCCAACTCTGCATGACCCCGTTTGGGATTTTCTTGGCAGAGATAATGGAGTAGCCTGCCATTTCCTTCTAGAGCTCATTTTACAGATGAGGAAATTGAGGCGAACAGGGTGAAAAGATTTGCCCAGGGTCACACAGCTAGGAAGTGTCTGAGGCTAGATTAGGACTCCAAGATGAGTATTCCTGACTCTCGGCCTGGTGTTCTATCCACTGTTCCGCCTAACCGTTATTACCCCCATGCTCATGAAAGTACATGAATGCACTTGAGCTATACTGACTCACTGTGTTTTATGTTGATTGGATGCTTTCCATTTTTTCCAATTTGCCAACAGATTTGCTGTGTGACCAGCTACTACATGTAGGTAGAGCTCCAAGCAGGTGCAACCGGGGAGAGGTGGCCTAATTCAGTTGGGGAAGGACATGAAGGCCCAGGGGACAGTTTAATTACAGGGCTACACTCCTTTGTGGAGGGCGCAGGACCATGAGGTCTGTTTGCACATGACTGTCTTTCCAACTAGATGGTAAACTTCTCAGAATCTGGACTATGACTTTTTTTTTGGGCTGGGGTGGGGGAGCCCTAATATTGGGCTTTAGCTGCTTCTTAGTCAACTCATAGTAACTAACTAAAGGCGGGGCAGTGATGGCTGAGTTTCTGACCTAAGCTGACCTAAGCCTGGGGCAGACAGTGACTTGAATACCAATGAAAACCATACTTCACAGTTCACTGGCATTGGCCCCTCTCAGAGGGATTAACCTCTCCAGCCCACAGCTTTGGGAACTGAAGCAGGGAGAAGGGAAGGGCCCAACCCAGGAGGCAAAGAAAGTACCAAGACGCCCTTCCTCCTGGGTGAGTGAATCATACAATAATAATGACAACTCACACATCTATAGGACTTTAAGGTTCACAAAGGGTCTTTCTCACAACAACTGCCTGATAAGTAAGGGTTTATAATCTGGTTTTACATTTATTGCCTGTGTAACCTGGGACTCAGTTTCTCCACAAGAGTTGGACTAGATGGCCTCTAAGGTCCCTTGTGCCTTCACCTAGGATCCTTTGAGTATGTCCTAAGACATGGGTCCATTCTTAAATCTAAGTAATAAATCAAATACCCAAATCCAAGATGAAAGAGTCCAGCCAGTCAAGAAGCATTTATCAAGCACTTAATATATGAAGGGCACAATGCTAAGGGATATAAACAGTCCCTGCCCTTGAGGAGCTTCCCGTCCAATGAAGGAGACAACCTGTAAACAACTGTGTATATGCAAGGTATATGCAGGGCAAATTGGAGGTGACCTCTGAAGGAAGGTACCAGCAGGAGGGGAGACCGGGAAAGGCTTCTTGAAGAATGTTGAATTTTAGCCGAGACTTGAAGGAAAGCCAGGAGAGAGAACAGGCTTCTCGGCAGTTCACCTGAAAAAGTCCTGGGGGTAGATGTGGCAGCTGAGAAATCTGATGAGATCTCAGGCTGTGTGACTAGGAGGCGAGGGTTCACAAAGGAGGAGGCATGGTCCACTTTCCTCTATCCTGCTGAAACTGCATCTTAAGTATCTGGGGTTAGGTTCAGGGTGTCCCATCTAGCAGGATCCCAGGCTTGGAGGGGACTTCAGAGGCCTGGATCTCAACAAGAATTCTCTATAACATTCCTTAAACGCCTCCAGCTAAAAGGAGCTCACCTAGGCAGAGGGTAGACTGTGCCACTTTTTCCACTGCTCTCATTGTTAGGAAGTGTTTTGTTTTGTTTCTTACACCAAACCCACCTTAATTTGTCCCTTTGCAACTTCTACCCATTAACCCTAGTTCCTGCCTTTCTGGGCCAAGCAGAATCTAAATGACCCTTCTTCTACCTGCCTCTACATCCTTTTTTTTTTTCCTAGGTTTCAGTCTTCTTACAACCCCTTAATACACGTTACTTGAATCAAATCGGCTCGGGTTGGTCATTCGGATGGGGATTGTGGCATCTCCGCGTGAGGTGGGTCCTTGGGGGTCATCCATCCAACTATACCTGTATAAAACTCCCTTCTACAGTAACATCCTAGATGATCAGTCATCCAGCCTCCACCTGGAAGAACCCCAATGAGGAAGAACCCACTGTCTCCCAATACAACCCTCACCACTTCCGGATGGCTCTCGTTTTTAGGAAATTTCTATCCATCTAGCCCCAAACAACTTCTCCCAACTTCCACTCACCAATCTTAGCTCTATAGTGTGGGGACATGCAGAACGGATCAAGTCACGTCAAGGGACAACAGGTCTAAATGGATAAGATAGAGCGAGTCCTTCCTGTGACTTGGCCCGGGAGGGATCTGGAAATTATGTCAAGTGAGGATGGTTGGAAGGAAGCTTAGCTTTGGGAAGAAAAGACTTGGGTAGAGCTGGGGGGTGGGGTGGGGACGACCTGTTTCCATCTTCAAATATCTGAAGGGCTGTCATGGGGAAGGGGGATTAGCCTTGCTTCGGTTCTTAGAATTAGGACTAACAGGATGAAGTTTACCCAGAAACAAATTTCAGGGCCATCCAAAAATTCGGAGGGTTGCTTCAGAAGAACTCACAGTCATTGTCCCTGAAGGTACAGGCTAGCTGACCATCTGCCAGGTGGGCTGTCCAGGCCTTTGGATTCAACAAACACTTATAAAGTGTGCACTGTGTGAGTGGCACTGTGCCAGGCACCACGGAGTTTCCTAAGTGTGGGAAGACGGACTGAGTTCCTCTCAACTACAATATTCAGTGGTTAGATTTAGAAGATAACCTCCTTATTCTGGAGATGAGGGAACTGAGTGAGGCCCACAGAGTGGAAGTGACTTATAGGACTTGCCCTATGCAGACATGAAGTCACATAGTAGGGCTTAGAAATCGGGTCCTCCAATTGCACAATTAGGACTCTTTCTATACCGCGCTGGCATCAGTACCCGCCCCCCTGCCTCCTAAGGACTATGACTACAGGGTGCATTCTCATGGTCCGAACAGGTAGCAAAATGCTCATGCTCATCCCTCGTCAGAGGTGATGTGCCCAACATTTATGCTTCCCGCGGCTGCGACCTCCAATGCTGCGGCAGTGAAAGTTGGATGAGGAGGCTGGCTCTGAGTTCCGGGAGTCACTCTGGGTAAGAAACTGAAATAGGAGCGGCCAAGAGAGTGCAGGGAAGTAAAAGAGCCATATCAAATGAGATAATAATTGTGAAGTGCTTAGCAAAGCGCCCAGCACATAGTAGGTGCTTTTTCGGGTGGTTCATGGCCAAACTCTTCGTGATCTTATTTGTTGTTGTTGTTTTTTTTTTTTGCAAAGATACTGGAATGGTTTGCTATTTCTTTTTCCAGCTCATTTTACAGATAAGGAAACTGAGGCAAATAGGGTGAAGTGACTTGCCCATGGTCACACAGCTAGTACGTGTCTAAGGCTGAATTTGAACTCAGGAAGATGAATCACTCTATGCCCTATGGCGCCACCTAGCTGCCCATAAATGCTCATTCTCTTCCCCTTCCCCTCCTTTTTGTATGTAGTTATTTGTATTTTTTTTCCTCCACACCTATACTTTCCATTAGTCTAGAGCTCCTTGAGATCAGGCACTGTCTCTGGATGGCCAGCTCTGAGCACACAGTCGGCACTTAATAAATGTTTATTGACTGACTCAGATAATTCCAAGAGGCAGAAATCCATTCTTCCTTTGCATACCTCTCTCTCACAAGAGCCATTTTCCCATTTGATTTACAATTTACAGTGTCCTCAAAGACAAAATTCCACAGGAAGATAAAACACAGTCACAAAGTATAGGTGAAAGTTCAATTAACAGGGTTGATTCATCAAACAGAACAGCAGTCACTTTTAATGTTAGTGCTTCCTGGAGAATCATTTTCTTAAACCACTCAATCTGGTCCCGGGTAAAAGATAGATAATGACCTTAATTAGATTAAGGCGTTCCCACTCTAAGTCTGGTTGTCACCCCAATCTATTTCCCTGAAGCTTTGAGGCCCTCCATAAACCTCCACCCACCTTTTCTCAGAAAGTGATTACTTTTGATAAGAACTACTTAAAATGCAGAGGCAGCTAGGCGGTGCCGTAGATAGAGCACTGGGCCAGGGGTCAAGAAGACACATCTTCCTGAATTCAAACCTCAAACACTAGCTGTGTGACTCCAGGGAAGTCATTTCCACCCTGTTCGCCTCAGTTTCCCCATCTGTGAAATGAGTTGGAGGAAGAAATGGCAAACTGCTCCAGTATCTTTGCCAAGAAAACCCCAAATGGGGTCATGAGGAGTCAGACACGAGTGAAACGATTCTACGTTTTAAAATATATCTTGAGTGCAAGATGCTGTTTGGAAACTGTTAAAGAAAGGTAACTAAGGTTTCTCATTCAGGTAGAACTGGGCTTCATATCGAAGCAGTGTCTTAATATATATTAAATTGTTGGTTGATTGGTTGTTGTCCTTGGTCTTCGAAGAGGACAGAAAATGACATGGCTATGTTGGAGTCAAGTTATAGTATGTCCGACTGTGGCTATGAGGCCTAAAGAGGAAAGGAGGGTGGAGGCCAGTATGCCTTTTTGGTTTTGTTTTGGTTTCATTTATTTTTAAATTTATTTTACATTCCCAAGACTGACTGAACATTTATTAAATGCTTACTATATGCCAGGCCCTATGCTGGATGCTACAGATAGACAAAAATATAGCAAGTTCTGCCATCTGGAAGCTCACATTCCATAGTGGGGGGGGGGCGGTGTTATACAAAGCTACACACAAAATATATTCAGAAAAAAATATAAGTTGGTTTTTGATGGCTCTAACTAGTAGGTTTTCCTTCACATCTAGCCTCAACCTTTTAAGTTTGCACCTTTTACCCACAGGTCAGAACAAGGTTCTGAAGACTGCATCTTGCTAAGGGGAGGATAGTCCAGAAAAGCTGCCTCTTGCCGATTTTGGTTCCTTTCTGTTTCTAATTCTTCCTGATCATAAGAAATTCTTGCTTGGCCATGATGAGAATGGGGAACAAACTCTAGTAGTCAGTTAATCAACAGGCACACATTAAGCACCTATTACATTCCAGTTACTGTTTTCCAGGTTGAGTATACAAAGGCCAAAATGAAATAATCCCCATTTTTAGGGAGTTTGCATTTGACCAGTCTAGGAACTGACAAGTCTGTGACCATCCAGAAGGATCAAGCATTTGGATTTAGAGCCAGAAAGGACCCCAGGGGCCATTCAGTCTCCACCCCTCATTTTGTAAGTGAGGACACTGAGGTCTGAAACTGTTAAGTGACTCATCCGAAGGCACAAAGACAGTAATTGGCTAATTTGAACCCAGGCCCCCTGACTCCAAGTCTGACACCTTTCCCCTTTTCTATACTGCCTCCAAAAGTACCAGATGTATGCAGGTAAGTCAACTGGCTTCAGGGTCCCATAGATTCAGAGAGGGGAGCTGACAAAGCCCCAGGTTGATGGAGAAGGAACAATTAAACTCATTTACAAAGAACACATCTAAGAGGAGTCCTGTGCACAACCCAAAAGACACATGATCCAAATAGAGCCTTCCTTCCTCCTGGCCTAGGCTCCTTCCTAAGATAGTACTTCTGGCTACCTAGCACTGATCTCTTTGTGCAATATAATAGAAAGGATTTGGAGTCAGAGCCTGGGGTATGAATCTCAGCTCTGCTACTGAATATTTGGGGAATGAATCTATCCACAATATTTATAAGCACTTACTATGAGAAGGAACAAAAGAAGGAAAAACATGAAATAAGCATTTATTAAGCCCCTACTGTGTGCCAGGGAAGTAACTTCTCCTTCCTGAGAAGGAAGAAGGAAAAAAAGGAAACAAGCATTTATTAAGTACCTACTGTGTGCCAGGGAAGTCATTTCTCCTCCCTGAGAAGGAATAAGGAAAAACAGGAAATAAGCATTTATTAAGCACCTACTGTGTGACAGGGAAGTCATTTCTCCTCCTTGAGAAAGAAGAAAAGAAACAAGTATTTATTAAGCACCCACTGTGCCAGGCATTGTGTTAAATGCTTTACAAGTATCTCATTTGATCTTTACAACTGTATAGTAGGTGCTGGGTTTTTGCTGTTGTTGTTGAGTTTTTCTCACTTGTGTCCAGCTCTTTGTGACCCCATTTGCAGGGTTTTCTTGGCAGAGATACTGGAATGGTTTGCCATGTTCTTCTCCAGTTCATTTGAGAGATGGGGAAACTGAGGCAAACAGGGTTAAGTGACTTGCCCAAGGTCACACAGCTAGTAAGGGCCTGAGGCTGGATTTGAACTCAAGAAGATGAGTCTTCCTGACTGCAGGCCCAGCGCTCATCCACTGTGCCACCCAGCTGCCATTTTCATGTAGGTGCTGTTATCCTCCCCATTTTACAGTCGTTGAAATTGAGGCAAATGGAGGTTAAATGACTTGCCCAGGGTCACACTAGTAAGTGTCTGAGACCAGATTTGAACTTGGATCTTCCTGAGTCTCTTGTGCCATCTAATCACCTTAATTTCCTCATCTGTAAAATGAGGGTATGGGACTGAAATATCTAATGTCCTAACAGCAAATGAAACGAGGTCTGAGAGTGAACTTCTGGGCCCACATCCTCTGGGTCAATAATGAGGATTTCTCAGGGGATAATGAGATAAACCTGGAACGGATCTTACAGTCTAGACCAACTACCTCATTTTACAAACGGGGGAACCGAAGTCCAGGAAACTGAATCTAGAAAGTCTAGAATCACGAAAGGAGTCAGCATGACACATCCGAGCCTTCTGAGCCCAAACCCAGTGCTCTTCTCACTCTCCAGAGGCCCCCAACCCAGATTCGGGGACGAAGACGAGAGATTGGCTAATAATCCAACACATGCACTTGTTTGCTCACCTTCATCTCCCTTTAGACTGGAGAGAGTCGGTGATCCAGATTCCCAGGAAAGGGTCCTTATTATTCCATTCTCCCAGACTGAGTAAAAGAGTACTTCCACAGGACTCTAAGTGATGCGTTAGTGATAGATTAGAGGTCTGCAAAAAGGGGGAGTTGCGGAACAGCTAGGTGGCACAGTGAATACAGCACCGGCCCTGGAGTCGGGAGGACCTGAGTTTGAATCCAGACTCAGACGCTTGACGCTTACTAGCTGTGTGACCCTGGGCAAGTCGTTTAAACCCAATCGCCTTCAAAAAACAAACGAAAAAGGATCAGTTGCAACCTTGCTTGATAAACTGGAAAACGAGGGAAGAGGAGACTACTTGCTATTCCTCACAAAGGATGCTCTGTTTCTTCATCTCCCATCTCCATTCTTTTGCACTGACTGTTCTCCATGCCTGGAATGCCCTCCTTCCTAAACTTTACTTCTTAGAATGCCTGGTTTTCTTCAAAACTCGGCCCAAGCCGTCTCCCTCTCTCACCTACCAAGATGTTAGTGCCTTCTCTCCTGATATAGTCTTATATATATGCCGTACATAGTAACATGTGAAATAATAATAATGATGATAATAAATAGCATTTATCTGGTGCTTTAAGGTTTGCAAAGTACTTTACAAACATCTCATTTATCCTCATAACCACTCTGGGAGGTAAAGTGCTTTTTTGATCCCCATTTCAAAGATGATATAATTGAAACACAAAGAGGCTAAATGATTTCTTTTACCCAGCGTCGGCCAGCTATTAAGGAATTTGAGGCCACATTTGAACTCAGGACTTCCTGCCTCCAGTTCTAGTGTTCCAGCTCCAGCGGAATATCTACCCTATTGGAATGTGAGGGACAGGAGGGCAGGGGCTGTTTTTCTTTTGTCTTTGCCTCTCCGAGTGCCCAGCACTTAGTAGGGTGCTTAATGAATGTTCGTTGATTGATGGATAGATTGGGAAAGTCTTGAATGCAAATGGAAGGCTCCAGTCGCCATCATGGTGGTGGGAGTCCCAGGCATAGCATAAGTTTTATTTCAGTCACATGGAATAGTTACCTGGCCCTGGTAATGGGTTAGAATCCATCCATTTCTCAGCACTCTCTGGTTCTAGGATCCCACAAAAGCCCAATAGGGAACCAGAGAGGGCCCAGTACAGAATCAGAGAGGGGTCAAGGGAGGGCCCAAGGGAGGACGAGGGAAGGCCCAAGGGAAGACCAGGGAGGGCCCAGGGGTCATCTTTTTCTGAAATGACTTTGAAACAAAATTTTATGGAGGCCCAACGCCTGCCTCCATCCGATGGGTTGAAAGTTGAGGATTCTGCCAACAGCAAGATTTACAGCACAAGTGATCTCTGGTCAGCATCATGGGGGGAATTTACAACAAATTGCCAGGACTTGAGCGTCTTCAGAGCCATCTAGTTTAACTGTGCTTTCTTTTCTTACAGCCTCTTCCTGAATTGTCTCCTCTATTTGAGAAAGTGTGTTTACTATTAGGGGAGCTGTTTCAGGCTTTTCATGGATGTTTTAAAAGAGAAAGAAACCGAGTGGAGACATCAAAGCTGCCCTGATGACAAGTCTCTAATCCCATGAACCCTTTCTTATCTCAGACTTTATAAAAGGGGGAGAGGATGGTCTCCCTGAAAGCCTCCCTGAAAGCCCATAAACATGAGAACCCATAAACTTGACAAGCACTTAGAGTCCAGCCCCCACATGGGACGGGCTCTAATCCCACAGAGCCCAACGTCTGGTGTCAGACGTCCTAGGTTCCACTCTCAGCTTGGCTGCTTCCTAGCAGCGGGATCTTGGACAAGATTTGTTCATTTTCTGGGCTTTACCTTCCTTGTGTGTGAAAGGAGAGGAGTGCAACAGATGTTCTCTAAAGTCTCTGCTGTTATTAGATTAATTCAAACATTTATTAGTGGGCCTACTATGTGCGAATCACTGTGCTGGTGAATCACTGAATTTTAGAGTCATAAGATCACAGATTTAAAACTAGAAAGGACCTCAGAGGGTACCTAGTCCAACTCTTCCAGAAAGGAATTTCCCATGATAACATACTCAAAAAGTAGTCATCCAGCCTCCACTTAAAGACTTCCAAGGAAATATAGTCCCTGCTTATAGAGAGCTTATATTACTACTGCAGTATTCAATATGTGAACAGAAAAGCAGATGTAAGATAAACAAGGAGGGAGAGAAGGACCAAGGAAGGGAAGGCTTCTTGTAGGAGGTAGCATCTGAGCTGCAAGCCAGGCATGTGAGAAAGCCCATACAAAGACGCGGAGGTGGGAGACTGATGATATTATGAGGTCCCTGCGTTAGAGAAAACAGGGAGAGGGCTCTCAAAGGAGGTGGGATCTTCTATATCCTGTGACTCTGATAGTTTCCAAGCATAGGGCATCTCCTCCCATCCCATCAAACCCACTTGGGCTGAAGGAGAAGAGGCAGCATGGGGCACAGAAGGCCTGTGTTTGAATCTTGGCTTTACCACTCATCGCTGGTATTGGCTAAGCTGGTAGATACCATCTCCAAGGCTCCATCCAGCCTGAAATGCTGTGTTCCTATCATCAGCCTACATGAATGATCCTGGAGTATGAGAAGCAGACTCAGCTCTGTGCTCCTAGGGTACTCTGGGGTGCTCTGTGCTCCTGCCGTTTCCCCACTTCCACCCCAACTTCGCCCTAAAGGATGGAAACTCTCAGTGACCTCCAGGTTAGAAGTCTGCTTCCCACTGCTCCCATGCTCAGCTAGTGAAGCATCCTGCCATTCACTGGGGCCCATCTTTTTAGACTATAAGTAACTATTCTATCACTAAAGGTTGAAGATTCCACAGGGACACACTTATAAGTCAGATAATAAAATACATTTTCTCTGTCTCTCTCTGTCTTTGGAGGCCATAGAGAAGCAAAGGATACTTGAATCCATCTTGATGAGGAACCTTAGGAGTCATCTGGTTCACTGCCTACTTCATGTAGGAATCCCATTCCTAACCCTACAACACATCCAGCAGATGGTCCCAGTGACTCCTCCTGATGACAGAAGACTCCACCGTTCAGGCAGCTTGGTCCACTTTTGGAAAGCTTGAATTGCTGGAATTCCCGGTGCCATTGTTAGACCTAGATGTCTCTGTCTTCCCCCTGCCCCCCACCTCCTCAAATCCAGTCCCTTTCATGATTCAAGACCTTTGATAATGGGGACTGATCAGGAGAGTCCCCTGTGCTCTCCCAGAAGGAGTCTAGAGCCAATGTGTACCTCCAATGGGAAGTTCCTTTATGACAAAAGTCCACACCTTGTAATTTCACTTAGATTACTGGGAGATTCATCAAAATGACTGGAGGCTCCTCTGATCAACCTCCATAATAGGAACTCACCAAAAATTTCTTTTCTCTTCTGCAGGGCCTCTCCCCACAGCGCCTGGGGAGGTCTGTTATCCCTCTGAAAATGTTCTTCCCTTTATGATTCTTTATTCTCTTTCTCCCCAAACTCCACTTCCCCTTTCCTCTTTTCTTTCAGACAGGAACACCTTGTTCTTCTCTCCCTACACCAGGCAGGCCTCTCTGCCTTCCAGAAAAAACACACAAAACATTCCCTAATGGTCTCTCCAGTGGGAGCAGCAAGACATCAATTCTTAGCTTTGACTATTCATTCCCTTGGCCTCTAGTAGAAAAGAAGGTTGGGATTCATCCATTTCTGAGAGCTCAGTGGTTCCCACCATCACAAAATGTTATATTAGGATCAAAGGATCCTAGCTTCAGAGCCTGGGAGGGGCCCCAGAGGCTGAGGGCAGCCCTCTCATTTTACATATGAGAAAACTGGTCCAAAGCTAGGAGGGGCCTTAGAACATGGGATCTCAGAGCTGGAAGGGAACTTCAGACAAAGAAATATTAGAACTAGAAGGGACCTTAGAATATTGAATGTCAGACCTGTGTGAGAACTCAGGACATAGAGGTATCTGAAAGAGACCGGAGATGATCAATCCTCATATTTTACAGATAAGAAACCAAAATCTTGAAAGATAAAGTGATTTCTTCAAGGTCACACAGGGACCCTAGTGGTAGTTAGTGGTACGGTTGGGAAAAGGCTCCATGTTAATGAGTCCAAATCAGTACTGTTCCCCAGATTAGCTTCTCTCTCTCTCTCTCTCTCTCTCTCTCTCTCTCTCTCCACACACACACACACACACACACACACACACACACACACACACACACACACACACACACACACACACACAAGAGGAACTACATTTAAATTAGAGCAATAGCTTTTGGTTAAACAAGAGGAAGAAATTAAAAAGGTAATTAATGGGCAGTAATAATAGAGTCGGAGGGGCGAGTATAGAATAAGTTCCCAGAGATGATTAAGAATCAAACTGGTGTCCACTAAGGGCTTTGATGTCCATCTGTTTGGGGCAGAGTGCTTAGCCTCAGTGACCTCTGAAGTACCTTCTTGCTCCTATGTTATAATAATGTGGTTAAGACAGCACTCAGGATACTGGGATACATATAATATATTATTTCATGCTAAAACTCTCTCTATATACATGTATGTGTATATATATATATAAATATGGATATAATACATATGGGGCACTGGTCAAACTTATTAGAATATTGTGTCTTGCTATAGGGCCTCGGCCCTATAAAACTGAGTCAAGAAAGAACGTGGAGTGGTCAAGGGGATGAAAAAAATATTTTGAATGGCTTGGAAAGATGTACTAGAAAGAAGAGCTCAATAATTTCCATTGAGCTCATTCATAGAATAGGACTGGGAATTTAAAGCTGGACAAGACTTTAGAGGTCACTGAGTCTAAGACCCTCATTTTGTGTAGAACAATCATTGGATGTCAGAGCTGGAAGGAACCTTAGAACATAGAACATTAGGACTGAGCAGGAAGCCCAGAACACAGAATGGTCAGAGCGATGAGGTCCTGGGAGGGCCCTCAGGGAACGTCTAGTCTAAATACCTTTGCTGTACCCTGGAAGCAGCTCCGGGCGCCTGGGCATATGATTGAGTGTCCTATAACCTTCGGTAGAATGAGCTTTTCCCTCTTAGGTTGTAAGATATGGCGGTCAGCAAGCCCAGCCCCTTTCTACCCTTTCTACCTTGCTCCATCCTCACTGAAAACAATGATGCTTTGTCCTGAAGAAATAATTCAGAGAAAGCCCCTGCCAGGCTAAACATTTCTTAGGGTCCTCCCTGCCTAGCTGGGGTCTCTAGTTGGGAGATCAAATAAACTGTGTCAACTCCTGCCTTTCACAAAGGTCCTGCTCCTTTTTTTGGAGGGGAGATGGGTTTGGCCTCCTTTATTGGTACCCTAAACAACCTAAGGCTATTTCAGTGAAACGATCTGTCCTGGTTACTGTGATATGGCATAGTATGGGTGTTTTATGCAAGACATACAGAACATGGAATGTCAGACCCGGGGGGGGGGCCCTTAGAACACAGAATGTCAGAGCTGGGAGGGCCCTTAGAACACAGAATGCCATAAAATGCCAGACCTAGAAGGAAACTGTCTCACACAGAATGTTAGCTCTACAAGGGTCATTGGAGCAGAGAATGTGAGGGAGCCATAGAAGAATGTAGGTGTCCAACGGGACTTAAATGAACCTTTTATTTAAGCTCCTCATTTTCCAGATGAGGAAACCAAAGAAAGCCTGGGCTCATCTTCTGTCTGGCCACGTGGCTGAGCAGTCATTCAGAGGACAAGCTGTGGCCAGGGCCATGCATGCTCTGGTCCCTGCCCAATGCACCATTGCTGCCAAGCTTCTCAATTCCCTCTCAGGGGCCCTCGGGGCACCAAATCTGTTTGTCTCTGTACTCACAATAGGAACTGGTGCCCAGCTGAAGTCGCCCACTTTCCCCAGCAACAGCCATGCCGAATGGGGATGGAATGCAAGAGGGAGGCAGAGGGACCCCAGCTCGGGAAAGACTGTCAATATCTGCTTTGGGCCAACTGCTTTCTCAGTGGCCTTTTTTCCCCTTCTTCCTGGCAACATTCCCTGGCCACTGTTCTAAGAGCTAGGGAAAGCCTTTAATTGGAGCTTTGGGCATTAAGGAAGCTCATGAAGTTTCTATGCAGGAATTAGTCTCCTATGAGTTCCCCTCCCTCCTCCCCCAACAGGTTGATGTGGAAGCTGATGGCCAACTCTATGCACTGCCCCCCTCTCCAGTCCACTTGCACTCATGCTGTCCTATACACTTGAATCCACTGTCCCCTTGTCTTACTGCTGCTCATCTCTTTCCATTTCAGACCTGGATTATCCCCAATAATCACCTTCTCTTCTATTCATGTGCTTCTGAACTTACACAACTGTGCTGTTTGGGTCCGCTTCAAATTTGCTTAATCTTTACATCTGTACATCAATCCTTTTCCTCTTTCCTGATTAATTCCCTATCATTCTCCCCGTGGAATCTGTCCCAAAACATTTTTAATCCTTCTCAAGACTACCATGGTACCTTTGTGGTTGAAGACCTTGATTCATAATTTACCAAAAAAAAATGGAGACCATTTGTTGAGACACCCCTCATCTCCCTTCCTCCTCTTCTCCTCACTCAGATGTCTCCCCCTGATTTCTCTCCCTTCCCCTATCTTACATAAAGAAATAACCCTTGTTCTTGGCTAGGGAAATCCTCTTCATTCACCTTGATCCCATGCTCCATAATCTTTGGTTTTTCCCTCTCTATTGGCTCCTTCCCTGCTGCCTATAAACACCCTCATGTCTCCCCAACCCGTAAAAAAGAACCCCTCACATGTTTCATCCATCCCTGCCATTTCTTGACCTATATAATTCTCCCTCCCTTCTTGGGATAAACTCCTCGAGAAAGCCGCCTCCACCCTGTGTCTGCACTTCCTCTTCTCCCCTAAATCTTCTGCAGTCTGGTTTCTGACCTCATCAATCTATTGAAGCTGCTCTCTCCAAAGTTTCCTATCATTGCTTAATTCTGAAGTCTAATGGCTGTTTCTCACACCCTCATTCTTCCTGGCCTCTCTGCTGCCTTTGCCAATATTCTCGTAGATATGTATCTGTCCTCTCTAGGTTTCTGTAACACTGCCCTCTCTTGCTTCTCTTCCTACCTGGCTGACCCCTCCTCCTGAGTCTTCTTTGCTGGATCTCCATCCAGGTCATGCCCACTAAACACAGGTATCCCTCACAAATCTGTCCTAGCCCCTCTTTCTTCTTTCTATTTTTCCACTTGGTGAGCTCTTGCCACACAAACCCTTTCTTATTCCTAATTTTCCTGTTACTATCTAGGGAAACAAAGTCACCCAGACTTTCAATCTTGGTGCCATCTTCTACTACTCGCTCACACTCATCCTACATATCCAATCTATTTTTAAGTCTTGTCATTTCTACCTTCTCAACATCTCCTGTACATGGCACCTTCTCTCTAATCACACAGTCGTCACCTGGTACAAACCTCCATTATCTCTCATCTAGAATACTGCAATAGCTTTCAGTTTTCCTGCCCCAAGTCTCTCCTTACTCCATTCCACCCTCTACTCAGTGTTCAAAGGGATTTTTCTGAAAGCCTAGTTAGACCACGTCACCCTGCCCTATCCTAACCCCCCACTCAATACCCTCCAGTGTCTCCCTATTAAAACTAGGATCAAATATACTCTCCTCCATTGGACATTTAAAACCCTTCATAATCTCGCCCCTTACTCCCTCATCCATCTTCTTGTTCTTAACTCAATTTTATTTTATTTTCACTTCTGAATTCTCTCCTTCCCCTCTCCCCTCTGCCACCCAACAAAAAGGCAAGGAAGACAAAACCCATTACAACTATGTATAGTTGAACTCAAAATCTTATTTAAAAAATGAATGTTAAAATTTATCTTTACATGTAATTGGAAAAAAATAAAATACTATTAAAAACCCAAATATGTATAGTTGTACAAAACAAATTCTTACACTAGCCATGTCCAGAAAATAGAAAGAAAAAAATATGCTTGAAAACAGGGACCTGTTTATGCTTTTCTTTGTATCCTCAGTACTTAACACAATGTCTGACACATACTAAGTGTTTATTAAATGCTTTTTGACTTGACTTGACTAACTACCCAACCCTTGCCCCGTCTCTCAGGAGGGGACCTTGCCTCATACTTTACTGAGAAAAATGAGGCTGTCCACCATGGATTCCTTCTTTTACTCAGTTCTATACCTCAAATCCTATTAATCTCCCCGCTCCCCATCTTTCCCTCTTTGCTCTGGTTTTGGAGGAAGAGGTGGTCCTTCTTGTGAGAACTGTCTCTCTACTTGTCCTCAATTCCATCCCTTCTCAGTTTAAAAAACCTTCGTTTGGTCCTAATCTTCCCTTAAGCAATCATCCTAAATCTCTTCTCCCTTCCACAGCTAAACTCCTGGAACACCCAGAACTTCTACTTTTTCATGCTCTACTCATTAACCCCTTACCTTCCATCTCCAGACCTTGCCATGCAACTGAAACTTTTCTCTCCAAGGTTAATGCTTTCTTCTAATTGCTAAAGGTAATGATCTTTTCTCATTGCTCAAGCTTTTTGACATCTCTGCTGTGTTTACATTACCGAACATTCCCTCCTCCTCGATAGTCTGAATTTTTGTGACACTGCTTTCTCCTTAATTTCTTCCTTCATCCTATTTTAATCTCCTTTGCTGTATTATCATTCCTGTCCCATCACCCTGTGCATGGAGGATTCCCTGATCTAGTACCCTTTGTCTCAGTCCTGGGCTCCCTCCTCTTTTGGTGATCTCATCAGCCTCATGGGTTCAATGATCATCAATGAAGGCCCTTCACCATTCTGGTTACTCTTTAACTTACTGATGTCTTTCCAGAAACATGGCTCCTAGAACCAAACATGATATGTTCTGATTAGGACAGGATAGAGTGGCCCATCACCTTGTACTTTAGAGTACTAGGCCTCTCCTGATACAGCAGAGAACATCAGCTTTCTTGGATGCTATTTTATACCATTGATTCATATAGAGCTGAAACTTCTAATCATTCAATATTCTTTTTTCAGATGATTTGTTTTCTAGTCATTCCCCTCCCCCTGCATCTGATGCCTGGGGAGTTGTTTTTTGGACCCATGAAAATGTAATGGAAAACAGACACAGGCACAGAGTGCTTCAGTGTGCTTGGCTGATGAAAATTCCCCATATGGGAGAGACTGGAGAGCCTGCTTCTGGGGTAGCTGTGATGATGTGCAATGGAGTGGCTTGCAGAGATGTTGGAGCATGTGTAGACATTCTGTCACTGGTTCTGGTCAGCTGGCCCCATGGTGAATAGGATTGGCCATGGAGGCATTCAAAAATTCAAAAGCAACTAGAGCCTCTGCCATTTTCCCTCAGCTGTTCACTCTTGGTTTGACTCCTGTCCTGATGGTGTCCAGGAGAAACAAGGCCTTGGGCCTTCTCCCTGCTGGGATCACTTATGTAGCCCTGTGAAAACAGGCTTTGGTTGTTTTGATGAGCTGTTTGTTATTTTTCACTTTAGGTGGAGGGACTGTAGACTCCAACTCTATGAGTTCTGGAAGGTGAGGAGAATAAGCCTCAGAGTGCCTAGGTATCCTAGTTGTATCAGTGACCTAGCATATCACCTCAGAATTAATGCCCCAAGGAACAAGGAATGACGTTTGGGGCTTTGCCTAGTGGTGTAAATTAAGACTCATTTGGATATAAACTTGGTGGGAACAATGTTATGCAGAAGCTGTGCTAAGAGTGAACCTACTTGCCCCAGAGACCAAGTGGCATAGAAGAGAATATGACTGAGATATTGGGAGGAAATGTTTATGCCCTTGCTATATTTTCAAAGTAAATATCTCTTTGTAAAAGCTAATTGATGTTAAGTGGCTAAATGGAACTGAGACATTAGTGACTGGCACCAACTGATGGGGGTTTAAGCCAAGGGCAGTAGATGAGGGGTACCCCTAGAATCCTGAGGGAGAGATGTAGCAGGCCACTGCGTAAGCCTCTGGATTATCCTTATTAAATTTCACTACATAAGATACGACCCAATGCTCTAGGCTGCCAAGGTCCTTTTAGATCCTGGCTGTCACTGAGCGTGTGACTTACTCTTCCCATTTTTTTGTTACCTGAACATTTACTTGATAACCTTGCCCTCTATCCTTGTATCCAATTCACTGACTTAAAAAAAAGCCCAGATCTCTAGGGAAATCCATGGGAGACCTCCTTCCAAGCTGATAGCGAACCATTAATGACCACTCTTTGGGTCCAGGCATTCAACCATTTTCAAATTCACCTAATCATACTATCGTCTAGATCACAATTTGCCATCTTTTCCACAAGAGCAGCACAGGAGGCTTTTATCAAATGCTTCGCTAAGATCTAGGTAAATGCCACCTCTATCACTCCCCATAGGAATGCTCCAACATATCAGACTACTATCTCCTTCCTTTCCCCTAATCACCTCAACCTATCTTGATGTCACTGAAAGAAATTAAGTTTAGTTGACTACAATCAGTTCTTTACTCTGTCACAGTGCCAAAGTCTAATACCTCTCTACCTAGGAAGAGTGAGATCAGTCTCATAGGGAGAGGGCAGGTGAGATGAGATCAGTCTCATGAGGAAAGGGGAGGTGAGATGAAGAGAAATGTTGATAGAGGAGATGAGAATGTCTGGGAATGGGCAGGGAAGCAAGATGACTCATAATAATTGTGGCTCATGCTTATATATCACTTTAAGCTTTGCAAAGCACTTTACTCCACACTCCCTGTCCCCAAAAGGTAGATATTATATTATTATTCCTTTTTAGAGATGAGAACATTGAGGCTGGCAGAGTTTAAGTATCTTCCTGGGAGTCACATAGTAAGTGCCTAAAGCAGGATTCCAGCTCTGACCTTCTCGACTTCAAGCTGCCCTGACATCATAGCTGACTCATGTGAGACAGAGCGATACTAACCTGGAAATCTGATCTGCATTTGAGTTCAGATTTGCAAGCGGCTGAGTGTACCGCCTTAGGTAAACCATTGACCTACATTAAGCCTCAATTTCCTCATCCTTTAAAATGGGAATACATTACAGTGTACCATTTGACTAGGAAGACTGCTATAAACATCCAGTGTAATAAAGTGCTTTTTAAATAATGGAACGAGGAGGGAAAAGTCTTGGCCATTACTATTGATAGGTTTGATTGGTCCAACGGAAAGGGTCCTGGTTAGGGAGTCAGAGGCTTGTTCAGTCATTTTTCAGTTGTTTTCAACTCTTTGTGACCCCACTTTAGGGTTTTTGTTTTTTTTTTTAGCAAAGATACTGGAGTGGTTTGCCATTTCCTTCTCCAGCTCATTTTAGAGATGAGGAAACCGAGGCAATTAGGGTTAAGTGACTTGCCCAGGGTCACACAACTAGTAAGGGTCTGAGGCCAGAGCTGAACTCAGGAAGATGAGTCTTACTGACTCCAGGCCTGGCACTCTATGATCTATGACGCCGCCTAGTTCCCTCCCTCCCCGTAGGAAGCTACCAGATGGCAAGGTGGGCATCCCCAATCTTTGCCTCTTCAACATGTGGCATTGTTTCCCACATCCACCCTCCTAAATGAGGGTTTGCTCTGTGCTTCCCACCTGCCAGGGTGGGGAGGGTTTGTGGCGCTTCATTCAACAGCTGATCAATTAACAAGCATTTCCTAAGGACTTACTATATGTCAGGCACGGGACAAAGACAAAAACTAAATTTGCCCTCCAAGAGTTTACAATCTATTGGATACAGTTGTTAGATACAGTTGTTACAGGGTAAGTTGATACAAAAAATATATAGTGTCAATACAAGATAATTTGGGTTGGAGGCACCCACAGTTGGGGGGATCAGGAAGGCCCTCACAGAGGAAATGGTGTTTATACTAAGCTTTGAGAGATGCTAAAAGAACCAGGTGCAGAAATTCCTGCTTATGACTCTAGTTGCTGCTGCCATGGCTTCCTTTCTGCTAGCAACAGCCAACCCACTCCACTTCCTGTTTGTAAGTCTGCTGGTCATTCCACAGCCTAACTTCTCATTCAGTGGCCAAGTAAATCTGTGCATAACAGCCTTAAGCCCTGGTCCTCTGCACAACATTATAAGGAAAGGTGGCCAGAAAAGGTGACCAAAAGGAACTGGTTTTCCTCATCTGTTTACATAAAGCAGATGGATTAGACAGGCTTGAAAGTCTTTTCCTGCTGTAGCTAACATTGTATGCTCTTACATTATGTTTTCTAAGGTTCCTTTCCAGTTTGGTGTTCAAACATTGTTTCAAACATTGTTCCTAGCTCTGACATCCTGTGTTCTAAGGGTCCTCCTAGCTCTGACACTCTGTGTTCTAAGAGCCCTCCCAGCTCTGACATTTTGTGTTCTAAGGGCTCTCCCAGCTCAGATGTTCTCTGCTCTAAGGCCTTTCCGAGCTTCAACATTCTGTGTTCTAAGGCCCTCCTAGATCTGACATTCTATGGTCTAAGGTCCATTCCGGTGCTGGTGTTCTACATTTTAACAATCTCTCTTCTAAGATGTGACAGGACTAAACAACTTCTATGCAGCTCTAACGTTCTGTACTGTACATCTTTAACGTTTGACATTTTAATATTCTGTTTAAGTCCCAATGAGTTGACAAGCTAACCCCAGATTTCATCTCCCCTCAAGTTCCAAGCTTCCAGCCATTTGTCCTGGTTTGGGACTTTTGGTTTCCTCCAGAATCCAAATACCTTGTGGGCTCAGAAGCTCCCCCTCACCCATGACCCTTCTCCACATTACTGGGAGCCCACAGATGGAGAGAGGTGACCCCACAAGAACTAAACAGTGCTTGAAACTCCCTACAGCTAGTGCTTTCACTCACTAATGACGGGCTCCTGGCACCTTCCCCCGGGGTGGATCAATGTTGCCAGTGACTGGCCCCTCTGTCTGGGCTGGTCTCAGCCTGAGGCTTCTGTAAACAATGCTGAGGCCATGGGGGTCCCCGCTGGAATTCACATCTGAAGTGGGTTTTCCTAAGTTTCTCTGCGGTCTTTTTTTCTTTCTGTGCCCAGATTGGGGCAAGGCTGGAACTTCTTTTGAGTTGCCAGGATTTGGCAGGAATTTGGCTTTTCTCCCTTCTGTTGGAATGAAAATAAAATTGACAAATCCGAGTTGTCTCTTTTTACTTGCTGGGCAACACACATACACACACACACACACACACACACACACACACACACACACACCGACCCTAATCAAGAGAGGGAGCCCTAAACAAGCTCCTTCCACACTCTGAACCTGTTTTCTCATCTGTAAGATGGGGATAAGAATAGTTAGGAGAACTTAACACAATAGAGAAATTGTAAGTAAGGATTCATTATAAGTTACAGCCTGCTAAACTTCCCCCATCCCCTACAACATCCCATCTCTTTTTTCCATGCCTTTGCAAAGGTGGTCCTACAATATTTGGAATACTTTCCCTTCTCACCTCTGCCTGGAAGAATTCCCACATGTCTTCAAAGTATAGCTCTGGTGCTACCCCCTACACAAAGTCTTTTCTAATCAGCCCAATTGTTTTCGTAAATTAAATTAAATCTTTAAAATTAGTAAAAATCTATTTTCTTTTTGTTCTACTTTCCCCTTCCCCATTATGAAAACAGAACAAAACCTTTCAAAGAAATAGGCACAGTCAAGTCATCCAGTCAACTAGCATTAATTAATTAATTATTAATCCATTAAGTGCCTTCTATGGGCCAGGCCCTAAGGATACAAAAAAAAAGGCAAAAAAACATTCCCTGTTCTCAAGGAGTTCACAGTCTAACTGGGGGAGACAACATGCAAACAACTATGTACAAACAAGATATAGATAGGAGAAACTGGAAACAATCTCGGAGGGAAGTATTAGAATTAAAGGAGATTGGGAAAGATTTTTTTTTTTTGCAGAAATCTGGATTTTTGCTGGGACATAGAGAAATCAAGGGAAGCCAGGAGGTAGAGATAAGGAGAGAGACCATTTAAGGCACCTGGGGCCCCCAGAGAAAATGCTGTCAATCAAAACAAATTCCTGCTTTGGCCATGAGCAAAAAATGTATGCCTCATTCTGCACCTTGAATCCATCACCTCTCAAGAGGTGTGTAGAAACCTACATCATCCATCTTCTGAAATGGAAATCTCCACAACCGTTAGTACTTTCTCCATTTTGAAATGATTATATAATTATTTGCTTATATATAATACATATATTCTAGTAGATATGAGCTGCTCGAAGGCCGGGGGCTGGTTCTTTTCATTTTTGTGTCCCAAGGGCCCAACATGGTGCCTCTCACAAGTAGGTGCTTAATAAATGCACATGGAATTTATCTGAGTTATGAAGACAGACCGATCAGAGGAACTACTGCTTGGCCCAGAGTTGGAGGAGGGGCAGCAACAACAAAAAGAAGAAAGGTTGGCTTTTTTACCAAGATTATCAGCTTCCTTCCTCCATCCTGAAAGAGGCCTTTGTGTCTCTCTTATGCTGTCTATTATATTCTACTCTGATTTAGATATTGAAGGGGATAACATATTTGTATATGTGCCCCAGCCTACTCCCCTCTCCCCATTCATTATATAGTCTATAAAGGTGGGGCGCTATGTCTATATACTTCTCTTAATGACCAGCACAAGGCTGGGCATAGATTACATGATTAATAAATGGTTGTTGGAAAAGAGCAGAATAAAGGAATATTACCCAGGCAACCTTGAACAAATCCCATCTCAGTCACTTACAGGTTGTGTTACCTTGGGCCAGTTACTTAATCTCTCTGGGCCTCAGCTTCCTTATCAGTAAAATGAGCTTGGACTAAAATGATCTCTAAGGCCCCTCCTAAATTCCTTTATGGCACTCATATTCTATGTTCTAAGACCTGTCCCGATTTTGACATTGTATGTTCTAAGATTCCTTCTAAGCCCTGATAGTCTGTTCTGAGATCTCCCTCGACTCATATTTTCTGTTCTAAGGCATCTCCCAGCTCTAGATTTCTGTGTTCTAAGGCCCTTTTCATCTCTGACATTGTGTGTTCTAAGGGCCCTTCCAGTTCTGACATTCAATATTCTAAGGTCCAGCTCTGACATTCTATTGTCCAGGGATCATTCCAGCTCTGACCTTCTGTGTTCTAAGGGCCCCCTCCCAGCTCTGACATTCTGTGTTCTAAGGGCTCTCCCAGCTCAGACATTCTCTGCCCTAAGGCCTTTCCGAGCTTCAACATCCTGTGTTCTAAGGGCCCTTCCAGCCCTGACATCCTGTGTTCTAAGGGCCCTCCCAGCTCTGACATCCTGTGTTCTAAGGGCCCCTCCCAGTTAAAGTCCCTCTAGCATTCAGTATTTTCAGGGTCTGTTCATCATGGATTCCTTCCTCTCTCTCACCCCACATACCCAATCAGCTCCCAAGCAAATTCCAAGTCCACATTTCTTTCAGCCAATCCCTTCCCTCTACTCCCAGGACCACAACTTTAATTCAACAGGACTATTGCAATTGCCTCCTAATTAGTCTCCCTGCTTCAAGTTTCTCTGTTCTCCAATTCATCCTTCACAGCAGCCACCAAAGTCATTTTCTTAAAGTGATGGTCTGATCAGGTCACTCTCCCCCTTTCCTCCCTCCCCCAACAAGAAACTCTTCTGGCTCCCCCACTACCTCTAGGGTCAAATACAGATGCTTTGTCCAGTATCCAAAGCCCCTGCTCCAACCTACCTTTCCAGTTTGATTTTCAATGATTCCCCTTTTGTATGACCACACTGATCTCTACTAAATTTGTCCATACAGTGCTGCATCTCCCACCTCAGTGCCTGTGCCCAGGAGGTCCCCTATGCCTGGCATGCTCTCCCTCCTTACCCAAAGCGTCTTATGTTCTTTGGTTTCCTTCCAAGCTCAGGGCTTTTTTTTTTCAGTCTCTCAGGACTAAAAGACCACCTGTGCAGAAGGCTGAACAAATCCTCTACTTGCACCAGGGACATTAACTGAGCCATGAACCAAAAAAAGCAACAGTACTAACGTGCTGAGTCCCAAACAGAAATAACCCAAGTATTGATTTCTCCCCCCTTTGAACCATGTACTGAAGTGAAGTCTACAAACCACATCTAACATCCAGTGAACACACTCCTGCTGGAAACAAGGAGCAGTGAGGCACAGGGGAGAGAGTATGTAGCCTGGAATAGCCTTGTTTGGGTCCTGGCTCTAATACTCTCTGACCTTCAGTTTCCCTGTCTTTAAAATGGGGCCAATAATACTAACACCACAACCTCACAGAGGCTGCAAAGCAGGTCCTTTGTTAACTATAAAGCAAGACAGTAATGGTAGCTGTTTTTATAAGTATGCCTCGGTGTTTGGAAGAAAAAAAAAAGCATTGAGTCTGGATAAAGATGGAACATCAGAGTCCTCTGCAAAGAGAGTCTAAGCCAAGCAGAAGCTTGCAGCCCCTAGGTGGTGCTTCCTTCCAACCCTTGGCTTGTCCCGTAGAGTCAATTTAATTCTATTCAACTGCATAAACACCAATCAAACATAGGATCTTGCGTTTATGAGGGGAATAAGACATGACATAACGGACAGAGGAATAATACACAGACAATAAAGGTATGAGGAACATACCCCTGGAGAAGAGCAATATGGTACAGTGGATAGAGCCCTGGCCCTGGAGGCAGGACGGACTGAGTTTGAATCCCATCTTGGACACTTACTGTGTGACCTTGGTCAAGTCACTTAAAATTCTACTGTCTTGTTCTTCTCATCGGTAAAATGGACTCAGTGGCCCCTAAGGTCTTTATTAGTTTTAAGTCTATTATCCTAAAAGATTCAGGTAAAGCTCCATGAGAGATTTGATGAAGGAGAGAGCCTCTCCTCTATCTCTAGGAACCCTTCATTTCCTTCAAAGCTCAATCCAGAAGCCTCCTTCTACATGATTTCCTCAGGTCTTACTGTTTCCTCCCTCACGAACCTTGTCTTTATTTCATATATATGCATATATTATATGTAAATATATGATATATTTTAAAATAATATATTAAACATTATTATATATTTTTATATTATATATATTGTATTTACATAATATATAATTTATGTATGCACATATAAGTATGTATGTATACACATATACATACATACACACATATATATTCTGTGTAGGATAGTCTAGTCTCTATTTATTCTTGCCCCTGACACAAATCTCCTACTTGAAACTGTAAGCTCTGTTATGCCACAGACTTTGTCTCATTCAAGTTTATATCCCCCACTAAGCTGAACACAGTGCATTGTATACAGTAGGAGCTTAGCAGATGTTTGTTAAATAGAATGAATAGAGTAGTGGACAGTCCTACTCAAAGGCTTTTGGGTACACACGTACACACACACACACATACACATAGTCAGTGCTTAATAAATGCTTGTTGATGCATTGATTCCACCTGGAGAGTTGGAGAAGGTGGTCACAAGGAGATTCTAGAAAATAACTTCTGAGTTGGGCCTTGAGGTGAGGGAAGGTCTTCAACCGGACAGTCATGAGAGTGGGTGAGAATGGAGTGATGGACTTGAAATCCTGTTAATGACTTGAGTGGCTATGCACAAGTCACTTACCCTTTTTGGGACCCATTTCCCCATCTATAATATGGGGATGACAATAATTAGAGGTTGACGAAATTGGCTCAAATGTATGCCGAGCGCCATATGTCAGGCATTACTCTGATACTCCACTGGACATGCAATCTCAAAGAAGGAAATGTCCCCTCCAGTGAATTAGGTCCATGCTTGCCTGTCTAGCGCAACTCTTATTTATGTCCTCCCCAAAGCAGGAACCCAGAGAAGGTTCACCCAATGCGTTGAGGATGCTCTGACTTTGTCCTGACATTGAGGAGATGCCAGCTGAACACACAGGTTATCTATGGAGTATTTCTTGCTCACAGAGGGGTGGCAATCATAGTATTAAAGCTAGTTGGGATCTCAGAAGCCAATGAGTCCAAGTCTCTAGTTTTAGAGGTTAGAAGTTAAGTAACTTGCCTAAGGTCATACAAGTCAGACGTAGTAGAATTGAGATTCGAACCCAGTTCCTCCAACCCAGCCCCCTTGTCTCTGCACCACAACGCCACCTCATTATTCCAACGCCGTATTTTTCTGAGGATATCTTTTAACTTCAGTTCTTTGAAGTTCCTTGTGTGTTATATGCTGTTTCCTGCTCACATCCCCCATGCACTTTTTCACTGCTCTCTGGGTGATACTCATTTTCAATTCTTCAGAGACTGGAGTCTTCCATGTCTCACACCCATACAAGATTCTTGGAAGAATACTGGTATTAAAACGATGTGTCTTGGTTTCAGGGACAAGCCTGAGGTCATTAAAAGAGCTTTTCAATTTCCCAAAGGCAATATTAGTAAAAGGGGAAAAGAATAGAAGATTAGGCTGGGAAAGCAGGTTGAATGTCATACTAATATTGTGGGAAATTGTCTCTTTCTCTTGCTTCTGTCTTCATCTCTCTTTAGACGTGCCTCACCAATCATCTTTCTATACAGCACTTGAAGCTTTGCAAAATACTCCCCTCATAACAACACTACAAGATGGGTAATGGCCATCTATCTACTAGCCCCATTTTAAGGATGAAGAAACTGAGACTCAGAGATGAAGTGATTTGTGTACAATCATAGGGATCACAGTGGATGGAACTGGGATGCCAACCTTCGTTTGTTGACTCTCAAATGCTCTTCCAGTATGCCACACTACTCTGAGTCTCCTCCCTTTCAGTCCATGCTGTATACACTATCTGATTCATTTTCCTGATGCTCATTTCTGATTCTGTCATTCTGCTCAAAGATCTTCAAGAGCTCCCTAGTGCCTATCAGATAAAGTCATGATTTGGTATCCTCGCATTCAAGACATTTGGGAGGCAGTGTAGCGAAGTCATATTGGATGTGGAGTCAATGGACTTGGGTTCAAACCTCACCTGTGTCTCCTGGTTCTTGTGTGACCTTAGGCAAGTCTCTGCGTTAAAACAGTTAAGATGAGTCACCCCATCTGTAAAATGGAGGGATTGGACTAGAAGGCCTCTAAAGTGTCTTCCTACTTCAGACCTAAGAAGGCCCTTCCTTGTCTAGCTCCAATACAGCTTTCTCACTTTACATCACACAGCTCCCAATGTAGACCCAACATTCCAGTAAAACTGCTTGCTCACTGAGTCCCAAGAACCCTATGAGACAGAAACCAAAGGCATTATCATCTTCATTTTACAGATGAGCAAACTGAGGCTTGGGGCATTAGGGTTAGGGTTAGACATAGACTTTGAGACTTGCCCAATGTCCCATAGATGGGATTTGAATCTAGGTTCCTGTTGATTTCAAGTTCAACCCTTCCCCCAACCCCCTACCATGTTGCTAAGCATAAAATCAAGGCTTGAGGGGGAAAGTTATTGCGGGGGGAGGTAGGGATCAGAAACGTCTTCACGGAGGGGCTGACACTTGAATTAGTGTTTACAGGACGGGTAAGAATTCAGAAGGGGAAAGAGGGAGGGCAGTTGAAGCACAGGGAATAGTTTGAGCAATGAAAGGTACATAGTAGAACAGAGGGCAGAAAGTGTTTGGGGTGGGGGTGGGGGACAAAGAAGACCCTAGTTTTAATTGACATATAGACTTTGGGGTGGAGAGTATTATGAGATAACGTTGGAAGGTTGGGGTAATCAGGTCACGGGGCAGGGTCTGGACCCAAACCGTTGTCTTCCAAGTCCACGTTTCCTGCTCTTCCCACTACCCTAAAATGCCTTCGAAGTTACTGAAACCAAGTGATTGAAAACATGCAACCTTGCCTAGGACCATATGTAATGGGAAGATAAACATAGAGGAGGCCTGCCCCCTTCCTGAGCAGGGAGGGCATGGGGTTGGGATATGGGGTGGGGGGTGGAATCAACTGACTGGGGAGGGTGGGGAACCCTGCCGAGAGTTCCCTTAAAAGCACCTGGAGCCATTCCAGGGACCGGAGGCAGGAAGGCGGGAGAGTGTGGAGTCGGAGGTTCCTTGGGAAACTGCCAAGAAAACGTGAACTCTAGCTTTAAAGGTTTGATTTGCCGTTGCAGATTAACAGCCCAGGAGAAATTCCCCCTGGGAGGTCTTGGCATTTGGGGAAGTGGCAGCTTGGGGGCTTCGTCCTTCTCTGGATGCTCAACCCACCCGGGCCTGGCTCAGAGGCCGAATGGAGGGCTGGGTGTGATGCTTTTCTGGGGCCACGTTTGCAGACTCCGTAGCAGCCGTGTGAGATTCCAGATTGCTTTTATTTACAGATCAAGGGTCCCCTTCCTGAAATCAATTACAGTTTGGCCTGTCTGCTTTTTATAACTGACATTCTATTAACAGCTCCCATTTCTATCTTGGTTCATGGTTTACAGATCCTTTTCAGTCAGAATAGCCTGCTAAGGTGGGTCCTCAGAGGATCATTTCCCATTTGACAGATGAGGAAACTGAGGCTGAGAGTGAAGCAGAACCCCCCCATCTCCTTCCTCCTTCCCAGGACAGCATTGCCCATGTGATCCATCTCCCTTCCCGTCTCCCCTTCCCACTCTCAGCTGTTCTCTCTTGATCTCTTATTTTCCCACTTCTCTGCAGATGCCTTCCAAGTCTATCGCCAGCTAGTCCCACTTATCCTAGGGGGTCAGAACTTGAACCCAGGTCTTCTAAGGCCAATTGAAATGTTCTTTCAATTAGATGACACTGCCAATAACTTTCCCAGGGTGTCTGAGGCCGGATTTGAACTCATGTCTTTGTGACTACAGGCCCGGCAGCATTCTATATTGTTGCTTTTTTTTCCCTTCCAAACATTGTAATGGCAAGAGCTTGGTGTTAAATCTTGAATCCTAGGTTTGATGCTTCATAGGCTCACAGAACTAGGGCTGGAGGTGACTTTAGAGACCATCTAGTCTAACATCCTTAATTTACCAGAGAGGTCCAAGTTCATAAAAATGATAGGTGGCAAAGATGAGATTTGAACTCACGTCTTATGGACTCTAAGTTCAAGCCTCTGTCCATTGACCTTGGACAAGTCAATGAACTTATCTGGACTTCAGTTTTCTTCTCTACAAAATCGTTAACCAATTAACAGTGCCTTCTTGTGAGTTGTTTCAATGGTGTCTGATTCTCTGTGACCCCATTTGGGGTTTTCTTGGCAATGATATTGGGGTGGTTTACCATTTCCTTCTCCAGCTCATTTTACAAATGAGGAATTTGAGGTAAGCAGGGTGAGGTGACTTGCCTGTGGCCACACAGCTAGGAAGTATCTGAGGCTAGATTTGAACTCAGAAAGATCCTGAGTCCAGGTCTGGCGCTTTATCCATTATGGTGCCACCTAACTTCCTTTCTACTTCCTTATATACTCTAAGATCCTCTTCCATCCCTAATAGTTTATGATCTAAAGTCTCTTCTAGAAATAATACCAAACATCCTATGATTCCTAAGACGCCTAAGATCCCAAACGTTCAGCTCTTCTATGTTCAAAGATTGCTTATAATTCTGACATCTTCTGTTCATAAATTTTATAACTTACAATCTTGGTTTATAATCTTGGCACTATCCTTGACCTCTCACTCCCCTTATCATTTAATTGCCAAATCTTACCATTTTTACCTCTACAACATCTCTCCAATCTGAACCTTTCTCATTCAGGCTCTTATAACCTCTGCCCTAGATGTCGGGGGAAGGCCTCCTAACGATGGCCTCTCCTTCTCCCTACCTCAAGCCTCTTCCCACTCAAAACCATCATCCACCTAGTTGCTGTTGGGATCTCCCTTAAGCATAAAGCCGGTCATTCCATTCCTCTACTCAATAACCTCTCTGTGCTCTGACTCCCTATAGTATCTCCAGACATTCTATGACCTAAGGTTCTTGGAGATCCAATATTCTATATATTTATAGAGGCAGCAAAGTCGGGACACTGTAGATAGAATGCTGCTGGGCCTGGAGTCGGGAAGATGTGAGTTCCAATCTGGCCTCAGATACTTTGGGCATGTCACTTTAACCAGTTTGCCTCAGTTTCCTCAACTTTAAAATGGAGATAATAGTAGCACCTACCTTTCAAGGTTGTTCTGAATATCAAATAAGGTAATATTTGTAAAGTTATTAACACTCTGCTTGGCACATAGTGGGTACTACATATATGCTTCTTTACTTCCCATTCCCCTATGTGTTTCTGAAGAAGTTGGCCCTTTAAAAATGAATTTTATGATTAATCATTATATTTATATATTAAATGTATAATTTATTGTACTTGTTAATTTTATTATTTATTTTTAAAATTAATTTGAGACTGAGGCGATGTCAAACAAAGCAGAAATAGGAGAGAGAATTGAACTAGAAAATACTCTGCCTGCCCCCCCCCCCCAGTGCGGGTCAAGGTTACCATCTTGGAAAGGTACAAAAGGAATTCTCCCAGGGGAAGAAAATGCTTGTTCAAACACAGGGCCCAAATTATCGCTCTAATTGTGTAGGTGAAACCCAACGTCCCTGACACCTGCTCAGGTAATAGGTCATCTCCCTCAGTGGAATGGCTGGGCCTCTGTGCATAAGGCAGACTCCAGGCCTGCTGCCTGTGGCCCCCTCCATCCAGGACACTGGGGGCTCAGGTTCCACTGATTCTTTGTCTCTTGGTCTCTGTCGGGAACACCTCTTGGAACCTTTTTGCAGGAACTGAGGGGCTGGCAGCTTGATTTACTTCTGATCTGGGACTTGCTTCCCTTTCTCATGTGGAAGGATCAGTGACCTCAAGGTTATGAGGCCTGGGTTCTAATCCTCTCTACACTACTGACTTTTGGAAGTCACTTTCCTTTCTGTGGGCCTCACCTATAAAGTGAGAAGTATGGATTATATAAATGTGGAAGAAAGGAAACAAGCATTTATTAAGCGCCTACCATGTGCCAGGCTCTGTGCCAAAAGCATTACAAGTATTATCTTATTTGCTCCTTAAAACAACTCTGGGAAGGTAGATGTTCTTATTCCATCTTGCGGTGGAAGAAACTGAGGCAGACAAAAGTTAACTGACTTTTTCAGGCATACGACTAGCAAGCTTCTGAAGCCAGATTTGAATTCAAGCCTTCCTGACTTCCTGACCTGGCCCAACACTCTATGTAAAGGATAAGATGCCTCTTAGCTCTGACTAGTTCTATTTTTTCCTTTCAACTCTGATGTTGAGTGTTCTTAGGACACTCCCAGCTCTGATATTTTATCTTCTAATGTCCCTTTAAAATATAAAATTCTGTGTTCTGAGGTCCCTCCTAGACCTAAAATTCCATGTCCTAAGCTAAGTTCCCTTCCATCTCTCACATTCTGTATTCAAAGGGCCCTCCCAGCTCTGGTATCCTGTGTTCTAAGGGCCCTCCCTGCTCTGACATTCTGTGTTCTAAGGGCCCTCCCTGCTCTGACATTCTGTGTGTCTAATGCCCCTCCAGCTCTGACACTCTGTGTTCTAAGGGCCTTCCCAGCTCTGACATCCTGTGTTCTAAGGGCCCTCCCAGTTCTGACATCCTGTGTTCTAAGGGCCCTCCCTGCTCTGACATTCTGTGTGTCTAATGCCCCTCCAGCTCTGACACTCTGTGTTCTAAGGGCCTTCCCAGCTCTGACACTCTGTGTCCTAAGGACCCTCCCAGGTCTGACATCCTGTGTTCTAAGGGCCCTCCCAGCTCTGACACTGTTCTAAGGGCCCTCCCAGCTCTGACATTCTGTTAAGGACCCTCTCAGCTCTGACACTCTGTGTCCTAAGGGCCCTCCCAGCTCTGACATTCCGTGTTCTAAGGGCCCTCCCTGCTCTGATATCCTTTCTAAAGGCCTCCCAGCTCTGACATCCTGTGTTCTAAGGATCCTCCCAGCTCTGACATCCTGTGTTCTAAGGGCCCTCTCAGCTGTGTCATAAGTCTATAAGCCCATTCTTTTGGACAGTTCTCCTTAGCCTTTAGAAGTGTTTTGACCCTTGTGGCTCTCTAATCCCCTCGTCTCTAAATGGCCCCTGGATTAAGCCCACTTGCATCAAACCAAACCAGCTTTTCCTGACGCTGTCGTCGATGCTTTCTGCCTCTGCTCTTTCTGCTGAATATCCCTCTGGGAAGCCTAAATGCAGAGGACAGGAAAGGGGACAAAGCCTGGCTGGCTTGGCCTGTTCAGTGTGGCTTTACTAAACACCTATTTGTACTTGGACATTTGCTCTGTGCTGGGAAGAGAAATGAAAGAAATTTGGCACACTGGCTTCCTCACCTCAAGTAATGTATAGTATAATGTAGAATTAGAAATTAAAGGGATGCCCATCAATTGGGGAAGGGCTGAACAAGTTGTGGTATATGATTGTGATGGAATACTATTTTGCTATAAGAAATGATGAAGGGGATGGCTTCAGAAACACCTGGGAAAACTTACGTGGACTGATGTGAAGTGAGCAGAACCAGGAGAAAATTGTATATAGTAACAGCAATACTATACGATGATCAGCTGAATGACTTAGCTATTCTCAGAAATACAATGATCCAAGATAATCCCAAAGGACTTATGATGAAAAATGCTATACACCTCCAGAGAAAAGCATATTTTTAAATAAACTTTCTTTACTTTTCTTGTTTTTTTTTCTTTTGGTTTGTGCTCTCTGTTGTAGCATGGCAAATATGGAAATAAGTTTTGCATGACTGCATATGTATAATTTGTATCAGAGTGCTTGCCTTCTCAAGGAAGGGAGAGGGGAGGGACAGAGGGAATTTGGAATGCAGAAGTTATAAAAAACAAATGTTAAAAATTGTTTTTACATGTAATTGAGAAAAAATGAAAGCATTCTTTTTTAATAAAAGGACATTTGCTCCTTTTTATAATCTTGATTAATTTCTTTCTGTTTCACTGGTTCCTCATCTGTAAAATGGTGCAATAATACCCAAGATAACCGTTCCACAGGGTTGTGGTGAGGACCAGATGAGAAGATGTAGGCCAAGTGCTCTGGAAATCTCCTAGTGCTTGAGAATGTTAGCATCATGATCACCATAATCATCACTATCCCAGCTGCTCCCCATCATAACCAAAAAAAAAGCAATGAACAGACACCCAGAGGGTGTGCATGGGGGAGGGCATATTGGTAAAGATAACTGGCAATCGAGAAGTGGCATCAAAGATGTCACCCCACTGACGTATGATTAGAAAGAGAGCTAGAGCAATCGTGCGTCCAGCAGGAGGAACTAAGTCAATCAGTCAGCCAAGAAGCATTTATTAAGTGCCGGCTGTGTTCTAGACACTTTGCTAAGTGCTAGGGATACAAATACAGGCAAAAAACCTAATCTTTGCTCTCAAACAGCTCACAATCTAATGGGGAGATAACATGGAAACAATTACGTACCAATGGGTAGTCTCAGAGAGAAGGCACTAAGATTAAGGAGAACTGGGAAGAGACAGCTATAGATGATACTCAGGTAAGGGATAGATAAACAGATAGCTAACCAAGCATTGGTTAGGCATTTACTATGTGTCCCTGCCCTCAAGGCGCTTACATCCTACTGGAGGAAGACAACATATAAAAGGGAATGGGAAGGCACGGGTGAGGTGATGCTTGGTGGTATGGTGCAGAGATGGCAGGGAAGTGGTATGGAGGACTAGGTTCCAGCAAGGTAAGGGGAAAATTCACTTATCAGAGTTGGTAGACTCCAGGGCAGAGTCCAGGGCTCTGGTAGGAGGGAGATGAGAAGGATGGCCTAAGAACAGACCGCATGGTGTGGAGACAGTTGGGACAGCTCACGTGATACTTTGTTTGTTCTAAGATGTACCACTTTCCACTGAGGAAATCACAGATCTCCCAAAATTCCTCATTTCTAAACCGCTAACCAACATTCTTTATTGCCATCGTCTACTCGGTTCACCAGATGTAGCTCTGAGTGGCTTTTGGTTGACCCAAAATAAAAAATTAGATCCATCCTCATAAGGATGGAGAGAACATTCCAAAGAATTAAATATAAATCTAGACACACAAGGACAAGGAGAGGCTGAATCAAGGAAACTCCATCAAGTCATTCCGTGGCATTACAGAGCCAACTACAAGGCTGGATATATAATAGGCACACAATAGATACAGAATGAATAAATGGATATCAAAAAACAACAAAAGCTAAATGATTTGTCCTCAGTGAAGACAGCTGGGCTATGCCTGGTCTGAACCATTCCCTTGTCATAGGACATGGCGTAGCAGAAATAACATGGGCTCTCACACTAACTTTCTAGGGGTGATCATTTCTCCTCTTGATGTCTCAATTCCGATCTTCCCTTCCCCTCTTAATCTGGTGAATTCCTACCCATACCTTAAAGGCGAACTTCCCTCCCACCTTGGTGTAAAAAGCACAAGCTTTGGAGTCAGAAGGCCTTGGTTCAACTCACACTTCTGATGCTGACTTCCTATAAGATCTCACTACTTGTATGCCCAATCTTGCCATTTTGACCTTTATGACATCACTTGAATCTCACCCCTTCTCTCTACTCACACACCACTTTAATTAACCTCCTAATCGTTCTCCCTCCAGCGTCTCCCCACTTTAGTCTGCTCTCCAATTTTTTTTTCCCTTAAGTGCAGATCTGACCATGTCAAACTGCCTGGCTCAAAGTTTGTTGAATCGACTGGGAAGTTCATGGACTGGTAGAACATGGAATGCTCCCTGCCCCCTCCCCCATCCCTTTTGCCTCTTGGAATTAGTTGCTTAGCAAACACTTATTATGCGCTCACTAATTACCAGCCACTGTGGCTAAGTGCCTGAGATACAAAGAAAGGCAACAACATGGTCCCTGCCCTCTCCTTTGAGAGCAGGGATTGTTTCATTCTTTGTATTTGTATCCCCAGCATCTGGTGCAGTGCTTAACACATGTTGTGTTGTGTCAGACTCTTCATGCCCCATGGAGCACACCTTCCATTGGGTTTTCTTGGCAAAGATACTGCAGTAGTTTACCATTTCCTTCTCCAGTGGATGAAGGCAAACAGGGTTAAATGACTTGTCCATGGTCACACAGCTAGTAAGTGTCTGAGGCAGGATTTGAATTCAGGTTCTCTTGACCCCAGGCTCCCTATTCTATCCACTGAACCACCTAACTTCCTCCTCAACACATAGCAGGTCCTTAATAAATGCTTAATAACTGCTTAGAATCCCCACTTTCCTTCAAGACAGTTCAAATGTCACCATCTGTAAATGCCTTTCCTGACCTCCTTGTCTCTACCCGAGTTAATGCTTTCTCTACCCAGGTTACCTTGTATTTCCTTTTTATGTGTTTGTATATATCTGTATATGCTCACACTATTTCCCTTATTAAAATGTAAACTCCTTGAGGGCAGAGACTGCTTTGTTTCTGTCTTGGTATCCCCAGCCCTTAGCTCAGGGTTTGGTACAGAGAAGGCGCTTAATAAATGCTTATTGATTGAATGATCCTTAACAGAGACAAAAAAGCTTAGTACTTAGTACTCACGGAGGTCACCTATGACTTCATAGGTGATCAAACATATTGTTCAAGAGTTTAATGGAAACAAAATGAAAAGATCCCCTGAGAAAGGAAGCTAAGGTGCCTTTTACAAACTAGTCACATATGAATTTAGAGTTGGAAGAGACCCTAGAAATCATCTTGTCCAATTTCCTTCATTTATTTTTCAGATGACGAAACAGGCCCAGAGAGGAATTATGGAATTCAAGTGATGTGTCCAAGGTCACGCAGTCAGCATATGTCAGAATTTGGATTCAAATCCACGGCCTCTAGCTCCAAGTCCAGACTCCTTCCATTCTACCCCTCTGCCTCCTCTGATTCAGCCCTTAAAAGTATTGGGGTAGCTCTTCCCTGCCTCACCCTGAACTCTACCCACCCTGAGGCTGCCTGGCAATGCCGAAGGCATCTTGGATCTGCCGGGCCGGCCCGTGCCAGTGACACCATCGTACTGGGATGGGAATGCTCAGAGGGCTGCCATCTCAGGCTAGAGCTGAAAATTAAATTAAAACCGCGACAGGGACAGTTAATTAAAGCAGATTAGCGCAAGACTAATTAGGGACACTGACACTGGAATCATCAAACTCCAAGATGTTAATTAGCTGTTCATTAATGTCAGCTCCCTGTTCGGTACAGAAATATGAACAGCCTTTCTCCTGGGTTTCATTCACTAGCCAAGTAAACAGAGATGTGCTGTCCAACAGCAGCTCTGGCCCCCCTTGCCAGCATCTGTCCATCTCCCTTTGTCTCCCTACTTCCACAGGATCGAGAGAGGGATCTTTGGGTCCTTGGCAAACCGGACTGGGACATAATAAACACAGTGTTTAGGTGAAAGCAAAGAAAGGACTTTCCCCCCTTTTTGGTGCCTCCCCTCTCCCAATAGTGGTAAACCCTTTGACAATGTGCCTCACTAATAATCTATGATTCCCATCATACCCTGGGATAGAACAAGGTCAACCAATCATGGTACCATGATACCTCGGAGGCACCATGTAGGGTCATGAAAAGATCATAACGTTCACATTTTGTCTCAACTATTTATAATGTGACTATGGGCAAGTCATTTTCCTCTTGGGCTTTCCTCAGTGGGCTGGACAATCTCAAAGGTCCCAGTTTCAAAGCTTCTGGAACCTAGAACCCAGAAAGCTGGAAAGGATGTAAAGATGTCATCTCATCCAGATCTTTCAGTTTAAGAGGTGTGGAAACTGCGTCCCACAGAGGAGAAGGGTTTGTCTTAGGTGATCCACTGAGTCAGGGAGCAGACTGGCTTTTTTTCCTGGGCTGTTTACCTTTCTCATCCACAGTACAGGAAGCTGTGAATGTGCTCCCCATGGTGGCTTCATAATGGGGGTTATTTTAAGGCCAATGTATTTCAAGGTCTATCATTTCCTCCATTCTGTTGATCAGCTGCTACCAGGGGCTTGCAACAACACAAATGATGATAAAATAATAGCTCACGTGTCCACAGCACATGGACCCTTTAGAAAGCTTTTTCTTCCCGGCAACCTCCTATGATAAGGAGGATAGCAAAAGAGCCTGAGGCTCAGAGAAGGACAGTGACTTCCCCATGGTCCCCTGGTTAGAGAGGCATGGAATGAGAGCCAGACTGAGGCTCAAAAAAGGCTGATCCTTCTCTAGGCCCTGACACTGACATGTGGCACTCCCTCCCCTTCTCCTAGCCTCAGACTCCTGCTCTGTAAAATAAAGGAGTTTGGATGAGTTGGTCTTCAACTTCCAGCTTTCAACATTCTGTGTTCTAAGAGCCCTCCCGGCTCTGACAGTCCGTGTTCTAAGGGCCCTCCCAGCTCTGACATTTCATGTTCTAAGGGCCATCACAGCTCTGACATCTTATGTTCTAAGGGCCCTTCCAGCTCTGACATTCTATGTTCTAAGGCCCCTCCCAGCTCTGACATTCTGTATCCTCAGGGCCCTCTCAGCTCTGATATCCTGTGTTCTAAGGGCCTTCTTAGCTTGGACATTCTGTGTTCTAAGGCATCTCTGGCCTATCTAATGTTCTATATGCTAATATTCTTTGTTCTTTGTTCTAAGGTTCTTTCCTGTGCAAATATTTTTTGTCTCTAAGAGTTTACTTCCCAGAGCCCTGAGAGGGTTTGCTGCCCAAGTGCCAGACTGTCTCAAGCAGGCTCCTAGGGTCTGACCACTCTCTTGCCAAAAGAGTTGGGGGATCAGTTCCAGGCCTGAGCCTCTGCCACACGGCCCTCACAGCTTACAACCCTCTGTCAAAATGTTGAAATGTGGCAGCCTGCTGTAAAAAAAACAGCACACAATTGGCCCCCTTGTAGGCATCCATCCAGGCTCTCCTTGGCCCTTTCCTTCCAAGGGGATTTGAGGGTGGGGGGCTGGAAGAAGTTGTGAGGGGGCAATGAAGCAAACTGGCAAGGACTCAGTGTTGAGCTGCTGATGGGCCCTGCCAGCCTCCATCCCAGGATATACAAAACGACTTGAGAATTTGAGGCTGAGGGCTGCTACCTCAGGGCCCACCTTTGCCTGGTTCTCTCTGCCAAGGCTGCTTTTGTCTGGCTCCTGGTTCCCAGTCCTAGAAACAAGTCCTGCCCCTCCCCCACCCCCATCCTCAATTCCCTCCTGCTCACTCTCTCTCCTCCCAGTAATTTAATTCTGCCTCCTGTGAATAGTAATAATGATACCAAATGAGATAATATATGTGAAGCGGTTTGTGAGCCTTCAAGCTTTTTATAAAAGGGAGGCATTATTGCTGGAGCAGCTCACACTGGGAGAGCGCTTTGGAGTTGGCCAAGTCCTTTCCCAGCTGATAATCAGAACTACCCTGAGAGGGAGAGAGAAGAAGGAAAAAGGAGAAGGAGGACTAGATTTGGGGGGTCTGAAGCTTGGGGGTCAAAGGACTGAACTGGATGGGACCTTGGAGGTCATCTACCCCTCATTTACAGATGAGGAAACTGAGGCTGGGGGAGGTAAATGATCTTGAATTCTTTCCCATAGGGAGTTTTCCTTTCTTACCTTCCTAGTTCTGACATCCTGAATTCTAAAGCCCCCCACAGCTGTGCCATTTTGTGTTCTAAGGCCCTTCCAGCTCTGACATTGAATATTCTAGGGCCCTGCCAGGTCTGACATTTCATATTCTATGGGCCTTCCCAGCTCTGACATTCTGTGTTCTAAGGGCCCTCCCAGCTCTGACATCCTGGGTTCTAAGGGCCCTCCCAGCTCTGACATCCTGGGTTCTAAGGGCCCTCCCAGCTCTGACATCCTGGGTTCTAAGGGCCCTCCCAGCTCTGACATCCTGGGTTCTAAGGGCTCTCCCAGGTCTGACATTTCATGTTCTCAGGGCCCTCTCAGCTCTGACATTATTTTGTGACATTCCATGTCCTAAAATGCCTTTCATTATTAACACTCTATATTCTAATTTCTCTTTTTCCAAGGCTCCTCTGGCATACTGTGTTTTAAAGGTCTCTTCCAGTTCAAACCCTCTATAATTCAATGATTCCTTCAATGGCGTTGAGTGGGTAACTTCCAAACGGCAACTGGACTAACTGGCCCTAGGGGGGCAGTTAGGGCTTTTGGAAAGAAAAGAAACTCTTTTATCTTAACCCCAATCAATTTATAGCAATCAAAATAAAAGCCATTAAGAACAACTTCCCCATTTGAGACATGGAGAGGCCTTTGCCCCACCAGGCTACCAGGAAATTGATTGGCAATTACTGACATTAATGGGAGCTTGGAGAGGCCAGTGGTGGTTTTCCCCTCCTCTCTCCTGGGGCAGCGATTACATGTCAGAATCTGTCAGGCCCAGTGTTTCCCATGGGGCAGGGAGGTCTGGGAGTAGGGTTGAGTCAGAGTAGACAGCTGGGATGAAGTCCGAGGCGGCTTAAACAAATTCTCTGGGGTGGTTTCCCTGCTTTATTTATTTATGGTTGGACTCTATCAAAGCCAGTTAATAGCCTTGCCTCGGCTTTCAAGAGTGAGGGGTCTCAGGTGAAGGCCGCCTCGGCCCTGCTCAAAGTTGTAAGGCCCCAGATTTTTGCATAGAACTGCATAAATGAGGTTTGGGGATTATAGGGCATCTGAGACGGACATAGGAAGAAAAACAAAGAAAAGGGGTCCCAAGAGAAGAAGAAAGATAGATAACAAAGACAGGATGAGAAAGACATCTTGAGAGACAACTGGAGACAGGGATTCGGAGACTGAATTTTTAAAAAGACAAAGAAATGGAGAGACAGGACCTTCAGGAATGACAGATTCATAAAAATCAAGGAATATTCGAGCTGGAAGTGACATTAACAACAATCACATCTGTGATTTTCTGTCACTTTTGGAGAAAATTCCATCTACAAATATATATATATGTATATATAATACACACACACACACACGCGCACACACACACACACACACACACATATATGATGTTTGCTCGCAGCTCACAGCCTTAGAGTTGCCAGGGCACCGAGAGATTAAGATAGGTGTCCAGAGCCACACAGCCAATATATGTCAGAGATGGGACTCCAGCCCAGAAGTCCGACATTCTTTCTACTATATCACATCACCTCTCACAGAACACCAGACTGGAAGGAAACTTAGAATATGGAATGTTGGATGTGGAAGAGACCTTAGAACACAGAATATTAGAAGTGGAAGAAACCTTAAAACATAGAATATCAAAGCTAGAATGGATCTCACAATTTAGAATGGCAGTTGGGAAGGGCCTTAATGCTGGGGAGACCTTAGAACACAGACTGGGTGAGCTGAGAGGGATCTTAGAATATAAGTTTCTTGAGGGCAGGACCTATTTACTTTTGTCTTTACATCCTCAATGGTTAACAGAGAGCCTGGTACAAAGTACATGTTTAATAAATGTTTGTTGATGGATTCCTTGATCTTCAAACATGGAATATGGGAGGTCAAACAGACCTTAGAATGTAAAATACTAGAAATGGAATGGTCTTTAGTGACCAAGTCCTAATCTCCGGCAGAATTATATGGCAGACAGAAGAAGAGTGGAGGAAATGGACCTCACTCCCTTCACTGCAGAGTACTTGGGGCCATCTCACCCTGGAACATCCCTCCACCTCGTTGGCCCCCCTTTTCCATTGGTGAGTTCCTTCCACGACCTTGGGGAAGGGCTCAAGCTGGCCATCCATTGTCCCTCCCTCTGCTTTGCTTCTGACTCTCCTGTCTTAGCTACCATGACCCTGATCAGGTACCTATCTCTTGTCCCTCTAAGCTTTTCACCTTCCTTTTTTGTGTTGCCCTCTTCCATTAGAATGTAATGGGAGTAATCCCTGGGAGCAGGGACTGTCTTTCTTTTTGTTTGTATTTGTATCCCTAACACTTAGCACAGTGCTTGGCACACTGGTCTAAGTAAGTACTTAATAAATGCTTGCTGATTGACCATCTGGTCTAGTATCTCCATAGAGGAGGGAAGTGAGGCCCCCAAGAGGAAGAGTGATTTGTCTAAGGTTACACAAGTAAACAGTGGAGTCAGGTTTAGGGTCTATAGGTTGCTCAGAGGTAGAAGGGGACAGACTTTCTCTCCAATCCATTAGAAGGAAAGTTCTACTGAACTCATTTTCGTGTCTGGGTCATGTTCTAAAGTGTGATGGCAGAGGAAGGCTGGTCTCCGGGCTGACCATTCCCCTAGGCAAGGCCGGGATAAACAAACATGAGACACACGCTCAGGACATCTAATCCAGCCAACAAAAACCATGCAGTGAGCCGTGAGAAGCTTACAGATGAGAGGCCACCACCCGGGAATCCACAACACCATGTGCACTGGATGGACAAACTCTAACAAAGAATGTTCTCAAACCTCACTCACTCTCCAACTCTTCTGCCTCAGTGCCTTTGTATATAATAGGTGCTCAACTGATGTTTATTGAATTGATAAGAATTGTGTTACATTCCATGTGTTATATTCCAAGATTCTTTCCGGTACTGACATACAATGTTTTAAGATCTTTTTCAGTTTTGACATACAGTATTCTATGGTTCTTTGACATATGGTCCCTTCAAGTCTTCACATTCAGTATTCTGAGGTCCCTTAAATTTCTGACGTACATTGTTCTAAGGTTCCTTCAAGTTCTGACATGCAGTCTTCCAGTCCTGCCATTTGGTGTTTAAAGTATCCCATGGCTCTGACATTCTATGACTGTGGGATAAGATGCCAACTGAGAGGCTTGCCTGCCTGTGTCTTTAAAGGAACTATCTAGCTGGGTTTACCTGTTCTTGGGAGATGGCCTATGGTATGAGTGAAGTTATATTTAGTTTCTGCTTTGTGGTCCCTAGGAGCTGATGCAACAGAGAAAGTCCTAGATGCTGGGATTAGAGATGTTTCCAATCCACTGATTTATGGATTCTTCTCTTTCTTCCCTGGCTGCTAATGTAATTTAGCACATCAACTATGTAGCTGGGGCAAGGAGACCATCTTTCCCATGAACCAAGTCCATCCTGGGACTCCCGAGAAGGCATCCACATTTTCTGTACTATAGGAGATAAGAGTAGCTCAGAGCCAGGAGCTAAATGGGACTAAGGTCATAGAATTTCTGAGCTGAAAGGGAGGTGGGAAGTCATCTAAGTCAACTTATACAAGAAGCTGGAAAAAGAGAAATAGGAGAGTGGCTGAGATAATCCCTCTTTTCCATTCTACACAGATGAGTTGTATTTCTTGACCTTATGATTTACAAGTTCAAACAATGTCAGGGCCAAAAAGGACGTTAGAATACGTCAAAGGTGGAAGTGATAGTAGAACACAGATTGTCAGAGCAGGAAGGGTCTTAGAACATAGATCGTCAGGACTGGAAAGATCTTAGAACATAGGCCGTCAAGGTTGGAAGGGTCTTAGAACACAGAATGCCTGGGCTGGAAGGATCTTGGAACATAGACTGTCTGAGCTGGAAGGGTCTAAGAGCACAGAATGCCCAGGCTGGAAGGGTCTAAGAACACAGAACGTCTGAGCTTGATGGGTCTTACAATAAGAATACAGAATATCTGAGCTGGAAGAGTTTTACAGTAAGAACATAGAATATCTGAGCTGGAAAGATCTTAGAACACAGAATGTCCAAGCTGGAAGGGTCTTAGAACACAGAATGTCTGAGT
>CM053622.1:772120797-772142584 GCA_028646595.1 Phalanger gymnotis
TGCCTCAGCTGAAAGGGTCTTAGAACACAGAATGTCTGAGCTGGAAGGGTCTTAGAACAAAGAATTTCTGAGCTGGAAGGGTTTTATAATAAGAACACAGAATGTCTGAGCTGGAAGGGTTTCACAATAAGAACACAGAATGCCTCAGCTGAAAGGGTCTTAGAACACAGAATGTCTGAGCTGGAAGGGTCTTAGAACACAGAATGTCTGAGCTGGGAGGGTTTTATAATAAGAACAAAGAATGTCTGAGCTAGAAGTGTCTTAGAACAGAGAATACCTGAGCTGGAAGGGTTTCATAATAAGTACATAGAGCATCTGAGCTGAAATTGTCTTAGAACACAGAATATCTGAGCTGGAAGGGTCTTAGAACATAGATCGTCAGAACTGGAAAGATCTTAGAGCATAGAACGTCTGAGGGTCAGAATGTCCTAGTTGGAAGGGACCTAACAGATCACTGCTGCAAGAGACCTCAGGTGCCATCTAGCCTGCATTTTACAGAAGAGGAAACTGAGGCCCACTGAGGTGAAGTGGTCCTCTGACTCAAAGCCAAATCCCATATACTGATAAACCACATACTGCTACTTCTCATGCTGACCTGGGAGATCCTTTTCTATTCCATTCAATCCAATGTAACAGGTAATTACTGAGTGGCCAGTCCTGTGATTTCCAGCAGCAGCGGGGCCCAGTGACTCACCAACAGTCAGTGTGGACATGAACAGTTCCATCCGCTGAGAAAGCCAAGGCTCTCCCGAGGCTAGTTTGGCCTCCCACACAGATGGAGAGGCAGGAGCCCAGATGATCCCCAAAGCCTGGAGGATTTTTTTTCTTCTCCTGGCTTCCCTGAGCTACTTATCTACCAGTCACTGACAGGGACAGGGGGGAGCATGAAAATCCATTCACACCTCCGGGAGGGGTAAGTGGTCAGAGGAGGCAGGGTCAGAAAGAAAGGGATGGGGTATGGGAGGGAAAGCTGCAGTGGCCTCAGCCTCTACTGGAAAGGACCAATGCTGTCCTGCTCACCTGCCCACAGGGGAGGCTGGTTACCATAGCAACCTTCACTGTCCTGGGCCCTGACTTCTTGACCCTCTGAGATCAGTTGATCCCAGAGAGCAACAGGAGGGGTCCTCCCCTGGGGGGACTGTCAGGCAGAAAGGCTGCCAGGAGGCTGGATCCTCAGTTCCTCTAAGCCACAGAGCTCTCCCAAGGAATAAGGAACTGTGTGGGGGATGGACTGGGGAGAGGATGGAGGAGAAAGAAAAAGGGCCTTTTTCCAGTTTTCTTTCAGTTTTTTTTGCCCCTGAGAATTTTAGCCCTCCCCTTCCTCCCTTCTCAAACCTACACTCGCCTCCAGAGCAGATGAGTTAGAACATAAAATGTGAGAACATAGACAGTGAGAAACAGAAGGGACCCCAAAGGGCCAACTATCGGTAGTGGGAGGAAACACAGCACAGGGACTGTTAGCTCTGACATGATGCTAGAGGCACAGGCGATGTCAGACGTCATCCAGTCCAAACCATCCATTTTCCCCCCAGGAGGAATGACCTATTCAAGGTCACACAGTTACTAAGTGGCAGATCTTGGAGGGGGACCCATCTTTGGCCTCCAATCATTCACTTATTACTACACCAGCCTGTACTGCCCTTATGGGTGTGTGATCGACTTGGAGCCTGGGTTCAAATCTTGCCTCAAACACGAGCCATATGACTAAGGGCAAATTACTTGAGGCACCTAGAGAGTGTAGAGGATAGCACTAAACCCAGAGATAGGAAGCTGTGAGTTTGACTAGTGAGTGATGCAGACACAATCAGCTGTGAGATCCTCAGCAGGCCCCTTAACCATTCTGAGACTCAGTTTTCCCATCTGTAAAATGAGGGAGTTGGACTCTAAGATCCCTGCTTTCAGTCTATGCACTTATGACTAAAAGTCCCTCCTAGCTCTAAATCTAGGGTCCTCTAATCTTTCTCCCATGCTGCACGGAGGGTCAAACACTTCCTGAAGCAGCTGCTGGACTTTGAACCAACAGGGCATCCCGTGTTCAAAGTCCAAAACTGTCCTCCCAACCTCTCCACCTTCAGTCCCTGTTTCTCCCCCATAGTGGAATGGTGGTCTTCAGAAGAATGCTACTGGCATTTGCTGGAGGCAGATTTCAGGGGCTGCTAATCTGATTAAGGAGAGTTGACTGGTCACCATGATGTCCCTTGAGGAATCGTAGCATGGCAGGCGGGTCGCTGGCCCGCTGCACACTAGGTTCTCATTAGCTACAGCTGAGAGTTGAGGCTCTGGACAGGTAGCCGAGGATGGGTTACCATGGTGACCACACAGCCCAAGGCTTGGCCCCTGACCCCTCTATATTCTGAGATCAGGTGATTGAAGAAGAATGAATTGTAACAGAAGGGAGACTAAGAGGCAAGGTTGCTTCTTCGCCAGGGTGTTGAGAAAAAAAAAGCAGAGACCTAACAAGGACAAGGTGACTGGGGCTTTGTTCCAAAGCATGGACATGAAGGGGGCATGCTTCCTCCAGGCAGCTGAGCCCCAGAGTCCTGCAATGGCCAGACGCCACCAGAATAGCTGCCCCTGCTCCCTCACCTAGCCAAACGGCCGTCCCCAGTGTCCTCCCCAGGGTCCACTTCCCCCCTTACTTTTTTTTTGATTGGGGAAATGATGTTTGAGATGTTTAGAATCATTTTGGGATACTATCTACTAGAGAGCAGGCAGGCATTTGGTTTCAAATTGCCCTGCTCAAGTGGATTTGCCCTGGTTGCAGGAAATCCTAGTTACATTTCTGCAAAAGAGGTCTGGGCTAAGAGTCAGGAGCCCTGCTTTCCACTCCCAGCTTAGCTACAAACTTGCTATGTGACCAAATGCTAACTCTTTGCAAGATCTCTTGGATTTTCTCCTCACTTCTACCGTCTCCACCCTATTTCAATCATTCCCTCGTTCTCACCTCAGCTCAAGAGGTGGGGCTCCACAGAGCTGGATTCGGTCAGTCAACCATAAGCATTTACTAATTCCTTCCTGTGTGCCAAGCACTGTAATTCAAGAACTGATATCACCTCCTCACCTAGCTAGGCATTAGCGGTCTCTGAAAGATCATGGAGATGGAAAGAGGCACTGGGAGAAGCGCTGAAGGAGGGCAAATGTCCTGATTGTCCAAAACAACGGGGAGAGAATGAAATCTGCACGCTCTAGGTCAGTGAGCTCAGCTTTGACTCCTGGGGAAAGTTCTAGAATGTATTATTAAAAGGATGGTTCGTGCACATTTAGAAAAGGAAGCAGTGACCACAAAGACCCAGGGTTGGTTCATCAAGCACAGGTCATACAAGGATAACCTCGTTTCCTCTGATGACAAGAGTGCTAGACTCATCGATAGGGTAATGTGGATATAATTCACTGAGGTTTTGAGCAAAATATTTGACAAAAATCTCTTATGGCATTCTTGTGGTTGGAAATGGAGTTAGATGGGCTGGAAGAGGATTTGGAACTGACTGAACAATAATAGCATTTAAATAAAGACAATTAGGCGACTCAATGTATGGAACACTAGATCTGGAAACCAGGAAGACCTAAGTTCAAATCCAGCCTCACATGAGCTGTGTGACCTTTGGCAAGTTACTTAATCTCTATCTGCCTCAGTTTTTTTCATCCACAAAATGGGGATAATAATAAACCTACCTATCTTCCAGGGTTGTGAGCATAAGATGAGATAATATTTATAAAGTGCTTTGCAAACTTTCAAATGATACATGTGTGTATATATACACATAATAATATATACACATATGTATATATGTACATGTATATGTATATATATGTGAGTATATACCTATAAGTATATATACACGCACTCATGTGCACACACATACATATACACACATGTGTGTTTGTGTGTGCATGTGCATGCGCATGTGCATGTTAGCCACTAGTCATTAAGGCTTGCAAAGTGATTTACATATGGTACCCTACCTCTGGCAGGATCCAAAGAGGAATCACTAATCTGGGAAGAAGGTCTCTAGTGGAGTGCCTCAGGCATCTATGCTTGACCTAGTTCAGTTTAACGTTCTCATCAATGATGTGGACAATGGCAGGGCTTTCCAATTTGCAGATGACCCAAAGCCTGAAGGGAGAGACAGCTGGATAGCCAAGTAGGGATTCAGAAAGATCCTGACAGGTTAGAGAATATTGGATTGAATCCAATAGAATGAGCGTCAATAAAAATACATAAAAAGTGTTATACTTGGGTTCAAAAACCACCCTCTTCACAAGAAATGTGATTGGACAGGAAAAGAGGGCTTGGGCTTTGGAGGATCCCAGATCACTATACCCTCCGCCTTGCCCCGACGCCTGCAAAGAACTACTGTTATTTCAGGCCTCCTTAACAGGAGGAGCAGAGTAGCCAGGGAGATGCCTTGGAGGCAGGGGCTTTCTCTTCACTAGAGGCATAGAATCAAGGCTGGACGACCATTTGTCCATTGGGTGTATTCTATTTTTTTAATTTTGTTTTTTTTAGATTATTTTTAGTTTTCAACATTCATTTCCACAAGATTTTGAGTTACAAATTTTCTCTCCATCTCTACCCTCCCCCATGCCAAGATGGCATATATTCTGATTGCCCCTTTCCCCAGTCGGCCCTCCCTTCTATTACCCCACTCCCCCCCCTGCCATCTTTCCCCTTACTTTCTTATAGGGCAAGAGGCAATGCAGTATAGAAATCTATTTCTCAGTTGCATGTAAAAACAGTTTTTAACATTTGTTTTTAGAGCTTTGAGTTCCAAATTCTCTCCCTTCTTCCCTCCCTACCCGCCCTCATTGGGAAAGCAAGCAATTCAATATAGGTTATACATGTGTCGCTATGCAAAATACTTCCATAATAGCCATGTTGTGAAAGACTAACTATATTTCCCTCCATCCTATCCTGTCCCCCTTTATTCAGTTTTCTCCTTTGACTCTGTCAGGTATATTCTAGAAGGAATGATTGTCTAGATAGGGCTTCATGCTAGCAGCCTCTGAGCTCCCCGCCAGCTCTGAGATTCTCTATAACTACATAACGACAGGCAGGTCCCTCAACCTCTGTGGACCTCAGTCTTCCCACCTGTAAAACAAAGAACTTGGGCTGGAAGATTCTTCCCAGCCCTGACATTCTATGATTGATTCTCTGATGATGGTGTCTTAACTGGTCCTCCATCTTCCCCCCCTCAAATCTGACCTTTACAGTTGGGAAGGCCGAAGTATCCACTGGCAGCAATTTCTTAAAGGAAGCTAGAAATGGACTTGGGGCCCACACTGGGTCATGAAGCTCACTTTGAAAGTAGGAGAGTCGGAAGTGGAGCCCATTTTTGTAAGCTTTAAGATCTTTGAAAACGGAGCCAATTATGAAAATAAGAGGACACAGAATATACTGTAGGGAGCAGGAAGGAGTAATGGAAAGAAGTCTGGACTGGGAATCTAGAGGCCAAGGTTGTAGGCCTGGCTCTGACAGTCGCCACCTGTCTCATCTCGAGTAAGTCAGCTCTCTCTGTGTGAATATCTTCCACTGTGAAATGAGAGGGCTAGACTGGGTGATGCCTAAGAACACTGCTAGTCATAGTATTCTTTTGTTCTGAGGGCCCTCCCAGCTCTGACACCCTGTGTTCTAAGGGCCCTCCCAGCTCTGAATATTCTCTCTTCTAAGGCCCTTCCTAGCCCTGACAGTCTATGTTCTAAGGCCCCTCATAGCTCTGATATTCTGTGTTCTAAGAGCCCTCCAAGATCTGACATTTGATGTTCTAAGGGCCCTCTCAGCTCTGACATTTGATGTTCTAAGGTCCCTCTAAACTCTGACATCCTGTGTTCTAAGGGCCCTCCCAGCTTGGACATTCTGCATTCTAAGAACCCTCCGAGAGCTGACATTTGATGTTCTAAGGGCCCTCTCAGCTCTGACATTTGATATTCTAAGGACACTTTCAAGTCAAGTCAAATCTATTTCTCCAGTGTCTCTGCTAACCTACAGTCTCACATCTCTAACTTGGTACTGTACATTTCTAAATGAATGTCCCATGGGCTTCTGAAACTCAACATGTCCAAAGCCAAAACCATTCTCTTTCCCCTCATACCTTACTTTCTTGCTTCTCCTCTTACTGTGGAGGGAATGACCTTTCTCCCAGTCGCCCAGGCTCACAACCTAGGTGTTATCCTCAGCTGCTCACTTCTCTCATCTCCCTGACCCCATAGCCAGTATGTTGCCAAGTCTTGCTGATTTTAGCTTTGAAACACCTCTCCTCTGATACTACCACCTTGGGGCAGCCCTTCATCACTTCTACTGCAAGAGCCTGGTGGTGAGTCAGCCTGCCTCAGGTCTCCTCATTCAACTCCAGCCTCCACTCAGCTATCAAAGTGATTTTCCTACAGCTCATGTCAGTCAGTTAACCAGCATTTATTAAGTGCCCACTATGTGCCCATCACTATGCTAAGTGTTGTAGATACAAAGAAAGACAAAAATCAAACTGAACCAAAAAAACCCCACTTTTCCCTTGTAAAATTATTTACAATTATTAGAGCAGATTTCAGCTTCGGGGTAGAAGGGAGTAGTGGGGGTCTCTTCAAGCCAAATCTGAATGTCCCATAGGAAATTCTTGTTCACGTACAGACTGGACTAGATGGCCTTTTAGGTCCCGACCGATTTGGAGATTCAGTGGTTCTGGTTGTGAGAGGTGCTGGACTAGAGTACCTCCGAGGCCCCTCTAAATGAGGCAGAAGCAGCATGGAACCTTGGAAAGAGCTACCTTTAGAGTCACTGGACCTGGGTTCAAATTCTGTCTGCATCACTCCTTGTGTGTCCATTCTTAGATAAGCTTTCTTCATCCATAAAAAGAAGGGGTTAGCCTTGATCTCTGAGATCTCTTCTAGCTTTAGAACTGAGATCTTAGGAAAAGGTTGCCTCACCTCTTGGGGGCCTCAGTTTCCTCATCTGTAAAAAGATGATCCTCAGTCCTGATCTCCCGTGAGACCCATGGATTTGCTTCTCCTTGGAAACTCAGCCATGAGACAAACGCGTTATTGCCCACTTCCTCTTAGTCTCTCCTTCCCTGCCTCCACCTTCTCCCTTTTCTAGGCCTTGGACAAATGCCCACCCTGGGAACAAGCCTGCAGGTGACCAACCATACAGAGTGTCGGGCAAAGGGACTGGAGGGCTGTCGGTGGCATGCGCACCTGGCAGTCTTCACAACTTGGCAACAGCCATGGAGGGACCGAGGATTCCAGCCACCCAAAGCCGTTTCCATGGCAATGGGCCCGGCGCCCACAGTTGGGCTTTTGAAGAACATTCATAAAGGAGCAAACTTTCCCCAGATGAGCCAGGGCTCATTTGTGAAGCAAAACAGCTCGGCACCAAATCCTGCTCATAAAATTCCCGGCAGCCAGCCGGGGACAACCTGCCCTACCACCAGCCTCAGCCGTGAAACTCTGGGGGAGGTGGCGAGGCTAAGGGTATCACTGGGGAGAGGGGCTCCTAATCACTCTGAGTACTGGGCCTTCTCAGAAAGGGAAGTCAGCCGGGGGAGAGAGGCTGAAGGGCCAGCAGAGAATGATGAGGTTTTAAAACAGAGAATCTTAGAGCACAGAATGTCAGAGATACAAAGGGCCTCAGGATGTAGAATCTCAGAGCTTTGAGGAAGCTTATAACAAAGAATGTTAGTGCCAGGAAAGACTGTAGAACATAAGATGTCAGAGCTGAAAGGGCCCTTAGGACACACAATGTCAGAGCTGGGACAGGCCTTAGAAAATAGAATGTCAGAGAAAGGAGGGCCCTTAGAACAGAGTGTCAGGGCTGGGACGGCTCTTAGAACACAGAATGTCAGAGCTGGAAAGGAACTTAGAACACAGACTGTTAGAGCTAGAAGGGCCCTTAGAACACAGAATGTCAGAGCTGGGAGGGGCCTTAGAACACAGAATTCAGAGGTGGGAGGACCCTTAAAACCCAGAATGTAAGAGATGGGAGGGTCCTGAGAGATCACCTAGTTTAACACCTTCATTTTACATGTGAGAAAACCAAGACCAGCTTAGAAAGGAGTAATTTTTCTAAGATCACACTGGTGAGTCACCTTATACCAGCACTTAAATCCATGTCTTCTAAGTCCAAGACCAGCATTCTTCCCATTCTGCTCGATGGCTGCCCTGTGTTCTCCCCCCCCCCAAAACTGCAGATTCCCTTCCCACCTCCCATCTGTGCTTCTAACACAATCCAACACCGAAATTAGCTGCAGAAAAGATGGCCTATTCTTCATAGAACTGCCAAGCACCCCGCTCTCTAAGGCACCCTAAAGCAGTTTGCTCTTGTTTCAAACTTCCGATCACTGAGGTTTGCTCATGCTCTCACAGGAAGCCAATTCCCCAGCCCAATAATTGACAGAAGCCATTTCTGGATATTCAGCCTTCGGTTTCTTACCCACCATTCCCTGTCCCTCTTTGCCACACTCGGGGCTATTTCTCCTTCTGGAAATCCTCCTTCAAGGACCACTCGAGAAGAGTCCCACTTAATCTCCATTACTGTAAAACCACCTCGCAAGTCAGAGGATTTTCAGGCTCAGTCCTAGGCTCCATATCCCAGTTCATAGCTTCTCCATCTGGCCTTGGGGTCTTGGTTCATCAATAGAAAAGATCTGTTTCTCACCTTCTCTTGTCTATCCTCAGATCACTAAGGGAGTAGATGAATAACCCCAGCGTCTAGATAAGTGCTGCTGGTGGTGGGGGTAGTAGTGGAGGCAGCTCGGGGAGGATGGAAAAGTACAGAAGACCTAGGCTCCAATCCAGTTTTGACTTTAATGAGCCGAGTTATTTTTGTTTCCATGAGCCTTAGTTTCTTCATCTATTAAATGGGGATAATTATATATAATGGAGATAGACTGGTCTATGGGGCCTACAAAAAGATATTCTTTGCATAGACCCAGTCCAAATGTCCACATGGAAGCTTAGGGTGAGTCTACTTTCAGCCGTAATAATTCACGGGTTTGTACTATGTGATAACAAGAATTCTTTAATTGGTGGCCAAACGAGAAAAACTGATATTTCAGGGCTTGCTTAGCTGCAAATCTGGGTGCACACAAAAGAGGGCAACACTTCTTTCTCTCTCCTCTCTCTCTCTTCCTCTCCCTCCCTCTCTTTCTTTCCCTCTGTCTCCTCTCTCCTTCCCTCTCTCTCTCTCCCTCTCCCTCTGTTTCCTCTCTCTCTCTCTCTCTCTCTCTCTCTCTCTCTCTCTCTCTCCCCCTCTCCCTCTCCCTCTCTCCCCCTCCCTCCCTCCTCCCCTCTCTCTCATTACCTGTTTATCTTTCTCCCCCTGTCTCTCTCCTCTTTCTCCATCTCTGTCTGTTTTTTCTCAACTCTTCTTAATATGCAATCTAAATAAATGCCTTCGCTAAAAACTAATTATGAATGGAGGAGTACACTGCTTGGGGCTCAGGAGCTACACTATGAAGAGTAGAAGAAGGAAGAGGTAATGGAGAAGGAGGAGGAGTAGTAGTATTACTCACCTTCAACCAGTGAGTGTGAGAGTTGGGAGGAGAGAACCCCAGAGAGAGGATGTTACATATACATTTCCAGCTCTAACATTCTAAGTTAACCATTCCTCCATCCCTTCCAATACTATTTCTAAATAAGTCCTTTTTGCCTTTGACATTCTAAATTTTAAGGCTCCTTCCACCTCTTATGTCTTAAGTTCTAAGACATTCTAGCTCTGACAATCTGTGTTCTAAAGGTTCTCGTGAGACAACATTCTGTGTTCTAAGACTCTTTCTAGCTCTGACAATCTGTGTTCTAAAGGTTCCCCTGAGACAATATTCTATGTTGTAAGATCCTTTCCAGCTCTGACAATCTGTGTTCTAAAGGTTCTCCTGAGACAATATTCTATGTTGTAAGATCCTTTCCAGCTCTGACAATCTGTGTTCTAAAGGTTCTCCTGAAACAATATTCTATGTTCTAAGACTCTTTCTAGCTCTGACAATCTGTGTTCTAAAGCTTCTCCTGAGACAACATTCTATGTTCTAAGACTTTTTCTAGCTCTGAAAATCTGTGTCCTAAAGCTTCTCCTGAGACAATAGTCTATGTTCTAAGATCCTTTCCAACTCTGACAATCTGTGTTCTAAAGGTTCTCCTGAGACAATATTCTGTGTTCTAAGATCCTTTCCAGCTATCAGTCTATGATCACATCCTATAATAATAGCTGCCATCCTCACATGGCTCACTTACTTTTTTCCCACATCCAACTCTGGGAGGAATAGTCAAGTCAATGTCACTGTCACCATCCCTGTAAAGGACATGTCCATTCATTGCTCAGTGACTCCACTCACCATTCCTGTGTGTCCCTGGCCAAAACACCCCTCCCTGGCCGCTCCCCTGTATATCTTATCTTCTTCCATTAGAACGTGAGCTCCTCCAAGGCACAGTCTGTGTTGTCTTTTCCATTTTCTGTTGTGCTTGGCATAATACTTTGCACACAGTGTGTGCTTAATAAATGCCCTTCCTTCTTTTCTTTCTTCTCTCCTTTCTACCCTTCCTCCCCTCCTCCCTTTCTGCCTCTCTCCCTTCTTTCCTCCTTTCTTTTCTTCTTTCCTCCCTCCTCTTTTCCTTTTTTCTTTCCTCCTTCTTTCTACCCTTCCTCCTCTCCTCCTTTCCTCTTTCCCTCTCTTCCTTCTTTGTTTACTCCCTTCCTCCTTCCTTCCTTCCCTCCTCCCTCTTTCCTTCCTTCCTTCTTTCTTCCCTTCCTCCTTCCCTTTTGCCCTTCCTTCTCTCCTCCCTTTCTCTCTTCCATTCATTCTGAAATCCCTGAAGTGTGAGAACAGTCATCTCTGAGTACAGTTCAGGGACAAATCTGCTTCCTCTCAACTTTTTCCTACTATCTTTTAGATCTTTTTCATTCACCATTTCCCCCCTAATCTTAATATATAAAAACCATTAATGTATGAGAGGTGATGTGGAATGTGGATAGAGGGTCAGCCTTGAAGTCAGGAAGACCTGAGTTCAAATCTTGACTCTTATAGTATGACCCTGGGCAACCTCTCAGCTCTCCAGGACACCTTCTAAGCCAATAAGTTATAAACATATTGCTGATTCGCATCGATGAAGGGAATTTTCATACTAGGGTTTCCACACTGCTATAGCTAATATTTCTATAATACTTTGGGATACCTTCCCCATAAAACTTAACTTACTGTTTTTCCTACCTTTAATAGATAGGACATCCCTATCTTCCAACTCTCCCTCAAAACTTAATTCACTTTATTTCCTACTCTCAAGAGAAGAAAGGCATTAATATTTGAAAACTGCAGAGACTTTACAAACACCCCATATTGCAGCCCAATCTATGCTGCTTTTCACCATTCATTTTTAAAGCCTCATCCCCCTCCCCGAATGCAATCATGCTCAGCCTCCCACAGTGTCTCAGTGAACATCATTTCTTTCAGTTATTTATTACATTTTTCTTCCTAAAAACAATTGCATTATTTTTATTGATGTCATTTTCATCCAGCACAGGTGGAAGTCTTACTAAAACCTTGCAGTGAACCTATGCAGTAAACTCCTGCACAGGACTCTGTACTCCTGTGGCACTGGTGATAATGAGGATGAGGAAAACACAGTGAGTGATAATAACTGACATTAATGGAATGCTCTGAAGCTTGCAAAGCAGTTTACATGCCCATGAGCTCATTTGATACTCATCACAACCCTGTGAGGTAAGTACTGGAGGTATTATTATGCCCACTTAACAGATGAGGCAAGTAGAGGTCAGGGAGGGTCAGTCAGTAGCTAGTAAGTATCAAGAGGCAGATTGGAATCCAAATTTACTCTTTCACAGGGTCACAGATTTAGAGATGGAAGAGAGTACAGCTTCCTGCTGTCTATTCTATTTGCTTAGAGGTTATCTAATCTATCTGCTCACTTCCAACCCCCATTTTACAGATGAGGCCACTGAGGCTTCAGAGAAGTCAAGTGACCAAGGTCACATGGGTAGTAAGTGATACAGCTGGCATCTGATCACAGGTTATCTGTCTTTCCATCGCATCTGACTCCTGATGTTCCATGTTCTAAGGTCTGTCCCAATGATAAAAAACATTTTATGTTCTCATCCAGCTCTCATATTCTATGTTCTGACATTTCATTTTATAAAGTGCCTTCCCGTTCTCAAGCTCTGACATTTGACGTTCTAAGGTTCCTCCTAGTTCTAACACTCTTTGTTTTAAGGGCATTTCTAGTTCTAACATGGATTCTGTGTTCATGTTCCTTCTGATCACTAAAATTCTAGAACACGGTAGCACTGTGAAGAAGGCACGTATACAAAATGAAATGCCCCCGACAACTATTAGCCAATCACTGGATTTGTCTTAGAAACTACTCAACACAAGGTTATAACACTGAACAGTGAACAATGCCTATAGAATTGCACTTGTTATTTATTGTCTAGGGAGGTTCAGTGGATAGAGCACTGGGCCTGGGGTCAGGAAGAGCCGAGTTCAGATCCGGTCTCAGACACTTCCTAGTTGTGTCACCCTGGGTGAGTCACTTAATCTTTGTATGCCTCAGTTTCCTTATCTGTAAAATGAGCCAGAGAAGGCAATGGCAAACCACTCCAGTAACTCTGCTAAGAAAATCCTATGGACAGTATGGTCCAAGAGGTCACAAGGAGTCGGACATGACTGAATGACCCAATGACACAATTTATTGTCTGTCATTTATATAGCACTTTAAGGTTTGCAAAAGCACTTTACAAATATCATCTCATTTGTTGCTCCCAATAATCTTGAGAGGTGGGTCCTGTTATTATCATCACCCCCATTTTGTACATGGGGAAAGTGAGGCAGATAGCAGTGAAGCGACTTACCCAGGGTCACACAGCTACTAGGTGTCTGGGGCAGGATTTGAACTCAGGTCTTTCCAGTTCCAAGCCTGGCACTCTGTCCACTTGGCTGCCTAACATCACTGGATGCTGTGCTGAAATGCACTGGCCACACAGATGTGAATGTACTGTGAGGCTGTGCAGGGGACGTAGTAAAGAGCTAAGGTGGCCTGCCTGCAGATGTGTGCTGGGCAGGGCTCAGAAGCACTCGGTGAACCAGGTGCAATTCAGAGCCTCAGGGACTAGGTGGGGAAACAGGAGGCCAGAAGTAGGGGTAAGGGGAAGGACTGTGAAATTGGGCAAGATCCAGTAGTCAAATCCAGAACCTACTTAGGGTTCCCCTAGGACTCCCTAAACTCAGAAAAAAAGGGAGGGAACAGTAATGAGGGGCAACAAGACATTATGGATGGTGGTCAGGAAGACCTACAGTCCAATCCCACCTCTGACACCAAGTAGGCAGGAATATGTCCTTGGGCAAGAAACTAGGCCTCAGTTTTTTCATTTGTAAAATGAAGGGTTTGGTCTGGATGACCTCGAAGGACTCTTCCAGCTATAAATCAATGCTCCTATCCTGTAATATCACCAGAGGTTTGTTTAGCCCTTTAGGGTTTATAAGATGCTTTGCATGTATTACCTGCTTTGACTCTCAAAACACCCCGGTGAGGTAGGCAGTGCTAGTATTCAGAAAATCCAAGAACTTTAGAGTTTAAAGGGACCTCAGAAGCCATGTAGTGCAGTACACCAACATCTGAACAAAATCTGCTCATTATCATTACCAACGCCACCATCATCATCATCATCACTGCCATCGTCATCACCACCATCACCATCATCATCATCATCACTGCCATCGTCGTCACCACCATCACCATCATCATCATCATCACTGCCATCGTCATCACCATCATCATCACCACCATCATCACTGCCATCGTCGTCACCACCATCACCATCACCACCATCATCACTGCCATCGTCGTCACCACCATCACCATCACCACCATCATCACTGCCATCGTCGTCACCACCATCACCATCACCACCATCATCACTGCCATCGTCGTCACCACCATCACCACCATCATCACTGCCATCGTCGTCACCATCATCATCATCATCACTGCCATCATCATCACCACCATCATCACTGCCATTGTCATCACCACCATCACCATCACCATCATCATCATCATCACTGCCATCGTCGTCACCATGGTACCATCACCATCACCACCATCATCATCATCATCACCGCCATCACCGCCATCACCACCATCATCATAGCACTTACACATGTACACGGCTCTTTAAGGTTGGCAGAGCACTTTATAAGTATTACTTTATTTGATCCTCACAACAACCCTGGGAGGGAGGTGCTATTATAGTAACCATTTCGAAGATGAGGAAACAGGTACATGGGTTATTTGACTTGTCCAGGGTCACAGAGAGAATGTCAGAGTTGGGAGGACCCTTAGAACAGAGAAATGTCAGAGCTGAGAAGGCCCTTAGAATGTCAGAGATGTCAGAGCTGGAACGGAGAATGTCAGAGCTGGGAGGGGCCTCAGAAAAGACAATGTCAGAGCTAGGAGGGACCTCAGAACACAAAAAGTCAGAACTAGGAAGGCCCTTAGAACACAGAATGTCAGAACTAGGAGGGCCCTTAGAACTCAGGATGTCAGAGCTGAGAGGGCTCTTAGAACACAAAAAGTCAGAACTACGAAGGCCCTTAGAACATAGAATGTCAGAACTAGGAGGGCCCTTAGAACACAGGATGTCAGAGCTGAGAGGGGCCTTAGAACACAGGATGTCAAAGCTGGGAGGGCCCTTAGAACAAATGAATGTCAGAGCTGGGAGGGCCCTTAGAACACAGAATGTCAGAGCTGGGAGGGGCCTTAGAATATAAACATACACACACAAACATTACATACACACACTCACAACACACAAACATGATCGTACACGTATATACTTATACACATCCACACACACACAAACATATGCACATATAAACACACATATATACACTCACACACTCATATACATACACACATACATACTCACACACTCATACACACTCACACACACACAATTAGCTCTTGCTGATTGCTTCACTGTGCAGGTGCTAAATAAAGATTCCAGGCAAACCACTTCCTGGAAACCCCAGATCACAGGGCAGCTGCCCATTCATTTGGATGGGCAGGTTCTGCTTCATCCTTCTGTAACACATCCCTGTCATGGAAGGTAACTGAGTCAGGGGGAGGCCAGGGGTTGAAGGAAGTGGTTCTGTGTTCTACTCAGCAGGAAACAATCCAATCAAAGAGGAAGTCATTCAGCAGTTGCTTAAAAACACATGGAGCCCCAGTTCTCTCTCTGACCAAGGCAGTTTAAAAAATTTATAAGAGAACATTCCAAGTGCTGGAAGCCTGGAACTGTCAGGGTGAGAAGGCTGGAGGGGGTGGGGGTAGGCAGGCGGGGAAGCAAGGGAGCTCTGGAGAGCTCTCAGCCCAGGAGTATGGCTATTGGAGGCTGCCATGAGACCAGGGAATCCCAGGCTTGCAACAATTGTGGGCGTCATATGGACTAGCCTGAACTTGAAGCCTTTTCACGATAAATGGTCCAAGCCTCCACTGGGATATTTCTAGTCACAAGAAGTTACACTAATTTTACAAGATAACCCTTTCCACTATCAAATAGCTCTAATTATTAGGAACTATTTTTGTTACTTCAGGCATTATTTCTCTGCAACTCCTCTCCACTATTTCTAGTTTGGCCCTTTTGGGGCCTTTTAATTTTTGTATCACCCAAACCTTCATCTACAAAATGAAGGATTTGGACTACATTGTTTCCTAGTTCCCTTCTAGTTCTAAATCCATGACCTATAATTTTACAACACTTAATAATATTAACTGTGTGACCTTGGGCCAGTCACTTAACTTAGTTTTCTGGGCCTCAGTTTCTTAGACTGTAAAAGAAAGGTGTTGGACTTTAGGGTTTCTGGGTACTTTCCATCTCTAGAGCTATGATCCTATGATAAGATTGTTTTTGAATGAATGAATAAACAAAACAAAACAGGTCTAATCCTTCTTCCCTCTAAGTGTGCTTCTGCTTCTAAGTCTTCTCCAGGTTAAGTATCCCCAGTTCCTTTAATGGATCTTTACATGACAGTGCAGTGTTTCATTCATAGTAGGTGCCTATTAATAGACAGCTAGATAAAACACTTATTATGCCCCAGCTGTATGCCAAGCTAGCTACTGAGGATACTAATATAAGCAAGATATTCCCTGCTCTGAGGGAGTTTATATTCTTCTTCTAGGGGAAGACAATGGGAAAGGGCTGGGGTGGGGTAGAGGGGGAGCTATGCACAGCAACATGATTTGGGGCTCAGTGGCTCAGAAATGAGGTGGAGGTTTGCTTTGGGGCAAGATAAGGCAAAAAATCACCTTTCGGAGTCCATGGTAATTGCCAGGGTGAAAGTTCAAGGGGGTGGGGAGGAAGGAAGCAAGTATTTATTAAGCACCTACTATATTAAAGGCGTCGTGCTGAGCTCTTTACAAACATTATTTTGTTTGATGCCCACAACAACCCCATGAGGTAGACACTATTATTTTACAGCTGAGAAAACTGAGGCAGACAGAGGTTAACTGACCTCTTCAAGGGGACAGAGCATGGAAGTATCTGAGTTCTGAATTTGAGCACAGGTCTTCTTCTTGCTTTCCATGCACCGCATCACCTAGATGCCACTTAGGTGATGTGAATGATGGCCAGAGCCAGGGCCGTAAGACATGGAATTGGTGGTTAGAAAGGTCCTACAAAACTGAGTATTGCATAGTTGCCCATCTTTTCACTCTCTTCACCACCCTGAGGAACTAAACACCAAGGGGCAGCTAGGTGGTGCAGTGAGTAGAGCACTAGCCCTGGAGTCAGGAGGACCTGAGTTCAAATCCGGCCTCAGACGCTTGATACACTTACTAGCTGTGTGACCTTAGGCAAATCACTTAACCCCAATTGCCCTGCCTTCCTCCCTCAAAAAAAATTAAAAAAAAAAAGAACTGAACACCCATACCAAAAGCCACGTGTCTTCCTCCAGCATCTCACTTCCTGCCCCAATTTATGCTGAATCTGCTTCACACAATTCAAATAACATTATTAAGGGACGACACTATGCAAAGCATTATGCCCTGGATTGGAGGACAGAAACCAATCAACCCATCAGTCCACAAGCAGAGTCTACCAGAGGCCAGGAGCTGTCCTAGGTCCTAGGATATAAAAAGAAACTTTGCCCTCAAGGAGTTTATATTTCCTGGGAGAATACAATATGTTTACAGATAAGTAAATATATGTGTATGTTTGTGTAGAGTCAAATTAAAAAGATAAGAACTCAATACAAAGTAATTTGGGTGGAGGTAGTACTAACAGCTGGGAAAATGTGAAAAAAAATCTCTTTTGAAGGTAGCACTTGAATCTTGAGCCCTGAAGAGAGCTAGGAATTCCAAAAACAAGAAACAATAATCGTTATGACAATAATCGGGAGCATTTATATAGCACTTTATGGTTTGCCAAGCATTTTACTTCTATTATCTAGTTTTATCCTCACAACAACCCTGGGAGGGAGGCGCTGCTATTGTTTCCACTTCACAGAGGAAGAAATTGGAAAGAAAATAAAGAGAATACTCCAGGCAGGGGAGACAGCTCCTTTAAAGGCACAAGGGGTAGTGGTGGAATGCTATGTCTGGGGAATAATTAGTGAGTCCATTTGGCTTCCTTCAAGTCTCATCTAAAATCCTACCTTCTACAGGAATCATTTCCCAATCGCCTTTCATTCTTTTTTTTAAATGTTGGATGGCCTTTATTTACAACTTTGTTGGCAAAAAAGACAGAGGGAAAATTTAAAAGTTTACATAAGGCATTCCTTTAATTGCTGTGTTTTCCCTCTGCTGATTATTTCAACTTTATCCTATCTATAGCTTGTCCGTATGTAGTTGTTTGCATGTTCTTAAACCATAAGCCCCTTGAGAGCAGGTCTTTTGTTTCTTTGTAAACCCCCGCCCCTCCTAGGCATAATACCTGGAATGTAGTGGGCACTTACTAAGTGTTTATTGGTTATTGTCTGGCTGTAAAGGAGATGTAAGGTGTGATCAATCTGCAAAGATAGCTTGGAGTCAGATTGGGAAGGGATTTAGATGCCAAGCAGGAGCATTTATCCATATTTTATCCTAGTAGCCATAGGAAGCCACTGGAACTTCTTAAGTCAGGGATTATTAACGCTGGTAGACCTATGCCTTATGAAGATTTTGGCAGGCACGTGTTCCACGGATTGGAGGTGACAAGAAATGAGATACAGAGAGGCCAATGAGGAGGCCTCTGCAGTGGTCAGGGCAGGAAGTGATGAAGGCGTGAACTGGGTGGTTGTGGTGTCAGTAGAGAGAAGACTAACATAAGAGATGGAGTGAAGGCAGAAACAGTACCTGGTAACTGACCAGATGTTGAGAATGAAGGAGAGTGAAGGGACCAGGACGATTCCAAGGTTCTGAAGCTATACCACTAGACGCATGGTTGTGTCCACGATAGAAACAGGGAAGTCAGGAAGTAGGGGAGACTTGGGGGAGGAAAATGATGAATTCCACTTGAGATTTGCTGAATTTGAGATACCTCTGGGACACCCTGGTGGAAAGATCTAGCACACACCTTGAGATGGAGGACTAGAACTCAGGACAGAGCTGAAGGTTAGATGTGTAGATTCAGAGAGATCATAATTGAGACTATGGGAGCAGATGAAATCACTGAGAGAGTACAATAGACAAAGATGAGAAAAGGGCGCAATACACAGCCTTGGGGCATATAGGGATCAGGACATGATTGATAAACCAGAAAAAGACAGAGAAACCAGTCAAACAGGTAGGAAAGAGAAGCAAGGCAAAGCAGCACCATAAAAACCCAGGGAGGAGAGAATATACTGAAAAAGGTGAGTGTTCACAGTGTCAAATACTGTAGAACTGTCAAAAAACGAATACTGAGAAAAGGTCACTGGATTTAACAAATCATTGGTGACCTTGGAGAGAACAGATGGAAGCTGGATTGCAAATGGGAGGTGAGAAAGTGGAAGTAATGAATGGAGACAGCTTTTTCTTCCCCCTAGGAATTTGGTTGGGAAAGAGAGGCAAGAAAGACATAGAAATGGTCTGCCCTCAAGGAACTTAGATACTTCAGAGTGGAGGGGAATATAACAGAGATAAATTTTTTAAAAGACCATTAGCAAGTATCGGGTGGGGAAGGGGCATTGAAGCAGGAAAGGCTCGGCTTGGGAGTTAGGTCTAGAAGGGCCCTAAGGATTTTAAGAGGTCAAGGTGAGAAGGGAGGAACAGATGGAATGCTAAGGTCAGAGTGTAGCTACTGGGCCAGTTGGCCTGGAATATAAAGTACGTGAAGGAAACTAAAATGCAGTATGCCTGGAGAGGTAGGTTGGATCTAGATTGTGCAACACAAAGGTGAGATGCTTTTCTTTTTTCTAGAGGCAAGAGAGAGCCACTGAAGATTTTCTGGAAAGATTCGAAAGATTATTTTGGCTGGGTGTGGACCTCCTCTGTCATGCCCCAGCTCTTAGACCTCCCGAAGGTTTACTTCCAGTCCTGGGACTCCCACACTGGCAGTACTCTCCTCCCTGGCAGCCACTCCCTCTGATTGGATGGTTCTCCCAGAACTCCATTTAAGGAGGACTCCCAGGTCAGCCAGGTCTCATTCTTCCCCAGCCTGCACACCTGACTACCTCCACCACACCAGAGCTGGGAACCTTGGTCTCCCCCTCTACCCCACCTTTTCAGCTTCTTTGTATATGCTGTCTTTCTCCATTAGAATATAGGCTCCTTGAAGGCAAGGATTATCTTTCTATTTGGATTTGTATTCCCAGCACTTAGCACAGTGCCAGGTATATAGAAAGTACTTAATAAATGTTTGATTCCTTCCTTCCTTTTTGACTGGCTGATTTGTACATGCCAGTAATCCCTGATAAAGGAGAAGCTGAGCCTGGTGGATGGCTTGAGTTTGGAAGTTCTGAGCTACACTACACCCAAGCTGACCAGGTCCTAAGTCCTGAACCAATATGGTGAGACCAGAGAAGTGGGGGCCACTGGGCTGCCAAAGAAGAGGCAAACCAGTCCAGGTTGTTAACAAAGCAGGTCAGAGCTTTCTTGTGAATCAGCCAATGGGATCTGGCTCTGAGTGGCCACTGTACTTCCAGCCTGGCAAGATATGGAGAACCAGTCTCAAAACCAAACCAAAATAAAAAAAGAAAGATCTGGCAATCATGTGGGTTTGAAGGGGGAAGAGACTGGTAACAGGAAGACTGATTAATCAGAAGGTTATTGCAATAGTTCAGGGTAGTGGCTGCATAAGTGAAGAGGAGGGGTGAATGTGAGCAATGTTATGGAGGTTCCAGACAAGACTTGGCAACTGATTGGATGCGGGGGAGGGGAAAAGTGTCAAGGATGACTGTGAGGTTTCATTTCAGTCTGATGCAGTAGTTAATGCCCTAGGATTTAAAGGGGGCTTTGCAAAAGAATTAGACCAGATATTTGATGCTGAAAGCCTTTATTTGGCATGGTTTAACTCACACAAAAGGAGGACTATGTGGCTAAACCTGAGCCATCCAAGGATGGGAACATGGAGGAGGAGGCATTGGCATAGAGAACAAGGGAAGGACTCCACAGGATTAACCATTCCTCAGCTCCTACAACAGCTGACACCTTCCAAACTACGCCACTCCCAGCCCTCCCATGGGAATAGTGGGGTCTTGAGAGGCTCTTCCTCCCCTGATGTCCCAGGTTGGGAGGCTCTAGGAAGGGTGAATGTTTCCAGCAAGGAAGATTCCAGTTACAGGGTGTTCCAGACAGATAGAGGGGTCCCTGTTTAGAGCAGATAGCCTACTATAAGAAAGGTTAGGTCCAGGAAAAAACACTTGTTTTCTAGACTACTAGAGGCCACAGGGGCTTCAATGACTGGAATGATGGTGGTATTATTAAAAAATAGGGCAACTCCAGAGGAGGGGTGGGTACTGGGGGAGGTGGTAGAATAATGAGTTCCACTTTTGACATGCGGAGATTGAGGTGCCAATGGGCCATCTAGGTGGAGACGTCCAACAGACAAGTGGCAATGTGGGGTTAGAGTGGAAAGATGCAAACAAGGCATAGAAGTATAGATATGGTAATCATCTGCATAACTGAACCCACTGAAGTAGATGAGATCACTGAGAGAAGGTGAAGTCTGGACTTAGTGGGTAAGAGATTATTGGTCAACTATATAGCAGTGTTTGGAAAGTGGTAATGGAATATTGCTAGGGTATATGATGAACATGAAGAATATGAAGAATGGGGGAAGCCTGGGAAGATGTAAGAAGTGATGCAAATTGAGGAAAGGTGGGCCCACAGGACAATGTACACAATGATTTCAATAACTCAGATGTAGGACAAATGGAGAAGGAACAAAACTGATCAAACACAGTAGTAGAAGGACTATGGTACTAGAGATGGATGGATGGTATGAATAAGAGGTCTGTGATACCAGGGATGGATGGATGGTATGAATGCGAGTGAGGTCTATGGACCAGGGATGGATGGTATGAATGTGAGGTCTATGGTACTAGGGATGGATGGATGGTATGAATAAGAGGTCTATGATACCAGGGATGGATGGTATGAATGTGAGGTCTATGGTACCATGGATGGATGGTATGAATGTGAGGTCTATGGTACTAGGGATGGATGGTATGAATGTGAGGTCTATGGTACTAGGGATGGGTGGATGGTATGAATAAGAGGTCTGTGATACCAGGGATGGATGGATGGTATGAATGTGAGTGAGGTCTATGGACCAGGGATGGATGGTATGAATGTGAGGTCTATGGTACTAGGGATGGATGGATGGTATGAATAAGAG
>CM053622.1:772143084-772335259 GCA_028646595.1 Phalanger gymnotis
GTATGAATAAGAGGTCTATGATACCAGGGATGGATGGTATGAATGTGAGGTCTATGGTACTAGGGATGGATGGATGGTATGAATATGAGGTCTATGGTACCAGGGATGGATGGTATGAATGTGAGGTCTATGGTACCAGGGATGGATGGTATGAATGTGAGTGAGGTCTATGGTACCAGGGATGGATGGTATGAATGTGAGGTCTATGGTACTAGGGATGGATGGATGGTATGAATAAGAGGTCTATGATACCAGGGATGGATGGTATGAATGTGAGGTCTTTGGTACTAGGGATGGATGGATGGTATGAATGTGAGGTCTATGATACTAGGGATGGATGGTATGAATGTGAGGTCTGTGGTACCATGGATGGATGGTATGAATGTGAGTGAGGTCTATGGTACCAGGGATGGATGGTATGAATGTGAGGTCTATGGTACCAGGGATGGATTGTATAAATATGAGGTCTATGGTACTAGGGATGGATGGATGGTATGAATAAGAGGTCTATGATACCAGGGATGGATGGTATGAATGTGAGGTCTATGGTACCATGGATGGATGGTATGAATGTGAGGTCTATGGTACTAGGGATGGATGGTATGAATGTGAGGTCTATGGTACCAGGGATGGATGGATGATATGAATGTGAGGACTGTGGTACCAGGGTATAACCAAAGTGGGATTTGTTAATCCTCCTTTCTGTTAACAATTCAACAACTGGGTTTTTGAGATTTGTTCTTTAAAATTGCACTTCATTTCATTTCCGTCTTTGTATGCCCAGCATCCAACACAGGACAGGAATTTAATAAATGCCAGTAGACTGAATTATAGGCCAATTAGTTATTTGGAAGTTTGGTGGGCAGCAGTTGTTGTGTCAAAATAAATTGTATCAATAAATATGCAAATACAATGGGTGACATTGGTACTACCTTGTTAAAGTTAAATCATACATCCTGCCCCTTTCAACAGAAGTGATTCAGTGGACAAAGGGTTGGCACTTGTGCCAAGAAGACCTGGGTTGAAAGTCTGCCTTTGAAATTGAATGGCTGACCCTTAAGCAGTAGATGGCCTGGTCAACCCTTGAAACTGTAATCATAAAACTGTACAGGTGAATTGACAATATCTGCATTGGTAGATAGAATCTCCACACTGGAATTCCCCACACTGATGAAATCAAAGGTGTGGATTATCAAAAAAAGTAGAAGAATCTCCAATCCATAAAACCAATCACAGAAGCACATGGTTGTAGGTACACTCATTTGTAATTGCTTCTTTTGTCTTCATTTTCTTCTTTGTATCTCTAGTGCCTAAATCAGTGTTTGGTATATAAAAGGCTCTTAATAAATGTTTGTTGAATGGATGGGGGATTGAATGAAGAAATGGATGGATAGATGGATGGATGGATGGATGAATAAATAAATGGATGGATAGATGAATGACTAATGAATAAGTGAATGAATGTACTGATAGATGGATGAATCACTAATGAATAAATGACTGGATGGATGGATGAATTAATGAATGAATGAATGCGATAACTTGTCAAAATTCACACAGGTGGTGAGTGGCAAAGCCAGTCTTTGAACCGAGTTCTCTCTGCCTTTAGATCCAATGGTCTCTCCACTCTCCCTTTTTGACACTAAGTCCTGTATTCTGTGATGATAGTCACACTTTTGGAACGGAAACCTTACAAACCTTAAAGTCTTGGGTGTGTCAGCTCCCTTATTCCCACAGAAATAACTGAGGTTGGGAACCTGGGTATTCCAACTATCTGAGGGCAATGTGGAAAACAGAGACTGGTACATATGCCTCACTGTCTTTGTTGGTTTTACACACATTATCTTAGTATTAGAAGGGAACATCTAATACAGCCCTCTCATCTTACAGAGAAGGAAACTGAGGCACGTGCTGAGGTCTCATAACTTGCCCGAGTGACCACTGAATTAGCTAGTGGTGGAGGTAAGGGGATTCTATCTCCTGACTTCTGGTCCATTGTTCTTTTCACCTTGCTTCCTGACACAGCTCAGACAGAAGGATGGAAACCTCATCTTCCCCCTCCTTTTGCAGGTGAGAAAATGGAAGCTAGAATGAGTAAAATGAATAAGGTGAAGCCAATGACTACACAGCAAGTAAGCAACACAGCCTAGATTGGGAATTCAGAACCATCACTCTCTCTTTTAAACTGAGGCATCATCTCTTTACCCACAAAAAATTTATGATCTAGTTGGGGAAACAAGATGTATACATATGAACCAATTACTGCTCACGACATTATTACATATATCAGTCTTAGGACTTGATGGAATGAAGTGCTATCTTTGGCCGGGCAATTAGGGAACAGAAGAGCACATGATGAGGTGTGTACGGTGGGTGCTCCAAACAGTAAATACAACTGGAAGTTTGAAAAGGGGGATATTGGTGTGGGCTGGAGTCATCGGGTAGGGCTTATATGGGACCCTGGGGGACAGAGAGAGCTTAGAAAGGTGGAGAGAGAGAGGCAGGGAGGGCATCCCAGGCATTAGGCACAGCATGAGTAAAGGGACAGAGGTGGAATAGAGAGACTAGCTTGACTGGTTTCTTTTTGGAGAAGTAGGGTACAGCCTGGGTGTGGAAGGCCTTGAACGCCAGGTTGAGGTATGACAAAACAGTTTAAAGAGCAGATGACCAGATTCAGCAATCTTGTAATCGTAAGATTGTAGGCTTCGTTGCTGGAAAAGTCCTTGGAGATATAAGCAGCTAGGTGGCACAGCGGATAGCGCATAGAGTCAGGAAGAGCTGAGTTCAAATTCAGCCTTAGACACTTACTGGCTTTGTAACCCTGGGCAAGTCACTTCACCCTGTTTGCCTCAGTTTCCTCACCTGTAAAATGAGCTGGAGAAGGAAATGGCAAATCCAGTATCTTTGTCAAGAAAACCCCAAACGGGGTCATGAGGAATCAGACGTGACTGAAATGAATGAACAGCAAATATTACATCACCTCATTTGCTCCTCATAATAACCCCATGAGGCAGGTACTAAAAGGACTACTATTCCCACTTTACAGACGAGGAAACTGAAACTCAGAGAGATTTACACTTTCTCTGAGAGAGAGAGTACATCGTCACAAAGCTGGGGCTGTATAGGAAGCAGGATTCCGAGCTGCGACCATGCTGCTTCCCATCTGGGTGTTCTACCCATTACACCACACAGCTACTGCTGAAGATGAGGAGAAGAAAGATGAAGAAGAGGACAAGGAGGAGAATGATGATGAAATGATCATGTGATCATTCAGGAAACTTAGCATGCCAAGTGTTGTGCGAATGATGATGAGGATGGTGGGGAGATGGGGATGAAGAAGAAGATACAGCTCATAGCCAGTTAGGAATCTGGGGCTGGAAGGGACCTCAGAGGCTATTTAGTCCTGTCATGTAGACCCGCAGAGGGAAAGGGAATTACCCAAAGTCACACAGATATTAAATAACAGAACTAGGATTTGAACCTGGGTTCTTGGACTCCACAGGCAGCCCTCAGACCTCTGTGACACTGTCTATGATGGGGAAGGCAAAAGGGCTTCTCAGATGGCTGAGAAGGCCCCTCCCTTGGGGAGTGGCACAGGTGACTCAGCAATCATGCCACCCTTCGTCCTAGATGGAGGCCAGGGAAGTCATGACCCTGATGGACTGCGGACCTCCCAGAAGTGTCTCCCGGTGAGGGCTACCCCATCTTTCTAGGTGAAGGTTGCATGGAGAGCCTGCCAGGCCCTGATCTGGTCTGGGGACCTCCACAGAGTGGGGCTGGGGGTAGGGATTGGATAAAGGGGGGGGCGATGGTCAGCCAGGCCCCCGGAGGATGGGCTGGAATGCCCCACACTCAATGGGCAAATTAGCAAAACAGGCCCCATGCTGAGAGCTATTCTCTGAGCTGTGGGACCCTGAGGGGGAGAGGGACCTTCCTCTTCTCTTTCAGCAACAGAGGGGCTGCTATCTCCCCTTCATGGAGAAGGCAGGTTCCCATCCTTCACTGCTGCGGCTTGTGGCTTCTCCCGGTGTGGGTGTTGCAGCAGCCACGCCAATAATAAAGAAACCTCTGTGTGTGTCTCTGGGGAAGTGGGACTCTGGGAGGGAGGGGGCACAAAGACTCTCGCAGCTGTGTGTTTGCAAACAACGGAGCTGAGCTGTGAAGAGGGGCTGAAAGCAGTAATTGTCTTTAATTAAAGGAGGTTGGAGGCATCTCAAAGCTTTGACAAAAGATATTTCCAGCCTGTTAGCAGCATCGGCCTCCGCTGCTGCCGTTGCTGCAGTCAACACTCCCTGTCTTTATCCCTGCCCTGTGAAAGAAGGGGTGGAGGCAAGCACCTGCCTGAGGAAGGGGAGCACAGGCTTCTCCGGGGACCTCTGGGTAGGGCACAGAAGGAAGCCCCCATCCGTGGCCTGGCATGGGGTCAGCGGTGAGGCTCAATTTCCTTGGCAATCCTCGGAGTCTCCCAGCAGGGCCGCTGACATCCCACCCTCCTTCTTCCCTTCCTTCTCATCCACCCCTGGCTTTTTCTCCTTTCCTGAGGGAGGTTTCTCTTCGAAATGTAGGATGTCTGTAATTTCACCTTGCCTGCAAATGAGTGAAAATGGATGTCTCCTCTTCTCTCAAATAGGGCAGTGGCACACCTGTTTATACACCCTCTGGTTTCCTTGGGCAGGGAGGGATCCTATCAGGATGGGGATACGGAAGATGAAGGAGATGATAAAGAAAAAGGGGGAGGAGAAGGTGAAGTAGATGAGAACGAAGACACAGGGATTGGGCCAGAGACTGGACCTCCCCAGAGAAGAAGGGCAACATAGGAGAAAGAGCTAGGGACTAGACTCAGAGTCAGGAGATTAAGTAACTGCCGGTCTTTGTCTCGCTCTGGCACGTGTTGTAATAAGGTACAGCAGACGGAGGGACCATGCCGGGAGTCCTGGAGCCAAGCGTGTTCAGATCTGGCCTCAGATGCTTCCTGGCTGTGTGACCAGGCCACTTTTCCTCTATGTTACAGGGTTATTGTTGAGGAACAAATGAGAGAATATTGGCAAAGTACTTTGCAACTATGACATACTTATTATTTCAGAGCAGATCTCAAATTCTGTTTTCTAAGATGGCTTTCATTTCTATTAGTCTGTTTTAAAATTTCTTCTGGCTCTGACATTCTGTGCTCCAAGGGCCCTCCCAGGTCTGATATTCAATGTTCTAAGGACACTCACAGAACTGACATGCTATGTTCTAAAGCCCCTCCCAGCTCTGACATCCTGTGTTCTAAGGGCCCTCCTGGCTCTGACATCCTGTGTTCTAAGGGCCCTTCCCAGCTCTGACATCCTGTGTTCTAAGGCCCCTCCCAGCTCTGACATTCTGCGTTCTAAGGGCCCTCCCAGCTCTCACATTCTATAATTTTAACTCTGCACAACTGCAAAAGGAAGCCAGCACTCCCCATTCTCAGTTTACCTTCGATAGCACCACAAGGACATAAACCCAGCATTCTCATCCACCATAGATGACTTCTTAGTCTCAAGTTTCACTCCCACACATCTGGATTACTATCCCAGCTGCCAAGCTGTATTACATGAGCTGGGTGGATACACTAGACTCTAGCTTTTCCTCTATTCAGCCTCCTGTACTATAAGAAATGACGAAGATGATGACTATAGAGAAGTATGAAAAGACTTATGTGAACTGATTCAAAGGGAAGAAAGCAGAGTCAAGAAAATGATATACACAATGGCTACTGTAATGAAAAAGGAAAGAACAACCATAAAATGATAAAAAAAATTAATGTTGTGAAATTTTGAAGAACAAGCATGGTCCAGAAAAAAAAATGAAAACATACCTTCCCCTGCTCCACTCCTTTGCAGGGTAGGGGGTGGGGCACAGGTGTGGAACACTGAATATATTATCAGATTTTTAAAATATAGTTATTCATGTAATTTTTTAATATTAAAAGCATCTACAGATTACTACCATTTCAGGAGAGATCTTTTATAACAAAGTAAAACAGTTAAAAAGTAAAATTAATAATACAGTGACCTCATCTGAAAAGGTATGTAATGTTTTACATCTGTAGCAGCTTCCCAACCCCCCACCTCTTGATTTAAAAAAAAATTTAACAGGAATCTATTTTCTCTTCCACCCTACTGAGGAAAAAAACAAAAATTTCTTGCAACAAATATGCATAGTCAAACAAATCAAATTCCCTAAATGGTTGCATACAAGAAATATGTGTCTCGTTTTGTGCCCTAAATCTATCATCTCTCCATAATGGATAGTAGATTTCATCATCTGTCCTGGGGAGTCACGGATGGTCACTGTATTGATCAGAATTCTCATGGCTTTCAAAGGTGTTTGTTTCTACAGTCTGGTCACTTTAGCTCCTCGATCTGCTCATCTCATTCTTTATATCGGTTTGTAAAAGTCCTTGATATTGTTCATTTAAAAAAATCATATTGGCATTATAGTACAAATTATTCTTCTGCTCACTTCACTTCTGCATCAGTCCATAGACATCTTTCCGGGTCCCTTGAAATCGTCCATTTCCTCATTTCTTACAGCGCAATAACATTCCATCACCTTCCTAGACCACAATGTGTTCAACCACTCCCTCTCGGATAAGCGTTCCCCTAGTTTCCATTTTTTCATCATGACAAAAAAGGGCGGCTATAGACATTTTTGTCCATAGAGGACCTTTTCCTCTTTCTTTAATTTCTTTTGGGTAAAGGCCTAGCAATAGTATAGCTGGGTCAAAGGGTACTATGCCCAGGACACTTGATTTGGGTCCCAGGTGTGTGTTCTTTGCAAATAATTCTCCTTTAGGGGGGTCTTCAGTTTTCCTAATCTGCAAAATTCAATTAACACTGCTTGTTCTGCCTCCCTCAAAGCATTGGGAAGATGCCACACTTTGTGTAAAGTGCCCTGGGCATGGGAGGGAAGAATCTAACAAGAGAAAGGGGTCTCGTCTTATGCCCTCTAGTTCTATTGGAAGAGCATGGAGTAGCCTTTTTCCTTTTCTGCCTGTTTTGGAACGTTCCAAGGTGGGGCTTTGAGGAACACCTCCTCAGGTCTTCACCAGGACTCTGGAGAGCAGGTCAAGCCTGAGGGCAACCACAGAGCAAGACAGGTCAGTCACTTGACCCACCATCCATCAACCTTCAGATCCAAGCAATCTTTCCATCTCAGAGCACTAGCCTAGGAGGAAGCAGCAAACCTGGGTTCAAATCCTGCATTAGCTACTTCCTGGTTATCTGACCCAGGGCCCATCATTTTACTTCTCTGTGTCCCAGTTTCTCCGTCTGTAAAATGGACATAAATATAAGCACTGCCATCTTTGTGGGGGTTGTTATGAGAATCGAATGAGGTAATTGATAAATACATTTTAAACTTCAAAGTACAATAGAAAAGTCTAGTTTTTCCTCTTTTCAGCCCCCTCTGCTATGAGAAATGACAAAGATGATGACTATATAAAGTATGAAAAGACTTACATGAACAGATTCAAAGGGAAGAAAGCAGAGCCAAGAAAATGATATACAAAATTAATATGATTTATTATTATGAATGTCACATGTCAATCGATAAGCAAGCATTTATTAAGCACCTACTGTGTGTCAGACAGTATGTTAAGCACTGGGGGGTGCAAAGAAAAGCAAAAGGCAGACTTTGGCCTCAAGGAGCTTCCATTCTGATGATGAAAAGAATATGTAAATTGCTAGGTACATATAAGATATATACAGAGTAGATAGAAGCCTTTAAATATTTTTTTAATTTTGATGGAAGGGAGTTATAAACCAGAGGAAGTAAAGGAAAGAGGAGCTTCCTCTTAGAGGGGAAGATGCTAGGAGCTAGAGGACCTGGGAAAGGTCTCCCAGATGTCATTTGAGCTGAAGGAAGCCACAGACCGTTAATAGGGAAAGGTGAGGAGGGAGTACACTATTGGCATGGGTCACAGTCAATGGAATGGAATGGAGAGAGATGACAGAGGGCAAGAAGCCCTTTGTAGTTGGACCATAGAGCGCATGGAGGGAAAAAGACCAGAAAAAAATAGATATATTGGAAAAAGTCTTAATGTGGAATTAGAAGACCCAGGTTCAAATCCTGACTTTGACAATAACTCTTTGATCTTTGAGTCACAGTTTTCTTCTCTATAAAATTGGGTAAGAATATGAGAACTCCTTCACAGGGTTGTGTTTTGTGAGTAAAGTTCTACAGAAACGCGAGTGACTTACATGATCGTTACTGCTCATTTTAAAAGGCCCAATAATAATAGCTCCTACCTACAAAGTGCTTTGGTTGAGATAGGACCCAGACCCACATCTCCCAGACTTTAGGGCCAAGGCTCTTTCAGAGTTCACTCTGACAAGTTTAGAGATTACTCTCAGAGAGGCCAGTCGGATGCTGGCTGGCCTCAAGATGAAAAGCAGGCAACAGGAAAACTGACTCCATGGGTTAATAGCAAAGCGACAGGCTTAGGAAAAGACTTCAAACTCTCTGCTTCCCGGCAATGCAATGGAAGACTAGGATTTGGTCAACAATTCGATAACCAGTTATTATTATCATTACTAATAATAGCTAGCATTTATTAAGCATGTTCCACATGAAGAACAAAAAAAGAAAAAATAGTCCCTGACGCTAAGGACCTTACACTCTACTTGAAATTAAGGAGAAAAATTTCTTTCAACTTCAAAGATTAGCAACTGAGGGCCTCTTTTCCCTCTAAAAAACAGAGAAAGATTCCATTTGTGGCTAGAGTAACAAGAGGTTCTGACCAATGAAGTCGATGCAGGAAGAAATGGAAAAAGAGGATGAGAGAGAGTCTGGAAGAACAAAAAAGGGTTAAAATTGGGGGAGGGGATGAGAAAGTCAGAATGGAAAGAGGATAAGGAGAATGAAGGAAGATAAAGGAGGGGGGAAGGACAGCTGGAGAGGAAGGGGTTATAGGGTGAAGGAAGGGAAGGAAAGAGGGAGAAAGGAGAGAAAGAGAGAGACAAAAGGGAGGAGGGAGGGAGAGAAAGAACCAAGATGCTAGAGAGAAAAGGAGTGGAGAGAGGAGTAAAAACAGAGAGGCAGAGAGAGAGATAGAGAAGGAAAGGGAAGAAGGAAGAGAGGAGGGACAGAAAGGGAGAGAGAAAGAGAGAGAGAAAGAGGGGAGAGGGAGAGGGAGGGGGAGAGAGAGAGAGACAGACAGACAGAGAGAGAGAGAGAGAGAGAGAGAGAGAGAGAGAGAGAAGGAGGGAGAGAAGAGAAGAGAAAAGGAAGAGAAGAGAAGAGCAGGAGAGGGAGAGGGAGAATATATTTAAGGGAAGGAGACTGAGCACTGATGAGTAGAAGTCTGTGTGGCTGGAGAGAAATTCTCCCTTAGGGAGGCTGAGGAAGAGATAAGCAGGGAGAGGGGGCTGGCTAGGATTTACAGTCCGGGGGCCAACCTTTTCTTTCTTGCCTGCCTAAAGAAAAATGATCTTGTCTCTGAGGCTGTGGGAAGCCGGTGCCTTCATCAGAGGCAGGTCTGTAGCACCACTGCCTTGATAGGCGCTGTAGTTGAGGGTTCAGGAGGGAAGGAAGGAGAAAAGACCCTTCCTTAGCACAAGTGGTCAGCAGAGGAGTTGACGGCCTGGCTCCCTGCCCACCCCAAGCAGGAAGTTTTGTGCCGTGTCTCACCCATGGAGAGTTGTCTTAATAGACCAATTCACACTAACATGTTAACACACTCTCAGCGCTACCTATATTTAAAAAGAGAGCCCAGAGGCTATTATTTAACCCAAAGGTTGCTTCCATATGGCATATTATAGGGAGATTGGGGAGGGGGAGGGCAGAGGTTGGCAAATCTTCAAATTGAATCATTTTTCTGTAAATGGCCCCAACTGTTTTATGAAAAATGGAAAAGGACTGATGAAAGCTGTTACAGTGGAGGGAGAACTGGAAAAAGGGTCAGGATGCTTGGGTTCCAGTCAGTCCCAGCTCAGCTATTTAGTAGTTGTGTGACCTGGAGCAAACCCCTTCTGTCCTCTAGACAGGTCTTTGTCATCTATAAAATGGGAATAAAGGTAGCGCCTCGCCGAGAGGTGAGGAAAGAGATGCGAAATACCAGAGGAATGTGAGTGATTATTCTTTTCCCTAGGCCTTAATGGTCTTCTCTATAAATTGGGTGGTTTGGGCTATGTCTCTGGAGATGCTTCCAGCTCTAGAATTCTATTTTAATGTTTAATGTCCTCATGTTTGAGAGTCCAATGACCCTTCCAGCTCAGACACAAAACACGCAAACATTTTGTGTCCCAAGACTCCTTCCAGGGGCAGCTTTCCTTCCTTCCTTCTTTCTTTCTTTCTTTCTTTCTTTCTTTCTTTCTTTCTTTCTTTCTTCCTTTCTTCCTTTCTTCCTTTCTTCCTTTCCTTCTTTCCTTCTTTCTTTCTTTCTTTCTTTCTTTCTTTCTTTCTTTCTTTCTTTCTTTCTTTCTTTCTTTCTTTCTTTCTCTCTCTCTCTCTCTCTCTCTCTCTCTCTTTCTTTCTTTCTTTCTTTCTTTCTTTCTTTCTTTCTTTCTTTCTTTCTTTCTTTCTTTCTTCCTTTCTTCCAGCTCTATCATTCTATGTTCCAAGACCCCTTCCCACTCCGACATTCTATGCTCTAGGATGTCTTCCCACTCTGAAATTCCGTTCTAAGGTCCCTCCCAGCTCTGATATTCTGTGTTCTGTGTTTCTTTCTAGTTTTCACATGCCATGTTCTAAGATTTTTTCTGATTCTGTGAATGACTACTGTTTTTCCATGTGACGTGTTTTAGCATCCAGACCAGTCTTCAATTTAGGCCAAGACTAGGCCTTGGCCTGGTGAAGTCCAAGGCTGCGGTAGCTGGGAGACTGTATGAGGCCCCTGAAGGATGAGAGGGGGAGAGGCAGTAACCTGTTCTGTCCATCATAGGCAGCTACACTTTGAGATCAAGGAGCAATCGGAACTTTTATTTCTCCTTTTTAAAACTTTTTTTGAGGGAAGCTAAGAAGGGAGCTATAAGCAAGGAGAAAAAGAAAGAGGAACGCAATCCAAGGCCTTACCAGCAGCATCTCTTGTCCTCATGCCCTTTGTGGTTACCTGCCAGGGCGATAAGAAGACCTGAAAGTCGAACCACCTTCTTTCTCTCTGCCCAATGGCCTTAGAGATCATCCCACAGCCCCCATAGGCAACTGCTGAGATCCAGCCTCCTGGGGATGGGAAGATAGGGAAGAGAAAATAGGAAGGGGAGCAACTCTTTAGTAGAATCATAGAATCCTGGGATGTCAGAACTGGAAAGGATTCTTGGAACATGGAATTTTAGAAGCGGGAGGGACCTTGGAACATAGAATATCAAAGCTGGAAGGGGCCCTAGAACAAGGATGTCCGAAAAAGGAAGTTGGAGTTAGAAAGGGTATAGGACACAGAATGTTAAAGATGAGAGTTCCCTTAGAACATAAAATGTTTGAGGTAGGAAGACCCTTGGGACCCAGAACATCAGAGATATGAGGGACCTTAGAATACAATGTCAGGGATGGGAGGGGCCTTAGAACATGGAATGTTTGATGGGAAGACCCTCAGAACACAGAATATCAGAAGTAGGAGGGCCCTCAGAACATCGAATGTTTGAGGCAGAAAAATCCTTAGAACACAGAATACCAGGGGTGGGAGGGACCTCAGAATACAGTGCTGGAGGCAGAAGGGCCCTTAGAACACACAAAGTTAGAACACATGATGTCAAAGTTGGAAGGGACCAAAAGGATCATCTGAGATTCCCCTCCTCATTTTTAAGAAGTTAAAAACTAAGTCCGAGAGAAGCTAATTAATGGACCTGCCCAGAGTCAGCAAGCTAGGAAGTGGAGCTGGGGCTTCCAGGTCTGTGAGGCCTGCTAGTTCTCACACAGCACCTCCCAGCACACCACTCCTGGTACTTTCATCTCATGATTCCCCTGCCCCTTGAGACCTGCCCTCCACAGAGCGGTGGGGCTTTGAAGGAGGCCTCTGTACCTTTCAAGTCCCTGGCTATATCTGCCCGGCGACATCCTGCTTTAGATAAAATGGTGTGTTAGTGGCAGTCAGGACTTGAATCCACCCCTCTTGAGTCCTAGGCTCTCCCTACCGTATCACATCATTTTATAGAGTCCCAATTTTACCTTTAAATGGAAATATAATCTCACAAATGGGAAAATAATGAGGTTCCTGAAGCCCCTTCTTGCCATTTTATTGCAAGGTAAACTTGCTTTGTTCCCTGATCCTTTGTTCCCTAAGCCTCCTTTCACCCAAGAAACCAAGGACCTATTTGTGAACATAAACAGGGGCTGGTTCCCTTCAAGGTCCCTGTCAAGTCCTGTTCTACAAGGTCAGGCCACCAGCTAGAGAAGCCCCTGCCCTTCCCCCACAGAAACTGTGTCTGGAAAACCAAGGAGACGCTGTCACCGGGTCACTTGCTGCTCTCTTTGCCTTTGCCTTTTCTCACGCTGTGCCCTCTGCCTGGAATGCCATCTTTTCTCTCAAGTTTCTGCCTGTGTTTTGAAACTCAACTCAGATATCACCTCATCCAGGAAGCCTTCCCTATCTCCCTCCTCCCCTTCCAATTCCTTCCAGTAATCCTGAGATTTTGAAGGGCCCTCAGTTTTGTAACTCCTGGATACTCTGGTATCTATATATCTCCACTACCAAAATGCCTGGCAAATGACAAGAGTTTAATAATATCCATTGTAAACATGTAATGGAAGAATGGAAGAAAGGGAAGAAAAAGGGAAGGAGGAAAAGAAGAAAGGAAGAAAGGAAGGAGAGAGGGAGGGGAGGAAGGAAGGAGGGAGGGAGGGAGGGAGAGAAGGAAGGAAGGAAGGAGGGAGAGAGGGAAAGACGGGAGGAAGAAAGGAGGGAGGGAGGGGAGGAAGGAGTGAGGAAGGGAAGAAGGAGGAAAGGAGAGAAAGAAGGAAGGAGTGAGGGAGGGAAGGAAAGACAGAGAGAGGAAGGGAGGAAAGAAGGAAGAAGGGAGGGAGGGAGGAAGAAAGGAATAAGAGGTGAGTTACGCCCTTCTTTAGAGGGGGGAAAAACCTTCTCCCGAGCAATTTCTAGGAATTCTGGTCAGTTACTCCTAGAAGCTATGTTCTGAGTCTCAGTCTGCCCATTTATAAGGTGAGGGGAGTTGGAGCAGGTGATCTTAAAGGACTCAAATTGCATATTCTAAAGACCCTTCCAGCTCTGACATTCTGTGTTCTAAGGGCCCTCCCAGCTCTGACATTCTGTGTTCTAAGGTCCCTCCCAGCTCTGACATTCTGTGTTCTAAGGTCCCTCCCAGCTCTGACATTCTGGGTTCTAAGGGCCCTCCTAGCTCTGACATCCTGTGTTCTAAGGCCCCCTTCCCCCCAGCTCTCAAATCCTGTGTTCTAAGGCCCTTCCCAGCTCTGACATTTTGGATTCTAAGGCCTCTCCCAGCTCTGACATCCTGTGTTCTAAGGGTCCTCCCAGCTCTATCATTCTCTCTTCCCTTTCTCTTCTCCCTCCCTTTCTGATGCCGTGGTCTGGTCCTGAGATGCTAACCTAGGAGCCTCATGAGGTGGGGGAGCCTCAGAAACCTTCCTCTCCTGCAGACATTGGGCAATTGCCTGGTGCCCCTTTTTCAATCTTTCTTCCAGGATCTGACAGCGATGGACCCATCTGTTGGGCACCCTCTTTAACCTCACCCCCCCAGCTCCTGTCCACTTCTTCCTCTCCTCCTCCCCCTCCTCCTCCAAATAGCTAATCTCCACAAAAGCCCAGAGCCAGCGCAGAATTACAAACAGGACCGGCTGCCAGTCCCCTGCAGCTCGCCGGGGCGTGGAGCGTGCTCAGTGTAGTTAAGGCAGGATTCAGTGCAGCCACCACCCTCTCCTCTCCCGGGCTCTAATTGGATTCACAACACGCAGAGGTCAGCAGAAACACAGGAGGAAGGAGAATCAAAGAGAAAAGGGGAGGGAGGGAGAAGAGGGGGAGATAAAGAGAGGCATTCTTCACCTAGCAACAAAGACAGAAGGAAAAAAAGGGGGCTGCCCATCTGGAGGGGGAGGGAGGAAAAGCTCAGGGAGGATGAGAAGGCTTCAGCTCCCCTCCTCTCCCCCAGCTCCCCTAGGGCCAGCTGAGCCCACATTGTCTTCCCCAGGCATCTCTGCGATACAGCCAGGTGTCTTACCTGTGGGGGCAGGTAAGGGGCTGGGGCTCCTCCTACACCTCCACTAACTCTCTAACCCTGACAGTCTTTCCTTTCCCCTCTGAGCCTCGGTCTCCCCATCCATAACATGGGGGGATTGGACTTAGATGAGCTCTAATCTTTTCCAACTCTAAATTTTATGAAATCCACCTCGTCCTTCCCCAGGATGGGAACCTTTCTCAGAAAGCAGCTAAGTCATGTATTCTTTCACTGAACTCAGAGTGAAGAAAGTTAGGTTCAAATCTGTGTTCAGATACTTTGTAGCTTCATGACTCTCTGAGCCTCAGTTTTGTCATTTATAAAGCGGGGGCAATACTCCTTGAACTCCTTGTCCCACAGGGCTAGTGCAGGGAAAAAATATCAACATGGGGTGTGACTCCACAGACATTTACTGAGTTTAAGGTACTCTGTGAAGTCCCAGTGGAGCACAGAGAGAAACTGGACCTGCTCCTTACATTGAAAGTGCTCCACAGTCTGGCTGGGGACACAGCTCACAAGAAGACAATTAGTAAAACAAGGCAATGTCCTTTCTAGCCATGTGAATCTTAGTAGGGAGAGGCCATTTACTCCATGGAAAGGAAGAGGATTCAGGTTCTGAGCCTCAGCACAAATGTCAAGCTTCCCTGTGTCCTTGGGAAAGTTATCTCCTCTGAGCCTGTTTCTTGACTTGTGAAATAAGCAGGCTGCACTACTGGTCTCTAAGGCTGGTTCAAATTCTAATATTCTATGTTCTAGGGCTATAGGGTCCCTTCAGTCTACTAGCCCTTCAAATGCTAATACAATTTAATCTAAGGTCTTTCACATGTCTGACATTAGATTCTAAGGGTCTTCTTAGCTCTGACATCCTGTCTTCTAAGGCCCCTCCCGGCTCTGACATTCTGTATCCTAAGGGCCCTCCCAGCTCTGACATTCTGTGTTCTAAGGGCCCTCCCAGGTCTCACATCCTGTGTTCTAAGGTCCTCCCAGCTCTCACATCCTGTGTTCTAAGGTCCTCCCATCTCCAACACTCTATGTTCTAAACTTAGGCTCTTGTAACACATGATATTAGCCTCTAGTTATAAACAAGATCATTAACTGGAAAGAGAAAAGTGCTATAGTTTTTACCCAGAGACCTCAGGTCTCTGAGCCTTACATGCTGTCTTTAATACCAGAAGTAACTTTCTGAAGAGAATGCGGAAGGGGCAGGGACCATATGATTTATACAACCATCACCTCTACCCTTCCAAGCCGGTAGAAAAATGAGTAGGACAAGTGGAAGATAAGCCAGTGACTATACGGCATGGCCTTCCTTAGCTTCTCATTTCAAATCGTGGCCTTTGCAAATTTGAGAATGTTGTTTTTCATCCATGAAACACAAACAAAGTCCAAGGGAATTTGCTAATCAGAAAAAAAAAAGATCCATGGTCCCTTTAATTTCATCCTGTCTCCCTGGGAACACAAATATATCTCCCCCCACCACACACCCACATCACTCTACCCCACATACACTCATACATGCCTAATATGTGTACCATCCACATATACAGACTGCATACATACATGCCAGAAACACAGCCACACATACCACATACATACAATAACCAGGCATCCCATACTATCTATGTAACAATGTGTGAACCATGTATCATATACCAGATATGTGTCCCACACATATCCCATACACACAAACCACATGCACACACATATGTATGTATATACACACACATACACACAAACGCATACATACATAAATACGTACATATATAGTATGTGTATATATGCATATATATATATATTCACACATATCTACTCTCCCTGAACACCACATATACATCACACAAGCAGCTAAATAGTGTCGTAGTGGATAGAATGCTATATTTGGAACCAGAAAGATCTGAGTTCAAATCCAGCCTCAGATACTTATTATCTGCGTGACCCTGAATAAATCACTTAATCTCTGCCTGCCTCATTTTCCTCATCTGTAAAATGGAGAAGAATAATACTCTCAGGCCAACTACCAGGGTTGTTTTGAGGATCAAAGGAGAAGATGATTGTAAAGTATATCGTGAACCTTAAAGCACCATATCAATGCTAGGTATTTATGTTATTATTGTTATGTTGTCATTATATACTGTCCGTATATGTTACTGAACATACTAACCACATGCAGATGGTCCATGCATGCATATTATATATCCTGACATGTTACATGTTACCCATTCATATCATGTAACATACACAGAGGCATAATGTAACATCCATATACATATAGGCTATGCACATCACATATTATTCATATCTACACACCATCCATAAAGATTAATACTGCCTACTCATGAATTGAATAACCATCCACAGGATTACATCCCACTCCCATACATCACATACCACCAATGCATGTTGCACACCCAAATCTCACCTCATCCATTCAGCTATCCCAGCCCGTACACCATTTGCATGTGAATGCACATGCCAGCGACATTCAATTCACACACACCCTATACATCACGAACACAAACACAGAATATAACATAGACGCCACTCTAGGGGATGTGCTGCACATCACACACAAAGAAGACACAAACATACAGCCACACGCCATGAATACACAGGTCAGCCCATAAAGGGACCCTGGTCCAGAGAGACACAAGGAGAGCAGAGCCTCCTTCTCCCTCCATTACACAGACGAGCAGGAGAGGAGGGAACGGGACTTATCAGGGGGTTGCCAGGGAGACAAGATGTGGGAATCCAGCCACTTCCCCCCTCCTGGCAATGGATGCTGGATGGAGGATTGTTCTCCCCGAGATAAAAGGCCAATTACCACTGTGGGGTCTTGAGAATGTTGCTAATCAGATAGAGATTCCTTTTAGGGAGCAAGGAGGAAACATCGGTTCATGTTTCTCTGACATGGGCAGCCCGGCTCCCAGACAGGCACTTAGGTCAGGCTAGACAAATCTCATTGGTAAGGAAAAATCTCCCTGTTGTTTGCCTGACACACGGGCTCGCCTTGGACGGACCACAGCTCTACGCTGGGAGCGTAGCCGAGCGAGGCGCCGGAACAAAGACGGTCTGGGAGCCCCTTCCCCTGCAGTGCCCCCTGCAGGCTCCATGTTTCCCATTCCTGCTGCCCCACGGTAGGCTCCATACCCCCACCCTGCTGCCCAGTAGCTTCCCCGTGTCCCATCTCCTCAAGGCATGATGCTCCGGGGGAAAGAGATAAGGAAGTCAAAACACACCTGCGCGCGACCTTGGACAACTTATTTAAACCCTTTGGATATCAGGTTTTTCATCTTGGGAATGGTAAAAACTGACACTTCCAAAACGCGCTTCAAGTCTGCAAAAGAGCTTCAAGGAGATTATCACAGCAGTTCATGGGAGGCAGTGATGTAGATTCTTATCCTCACATTACAGATGAAGAAACTGAGGCTCAAAGGGGGAGGTCACACAGTCAGCAAGGATGGGAGGCAGGAGTAAGTGACGGAAAGTCTCCCAGACTCCAATTCCACTATGGCCCAGATGGCTGCTCAAAGTCTCTTTCAGTTTCAAATCTTCTGATCTTATGACATGGGTTCTTGTCTTCAACTCTACCACAGTGGGAACCTGAGCAAGCCACTTTCTCTCTCGAAGTCTGTTTCCTACTCCTTAAAATGAAGAGGTTAGTCTAGAGCAGGTTAGTCTAGAACAGCTTAGTCTAATAACTTTTGGTGTATAAGGGGCTATCCCATATAAGCAATGTTCCCAAAGATGAGGAAGGATAGAAGTATTTTTTTTTCTCATTTTACATACGAGAAAACTGAGGCTTATAGAGAGAAAATGACTCATTCAAGGTGTCCCAGCTCTGAGAGAACAGTTAGTGGTGAAGGCAGAATTCAAAACTGGCCTTCTGACTACAGGTTCAATGCTATTTTCACTATTCCACATACCTTCTCTAAGGGCCCTTCCTGTTCTAACATTCTGCGTTCTAAGGTTCCTCCCAGCTCTGGCACTCTGTATTCTAAGGACTCAGCTCAGTTCTCAGCTCTGACATTCTGTGTTCTAAGGGCCCTCCCAACTCTGACAATCTGTGTTTACAACAGGCCCCTCCAAGCTCTGACAGTCCATGTTCTAAGGGTCCTCCTTCCCAGCTGTTAATATTCCATCTTCTAAGGACTTTTCTAGCTCTGACATTCTATTACTCAATTATCAACCTCATTCAAATCTTCTGATCTTATGACATGGGTTCTTGTCTTCAACTCTACCACAGTGGGAACTGTCTAAGGTGTTGTCTATTGGTGTCTAAGGTGTGCTATGAAGCAGAGGAAGAATAGAGCCTATTAGATACTAACAGGGAGGTTTAAAGCATGGGTCATACCGAAGGCATTTTTAAAGAACAATCTTAAAAGTGAGATGGAAATACTAAAGCAGATTGATTCTGGACCATTCTACATGGAAGAATCCATTTGTACTAGGCAGATAACCCTGTGCTTCTATAAGATCATGGGATTTAGAGCTGGAAGGGACCTTAAAGATCACCGGCCTCCTTCTTTCTACAGATTGGGAAACTGAGGCTCAGAAGGAGAAGCGACTTCTCCAAAGTCCCAGAAGTTATTAAGTAGCAGGGTGAGAATCTGGACCCAAAGTGCATGCCCATGCCCTTTGCGCTACAATAGGTAATTTGCCATGAGGAGATAACCTGTTTGTTACCATATGAGATCATTATAAGAGGAACTGACCGATGATATTCAATGTCTCTCCCAGGTATAAAAAAATTTATGATTCTAGGAAAATTGCAGGGAGACAATCGAAGCTCAGCCTCCATATGTGGAAAACATCTGTCCAAACAGCAGCAGCCCAACCCACGCTGGCCTCCTCAGCATATCATCATCACCATCACCATCCTGAAGGTGAAATGTTACAGAAGCCCCAAGGAATGGGGCGAGGGCTGGAGAGAGACCACAAGAACGCTGCTCCTGAGAACCAAGCGAGCGGAAGAGACCGAGCAAACGGCAGCCATCCTTAGGATTCTCCCTCTTCCTAGCTCTTGCTCAGCTTGAAACCAGTCTGTGCCAATCTGGTCTAAGTGGAAACAGAGGAAATGCCTTCTTCACAGTCCAGAGAGGATGCCATAGCCCCCACTTTACAGATGGGCAAACCGAGGCCCAGAGACAGGCTCCATCATCATCATAAAAGAACTCACATCTCCACAGCACTTTCAAATTTAAACAATGTCTTCCTTGAAACAGCAGCCAGGTAACACAATCAGTCAGTCCACCAATAAACATTCGATAAGTGTCTACTATGTGCCCAGCACTGTGCTAAACGCTGGGATAACAAAACGAGGCAAAAGACAGACCCTGACCTTGAGGAGCTCACGATCAAGTGAGAGAAACAATAAAGGAACAAACACATCCAAATGAGCTCTAGACAGGAGAAACAGGAAAGGGTTACAAGAGGGAAGGCGCTGCAGTTAAGAGGGGGTGGGGGAAGACTTTCTGTAGAAGGCGGGATTTTAGGTGGAACTCGAAAGGAAGCCACGGAGGTGGTCGGTAGTCTGAGGGGAGGAGGGACAGCATTCCGAGAACGGGGACAGCCGGAGAGATGGCCTGGAGCTGAGAGACGGAGGGTCTCGTTCTTGGAACAGCCTGGAGACCAGTGTTGGGGAGTGAGGTGTGAGAAGACTGGAAAGGCAGGAGGGGGCTAGGTTAGGGAGGCCTCGAATGCCAAACAGAGCATTCTGTTTAATCCTGGAAACAACAGGAAGGAAACCACTGGCATTTATTGGGGGAGGGCAGAGGCCGGGTTTGACATGGCCAGAGCTGCACACGGCAAAATTACTTATTATACTTCTACTACTACAAGTACTATGATGACAACAACTACTACTGCTGTTACTACCACTATGACTACTACTACTACCACTACCACTTTGACTGCTTACTACTACTACTACTACTACTACCACCACCACCACCACCACGACTACTACTATTACCACTACCACTTTGACTGCTTACTACTACTACTACCACCATGACTACTACTCTGATGATAACCACTATTACTACTACTACTATGACAACTACTACTAATATCACTACCACTACAACTACTATGATTACTACTATTACTACTACTACTACAACTACGATTACTACTATTACTACTACCACTACAACTACTATGATTACTACTATTACTACTACTACTACAACTACTATGATTACTACTATTACTACTACTACTACAACTACTATGATTACTACTACTATGACTGCTACTACCACTACAACTACTATTTTTTTTACCAGACTTCTGACTTCAGTGATACAAGGAGCTCCCTCCAGGTGGGGCCTCCCACTCCCAGTACAGGTAGGCAGGCAACTTATAGTTTTAGAGAGTTTCCTAGAGTACTGAGGGGTTAGGTGACTTGCCAGTAAATATCAGAGGCTGTGACCTTGAGTAAGTTACTTAACCCCTCTGTGCCTCGGTTTCCTGATATTTTAGATATTAAATATAATTATAAATCTGCACAGTACTTTACACATATTTGAGCTTTGCTGAGACAGATGCTCTGGCTCTTCCAGTTTTTCCTGACTCTGAGGCCAGCTATCTATGCACCACACTGTGCTGTCTCTGCCCTCGAAGTAAATCTATTATTTATTCTCCCCATTTTACAGATGATGAAACTGAACCTAGAGAGAGGAAGTGCTTTGTTCAAGCTGGATAAAAACTTGACTAAGGTAAAGAACATTGGGAAGATAGTGTCTACATTTGGGTTCAAAACATCAGTTTTACAAGGAAAAGATGGGGATGGCATGTTCTTTTGAAAAAAGAAATGATCTGAAGGTCTCAGTGGAGCGCAAATTAAATAGAAGTCCATGGGGTGATATGGTGGCCAGCAAAGCTAACTTGAGCTGAGTTAAGAGAAGGAGAACTTTAAAAAAATTCCATTTTTCCTCTTTATTGGAATTATTTCCTTCTGTTTCATCAGAATCTCATCCTCAAGTTTCTTTCATCCAACCTGAGCTTACTTCCCTTGAAACATGTTAATCCGTGGGATGATCCTACCATGTTGGCTCTTAAGTCTCTATCTTAACTCTTACCTTAAAATCTGCTTCCCCCAAATCAAGGGTGCATATCAGACTATGCCCAGTTTTCCTGATCTTCTCTATCACAAACTCTTGGAGATGAAGTGGTTCACTTCTCTCTAAAGTTCCCATCATTTCTACCCTAACAATCAGTTCCTTTCTGTTTCTGAGAATCAAATCCAGAATAAGACTTCCCTTCCTTGGCTCCCCCACCTTTCGAAGTGACACGTCCTGTACAAAGATGCTGAAAATGGACCAAACCTGGACCTGGGATGGGACAGGAGGAAGAGAAGACTAGATTGCATTTAGGAAATGACACCGTTCTTCAGTGACCCCAAACTTCTCCCTGAATCATAAGACTGTCTCCTTAATACTTACATTCTCTGGTGATGGCACTTAGAACTGACATGTGGAATATTATAGCCTGTGAAGAACCGAGGCTGAGGATCATGGAACTGAAAATGGAGATGTGATCGGTGGGTGCTAGCAGGCTCCAACACATTACAAACAAAGGATTCCATAGGAGAAGGAATGGAAAAGAAGTCACCAAAGAAATGTCTGATCACAGAAGGAATTGGACCAGTCCCATGCTAAGAGGAGGAATAACCAACCATTAGAATAGTTCTCATGATCCATTGGTATGCTCACAATGTCAAGGAAGGTGAATGCCCTGGGGCATATATCTGTATATATACATGTCTACACAGATATCTGTATATGTAAAAAAAATCTAGGATTATATCCGGTTGCCTCTTCCCTGACTTGCTATGGACGAGAGGCAACAAGGGAAAAGTATGAAAGTCTTATTACTTTGAGAAGACACTGGCATGTTGATCAATTGATGAATGGTTCAAAGTGGAAGTGATCTTAGAACACAGGATATCAGAGCTAGAAAGGAGCTTAGAACAGGGAAAGAGCCTTAGAATGTAGTATGCCAGAACTGGAAAGGAGTCTTAGAATAAAGAATGTTAGAAAAGAGAACTTTAGGGCTAGAAAGAATCTGATGTCACCAATCCAAATCCTTCATTTTATAGATAAGGATACTGAGGCCCCAAGTGAGGAGCCCACCCTGGCCAAGTCAGTGTCCAGAGCAGCCAGAAATGCAAAACACAGGACTTTTCAATCCAATGCTCTTGCCTCATTCACCAAACTGCAGATTAATGGTATTTGTGGAAATATGTGGGGGCTCCTTTGGTGGGAGGGAAGGCCCTGGTAAATATGCATGCTATGCAAATACCTCCTGTAATTAAAAAACCTGTGAGGATCAACCAAGATCAGGGCCATGAAGGCTCTATTGGAGAGAAAGCAAGCCTCTGCTCCCTCAAAGGCCCAAGGTGCTCCAGGCTCCCCCAGGTAAAGGCCTAAGGTGCTCCAGGCTCCAGGCCCCATAACCTCCCACGGCCCCAGCTGGGCCCCGGGCAAGGGTTAATTTGCATGGCTGTCACAAACACATTCACACTCACAGACATACACAGTCACACGTTCTCTTTCCTAAGTTAAGAGACAAACACTCATTTAAATAACACCCAAGTCAAACTGTGGAAGACTAGGCTGGGAAGAAATCTTAGCTCCAGCAGAGAGCCGCCTCTCCGCCTCTTCCCCTGCTTGGCTCATTTCTAACAACTGTCTCGAACCCTCAAATCGACCGAGGGGCCATCCACATAGTAAATACTCCTAATGATGGGAACAATAATACCTCACGTTTCTACAGGGTTCTACTGGCCTACAGAAAGGCTCTACACTCATTACTTCAAGTGACCCCCATGCAGCAGCCCTGGGGGACGGGATGAGCTTAAATTGCTCTAAGACTTTTGGGACACCCTGGGAAGCACTTTAAGGTTTGCGAAAGGCATTTACACTCACGGTCATATTTGATTTTCCCAATGACCCTGTAAGGGAGGTGCTACTGACAGTGACCCCTTTGAACAGATGAGAAAGTTAAGTGACTTTCCCAGGGTCACTCAGTGTGCAAGAAACAAGAGGCAGGAATTCCTTTAATTCCAAGATCCGCTGTACTCAGAGAGATTTGTTGCCTTCTTTTTTGTCCTTATTGAGGAGCAACTTTTAGTCAAATGAGTACACTTGCAGAGTGACTAGTAAACTGTAAAACACCGGGTAAAACAGGCACTGTTGGTGAGCTCTTAGGCCCCAAATTGGACCTTCCTAGTCTCAGAGACACCCACAGTCCCTTCCAATGGCCACTGTTTTTCATTCCCCAGGCTTCAGAAAACAGTGTGGTGGGAGGGTCGGGGGCAGGGGGGAGAAAGAGAGACAGACAGACAGCGAGAGACAGAGACAGACAGAGACACAGGGAGAGAGATAGAGCGAGACAGAGAAAGAGAGACAGAGAGACAAAGAGACTATATCACACCTGGCTTGAGTGAGAAGCCCAAGGTTCTGACCTGGACTCCATCATTAATTCGAGATATGACCTTGGGTGAGATGCACATTCTCTCTGGATATGGCTCTCCCTCCCTAAAATGCTTCAAATGACCACAGGTCCAGGGATGGAGAGACAGTATGGTCCAGAAGACCCGTGTTGGGTTTTGTAGCCAGAAAAGCCTGGGTTCAAGTCTCACCTCTGGTACTTTTTAGTGGCTTGTCTCTGGGAAAGTCATTTCATCTATTCCTGCCTCAGGCAACTCCCTAGGTCTTATCTGCTAAGCCACCAGGAAGCACAGCAGACAGAATGCTGGGTGCAAATGTGTCTGGGAATAGTAGCTGTGTGACCCTGGGCAAGTCATTTAACCTCCACCTCAGTTTCCTTAACTGTAAAATGAGGATACCTACTCCACACCTCCCCCTACTTTCACCCCAGGGTAGTTGTAAAGATCAAAGAAGATTATATTTATAAAGTGCTTAGTTCATTGTCTGGCAAATGCTTGTCTTCCTTCCTGTCTTCCTTCCTCCCTCAAATACACACACACACACACACACACACACACACACACACACAGAGAACCTTTCTGTACTAATGTTAGGATAGTTAGTCAACAAACGTTACACACATTTATAAAGCAGGTTTAATGTGCCAGGCACTGTGCTAAATGTTGGGATACAAAAGAAGGCAAAGAGAGGGCCATGGCTCTCACAGCCCTCATACTCTAATCGGGGAGCTGAGCTGCACATGGCCATGCCCATACAAGTTCTCAGTGGAAGGCAATCTCAGAGGGAAGGGACTCTGGGAAGGGTGGAAACACCCAGAGAAAGGCCTCCTGCAGAAGGAGGATTGGAACTGAGTCACGAAGGAAGCAAAGAAGCTGGAGGTGAAAAGAGAGGGAGCATCCAGGCGTGGGGGATGCCAGATGCACAAAAAGCAGGAAGGTATTAGGAAGAGCCAAGTTGGCCGATGAGCCTGCATCACAGAGCACAGCAAGAATAGAGTATAAGACGACTAGAAAGGCAGGAAAGGCCCAGGTCGGGAAGGGTGTTAAGTGTTGAACCGAGGAGTTTATGTTTGATCCTGAAGGTGATACTGCGTCCCTGGTGTTTCCCAAGTCCAGCTTTGACACGGTCAGCTCCGTGATTTAGGAAAATCTCTGGCAGCTGAGTTGAAAATGGATTGGAGTGGGCTGAGACAAAGCAAGGAGACCACTAGGAGGATGCTGGGATGGCCCAGCCACCCCGTGATGAGGGTTTGTACTAGGGTGGCTAGGGGCTGTGGGAGTGGAGACAAACGGACAAGTAGACCAGAGGAGGTCAAAGAATGAATTTCAGGTGCTCACCCACACCTTACCCGAAAATTATAATCATAGCTCAAACATTCAGCCCACCTGAACCAGATTAAAATATAATTGGGAAATAGTTAACAAAATAAACAAAAATACAATAAAACATAGAAAAAAAAGATATTTTAAAGCTAAGTCAACACACAGCTCCTTATGAATGTCATACTGGTTCCTGTTAATGTTTGAATTTGACACCACTGGCCTAAGGCCCTGTGAAGTTAAAGTGTCTTGACCAGGATTGCTAGGCTAGTTTGTACTGGAGCTGGGACTCAAATCCCAGTCTTTTTGGCAATCAGGCCAGGTCTTTATCCACTCTACAACACCCTTTTCATTGGAGTAACAGTCATAAAATTTATTGCACACCCCTATATAATTGTCAGCTCCTCAACTGCTGTGTTTTTATATATATTGTGATGTCAATCCTCTCTGGAGTTCCTCAGTCTTCTCTTCTATGAAATGGGGATAACATTAGGACCTCACAAAGCTATGAGGAAGAAACTGTTTGGTAAACTTTAATTCATCAAAGAAATGGGAGCTACTAGGAGATTTTGTGGTGCACTGGTAAGGCCCCCCACTTTTGGCATCAGAGCCCCCTAGTGAATCCCCGTTCTGCTATGTGCTCCCTACATGATCTTCACTTTTCTGGGACTCAGTCATCTTATCAGTAAAAAGGAGTTTGGACTAAGGATCTCTAAGGTCCCTTCCAATGAAAGTCCTCCACCCCTCCATGGCCCAAGGTTTCCCCCAATGGATCTGAAATGGGAACAAGGAAAGAGTCTGTACCAGGCAGCAGCACGATAGAGTTAAGAAAAATGTTAAAAGTATCCCAGGCGAGGTCGAGAGTGACAGGGCCAATGAAAGGGACTTTGGGAAGGCACAGAGGAAGCCTGTCCTTCCTGAAGCCCTGGCCCATTCCAGCTTCAGCCCATGCCTTTTTTTTTTCCTTCTTTCTTTCTTTCCCGGTAGATTGCTAACTGCTTCCAAATCCCGTTGTGTTACCGGCTCAGAATAGCTTAGACTGTTGAAATGCATAAATGTCCTCAATAAATAGCCCCCCTCTTTCCCTCCAGATCCCTGGCTTCTTGCATCAGCTGAAAAGCCCAGTGGAGAGACTGACTGGGAACCTTCCCCAGCTATTTATGGCTGTGTTTGGAGGGCACGGAGGCAATGAAGAAGCCCTCGTTAAAATCTATTACCGAGCCAGCCTTTCCAACTTGGACCATGTTGGTTGCTTTTCAGGGACTGGATTTCCTTCCAGGTTCCTCCCTCTCCCTCACACTGTTCCCCGCTCTTCTCCATCCAGGCAAGGAGGAGCTGCTTGCCTCCCTCCACCTAAAAGGGTACCTGGGGAGCATCGAATCCAACCCTCTCATTTAACAAATTTGCAAGCTGAAGTCTGAAAAGCAAAGTGCCTCGAGACATTGAGATGGAGTGGAAATTGAATTCAATTTAATTGAGGGCTTACAATCTCTTAGATACGCCTAGCTGAGTGACCCTGGTCAAGTCACTTAACTGCTTTATACCTCAGTTTCCTCATCTGTGAAACAAAGGGTTTGGACTCAGTGGTCTCGAAGGTTCCTTCCAGGTCTAGATTTACATTCCTACGCACAGGGATGCAATTCCTGCTTTCCGAGAACATCATTCTGTTGGAGGGGACACAAAATACACACAGGCAAACTCCCTGAAAGCAAAAGACACTATTATTATTATTATTATTAAATTCTGTATTTCCAGGGCCCAGCACAGTACTTTTAGGAAGTAAAGAGGGCCGGGGAGAGTTTCAGACAAACCACTCTAGGAAAACATGGAGAGGGAAAGGTCACCTTTAGCTGGCGTTTGGGGGATGGGTGTGGTGGTCAGCGGAGACCTCATAGGGGAAGGAGAGCTTGAGATAAGCCTGTTGGGAAGAGAATTCAGGAAGGCAGCCTGGGGAACTGTGCAAATGTTCAGAGGTGGGAGATAGTGGGTCAAGCCCAGGGGATAAATAGGAGTCCCTCCAGGTAGTGGACAGCCCATGAGTATACGAAAGCGAATAATCTGAGCTAAGGTTCTCAATATAGGTTGGAACCAGAGTGTAGAGGACCCTGAATACCAAGCTATGGAATTTGGATTTTCTCCTATAGACCAATGGCTCTCGAGGAGTACTTAGGTGGTGCAGTGAATAGAGCGCCAGACACAGAGTCAGGAAGACCCGAGTTTAAATCTGGCCTCAGACACTTACTAGCTGAGTGACCCTGGGTAAGTCCCTTAACTGTTTGCCTCAGTTTCCACTGTTTCCACAGTTTCCATTCTTTGCCTCAGTTTCCTCACTATAAAATGAGCTGGAGGAGGAAAATGGCTCTCAAACTTTTCAATCTCAAAACCACTCTATACTTTCAAAATTATGAAGGACTTCACAAAGAGCTTTAGTTTATGTGCATTTTACAGTATTAGTAATGAAAACATCTCAGTATTATTATGAAAATATTTTTGACCTCAAAGACCACCAGAAAGGGTCTCAAGGACCCCAAGGTCTCCAGACTACACTTTGAGAACAAATTGCTGTTGACAATAGGGAACCACCGAAGGTTTTTGAGTTTGGGAGCGTTAACGGTCAAAACTGTGCCTTAGCCAGATTATTTTGCCAGCTGTGTGGAGCATGGATTAAAGACAGGAGAAGCTGGAGGCAGAGAGACCCATTTGGAGACTGTACATATTTAGTCTGTATGGAATCCTTTGCATGTTGGCTTCCCTGTTAGAATGGAAACTCCTTAAGAGTAGGTACTTTTTTGCCTTTCTTTGGATTCTCAGCACCTGGCGAAGTATTTGGCATACAGTAGGCACTTAATAAATGCTTGTTGACAGACTGATGTGGAAACAGGTTTTACATGATTGTACATGTATAACCTATATCAGATTGCTTGCTGTCTTGGGGAGGAGGTTGGAGAGGGAGGAAAATTTGGAACTCGAAATCATAAAAAATGAATGTTGAAAATTCTCTTTACATGTAATTAGAAAAGTAAAATCCTATTTAAAAAATGCTTGTTGACCTGACTGAGACAATCGTCTAGGCAAGATGTGATGAGCGCTGAAATGAAGGTAGTGACTATGTTTGGGGAGAGAAAAGGATGAATAGAGATGTTGTGGAACGGACTTGGAGAGGACCTGGCGGATGGAAGGGTGAAGACTAAGGAAGAGTCAGGTAATTTTGAGCTTGGAAAGCTTGGGTGATCCAGAGGACAGGGGCATCATCAACAGAAATAATGAGCCTGGAAGGTTCGGAGGGTTCGGGTGTGGGGGTAGGGGGAAGACGATGAGGTCAATCTCAGGCCTGATGAGCCTGAGTTTCCAGGTGGTATCTAGGTAGAGATGTCCATGAAGCAGTTAAGATTTACAAGACCAAAGTTCAGAGTTGAGGTATGGGCTGGATAGAGCTGAAAGTGACCCTTCTGCATAGAGAAAGCCAGGGGAGGACGTGAGCTCCCCCAAGGACAAAATATAGAGGAAGGAGAGAAAAGGTGCCAGGGTGGGGCCTGGGAAGACACCCACTCTTAGAGGGCTGGAGGAGGTCATTGGTCAGCAAAGGCCACTGGGTGGGGATTAAAACGACCACTGGAGGGACAGCTAACTGGTGCACCAGTTCTGGAGTCAGGAGGATCTGAGTTCAAGTCTGGCTTTAGACACTTGAGACACTTTCTAGCTGTATGACCTTGAGCAAGTCACTCAACTCCAACTGCCTTGCCTTTCCCCCCTCCAAAAAAAAAATTACAAAATTACCAAAAAAAAAATTACGAAATTGTAAAAAAAAAACTGGAATTACAAGTTATGAAAAAATAAAAATAAAATGACCAATGGAGCCAGAGAGAGGAGAATATGCAGGAAGAGGCAATGGTCAGCATTGTGGAAAGACACGGAAAGGTCAAGGAGGAAGAGTCTTGAGGAAAGGCCACAGAAGCTGAAGGCTAAGACATCACTTATTTCTGAGCATTTTCAATAGAGCAGTAGAATCAGATGTTAGCCTGCAGGGCGCCAAACAGTGAATTGTGGGTGAAGAATTGGAGGTAGATAAACACAGACCACTCTTTCCAGGAGGATGAGGAAGAGTTTAGTTGGGTTCAGATTCTAACTCCGCTACGCACCCTTTGGGTAAGACATTCACTCTCTGAGCCTCGATTTCCCCATTTGTAAAATTAGTTAAATGACAATATCTAGAGTCCCTTCCAGCTCTAAATCCTGTGACTTCATTTTCTCACCAGCGAGTGATTTGATTTGGTTCCTAGAGACAGACCCAGCTCACCAACCAGCTCGGGAAGCCAAGGAAAAGCCATGAGCCGCGAAAGCTAGGATCACACAGGGAGTTCTCAGCTCCCCCAGTCTCTTCTACCTCCGACATTTTACATTTAGTTAGTCAATCCATAAGCATTTTTAAGCATCTATTACATGCCAACATGTGGGCAGATGAGCGCATGCAAATCATCGACCATTACAGGAAAAGCCTTTCGTGGGAAATGGCCTCAGAGCTGAGCTTTGAAAGCTGCTTGGGATTCTAAGAAGTAGAGGTGGGCAAGGATGGCTTTCCTGGCATAGGAGACAGCCTGGCAAAGATGGGAATGTCCAGAGATGTACAGCACATTGGGAAGAGGAAGTAGGGGAGCTTGGCTGGAATAGAAATTGCATAGGGGTAATCATTTATTAAGCATTTATTATTAATTATAAACATTTATTAAGCACCTACTATTTTCCTGGCCCTGTTATCAACCCTTTACATATATTATCCCATTTGGTCTTCAAGACAACCCTGGGAGGTAGCTGCTTTTATGATCCCCATTTTACAGATGAGGAAAGTGAGGCAGACAGAGATCAAGTGACTTGCTCCGGGTCACACAGCTAGAAAGAGAGTATGAGGTCAGACTGGAGCTCAGGTTTTCTTGACTCGAGGCCCTGTGTGCTATCCACTGAACCACCTAGCAATTAAAAATGAGTTCAGAAAGGCAGGCTGACATGAGACTGTGGAGGGCACTTTATGTGCTAAACAGAGAGGCTGGCATTTTATCCTAGAGGGAATAGGGAGCCACAGAAGGTTCCTGAGTAGAGGAGTAAACTGGTTAGAACTGTGTCTTAGAAAAAAATGAATTTGGCAGATACGTGGAAGATGGATTAGAGAGGGATGAGATTGGACGCCAGAAGTCCAATGAGGAGGCTATTGCAAGAGTCCAGGTGTTTAATGATAAGGGCCCAGGCTAAGGTGGTGGTGGGAGGAAGAGATGAAGAAGGATTCACTAAAGCAGAAGCTCTTAGCCTTTTTGTCTTGTAAAACCCTCAGGCAGCTAGCTCGATGAAGCCCAGGGACTCCTTCTCAAAGTCACGATATTAAGTGTATAAAATAAAATACATATGATTGCAAAGTAAATGAAATTTATGAAATATGGTTAGCAAAATATAAGAAAAGATAAATTCATGGACCTCAGACTATATTAACCCCTGGACTAAATGGTCTTTAAGGTCCCATCCAGATTCCAGGATAACTGAGACAGATATAAGGAGGAAGGACAATGATTTTTTCTCTTCACTGGCTCTCTCTTCACCCTTCCTGAAAGCAACATCTGGGACCTCCTGGGATATCTGATCATCTGCCCACTGACACCTCTTCCCCCCCATCCCAGGCTGGGCAGAAATTTCTAGGAAAAGCACATAAGCTGGGAGGAAGAGGTCACCACACTCCCACTGAGCATTCCAATTTGCAGCTACTCCACCCATTTCTTCCTCCCCTCCTCTCCATCTCCCCTCCTTCATGGGCCAGTTGGCTTGCTCTTAGATTGACCTGTCTCCCCACCTCCAGGGTTATATCAGGAGACATCAAATAGGAAACTTGGAAGGGCTCTCAGGATACAGGATTGCCAGAGCTGGCAGATATCTTAGAATACGGAATACGGGAAGGCTCTGCAAATAAAGAACATTGAAGCCAACCAGAGCTGGCAAGGCATGATGGGATACAGAATGTTGGAGCTGCAGTCTCTTGATACAGAATGTAGGCATTGGAAGGGCTCTTAGAACATAGGATACAAGAGCTAGAAGGGTTCTTAGAATCTAGAGCATTAGAACACAGGATATTAGAGCACTGTGCTCCTTGGGCTACTGAAGGAGATGGAGATGAGTATGCGTGTGTGTGTGCACGCGCGCAAGCACGTGCATGCGTGAGCCTGTGCAAAGACAGATCAAAGTCTAAGAGAAGTAACCTGTGATGAGTGGACTGCAAGGAACAGAAGAGGGAAAAACCAAGAAGTCAAAGACAATAATGAGGGAGGGAAGGAGGGAGAGAAGGAGACAGAGAGAGAGAGAGAGAGAGAGACAGACAGACAGACAGAGACAGAGAGACAGAGAGAGACAGAGACAGAGAGAGACAGAGAGACAGACACACAGAGAGAGACAGCGATAGAGACAGAAAGAGAGAGAGAGGGGCAGACAGACAGAAACAGAGACAGAGAGAGAGAGAGAAAAGGAGTATTTGAAGAGGAACCCAAGGGCTCATTGACATAAAAATCTAAATTGCAGCCTATGAATGAACACGTGGCTCTAAGTGTCCTGTACTGGCTACAAACCCCTCTCTCTGTCCAAGGTAAACATAAAGAAATCCCAGTCCCGCTCCTGTAGAATCTTGACACTCAGGCTTGTGGCAGTTTTTTCTCCAGATCAATCATAGCTCCTGGCTCACTGCTGGAAGAGGCAGGCCCAGGAAGCTGATGTTCAGTACTGGAGAGGGACAGCATGCCCATGGGTGAAGGACTCCCACAGCTGTCGGTGTGGGGCACCACTGCACTGATCCCACAAGGAGCATAGGGGAGAGACTTAGACACAGATAGAGACAGGTAGGGAGACAAAGGAATAGAGAGACACAGAGTCTAAAAGAGGTACGATCAAAGAAAGACTGAGATACAGAGAAAGAGACAGGCATGAAAACATGGACGGGAAGACAAGACAGACAGAAACATAGACACAAAAAGGGAAAGAGAGGAGGAAGAAAGATAAAGACATATACACCCCATCCCCACCTGAGATAGACAAACAATGGATGCAAGGGGAAGGGAAGGAAGGAGAGGGAGGGGGGAGGGAGAGGGAGAAAGAAAAGGAGGGAGAGAGAAAGAGACAGGGAAAGACAGAGACTCAGAGAAAGTGAGAGAAAATTAACATAGGGAAGAGAGAATGAACATAAAGAAGAGAGACCAGGTTCATCCTCTTTCCATATTATCAGTTTTGCTTAAAGCCTCAGAAATATCAGTGCTGGACCTCCTTACACGACAGGACCTAAGCTGGGAGTGAGCCCCCATCGGAGGACTGGAATTTGGAGACATCACTCAAGTGGGGTGGGTGGGGAAAGAAAAGGTGAAGGCTGAATGGGAATGGAGAGGGGGAGAGAGGACAGATTATTTATAAAGTTGTTAGGTCATTCTTCAAAATCATCTACACCAATCCCCTCATTTTCCAGAGAAGGAAACGGAGGCTGAAGGACATGACTTACCCAAAGTCACACACCTGGTAAGGAGCTAAGGTATTTTTGCATCACCACAGGACATGTTCCTGGGATATGTGCCCTTGGTCCTAGGAGCTCTATCATACCAACCTCATTCCCAAAAGGACCCTAAAAAGGAACCTGCCCATCAACTAGAGATGATCATTGATCCCTCCGCCCTACCACGTACCAGGCTGAGGCCTGCAGCATGGGTATAGGGATGCCCGCAGATCCAGGAGATGTGTCTTTCTGTACAGCCATTTGGGTGAAATGGAACAGGCACTAACTAGGTTCGGAGTCCCAAAATGCAGGTTTGGAGATCAAAACAGCTAATGTAATAGAAAGTACTTTGTAACCTTAAAGTCTTATGTAAATGCTAATCAGTCTTATTATGATGATTCTTTTCTCATCTTGAATAAGAGGGCTTACACCAGGTAATTTGCAAAGATAATTTTGGATCTCACAGTCTAGAACCGTTATTCAGTGTTCTCAATTCCCTTCCAACTTTAACAATTTACATTCTCACATTTACGTTCTAAAATATCTTTGAGACCTAATGTTCCACATTCTAAGGTTTCTTCTAGCTCTGATATTCTGTGTTTTAAGGCCTCTCCTAGCTTTTATGTTGTTTGTTCTAAAGTCTTTCCCAGTTCTGAAATTCTTGTTCCTAAGATGCCTCCAAGTTTTGACATTCTACATTCTAAAGTTCCTACTGGTTCTAACATTGCATTTACCCCTTCAAGATAAAAAATTCTTTGTTTTAAGGTCCTTTCCAGGGGTGATATTCTGCCTTCTAAAGCCTTTTTAACTCTCACATCCCATAGTCACACATTTTATGACCTAAAAGGGCCTTCCAATGCTAACATTCCATAGAAGAATGGTCTGGAACAACCTGGACACAGGCCGAGGCTTTGCTGCCCTTGGGAAGCCCTTTTCAGCTCAGGAACCCTTTAGACTCCTGAAAAGGCTGGATATAAGTGGACCAGTACTTGGTTAACGAAAATTCTGATGGGGAAAAAGGACCTGTTTGGAGGCCTCCACGGTTTTCTTAGTACATAAAACCAATAGAAAAAGAGATAGGAAGGAGTGAGTGAGCGAGAGGTTGAGATGCGAACAGGAAAGGAAGGAGTATGAACAGTGTGAGGAAGTCGGGTCACAGGGTCTGTTTTCTAGCCACAGGCTCTGGGAGGCCCCACATCTGGGTAGCTGTTTTGTAGGCTGCACTTATGGGCTGTGTGGCTCTGCACTCCCCTAGGCTCATTAATCACACCATAGCCGGCAATCGGCACTTGCATAGGGACAGCTGGCTCAAAAACTGCCCCTCTAGGGGGGCTCTGGGCCAGCATGAGAGTGGGGGGACTAATCAATTTTTCTTGATTAGGAGCTACCAGGTGTTAAAAGAGATACTAGCTGTCGATTTTCTCTTGGTATTGTCTCCCCCATCAGGCCCTCCCTTTTCATTCCCTTAAATGGGGAAACAAAAACTGAAATCAAGAAATTATAGTCACAGAATGTCAGAACTAGAAAGGACCATAGACTGTAAAGTGCCAACAGGCAGAAGGGATCTGAGAACAAAGAATGTTGGAACACTGAATGCTGGGGCTGGAAGGGCCCCGAGAACCTAGAGTGTCAGAGTTGGGAGGCCCTAAGAACACAGAACGTTAGAGCTGGGAGGGCCCTTAGAACACAGAATGTCAGAGCTGGGAGGCCCTAAGAACACAGAATGTCAGAGTTAGGAGGGGCCTTAGAACAAAGGATGTCAGAGCTGGGAGGGCCCTTAGAACATAGAATGTCAGAGCTGGGAGGGCCCTTAGAACAGAGAATGTCAGAGCTAAGAGGGCTTTTAGAACACAGAATGTCAGAGCTGAGAGGGACCTTACAACACACAGTGAGTCAGAATAAATGGGACTGTAGAACACAAAAGACTGATCTTGGACAGGGGCCTTTCACTCTGATAGTCCATGTTCTCTGGGCCCTTCCACCTTAATACTTAGAAACAAAGTAGATGCCCATCTAATGGGGAATAGCTAAGCAAAATGTGGGACATGAATGTAATGGAATTACGTCTGCACTCAATGCACAGATGATGAATGTGACGGATACATATCAGCATGGGAAGATTTATATACACTGATGAAAAGCGGTAACAATCAGAACCAGTAAAACAATATACACAACATGCCAACACTCAGTGTTCTCAGGTGACTTCCAACTTGAAATGTCACCTCACCATGGACCAGCCTCAAGAACCGAGGCTTCCTGATAGAGAGCAGAGGTCTGACCGCTTTCGCTGACCAACACCCCCACACACAGTGTCCTAAGCAGTGGCTGGGGCTAGGGTACAGGAAATGTGGCACTTCTCTGCCATTGAATCAAATCCCAAGGCACCAGAAAAGGTAGTTTAACTTTTCTCCTTTGTCTCCATCATCAACCCAGTCTAGCAAAATGAGAATTGGCCCCCTCCAAGAATCAGCCCACACACCAGAGACCGAGAATCAGCCCACTCTAGAGACAGCAAAATACAAAAAGTGGATCCCATTACCTCGGCAGGCGGTCCCATTCTCCACTGATTCGTAGCCAGCCTTGCACATACATCTCCCGATGGGCACGAGCCACTCTCCATCCCCATTGCAGTACAGCTTAATGGGCACATCTACCTCTTCAGCATTTGGGATGCAGGTGCCCCGGGCAGCCACCAAAGATGTGCTTTCAGCCCCAGACAGGGTCTCCTGGAAGACAGCCCCATTCTGGATCACACGGGGGCACTTTCGGTAGAACACACGGACGGCAATGAGGGACATGCAGCCCCCATAGTCTTGAAAGGCTAAGTAAAAGCCATTCCTGGAGACAGGCCCAAAGCTCCGAACCTCTGTGTTAATTTTCATCACCCTTCCCCCAAGATCCACCTGGGAAAAGCTTTCATCCGCTGCAATTGTATCCACTTTGACCCATGGGTTTTCCATCCAGTTGGGAAAGGTTTTGGTGGCCGAATCAAAGTCGGCTTCATAGTAATAGAGGTTGAAGGTCTCCTTGCAGGAGCCGGGAACATTGGGGATGCTGCTACAGTCCCGGACTGAGAATTTCATCTCCACGTGGATACGCTGAGCTCCTCGTCTCCGGATGTACCTGGTGCGGAGCCAGTTGTTCTGACTAGACTCAAAGACATTGCACACCTGATAGGTCCGGATGGTGTTCATGTTTTCATTGTATCCACTCACTTCCTCCCACTGCACACAGGACACAAAAGGAGACATCAAATTAATGAACATCTGGGAGTGGAGACCTATGGAGCTGCTAGACTATGGGGTTCTTAAGGTGCCTAATAAATAACAGATCTTGTAAAGGAGTTTGGAGTCAGGCTAAAAAGTGACTAAAATGTCCATACTCTTCCACACAGAGATCCCATTACTAAATATATGCCCCAAGGAAGTCAAAGACAGGAAGAAAAGGCCCATGTACGCTAAAATATTTTGTCCTTGTAGCAAACAAACAAACAAACAAAACCTGGAAAAAAGTGGGCATCCATAGATTGAGGCTAAACAAATTGAGATGCATGAATAAAAATAGAATATTACCGTTCCACAAGAAACTACACAAGGTATCCCCAAAAACCTTAACACTAAGCCTTTAAGCTAAGACTTTGGGGACCTCTGGTATATGAAGAACTCAGAGGATCATGGGAAGACATATCAATTGATGCAGAGTAAAAGAAGAAGAACCAGGGAAATCGTATATACAATGACAACACTGTAAACAAAGATAGACAAAATTGCACTGAGTCTGTGTCACTATAATGATCAAGTTTGGTTCTGGAGAAGAGCTGAGAACATATGCTTCCCTTCCTTCTTCGCAGAAGTGACGGACTATGGTTGTCAGGCATTACTGGTGTTTCAGTTGGCTTTGCTGAGCTGTTTTTTGGGGTCCTGGTTCTTTTTTATTCTTTGTTACAAGGGATAGCATCCTCCTTAGGAATGGGGAAAGATATTTGGAAATAAAGGTGATGTGTAAATGAAAAATATTTTTAAAATTTTGAATGAATTAATACATTAATTTATCATTATTAATCAATAAAACAAATAATAAAAGTTGAATTAATAAATAGATTCCAAGCACTATGGGAGATAGAATTCTTGGAATGAGAAGAGATAGGCTCTATAGCATCATCCTTAACATTTTGGTTACTGATAGGAGATCTTCCACCTCTGTTATTACAGTGACAACATAATCCCTGCCCTCAAGGAGCTCCAAGTTGGACAGAAAATCATAGGAACACTGGGTCATAGATTTGGAGCTGGAAGGGTCCTTAGAGGCCACTGAGTCCAACACCCTCATTTTACAGCTGAGGGAATTGAGGCACGAAGAGATTAAGTGACTTGCCCAGGTCACATAGCTAGTCCGTGTCCAAGGAAGGATTTGAACTTAGGGCTTCTCGATTCCGAGTACAGTGCTCTGTCCAAAACAGCACAGTCTGACAGGAGAAGCCCGACCACCAGCTCTCAGGAAGCACCCATGGAGGAAGGGAAGATGCATCCTATGCAGCCGTCTGGGGAAGTTGCTTTAGAGAACTCAGTACATTAGGCAGCAGTAGGCTAAGGCCTCTCCTAAAGCCCTGTCCGATGGTGAAGAGGAGGCTGCAGGCCCCGTCACAGCCTAGCCGTTCTCCACCCTCCCTTCAGGCCCACAGGGGTCATCTCTGTCCAGCTGGGTGAGCGAGCACATCAGGCTTTCCCAGAATGGGATGGGCTTTTGGCAGAATGAATATAGACTTTGGAGGGAGTAAGATGGGGAGGACAGACACTCAGGTGGGTGTCTTCATGTCTTAGCTTTATATATTCTCACTCCAGCACCCCAGGGAAAAAGCAACTGGTGCCCCAATGCTGGAAAGAGAGGAGTACAGGCTCTGTATGGAACCTTTCCTCCTCCAGCCCTTGGAGGCAAGGCATAGCTCACTCGAGTCCATACCCAGTCTACCTCTCTATGCTTCCTGTTCCATATCCTATTTGAGCTATAAAATACTTGAATGATACAGCTGACAGGGATCAGAGAACACTGGACATCAGAGCTAGAAGGGACGTTAGAATACAGACTACTAGAGTTGGGAGGGACATTAGAATATGGAATGTCAGAGCTAGAAGGGCCTTAGAACACAGATTGTCAGAGTTGGGAGGGCCCTTAGAATAAAGGATGTCAGAGCTAGGAGGGCCCTTAGAACACAGAATGAGAGGGCCCTAAGAACACAGGATCTTAGAATCTAGAGCAGTGGAAAGAGCACTGAATATAGAAATGGAGGATTTGGGTTCAAATCTTGACTCTGTGACTTACTACCTCTGTGAGTTTGGAATAGAATGCAAGATAATAAGGATTTATATAGAGCCTACTATGTGCCAGGCTAAGTGTTTTTTACAAACATTATCTCATTTGAACCTCACAACAACCTTAGGAGGTAGGTACTATTAACATCCCTGTTTTTCAGTTCAGGAAACTGAGGCAAAGAGGGTTAAGTGACTTGCTCAGGGTGACCCAGCTAATAAGTGTCTGCAGCTGGATGTGAACTCAGGTCTTCCTGAGTCCAGGACCAGTGCTCTAACAACTGACCCATCAGCTGCCCCTGAGTGACTTCGGGCAGGTCACTTAATTTCTCTGGGCCTCAGTTTTTGATTTGTTAAATAAAGGTGAGTGGCTAGACTAGATATCCTCTATGGTCACTGACAGCCGTAAATCAAGACTCCCTTGAGTAGAATGGGAAGGGGCCTCAGCAGTCCTGCAGACACCCCCACCCTGCCAGACTTGGGCGTGAAGCCCCTCAGACGCCATTCCTGACGGCCCATTGTGTAAGCCTTCCGTTCTGCCTAGTCCAGCATCTCTAGGCTGCTCTCCTGGATTGCCGGCTGCATATGTGTCTGTCTCTCCTCATCAAGGGTGGGAGGACATTAATGCATCTAATCACCTGTTCTGTATTCTACGTGTGCTGGGCCCTCAGAAATGACTGCATTGCGTCTCCCATTTTATTGACACTCTGGGAATTAGATGAAACATGCAAACATATGCCCAGAAATGTGCAGAGGAAAACCACTCTTTAGGGCCTACAGTGCTGGCATTTTGATGGAAAGGCCCAAGGCCTCGTTCATGGGGCATCAGAATCCTGGCCTGGCCTTGGCAACCTCCTTGCATAAGGGCCAATGGGGACAAAGCCAGCATTCCAGGACCTGACCCCTTAGCTTTGGGGTCATCAGTAACACAGGCAATAGAAATCTCAGGTTACAAAATTCAGTGGCTCAAGGGGCTGAGGAAGGAAATGGTCAGGGTTTGGTCTCTGTGCCTGTCCCCTAAGCTCTGGCTTCTAGCTTCTAACCTTTAACCTTTCCAGTACAAATGTGACACAGTCATGAGAAAGAACGCTAGATTTTGAAAAAGGACTCAAATGCCCCATCATTGAGTAGCTCTGTGACCTTGAACAAGACGCTATACCTCTGTGGGCCTCATTTTCCTTATCTGTAAAAGGAGAGGCTTGGACTCGATATTTTTTTAAAGTTCCCTTTCAGCTCTAAATCTGTGATCTTGTGACTCCCCCCACCTCTGACATTCCTGAAAACTCTAAAATGTTAACATAATGCCCCCAGTTCTAACTCTCTGCCACATCTCTTGTCCTTAGTTAGGCCTTAACCTTTCTTTAGCTTCTAGTATATTTTCTGTCTGCATAACACCAAGCATTCCATTCCTGAAGCCCAGCCCCAAAGGAAAAACCAGAATAATATACTGAAAAGAATGCTGGATTTGTACCAGAGCTTGCAACTCAACTTGGCTGTTCACTAGTGGGAGATACTTGGCCAACACAATTGACCTTTCTGGGTCTTAGTTGGCTCACTTATAAAATAACAGGATTAGACTAGATGATGTCTAAGGAGACCTTCCAGAGGTGATATTCAAGTTCTAAGATTTCTCCCTTCTCTACCTCAGGCCCCTTCCACTTCTAACTGTTCTAAGGCCCCTTCTAATTCTGACATCCTGTGCTCTGAAATGCCCAACATTTTCTGTTCTAAGGTCCCTCATAGCTCTGACATTCCAGGTTGTAAGGTCCCTCCTAGCTCTGACATTCCATGTTGTAAGGTCCCTCCCAGCTTTGACATTTCATGTTCTAAGGCCCCTCCTAGCTCTGATATTTTGTGTTCTAAGGGCCCTCCCAGCTCTGACAGTCCATGTTCTAAGGCCCCTCCTAGCTCTGATATTTTGTGTTCTAAGGGCCCTTCCAGCTCTGAAATTCCATAATCTAAGGCCTTTTTGAGCTCTGACATTCTGTATTCTATGGTCCCTTCTGCTTCTGACATTCTGTATTCTAAGTGTCCTCCTAGTCCTCAATCCTGGGAACCTCAGACCTTAAGCAGCACTTTGGTCTGGGAACAAAGGACTGTGACCAGGAAGGTATCTTCCCACCTCCCCCAATCCATGCGATTGTACTGGTGTCTATAACCCTTTCACTCCCCGGGGTCTCCCGGTGCGAGCCCTGTCCCCAGAGAGGAAGCCATTCTTCTCTTTAGTAGTCTCAGAAAGGACTCTGAAGCCCACTTGGCTCAATTCTTACAACCTTTGGAAGCACATAAGTCCTTTAGGTCAAACATCAGTTGGCCTGGTCCAGGTTGAGAATCAGTGATTTGGAGAAAGAACACTTGAACCTGAATCACAGATTCATAATTTATTGTGTGACCACAACCAATTCACTTCATCTCTGAACCTCAGTTTCCATATCTGTAGAATGAGGGTAATAACACTTGCACCAGCTCCCTCATACGGTTGTTACTAGAATGATTCGTCGATGTAAAAGTGCTGTGTAATGATGACTGCTGCCCTGTGACATTACAGATAGAAAGCTGGCCTCTGAGCCAGGAAGACCCAGCTTCAAGGCTCACCTCTGACACTGGCTGGGTGTGTGACCTTGGGCAGGTAGCCTAATCTCTTAGCACAATAAGCAGCTCTCTAAAACTTTAATTGGCAGAAGAGGGGCCACCCTGTATGGATAGAGGGAATTTTCTCACTGGGAAGTTGAAATCAATGAAATCTCAGCTCCAGGCCCTCTGCCAATCCCCACACAAGAATGAATTGTTGTTCCTGTTATCATCATTCCATTTCTTTTTGTGCCCTCAGTTTCTAGAAGGACAGAAGAGTGAATAACAATAACCTCTCTTATCTGTATGGTACTTTAGGGCAAAAAGAATCTTCAAATATATTATTTGTTCTGTAATTTTATCAGTGACTTGGATATAGGCAAAGATGGCATGCTTTTCACATTCGTGAATGCTGCAGAGCTAGGAGGGATAGACAGCTAAACACATGGGGTTCTTAACCTGGGATCCACTCATCTCCCAAGAAGTCAATGGATAGATTTTAGGGGGTCTAGAGGGTGAACCAGGATGGGAAAAAATGACATCTTTATTTCAATATAATTGTTTTCCTTTATGAGCTTACATGCTTTATGTTAAATATTTTAAAACCTCCACAGGCTCCCCCAGACACTGACCAAGGAGAGATCTATTCCACAACAAAGGTCAAGAACCCCTGATTTATACAAAGGATCACCTAGCTGGTTAGTGTGGGTTAGGGCCTAGGAGGTACTCAGAGGTAGACAAGGGTGGGGTGGGGCCTAGGAGGAGGCTAAGGGGTTGGTGTTGGGAAGGGCAGGTGAGCCTGGGGAAGCTCCGGGATCGGGAACAGCAGATCCCACGGGCTTCCCAGCCAAGCTCCTCCCCATCCCTCGCCCCTCCAGAGTCCCCCTTTCCTTATTGCTCCACCATGTGACAAAGTCACCCCCTTGTTACAGCTGCTGTTCTTCAGAACTTAATTAGAGCACTTAATTAGAGCACGCTGCCTTTCTCCCCTCTCTCTAATTAACATGCCAAGGACTCACAGACTAAACACCCCAAATAATGCATTCAGGCTGCCTGCAGCCAGACCTGCCCTCATTACTAGGCCGGAGGTGGGATGGGGGCCGAGGGTGGGGACTTGGGGTGGGAGTGAGGGGAGGTGGCAGGCCCTGCTTTGTATCAGAAAAACGAAGGACAAAAAGAGAGGAAGGAAAAGAGTCCAGCCCCAGGGGAGCCTCCCTCTTCCACTGTCTTGGAGGCAACAGCTGATTCCCAGTAGCCAGAGAGGCCATTGGGCCTGATGGGTGTGGTGGGGGTTCAGAAACTAGGAGATAGCATGGAGGGAGGAAGAAAGGACAGAGAGTCTATAAGGCTTCCCCAAGGGAGGCAGCTCAGGGCTGTAGGCGGATGTGATAGAGGAAAGAGGGATGAACTCAGGTCAGAGGACTACTGCTCAAGCCCTGTGGGCCTCAGGTTCTTTATCTGTAAAACAGGAAATAATCCTTGCACTAGCTACCTCAGAGGTTGGTAAGGAAAGGGCTTGGTAGACCCTAAAGTGACTTAGAAAACATCAGGTCTCATGTTCCAAACAGAATCACAAAAAAATCCAGGTAACTCATAGCATTCTTCCTTCTCTCCTTCCATTGATTTACCAATAGACCCTCCAAGGTTAGTCTACAAAGCCCAAGGCAGGGTGGGGTGATGTGCTGGCAAAAGTCCTGAACCTGGAGCCAGAAGACCTGGCTCTAACACTTCCTTGCTGTGTGACCCTAGGCACATCACGTGCCCTCAAGGAGCCTTGTCCCAGGTCTGTAAAGTGACGGGGTGGAACTAGACCTTTCAGGCCCCTTTCATCTCTACCATGCTATACTCTAAGAGCCCTCCCAGCTCTAACTTTCCACGTTCTAAAGTTCTTTCCATCTCGTGTTTCAAGGTCTCCTCTAGTTCTAAACATTCTCTGTTCTAAGGGCCCTCCTAGTTCTGTTCTAAGTGCCCTCTGACTTCTGAAATTCTGTGTTCTAAGGCCCCTTCCAGCTCTGACATTCTGTGTTCTAAGGGCCCTCCCACTTCTGAAATTCTGCATTTTAAGGGCCTTCCCAGCCTTGACATTCTGTGTTCTAAGGCCCCTCCCAGCTCTGACATTCTCTGTTCTAAGATTCCTTCCAGCTCTGACATCCTGTGTTCTAAGTTCACTTCCAGCTCAGATATTCTATGTTCTAAGGATGTTCTGATCTCTGAACTTCCCAAGAGCCTGTCTAGAGTTCCTTCTGGTTCTAACATTCAATGTTCTAATATCCTCCTCAGTTCCAAGCTGAAAGGCTTAAAAGATGGGCCAAGTAAGGGGCCTTAAAAGGACCTTCTAGCCTGAGGACTCTGTGAAGGCAGGGACCATGCTGTGGTGATGCTGTCCAGGGAGCCAGAGAAAAAGGTATCTGAATTTGTATTAATTTTATAAATACTTTGTATCTATTTATCTGTATAAATGTTGTTATCCCCCTTCCCTTCCTCAGTAGAAATGTAAGCTTCTGAAGGGAACAGACTTTCGTCTTTATTGTTGTATCTGCAGAAGCTGGCACAGGACAGGGACGTAACAAAAGTGTATTCACTGACGACTGAAGAATGTCCATAATGGCCCATGAATGGGGGTGGGGGGTCAGTGTGTCTTGCACCCACATCAACAGTCCAGGCATCCTAGAGCCTCCAAAGTTAACCTTCCAGGAATATCGACTTACCCCGGATGGAGGATGCACAATCCAGCCAAGCTCCGCAGTGGCTGTGGTCGAATCCATCAGTGTTTCTGCAAGGAGAACACAGGATCAGGGGAACAGGAGACATAACGAGGCCTAAGGCAGCCTGGGCTCTTGGCGGCAAACCTCAACCCTCCAAGCCTCCCCTAAACCTCTTCAGCTTAGAGGATTCATAAGGTAGTATGGCACAGCCCAAAGAACCCATGAGCAGAACCAGGAGGGTGGCTTCCAAGGTGATCCCAGTTACATGGAGGGAAGCCTTGAGAGCCTTCGAAGCAGTGAGCAATCATGACCTCAGGGGACCTCTCTTGGCTGAGAGGTGATGGACTAGATCTGAGGCCCTTAACCTTTTTGGGGCCAAGGACTCCTTTGGTAGTCTGGCGCCGCCTACGGAGTGGAGCCCTTCCCAGAATTGTGTTTTTAAACGCATAAAGTTCACAGAGTTACAGAGAAAGTCAATTATACTGAAATACAGCTTTCCAAAATATCTTACTTTTTTAAAGTTCCTGGACTTCCCCTCCCTCCCCTCAGGCTAAGAGCCCTTGGTAGAGAATGAGACGTGTATTGCTTGACTAGGCTTATTTGCCACAAGGGAAGGCTTCTATGGGGGGTGGGGGCGGGGGGGGGGTGGAAGTCAGTTGGTGGGTGGTCATATAGATGTGAAAGGAAACGAAAGAGAAAGGAACATCAATCAAATATTGTTAAAATACCCAGAAGAAAGCAAAAAAAGTTCAAAAGCATTGACACAAACGGGGCAATTTTCTTCATTTAATTAACACAAGATTGTTTGGTCTTTTTTTTTTTTTGGAAAAAGTTTTAAAAAGATAAACTATTTGTAACAAATTCCCAATTTCATATGCAATCTTGTTTCATTTTTCTTTATATAGAAATGTTGGTTTTTGTTGACAGTCTGTTAAATTCATGATTTGAAAATAAAATTGAGCATGGGGTCCAGAGTCAGAGGGGGAAGAGAAAGGGAAGGGTGCATGCATTTATTAAATGCCTACTATGTCTCAGGCCCCGTGCTAAGCACTTTGCAAATATTATCTTATTTGATCCTTACAACAACAACCCTGGGACGTAGGTGCTGTGATTATCCCCATTTTATAGTTAGGGAAACTGAGGTAGACGAAAGTTAAGGGATTTTCCCAGGGTCTGAGGCTAGATTTGAACTCAGGTCTTCCTGACTCCAGATCCAGAGCTCTGTGTTCAAATCCATCTCTGATGCTTCCTACCTGTATGACTTTAGGCAAGTCAATTAATGTCTTTGGTTCTCCATCTGTAAAATGAAAGGGTTAGCGGGATTCCAGAAGACTGACGATGAACCACACTACCCACTTCCTGACAGACGGGGATTGGATTCAGAGAGTAGAATGAAGCCCACATTTTTAATATGGTCAATATGAGAATCTGTTTTGTTTGACTATGCATATTTGTTATGAGTTTTGTTTTTCTTTTTTTTTTTTCAACTTGGGGCAGGAGGGATGGAGGGAAGAATACTGATAGGACTCCCTACCCCCCCTCCAAAAAAAGGACATTGAGGTATTTTTTTAATGCACAGAACAGAAGGAAGGTCAGGAGACACAGACAAGCTGGACAGTTTTGAAAGTTGCATGTTGAATTTATAATACACTTTAAAGTAAATGGAAGTTGTCAATAAAAGAGATTCCCCATTTCACGCACAATCCTTTTTCTTGTTCTGCTTTGTATATGGAAATTAATGCTCATTTAACTTGGTGTTTGTTATGCTCAGAATAAAACAAAAACATTTTCGAAAACCCAAATGAAGAGGCTAAACGACGAGCCAGCTTCTGAGATTTGTCCAGCACTTAAGCTATGACTGCAGAAACCTCTAGGATCCAAAGCAGAGAAAAGTCAATGATGGAAGAAGGGAAGGTCAGTGATGAGGAAAGAGGGGACCCAGCAAAAGCCCAAAGGGAAGCTGGAAGATCGAACCACTTGTGAGCTGGAGATAAAAGCATCCTAAAACGAAGCCTAGATGATCTGAGGCCCAACCGCAAAGCCCTCCAGCCTCTGCCGCTCTCTGGACTTCTGACCCTCTGGGGCCCCTTACCTCCCTCCAGGTTTCTCTCTTTCCTGAGACCTGCCCTCTCTGCCTTCTCCTTCAGGGAGGCTTCCCTGATCTCCTACTCATCCCTCCCTCTCTCAGACAAGAAGTTACCTCAGAGAATTGCATGTTTAGCTTAGCTCGGGAAAGAGGCCATCTAGGCCATGCCTGAAAAGAGTTAGAGCATTCCACAAAAGTGGTCAAGCAGCCTCCAGGGATGACTACATCATTTGCTTTCTATTGGATAACTCTGGAGAATGTTCTGTTAGGAAGTGTTTCCTTTTACTAAGCCAAAGTCTGGGCACTGTCCCTGCCTGTGCCCTTGGGGGCTAAGCTGAGCCGATCTAGTGCCTCACCCATTTACCCGCCCTTCCCAGAATGGAATCTCTCATTTTATCCATGTTTCTCCTATCACGTCCTGACTTAAAATAAAGCTGCTTGTGATTCAGAGCTTGATGAGGCCCGTTTTGGTCACCTTTGTCTCCCCATCTTCCCCAGCAAAGAGAAAACGCAAACTAAATGTTGAATAAATGCAGCATGGTAGAACAAATGGGGTGCGTGGGAGTCTTGGGGTTTTTTTTTGGTACCACGAGGGACAGCCATCCTTTCTGTTTTAATCCCCGGCATCCCAGCTCTATGGGCACAAGTCAAGTGCCTGGGGATGGAGTTTGGGCCTGGGTCAAGGTTTCCATTAGCTCTTCCCACTCTTTCCACTGCTGTCTTCTCCACAGTGTGTGTGTATGTGTGAGAGTGTGTGTGTGTGTGTGTGTGTGTATGTGTGTGCACTGGCACCTCCTCCATCCTTTTCATTCATTCCCACAGGGATGTAAAGATCTCTGTGTTGGTATTCAGCTGTTTTGAAGGCGTTCACGACTCCGTGACCTCACTTGCAGTTTTCTTGGCAAAAGATACTGGAGAGGTTTGCTTTTCTATCTCCAGCCCATTTTACAGATGAGGAAACTGAGGCAAACAGGGTGACGTGACTTGCTGAGGGTCACATAGGTCTTCCCGACTCAAGGCCAGGTGTTCTATTCACTGCACTCTACTAGTGGCCTCTCTCCATGTTGCCAGCAATCCATTAAGGGATACAACTTAGACTCAATCACTGAAGCAATTACAGATCTGTTTAACCATTCGGTCACCTAGCCTGCCTCTCTCCATCTCATCCAAAGGGACAAGAATGTGACTGTCTATATCTGCTGCATCCGTGGCATTGACCTAGCTACCTTTCTCTCCATCAGCCCTGCCTCCTTGTTGGGGGAGGAGACATACCTTCTTGTCTTTTATTAGCCTGCCATCTTCCATGGAAAAAGAGAGATAGCAACCTGATCTACGTTCACTTACGCTTGACCCTGTGACATGGTTACATATTGTTTGGCGTTTCCACGGCCTGGGGTTGATCATTTCTTTTGGTCTAGGCTAAAAATTGAAATTTCCTGGGAAGTCGTGGTCTAGTACAGGTCTCCAGAACTATATGTAGGGATTTTTGCGCACAGGGCAAGCAGCAGGAAATGTGCTCTCAGCTTAAGTGGCGGGAATAACAGAGCAGGGCTGAGGAAGGCAGGACAGGAGAAGAGCTTCCCAGAGCCCACCATCTACATGGGGGCTTCCTGTTGTAAATCATTATTTCTTGTTAACTGGGAGTCAAACACTGCTATTTCTCTGCTGTGGAGCTTTGCAAATGTTATCGTTGCCCTCTAATTCAGTGTCCTAATTACAGCTCTGACCTTCAACCTTCCATCTCCTCCCTTCCCCTACGGATAAAAAAGAAAAGCGCCAAGATGCTGAAGATCTCTGGAGTCAATCTATAAGCCTTTATTAATCACCTACCATGTAGCAAGCACTGAGCTAAGGCCATGAAGAAAGAGAACCAGCAAGAAGACCTGGGGGTCCCAGCCCTCCCCTCCAAGTATGTCACTTTGAGCTCCACAGATATTGTTAAATGGTTGGGGGAGAGGGGGCAGATGCATCATCACCCCCAAGAAGAGCGCAGCTCAGTTAGAAAGAGGTTTGGCATCCACTCAGGCTCATTCACAGTGGTTCCCTTTGAGCCCCAAGCTCCCTTACCCAAGCCCAGGGCCAAGGGCAGTTTTCCATCACTGACAAGTTGGAAGATTGGACGGACGTTCCATTCTGCTGGTGTGGAGTTGGAGAAAAGAGCTCCTTTTCACACTCCCTGGTGCTACAGATTTTTCCTCCTCCAGAGAACAAGGGCTGAACTTTTAACCTGCTCTCTCTCTCATCTCTTTCTTTCTTTCTTTCTTTCTTTCTTTCTTTCTTTCTTTCTTTCTTTCTTTCTTTCTTTCTTTCTTTCTTTCTTTCTTTCTTTCTTTCTTTCTTCCTTCCTTCCTTCCTTCCTTCCTTTCTTTCTCTCTCATCTCTTTCTCACCGTTCCTCTCACCACCGTCTTCTCTCTCTCTCTCTCTCTCTCTCTCTCTCTCTCTCTCTCTCTCTCTCTCTCTCTCCCCCCTACCTCTCCCTCCCTCCCTCTCTCTCTCTCTCTCTCTCTCTCACACACACACACACACACACACCCCTCTTCCCCTCTCACCACCCTCCACCAGAGTGGATGCTCCCTGAATGTTACTCACCACCCCCCATCCCCTTTACCTTCTCCTCCCATCCCTGCTTTCTGCCTGAATTCAGAGAATGGCTGCTGGAAGCCAGGGGGAAGCGAGGCACAGGAAGCAGTGTACATAGGCAAGGGGCTATGGGAGCACCTAAGCTGAGCTCCCTTTAGGGGCCCAGGCCAGTGGGGCAACAAAAAGACCTGAGGGTGAAGTGAGAATCAAGAATCACAGACTACCAGGGGTATGAGAGTCCTTAGGACCCCTGGGCCCTCCAGCAAGGAGGAAGCTACTGCCTCCAACCCATTCCATATCGGGAGACCTCTAAGAAAGGACTTCTTAACCCGGGGTCTATGAACTTTAATATGTATATGGGTGGAGGGGAGAGACAAAGACAGAGAGAGAGAGAGAGATAGGGAGGTGGGGGAGAGAGAGAGAGAGAGAGAGAGAGAGAGAGAGAGAGAGAGAGAGAGAGAGAGAATGAGAATGAGAATGCAATATCACTGGCTTTCTTTATAATCCTGTGCATTTTATTTTATGCATTTCATAGCATTTCTTCTGAGAAAAGGGCCCCTAGGCTTCACCAGTCTGCCCAAGGGGTGCAGGATGCACATACAAAAACCCTCCTCTAAGGGCCAAGTTAGGCAGATTTCCATTACATCTTGTCGAAGTCTGCCGGTCTTTTTGCACTTTCCTTCACCAGTGTAGAATAGTAGACCTATAATTTCATTGATACAGAGAACTCCCAGGTGAGGAAAATCCCTCCAGCAAAGCAGGTTAATACTTTCTCTACAACTTAGAGTCTTGGAGACTTGTCTAGAGCCCCGAGTCTACAATACACATCTCGGGTCATGCAGGCTGTATGTTCCAAAGGCAAGACTTGAACCCAGGTCTTCCTGGCTTCAGGACTGGCTCTCAATCTAGTATACTTTGCGGCCTCTCATTATCAATGTTATTTTAAAAAAAAAGCTAACTAGACTAGAGCTAAGAGCAGATCCCTGAGGTATTCCACTAGAGACTTCCTTCCATGTTGACAGCAACCCATTAAGAGATCCAACTTGGTCTCAGTTACTGAAGCAATCATGGATCCATTTAATCATTCAGTCACCTAGCCTGCCTCTCCATCTCATCCAAAAGGACAAGAAGAAGGAGAGACTGTCGATATGAATTTGGGCCGCTTCCTGTCTCAGGACCTCAGTTTTCCCCATCTGTAAAATGAAAAGCCTGGATTAAGGTCCCTTCCAGCTCTAAAGCTTGTGGGCCAATGACTTAGGATCTCAGTGTCCTAGAGTCTATGACCATCACCCACTAGTCTTAAACAAACCCCAGCTGCCTAGGGGTGTCCCTTTCCCATATTCCTCCTCTCCATCATGTCTCAGATTCCTCAGATTGATTCCAACATCTGTCAGCCAGAGACAGCCCAGGCCTGAAAGTCGGCAGGTCTGTGTTCAGGTTCCACCTCGGCCACGAATCCATTATGTGAACTGGGGCTGGGCAAAGCATCCCTCTTGGCCTCACCTTCCTTCTAAGTCCAGTGGGGGTTATCACCACGTCGCAGATCCGTAGACCGAAAAGACCTCAGAGGCCATTTTATAGATGAAGAAATTGAGGCTCGCAGGGATAAAAGTGCTTACAAGTAAGAAGTTAACAGTCAGGGTTAGACCCATATCCTCTTAACTCCAGAGCATAGGATCTGGGTTCAAATCCTGTGTCTAACTAAAAATATCTAGAAAACTAGATGGGACTAGAAGATAACCAGAAATATCTAGGAAACTAGAAATCACTAGGAAAAAACTAAAAGTATCTAGAAAACTGGAGGTGTCTAGAAAGTGACTAGAGATATTTAGAAAACTGGAATGTCAACAAAAGAACGAGTCTGAAATCCTGGTCTCGCTGGTTAAATGAGGGCAGTTGGACTAGCCAGACTTGAATCTGGGTCTTCGTGACTCCAAGGGGACTTTAAGCCTCGCTGCCTTTTGTGTGGATGTTCGGATTTGGGTCCACCTATATGAATACACAAACACCCACAGACACACATGGCAATGGCTATGCGTTTGGGTGTATTTGGTAGAAAGCTTAAGCTTAAAGTCAGAAGACCTGGGTTTGAATCCCAACCCAGACACTTACTAGATGCATGCCCCTCACTAGGCCTCTACAAAATGAAGCTAATAATGCTTTTCTCCCCAGGCTGGGAAGGAAGGCAGTTAATATGGTGCTAGAGAAACATGAGCTGTGTTCTTTCTGTACATATGTATTTATATCTGTCCAGTATTATCTCTTTCGGGACCTATCGGGGTGTCTGGGTGTGGATGTCAAAGTGTTTCTAAGGGAGTGGACCTGTGGGGTCATTAGGAGGCCAGCCAGGTTCTTGGCTTGGCCAAGAACTCCTACACACCCTGAGTGTGTGTCTCTCCACCAGCCTAAGTAGGCTTAATAATTACTATTCTATTAATCTCTTACTGTCCTACGGCTAATAAACTCTCTCCTTCTCTCCTTTCCAAATTCCTGAGAATCAGAGTCAAAAGCCTGCCTAAATGAAAACTTTCCACCCGAAGCTACTGCTCCCTGCCCCCTCATCCCCATCTCTCTCTACCCTACCCTTTTACTCTGCCTTCTAAAACCTTGGATATATTATCACCCCCATCTTCCAGATGAAGAAGCTAAGGCTCAAAAAGGAAGAGACTTATCCAAGGTAACACAGGTGGTAAGCAACAGAACCAGGGCACAGTGAATAGAGTGCCAGGCCCTGGTGAATTCAGGAAGCCCTGAATTCAAATCTGGCCTCAGACACTTACTAGCTGCATGACCCCGGGCAAGTCGCTTCACCCTCAGTTGCCTGTTTCCTCATCTGTAAAATGAGCTGGAGAAGGAAATGGCGAACCACTCTGGTATCTTTGCCAAGAAAACTCCAGTTGAAGCCATAAAGAGTCAAACAGGACTGAAACAACTGACCAATAACACAAATGGAGCAAAAAGATGAACGAATAAGCCAATGAACAAAGAGATGTGGGAGACATCAACACAGAGGGCAGGGTTGGCATGGAGGACTGAGCCTTACAGCAGCGGTCTCCATACCTTTTTTTTTTTTTTGCTCCCACATCCCATTAGAAAAAAAATTGAGCATACCCCCCTCCCCCAAAGTCTTAGCTTATTGAAGCTTCAGTAGGCTAGAACTGCACTAAGACTTTTGGGAAAACCTGGGGGAACATTTATCCAAATATTCCTAAGTTAGATATATCTGTTATTGCACCAATGACTATATATACATTATAAAACTTAAACAAAAGTAGAAATTTAAAAATGGATGAGATAATGATGAAATAATGGTTGATCCCAGAATCAACAGAGACACTGGAGTTTATGATTTAGAGGAATGCCGCAGTCAGACCTCTTGCTGCCACATGAGGATCTGGGGGGCGGGGTATGGATATTCTGGGCAGGGAGAAGGATTTTCCCAATAGCATCTGGACAGCTGCTGGTGGGGAGGTGGGAGAGAGGGAGTTAAAGGAGAGGCTTGCAGAGCCCCAGGTAGTGGGAGAGGGAGTATCATTGGGTGTAGACGAGCCCCGTGATTGGCTACTGTGGGGTGGGTGGGTGGGATGTGACCACTCTTCCTAGCCTATGATTGGGTGATTGCATACTTCTTGAGGTCAAGTCCCACCTTACGAGATATAGTTAAGAAGGAAGGGTTGGGAGAAGGAAGATAGAGGTTTGGGTCCTAGCTCTGTTTCTCACTACCACCTAGGCCTCAGTTTACTCATCTGTAAAATGAAAAAGCTGAACTAGATGGCTTCTCAGGCCCCTCCCACGTCTAGATCCATAATCCTATGCATGGTACAGTAGAAAGAGGACTTGAGTTGGAATCCCACATCTTATACTCACTGCCTATATGACCATAGGCAAGTCATCTAACATTCTTGGGCCTCAGTTTCTTCATCTGTTAATAAGGGGCTAGACTAGATGGCCTCTATAGTCCCTTATAGCTCTAAATCTATGATTCTATGATCAATAAAGCAGCATGAGACACAGGAGGAGAACCCAGAAAGTGTAGTGTTGTAGAAATCTAGGGAAGGAAGAAAGGGCACGGAGAACCCAGGTGGGCAGGCAGAGAAGGAGTCAGGGAGGGAGGGCAGTGAGTGGAAGGGCCAAGGGCTGGGAGGAGGGAGGACAGAAGCTATCCTGGGCTCTGGACGGTCTGTCCATCCCTGCCCTGCCCACGGCAGCCCCGGGGAGGTGGCCCTGCGTGTGCCCTCCTCTCCTTGGCCAGCTTCCCCGCAGAGATGCTTCACACAGCCCAGGCTGTAAATAAACCCACAGCTGCTCACAGCTACCAGACAGCGGTCTGGATGCCTTCCCAACAGCAACCGCTCTTCTCCCCGTGGGCTGCTTAGGGAGAAGTGCCTGGCCTTCCCACTCAGAACGTGCTTTCCATTGGCCACTTGCTGCTGGTCCCTGGGAACCAGTGAGGTGGCGGCTCAGGGCAGGGCTGAGCATGAGTCATGGATTGGCCGGCCTTGTCTATGGGATGAGGACTGGGAAATGCTGGCCCCAGGGGACCCATAACCTCTGGGCACGGCATCACACAAATAGAGTGGAGCATTGCCGATTTAGGGACTGCGGGGGTCATCTAATTCAACCCATACCTGAACAGGAATCCCTTCCCCACTACCCCCAAATGGACATTCCCCCTCTGCTTGAGGACTACCATAACCCCTTGAGGCAGCCTTGTCTACCTCTGGGCAACTCTCACTGTTAGGAAGGTTTTCCTTCCATTGAGCCCAAATCAGTCAGAAGGCATCTAGTTGAATCCCCTCCCTTTATAGAGGAACAAATGTTTAGATGAACAGAACTCATTATGTTTCTTTTTATTTGTCTGCCATAGGTTTCATTTTTAAAATTTTATTTTGTCTTTCCATGAACAAATATTTATTTTCTCTCTTTTACACACACACACACACACACACACACACACACACACACACACACACACACACACACACACACACACACACCCCTCCACTGCAAAAAATAAACAAAGAAAAACAAACCTTTGTAACAAATATGCACAGTCAAGCAAAGCAAATTCCCGCATTTGGCCATGTGGAAAACCTAGATTTCATTCCGTATTTTGAAGCCATCACCTAAATCACCTAACTGTTGGAAGGTGGGTTCCATGGGAACCATGGGAATCATGGTCAGTCATTAAACTGATAAGAAGAATTCATTATATTTGCCCCCCCCCCATCCTCCCTCTTCCTAACTTCCCTATTTCTGCCAAGGACACCACCATCATTCCTGTTCTCAATCTCAGACTTTCATTAAATTCCCTTTCCCTTCCTCCCCTCCTCTGCCCCCCCCATCCAATCACTTAACATGGATTCCACCTCCCCAATATGGTGGACATCGACCCCTTTTCTCTCCCTCTCTGGATCCTCATCCCCTCTTGCCTGGACCAATGCCATAACCTCCTCATTGTCCTGCCTGCCTCAGGTCTCTCCCCTCTCCAGCCCATCCTCCGGACAACCTCTAAAACAATCCTCCTCTGTCACACATCTCACTGGGTCACTCCCTTGTTCAGATATCTACAGTGGCTTTAGGATAAAATAAAAACCTCTCTGGTAACTAAAATCCTGCATAATGTGGACTCAACTGACTTATCCAAGCTTATCACATATCCCTTTTCTTGCTGTATGTTCCAGCCAAACAGACGTTCCATCTCCATCAGTGTGCTTTTGCCTAGGCAGTACCAGATGCCTTGGATGGCCTCCCTCTCTACCTCCTACCTCTTACCTCTACCTTTACCCTTACCTCTTACCTCATGGTCCCTCACTTTCTTCAAAGTCCAATGGAATCACCACCATATTTTCTTGTCTCCCCAGGTGCTGGTACTTCCCTTCCCTGATTATTTTATATTTACTTACATGCATATATGCTGTCTCTGAGGATACCTGAATTATCACTGTGTCTATTGCAGGCGCTTAATAAATGTTTTTGGGTAGCTAGGTGGTACAGCAGATAGAGTGCTGGGCCTGGGGTGACTTTACCCTGTCTGCCTCAGTTTCCTCATCTGCAAAATGAACTGGAGAGGGAAATGGCAAACCACTGCAATATCTTTGCCAAGAAAACCCCAAGTGGGGTCATGGAGAATCAGATGTGATTGAAAAAACGCTCAACAACAAACAATAAATATTCGTTGGTTCACTGGCTGAAGTAACACAGTTGAGTAACAGAGACAGAATTCTACATGTCCCCCACCCCCGCCATTAGTCTTAATCCTGCTCATCTTCTGTAATCGGCACATAGGTCCCAGCCAACTCTGGAACTAACCCCTTTGGATCTTGTTGAGATCTACGGTTGAAATCATGGTCTTCTACAGCCTTGGTGAAGACCTTACTGCCTAAGGGCCCTACTGTCCTGACTCATGACTGCCCCTCTGGGACCACCACTTCCAGCACCTGGACGTCTCTTCCACAGCTTTGCCCAATGCCTCAATGCCCGGCACATACGCCTTCCAGCACTGGAATCATAAACCACATTCTCATTGAATCTTCTGTTATTCCTGGATGACATATATCAACCTACTTGCCAGTGGCCCCACTTGCCATTCCTATAACTTTCCAGACTGAAGTGCTCTTTCCTGGCCACAACTTCCTACGAATGTGATCTCCCCAATTAGAATATAAGCTTTGTTGTGGCAGGGATTCCAGGCTTTGGCACAGTGCTAGGCACATAGTAAGCACCTGATAAATACGTCATTCATTCATTTATTTATGGTGTTGGAACTAGATGATCTCTAACGTCCTTCCTAGCTCTGACATCCTGTGTTCTAAGGGTTCTCCCAGCTCTAACATCCTATAAGGCCCTCCCAGCCCTGACATTCTGTGTTCTAAGGGCCCCCCCCAACCCTTACATTCTGTGTTCTAAGGCCCCTCCCAGTCCTGACATTCTGTGTTCTAAGGCCCTTCCAGCTCTGCCACCCTGTGTTTTAATGGCCCTCCCAGCTCTGACATCCTGTGTCCTAAGGGCTCTCCCAGCTCTGATATTTTTTCTCCTAAGGTTCCTTCCTAGGTACAGAATGAAGAAAAGAATGAGATAGCAGCCTGTTAAATTCCGCACCCCCCAAACAGAATCCTCACTGTCCCCTGACCCCCAATTTTCTCCCTTTTTGAAATTCTAGGGATCATAATGGGTAAGAGCATTGGGCCTGGAGTGAAAAACATTCACATCGTGCGCCAGACACCCACCAGCTGTGTGTGATGCTGAGCAAATCACTTAATGTCTCTCAGCTTCAGCTTCCTCATCTGTAAAATGGGAGAATAATAGCGCCTCCCCCCAGGGTTGTTGTGCAGATCAAATGATACAACATACACAGTGCTCTGAAAATCTTAAAACGCTGTATGAATACTATCACCATGATCATCATCATATTATCAGGCTCAAATAATGTTAGACGGATAGTGAAGGCGGTCCCAGACTGTGGAAAGTCTCCAAAGCCTGGAAGTCAAAAGCTGCAGATTCCTAGATTTTAAAGCTGGAAAGGCCTTTAGAACAAAAGACCGTTACAAGGGGTGATGAACTTCTGGCTTCTGCTCAGTCATCAGGCCTTAGGGCAGGAGAGGCCAAGGCAAGGCTGTGTTTTCCCAGCAAGACTAGAATTGGACTGAATTCAAATGGGATGGAGGTGCCATGGAAAGACAGCTCCTTTGGTTCGTGACCAGAGCCTCTAATGGCCCTGGTTCATCTCTCTTGGGGAGGATCAAACCAGCTCTCCCACCAAGCTCTCTAAGAAGGCCCTGCTGAAATGGGGAAGGTCAAACAAGTAGAAAGATAAAAAACTTCTGGAATTTCATGGGATCCCAAGGTTTCGGGCCAGAAAGGACCACATGGGTTACCAGTTGAGCTTCTTCATTTTATAGGGAGGGAGTAATGCCTAAGGTCATAAATGTCAGAAGCAATACAGCTGGAATTGTCTTTCTTTGCTACAAATTGAAAAAGGGAGTGTGGCAGGAGCTCCATGGAACCCCCAAATCATTATGCACCCCATCTTTCCTTGTCCCTTCAGGACCTAGCTCCACTGTCACCTCCTCAAAGAAGCCTTCCCTCATTGTCTTCCCTTAGTCAGAAATGAACCTTCTCCAGATCTTACTCAGCCCTTTCAATCAATCCATCGACCAGCAAGCATTTCACGGGATCTTAGAATTTGAGCCTTGGAAGGGACTTTAGGGAATATCTAGTCTGACCCATAATGACTCACTGAATGCCTACTATATTCCGGGAATTGTACTATGCCCTGGGAGCTACAAATAAAAAGCATGGCAATTCCCGTCCTCAAGGAGCGTACACTCTAGCAGGGAGATACAACGCACATACAAGCAAAGCTAAAGTAAGGATATAAACTGTGTACATCTCTCGTGTATCTGCCATATTCTATTGTGCATTCTGGCTGTTTGTGCACGGGCCATAAGCTCCATTAGGGCAAGATCCAAGTCTCATTTATCTTTGTGATCAAACGATATAACGTACATTAAGTGATTTGCATACCTTAAACACTTTATAAATGTTAGCTCTAATAATTAGAATAATTGTGATCATCATCATTATTCCCATGCTGCCAAAAAACTCTACATATATCAGGCATTTAGCACATTGAATTAAATTTGTTTCCATGAACTGTACTATAAACCCCAGCCATCTTGCCAATGCCAATTAAGGCCAGAGAATGGATAGGTAAACACTGTCCATCATCGGGATGAGAAAACCTCCCAACAAATATTGAGAGAATACCAACTATACTAACCAGGCACGATGGGGAAACTATAAAGATGAACCAGGCACGGTTCTGTCCTCCGGACGAGGGATGGGGCGCGGGGGGGCAAGCTGAGATAGTGAGGCATAAACGATGATTGTCCAGAAGTAACTGGCTCTTCCTGCTTTTCTTAATCAGCCACCCCCGCCCAGAAAAGAATCAGACACACAGATTGTTACAGGTAGAAGGGACTTAGAACACAGAATGTCAGAGCTGCTTAGAATACAGAACATGAGAACTTTGAATGTTAGATCTGAAAGGAACCTAAAACAAATAATGTCAGAGTTAGGAGGAACCATGGAGATCATCCAGTCTAAGTTTCTCTTTTTTTTTCAGAGGAGGAAACCAGGGCCCAGAGTACTAGGCAACGGCAAGGCCAAGACAAGAACCTCCATTTCCTGACTCCAGGCTCACTATTGCTTCCACCGTTCCTGCCTCAGCAGGCATTTATTAAAGTGCATGCTAGCAAGAGACAAAAAAAGGTATTTTTCTACCTCGGCCTTACATTCAGGCTTCAGTCTCTTAAGCCAACTAATGAGAAATCCTTCTGCCTCAAGGATCTCCAATGCACATATACCTATTTACCCTCCTCCTGGCTCAAAGGCCCCCTATCTGCCTTTGGTGCCAAACTGGAGCCTTCTTATAATATTTTCACAGTCCCAAGTTAAGTGTGTCTCAGCAAAGCCAATCTCAGGCGTGCGTTCTTTCCCTCCGACACCAAATTTGCTTTACCTGGACGAAAGCCAGGAGAGCAAACTGAAACTCAATCTTCCTCAGCCGGGCTGGTGATGTGGTAACAGCGCCCGGCATTGTGAACCCCGGGTCTCCAGGATATTCTGGATCTGCTGTTCAGGGACCCACTTAACCTCTGTGAGGGACAGAATGATGGATGGCCGGCTGGTGGGGAAGAGGGGGGCAGGAAGGAAAGAGATGACCAGGGAGGCTATGTGGCCACAGTGGAGAGCCCGCTGGACCCAGGGTGAGGAGAGCCAGGTTCTAACTTGTTGTATGAAGTCACTACTCATCTTCAAGATGATTTCCTCATCTGGAAAATGAGAGAATCTGACACAATGTTCTCTGCATTCTTTTTCAGGCTAAATACTCCAGGGTTCTGTGACACTCTATCCCTAGTTATCAGCTTTCTGGGCAGGGGCTGAAGGTCAGCAGAGATGTCTTTCCAGAGCTATCCCACTTACAGCAGACTATAGGCATGGCGTGTCCAGGTCATGGGGACCTCCCTCTCTGCAGGGTATCATGAGGAGAAGGGAAGTTGGATAGAAGAGCCTTATCATTCATTCTTTCATTCCACAAATGAGTGAGTCATTGCATCTTTTACTGAAACCCTACAATGCACAAGACGCTGGAGAGGGTGGGCAGCAGCAGCAGCATATGAGGCGGCTGAGGGAAAGAGGACAGGACCCAAGTTCAGACAAACCTAGATTCAGGTCCCACATCTGGTATTTCGGAGCTGTGTAAGCTCAGGCAAATCACCAGATAGCCCCTGAACCTCAGTTTAACCATCTGTGAAATGGGAACTGAAATATCCACATTGCCTCTCACAGGAGGCTGTTGTGCAAGGTTCAAATGAGGGAGAATGAGTAAAGTGCTTTGTAAGTTGTAAAGCTTTTTATCAATGTCAGCTATTATTGTTATCCCCCATCAGAACCTGCTGGCATCAGCTCTGTTTGCTTAATAGTCATCCATTTCCCCAAACATGCAGATAATTAAGTTAAAGTGCAGACTTCTAGGCCTCCAGAGGTTAGGAAGCCCATTCCTGTGTGCGGCCAAGCGAGACAAAACACATTGATTCCTCAATGGGTATTGACTTAGACCAGAGAATGTTGGAGCTGGAAGACAGTTTAGAACACTGAATATTAGACCTGGAAAGGACCTTAGAACATAAACCATCTGAAGTAGAAGGGGTCTTAGAAAAAGGAATGTCAGAGCTGGGAGGGCCCTTAGAACACAGAATGTCAGAGCTGGGAGGGGGCTTAGAACACAGGATGTTAGAGCTGGGAGGGCCCTTAGAACACAGGATGTTAGAGCTGGGAGGGGGCTTAGAACACAGAATGTCAGAGCTGGGAGGGCCCTTAGAACACAGGATGTCAGAGTTGAGAGAGGCCTTAGAGCATAGAATGTTAGAGCTGGGAAGACCCTTAGAACACAGAATGTCAGAGCTGCATGAGCCCTTAGAACTTAGAATGGGAGAAGACCCTTAGAACATAGAATGTCTGAGCTGGGAGGGCCCTTAAAACCTGGAATGTCAGAGCTGGGAGGGCCCTTAGGACACAGAATGTCAGAGGTGGGAGGGACCTTAGATATCATCTAGTCCAGGGGTGGGGAACCTGTGATCTCAAGGCCACATGTGGCCCTTTAGGTCCTCAAGTGCGGCCCTTTGACTGAATCCAAACTTCACAGAACAAATTCTTTTCCGCCCACAGTTCACAGAACTGTGAAGTTTGGATTCAGCCAAAGGGCGGAAAAGGATCTGTTCTATGAAGTCTGGATTCAGTCAAGGGGCCACACTTGAGGATCTAGAGGGCCACATGTGGCCTGGAGGCTGCACACTCCCCACATCTGATCTGCTCCATCATTACCATTTCACAGTTGAGGAAACAGAAGTCCAGTGAAGGTGGTTTGCAGCTCTTGCAGCCCTTACATACTGGGGACAGGTCTAGAACTCAGGTCTTCAGATTCCTAGTCTTGTGTTCTTCTAGGATACCACATGCAGGGCTAACTTTGGGCCAGCACTTCCAGCCCTCTTAGGAATACAAAGCTCTCAAGAGGTCCACTGTATTGTCAGGCAGCTGGTAGCAATATACGTGAAACAGATGCAAATACTAGATCGCTGGTCCTCATCTTTTTGAGCACGATGACCCCTTTTAAAGGTTTTAAATATTTTGCGGATCCTTCATGTGACTGATGGGGATTTGAAGGGGATGGTCTGTGGAAATCAATTCATGTCAGTTCCACAGACACTTGTCCACTGGCATCTGTGTCTAAGGGAGCTGTGCCTGGCTGACTGAGCATAGAAAAGAGACGCAGGTAAGTAAGCCCTGATCCCTGCCCTCCAGGCATTTATGGCATGAACTCAAATCACGAAGGCCAAGTGGTATACTGGAAAAGGCTCCAGCTCTTGAGTCAAAGGACCTGAGTTCAAAATCTCACCTCTGTCCCTTTCTAACTATGTGACTACGGGCAAGTCACTGAAGCTCTCTGAGCCACAGTTTCTCCATCTGTAAAATGAGAGTACTGGTCCCTTCTAGGTCTAAACCTGTTATCCTGTGAACCATAATACATAATAGACTGCTAAGTTGTATATTTTGTTGGCATGAAATAAAAATCAACACAATGATAGTTGGCACCATTATGGACCGGAGGATCTCTTGAAATATCCTCTTAGAATCTTTAAGCTCAGCTCAAATGGCACTGCACATGTGAGGTTTTTCATCCTTCAACTCCACCTTCCCTCAAGAAAAAATCCTCTTCTACCTACTTGGCACATATTTGTACGTACTTATATGGATACATATTGTTCCCCTGACAGAATCTAAGCTTCTTGAGGGCAAGGATTGTTGCATTTCTGTCTCTGTAACCCTAATTCACAGGAGAGTTTCTGGCAAAGAGTGGGCAATTCCCAAATCCTTGTTGATGACAATAGCTCTGAGATACCCCCTTCTCCCCTGTCCCCGACAGGGACCTCAGACCACAGGTTGGCACCACTGCTCTAGATATCATACAATGAAGGACCATGAGTAGTAGTAAGGATAGTAGATCTTATATAGGAGAAAGGCAGGGGTGAGGTCAGGGAAGGCATACTAAAAGAAGTGGGATATGATCTGAGCCTTGAAGGATGTTCTGCATAACAGGAGAGAAGGGGCTTGGCAGTTAGGCAGCAGGAAGAAAGACACAAGTAGGAAAGAGTGAGGCATGGGCAGAAGACCACCAGCACCACCATGACCATGACCATGACCATGATCATGACCAGAGGAAATCGGAATTGGAGGAGACCTTAGGATATCATTCCTCTCAACCTTCTAAACACCTTATAATTTCCAAAGTACTTTTCTCACAACAACGAGCCTGGGAGATGGAGATCACATGTACAATTGCCTCTCGTTTTAGAAATGAAGAAATGGAGACTCAAAGAGAGGATCTGTTCAAATGGCAGGTTCCTACTCCCCGCTCTCTCTTGATCTCAGCCAACATTGCTGGATAATGAATGTTTCTCTGCCTAGAGACAGTGGGATGAACCTGATGTTCTCTGGACCTACTCTTTCTTGGGTTGTGAACCAACTCCCAGCTTCCAAGCTGTCCTACGGCTGACTTCTGTCCAGCTCCGGCCATCTTGTGTCAGCCCGTCCTGGTCCTACCCATGCCTTGTTGGCTGCCCAAGACTCCCAGCTGAAACTAGGGAGAGGGACATAAAGAGTAATAGTTGAGGAGGAGATGGCAACTGCTGGTGCTGGGAATGATGGGTCAGCACACATCCAAAGTCCAAAATCAATATTTGCCAGCAGACGCTACAAAAGATGTTCTGCTGGACTGGCAAAGGGATCTGAGCTTCTTATCCTTCCACTGGGCATGTGAAAATGGGGATCCGAAGGAAACAGAATGTGGGAGGCACGGAGCCAAAACTCAATGCCCTGGGGGTTCTGTCAACCGCCTCCCACAGGCCCAGCTGCTGGAGTCCTTGCCAGGGTGAATGCCTGGCTACAGGCCCAGTAATTTGTGAGAAGTCTAGGCACTGAGGCACCGCACTCCAACGTTCTCATGGAGAGCCCTTCGGTGCTCCCAGGAAGTCAAAGAACCAGTCTTCAGCACAGGGAGAGATCAATCCAAGATGCCAAGTGGATGAGAGCAAGGAACTGTCCAGTCAGGAGATGTGGGCCCGAGTTTCAATGCTACTACTCAATTGTTGTGTCACCTTAGCCATGTCACTTCACCTTTGATAGCAAGGTAGAATTGAAAAACAATGCTTAAGAGATAAGACCCAGGTTCAAATTTCCACCAAAGGCTAAATAGCTGAGTGGGGGGAAAATCCTTTATCTCTCTGTGCCTCCTCTGTAAAATGGGGAATGTGGGTCTTGGGGGAGAGGGCTCTTAATCACTAAAGACTTCTTTTACCTCTGAATTTCGTGATTAGCATTAACCCTTCCTTTGGCTCCTTAATTCCTTTTCCTTTCTTATTCTAACACCTTCTCTACCTTGAGAGGTTAACTAATTCCCAACACAACTTTACATTTGAATAATCACATTCCAAAAGTCTTTATGGAGTAACTATGTGTCCAGTCCAATTTTTGCACCCGAGATAAGTGGCACGAAGAAACCCTCAAATCAAAATTTTAAGATGAATTTGACTGAGGTTTGGTAGGGAATAACAGAATGAGTGGGAAAGGATGAGCACATATGGGACGTACGTGCCACAGAGCAGGCAGGGGTAGGGTGTATAAAAGAGAAATACATCCTCCAACCATTTCATATTTCAACGAATTATCCTTGTTATCTAGGTGCTAAGCTCATTTGTTTTTGTGTTGCTGAAGGACTACAAGTACTGCAATAAGTCTCTAAATTTTGGCACCTTGTGGCAAAGCTCTGACTGCCCTGTCCTTGCTACTTCTATGTGTTTAGCGCTCATTGTAAGTTTTGAGGGAGACAGAAGAAAGACATCTCTGACCTCACAGAATTCACATTAATGATGAGATGAGGTTGATTTAATAGCAATAATTGTAAAATTTCCATACTCAGGTAAAGAAAATCAACAGCACAAGTTCAAGATGGGCTAGACGACAGTGCATGTGAAACCAATATAGGGATTTCAGTGGACTACAAGCCCAATATGAATGAAAAGTCTGACAATGCTGTTCTCCCAAATATTAAGCTATCCAATACTGCATTAGGAGAGGCCTCCTGTGGCAGAAAAGCAAAAAAAAAAACCCAAAAAAACAAAAACAAAAAAAAAACAAGAGATCATGTTTGTTTTTAAACAGAGAAGCATACGGACCAGAACAAGGCAAGGGATCCTTTTTCTGTCCTTGGTGTTGGTCAGACAGCACCTGGAATACTGTATGTAGTCTGGGGAAGCACATTTTAATAAGGATGTTAACAAACTGGAGTAACTCCAGAGCAAGAAGACAGGATGGTAAAGAGACTGGAAAACATGCTACAGGAGGATTAATTAGAGGGACTGGGGATATTTGGCCTGGAGAAGTGAAGACTCTGGAGGTCCGTAACAGTTGTTCAAGAATGTGAAAAGGCTGTTTTAGGAAAGGATTAACCCTATTCTGCTTGGCCTCAGAGGGACACACTAGAAACAATGAGTAGAAGTGACTCGGAGGCAGTCGTAGGCTCCATAGGAGGAAAAAATTCCTAACAAACGAGGCTGTTGAAGAGTGAGATGGTCTGCCTCCAGAGGGGTTGGCTTTCCCAGCAAGGGCAGCTTTCAAGTTGAGGCTGGATGACCATTGGTCAAAGGTAGGGTGGGAGGAATTTTGAGTCAATTACAGGTTGGACTATAAATTTCATCTTGGGCAAGTCGCTGTTCAGATTCTGTGGGGTTACAAAAGAATTATGGTAATAACACAAGATAATTAGAATCAAGTGCTAAGCAAGAGGGAGAGTGCTGAATTAGAAAGAACACTGGACCAAGAATTAGAAGGGCTGAGTTCTAGCTCTGACATCCTGTGTTCTAAGGGCCCTCCCAGCTCCAACATTCAGTGTTTTAAGGGCCCTCCCAGCTCTGCCATTCTGTGTTCTAAGAGTCCTCCCAGCTCTGACATCCTGTGTTCTAAGGCCTTCCCACCTCTGACCTCCTGGGTTCTAAGACCCCTCCCAGCTCTGACATCCTGTGTTCTAAGGGCCCTCCCAGCTCTGACATTCTGTGTTCTAAGGCTCCTCCCAGTTCTGACATTCTATGGCCTGAAGTGCTCTAATATTCTATGATTCAGTGCTTCCCTGCAGACTGTAAGTACAATAGGGGGTATGTCCAGCTGGCTTCCAAGTGAAGGTAAGCCAATTGCCTACACAGCGGTCAGCAGGCCAGGACCAAGGCCGTAAACTCATCCCATCTGCCCCTAAGACAAGTTCTGCAGACGGGGGTGGCTTCTTCCTGGCTGGGCTCCCAGCCTGGTCCTCACTGCCAAGCTGCTAGAGTGGTCTAGCCCCACTCCCAGAATGAGTCACGGCTTCCTGCTCTAACCAAGCTAGTACTGGGGTTTCTCTCCAGACCTCTCCAGGAATTCATCGGTAACAGCCTCAAGCACCACAGTCAGACCCGTAGACGCTGGGAGCCAGGCTTAGGAATTCCTGGTTTAATTGAGAAATTGGATCTGGAACCTCAGGAATCCCGCCTGGCTGACGCTCTCCCCACTGGGAAGGCAAAACAATTTCCCTGACATGGAAAAGGTGTGTGTTTGGAGTGGGGGACGAGAGGGCAAAGCAGGGAAGAAGGGCATCCAAGGAGAGACAGAGCAACAAAAGGGTAGAAAGAACTCGGGACAGGGAGTCGAGAAACCTGGCATCAAACATTGGCTTCAGCACATCCTGGCCACAGCCCAGGGCATGTACCCCATCCCTCTGACCTGAAGTTTCCTCATCAGCAAAATGTGATTAATAATAGGTGTACAATGGTTCTAGTCAGATCGGTATGAAGGAAGTGCTGTGTAAATCAAGCAACCAACAAGCATTTATTGTGCTATGTGCCTGGCACTGGATTAGGTACTTGGGGCACAAAGGCAAAATGAAACAATCTCTGCTCTCGAGGACCCTACTTTCTAGTTGGGGAGAAACGGATAGATAGATGGATGGATATATAGACAGACAGATAAAATAGATAAGCTAGGTAGCTAAGAAGCTAGATAAGATAGATGGATAGATAGATATGAATGATGGATAGAAAGATAGATAAATATGGATGATAGATGGATAGATGGACAGAAGGATAGATAGACATGGATGATAGATGGATGGATAGATATGGATGAGGCACAAAGAGAGAGGGGGGGAGAGAGAGAGAGAGAGAGAGAGAGAGAGAGAGAGAGAGAGAGAGAGAGAGAGATCATTTATTAAATTCTTTCTATGTGCCAAGCCCTGTGCTAAGCACTAGGCCTAAAAATACACAGAAAGCAATACAAGGTAATTGGATGGGGAGGGGGAAAGCAGGTACTAACAGCTTGGGGAGGAGCAGAAAATCTGGAAAGGCCTCAAATAGAAAGTGGCATTTAAGCTGCATTTGGAAATGCTTTTTAAATGAGATTCATGCAGCATTTTTTCATGGTAGCAAATAAGTAAAAACAAAGTAGATGCCCATTGGCCAGGGAACAAACAAAGAATTTGCACCACGTTGATGGAATGGAATATAACTGTGCTATAACAAACAGTGATTATGATCAACACAGAAAAGCCTGAGCAAACTTACATGAACTGATGTCGAGTGAAGTAAGCAGAAACAGAACATTAATGACTACAATGAAGGAAATGGAAAGAACTAAACAAAAAATCAGAACTAAATGTTTTGAAATGATAGAGAACAAACATTGCCTCAAAGAGAATTATAAGACGACACCTTGCCCACTCCTTTGCAGGTGGGGGTGGTGGTGGGTTGGGGGAAGTCCACTGGGGTGAGATACTGTGTCTGATTTTTTTCAATATATTGATCGGTTTTTTGATCTTTCGTCTTTTTACTTTTTCATCATTGGCCCAGATGGAAATGTGTTTTGCGCGATTTCATGTGCATTTCAATGTCATATTGCTTGCCTTCTCAGTGGCTGGGGGAAGGTTGGGAGGGAGAGAGGGAAAGATTTTGGAACTCAAAAATTTTTTAAAATGCTAAAAGCAAATACTTTTTTTAAATTAAAAAATTATTTTTCATAAGGGATGGCTCTCTGAGAGTAGGAAGAGGGAAGCATAGAGAGAAAATCTAGATGATGTAAAAACAAAAGACATCCACAAAATATTCTTAAAAAAGAAATGTGATCCATGATTATTTTTCTTTCCTTTTTCAGGGTATGGAAAGAGAATCTAAGGAAGGAAAAGGGTAAACAGTACTCTCTGTGCCTCAATTTCTTTATCTGTAAAATGAGAATAATAACCTTCAATAACCTTCAACGTCCCTTTGAGCTGCAAATCTATGATCCTACCATCCCATGAAACTCTTAATGGCGGATTTTCAGGCAGGAGGGAGAATATGTCTGGGGTAGGAAGGGGGGCATGCTGGGCGCTCTTTAAATCAAACCACATTGATGATTTCCTATTTAATCTATATTATGACCCTGGCTAAGGGACCTCGGTGAGCTGTGTTTGTGGCCCAAGGGAGGTGGGTGGTTCCATTCAGGGCCAGCCTGAGAAAATGGACAGCACAACTCCCAAATGCCTCTCTAGTGGCCCAGCCAAAAGAGTTAAACAAGGCCTTATTTAAAGTTGTAACATCTGTCCCATTTCTCTGTGACTTCAATAGTTACCACAAAGATCTCCAGGGAGGCTGCTCTAAGCCACTGCTGAGGATACAGCAGGAGAAAGTTCTCCTGGCCCGGATCTCAGAGAGGCAGCAGTGATGGGACAGGCTGGAGGCAGTGAACCAGCTCCACCAGAGAGTCGGAGCAATGGTGGCAGCAGTCGTCATACCAATAATACTAATAACCGCAGGCAGCTCAGGACTAGTGGAGAGGGTGCTGGTCAGGAAGACCTAGGTTCAAATTCTGCCTTAGACATTTACTAGCTGTGTGACCCTGAGCAAATCACTTCACCCTGAGTGCCTCAGTTTCCTCATCTATAAAATGAGCTGGAGAAGGAAATGGCCAACCACCCCAGTATCTTTGCCAAGAAAACTCCAAATGAGAGTCAGACACGACTGAGACAACAGCAAAAACAAGCTTCGGTTCCATATCTGTACAATGAGGGAACTGGATTCAATGGCCTTGAGGTTCCTTTCCCATAATCCTAAGATTTATAAAGCATCATGCAAGCTTTAGCTTGTTCCTAGAAGGGATCACAGCGATCGAAGCCAAGACTTAGAAAGTTCCAACAATCGGCCTCGCCTGACACAAATGTTCGAGGCGGGATTCAAACCCAGGGTCCTCCTGACCCTAAGTCCAGTGTAATTTCCATCACATCACACTGCTTCATTTACTAATCCTCATTGTGTCAGCTACTACATAATGACACGGGAGTATTAAAAAACAAACCTGAATTCGGCTAATTATGGGAATAATTCTGTCGTAGAACTTACATGATCTCTCTGCTGGCTTCGCCCATCTGGCAAATGGTGATAAGAGGGTTAGAATTATTAACAATCGGTGGTTTGCTGTTCTCTTGTTTGTCCAAAAGAATGAATGAGGATAGAAAAAGGCTGTTGGCCATTGCTTTTTGACCGTAAATTATGGTAATTGGCACTGTATGATAATAATAATGATAGCAAACTCAGGACTAAATATACCATGGACATCTCAAACTCAACATGCCCAAACTGAACGTGCTATCTTCCCCTCCTCCTCCCAGCCCTTTCTTCTTCCTATCCTTCCTAGTAATATGGAGGGTACCACCATCCCCCCCCCATCACCCAGGCTCAAAACTAAGGCGTCCTCAGCTCTTCACTCTCTCTCACTCTCCTGCCGTCCCCCTCCCCCTATATCCAGAATATTCAGTCTTTCCAGTTGTGTCCAACTGTCCATGACCCCATTTGGGATTTTCTTGGCAAAGTTACTGGAGCGATTTGCCATTTCCTTCTCCAGTTCACTTTACAGATGAGGAAACTGAGGCAACCAGGGTGAAGTGACTTGCCCAGGGTCACACAGCTACTAAGTGTCTGAGGATGGATTTGAACTCAGGAAGATGGAGTCTTCCTGACTGCTAGTCCAGTGCTCTGTGCACTACAGCACCACCTAGCAGCCCCCCAGTATTTTATTGCCAAGTCCTCTCGATTTTACCATTGTATTATCTCTCACCTACACCTTCTTCTCTCCTCTGCACGGCCACTACTACCCTAGTACGTGGACTACTTCAGCAGCCTTTTGGCTGCTTTCCCTCAAGTCTCTCCTCACTTCAGTCTATCCATCCCTCAGATGTCAAATTGATCATCCTAAAAGTAATGTCACTCTCCCGACTCAATAAATACCAGTGGCTCCCTATTGCCTAGGATCAAATACAAAATGCTCCATTTGGCATTCAAAGCCATTCCTGGCCTAGCCGCCTCCTACCTTTCCAGTTTTCTGATACCTTACTCGAGTCCAGGTTCTCTGTAATCCAGGGACCTTGGTTTTACTGTTCTCTGCACAAGACGTTTTCAGTGGACGTCGACCATTGCTGCAACTGTTCCCCTCCTCATCTCTGCCTCCGGGCTTCCTTCAAGCCCCAATTAAAACCCCACCTTCTACAGGAAGCCTTTCTCACTTTCCCTCTGTTTATTATCTCCAATTTTTCTTGTCTTTTAGCCTGTTTATCTATAGTTGTTTGCATGTTGTCTCCCTTGTTAGAGTGTAAGCTCCTTGAGGGCAGGAATTATTTTTGTCTTTCTTTGTATCCCCAGTGCTTAGCACAGTGCCTGGAACAGAGCAGACCCTGAGATATCCGCTGCTTGTCTTGACTGCACCTATGACTTCATCTGTAGAGGGAACTCTCTAGATGAAGCGATTCCCTTACCCGACGAAGCCTGACGCTTCTGCGACATAGAGTTTGGAAGAATTGTCCAGCGTCAACAAGAAGAAATCGCTAACGTTCACGTAGAGCTTTCTGGCTCACAAAGCACTTTGTGTACGTTATCTCATGTGGATCTCACAACAACCCTGGAGGGTGGGTGCCATTATTATCCCATTTTACAGATGAAGAAACTAAGGGCCAGAAGAATGAAGTGATTTTCCAGGAGTCACACAGCTGGTTAAGCACATGAGGTAAGATTCAAATCCTGGTCTTCCAGACTCCAAGACCGGTGCCTATCCACCAAACCACCTAACTATGTTAGAACACAGATTTAGAGCTGGAGTGGACTTTGGAGGTGATCTAGCCCAGTTCATTTTACAGATGGAGAAACTGAGGTAAAATGACACATAGGTAGTAAATGTCAGAGTTGGTTTTGGACCCTAGTCTTCTGATGCAAAATTCACTGATCTTTCCATTAGACCATGCTGAATTGATGGCAGGAATCTCTATTTTAGACCAATTTAGAGTTTGGGATCCAGGACTAGTTTGCCTTTGAGACAACAGAAGAAAAAAACAGGTGACCTAGAGTTCACATATCTGGATTCTATTCTTGGCTTCTTCATTATTCTTCCAAATAATTTCTTCTCTCTGGGCTCAATTTTCTCATCTGGAATATGGGGATAGTTATCTTTGCACTCCACTGATTTATAGGATTGTTGTAGAAAGAGAGCTTTGCAAACTTTGATGAACTAGAGAAATGCAGACTCTTATTCACAAAGGTTCCAGGAGTTTTCTACCTCCCACATATCTAATTTAGCCACAGCCTACCCTACCCACCCCCTTTCCCCCCCCTCGCCCACTGAACACACGGTCTGCCTGTGAGACAAAGAGGCCTCCACTACCACCCCCTGGGAAAGGCACACGGCTATGGCAGATGAAACCCAAAGGGAGGGGGTACTGCTTGCTGGGCCTCGGCGGCAGCCGGGGTACACTACCACTTTGATCCAACCCTCCATATGCTCATCAAATCCCCGTGTAATCGGGAATCGGCTGGCCTGGGAACAGCAGAGGAAGTAGCAAAGGGCGCTGGACAAAACCCTTCTGTCCAAGATTGATATCAGTGCCATAATTGCCCCACCTGCCAATCCCCAAGGCAAGGCAGAGCCAGCACCTCAAGGGTCACACACTGGGAAGAAAACCCAGAACACCAAGGCAGAGGCTGGAAAGGACCTTAGAACACAGAATGTCAGGAACAGATGATAGACGAGGGAGACATGACCAGACAGCAGCATTTCTGGAAGAGTTAGGGCTTTTGGTGCAGCCATGAAAGTTAATGAGATCTCAGATGTCAGAAAGAAAAGTAGAGTGAGTAGGAGCAAGGAGGTGGCAGGTCTGCAGACTTTGGCTCTGCCCACTCCTGCAATGCTGTGCTCAGGTCAGTCACATTGTTGAAGGGCACCAGAGATGGAAAGTGTCTGGATGAGGAGGAGCAGGGGGGAGAGGTGCGTGAGTGCATGAGGTCCAGCCGCATGATGATCAGCTGAAACAATGGAGGACGTTTAGCTTGGAAGACTTAGGGGACAAGAGAGTCATCTTCAAGCATTCAAAGGGCCATCTTAGGGAAGACAGGCAGAATTGCTCTGCTTAGCTCTAGAGGGCAGGATGAGGGGCTGGCGGAAGCTGCAAACAGGCAAACTTAGACTTGATGTTGGGAAAAACTCCCTGCCCCTTAGACCCATTCGCAAGGAGCATGGGTCTGCCCTGGGAGCATCGGAGGCTTTCAGACACAAGTCACTGGGGAGACGAATCTTGTTCAAGTGTAGATTGGACTAGGCAGCCCTGAAGGTCCCAGTCAACTTAGAGATTCTGGGACCAGAGAATACAGTTTTAGAACAGAGAATGTCAGAGTTGGGAGGGCCCTTGGAACCCAAGATGTCAGAGCTGGGAGAGCCTATAGAACCCAGAATGTTAGAGCTAGGAGGGCCCTTAGACCACAGGATGTTAGAGCTGGGAGGGGCTTTAGAACTCATGAAGCCAGAACCAAGGAGGGCCCTTAGAACACAGACTGCCAGAGCTAGGAAGACCCTTAGAACCCAGAGCTGGGGAGGGCCCTTAGAACACAGGATATCAGAGCTGGGAGTGCCCTTAGAACCCAGGAAGCCAGAGCCAGGGAGGGCCCTTAGAACACAGACTGTCAGAGCTGGGAGGGCCCTTAGAACACAGAATGTTAGAGCTGGGAAGGCCCTTAGAACCCAAGATGTCAGAGCTGGAAGAGCCCTAAGAACCCAGAGCTGGGGAGGGCCCTTAGAATCCAGGATGTCAGAGCTGGGACAGCCCTTAGAACCCAGGAAGCCAGAGCCAGGGAGGGCCCTTAGAACACAGACTGTCAGAGCTGGGAGGGCCCTTAGAACACAGAATGTTAGAGCTGGGAAGGCCCTTAGAACCCAAGATATCAGAGCTGGAAGAGCCCTAAGAACCCAGAGCTGGGGAGGGCCCTTAGAACACAGGGTATTAGAGCTGGGAGTGCCCTTAGAATCCAGGATGTCCGGGCTAGAAGGGCCCTTAGAACATAGAATGCTAGAACATGTATGCTGACTCTACTTGTTTCTCCTCCTCTCCAAGCCCATTGCCATCATCACAGGGCAGGCCCTCATTATCACCCAACCTATACTTTTGCAGGAGGCTCCTAAGAGTTCTCTCTGTCTTCCTCCTCCCTTCACAAAACAGCCTTTCTTACTCACACATATGGTCATATCATTCATCTCCTCATTAATCTTCAGAAGCTCCCTGAAGTCACTTGGCATTCAAGGCCCTCTATACTCAGGCACCACCCCACCTTGCAAGCCTTGGCCTCATATATCTCCTGACTGTGCATTCAACACTCTAGCTGAGCTGGTCTACTCTTTATTCTATTAATGTTCTATGGCCCTTCTTACCTCTGCTCACTATTCCCTCTTTCTATAACTTCCTCTCTTCTTTCTCCCTTTACCTGTTGAGTTCCTACTCAAGCTTGAAGCCCACATCCAAACTTATCTCCTCCATCAGGGCCTCCCTAAGCCCCCAGGTTGGTAACAACCTCCCCTGGGAGGTCAAACGGCAATATTCATAATGCCCCTCTCCAGTGTATGATGTTGTTACAATCTTCTCTGTGTATATATCCTCCTAATAAACTACACATGGCATGGGTAGCTTTATATCTACCCACACACACACCCTTTGTGTCTAGCATGAGGCTCTGCACACAACAAGCATCTAATAAATGTTTGCGGAATGAATGTACGCATGAATAAATGGCTGAATTTAGAATGTCTGAACTGAATGCCTACTGGGCAGATTCCCCTCCCTTATAGGTGAGGAAACTGAAGACCTTAGGGGTCTTGTCAAAGATCACAGCACTACTGAACGATGGAGCTAGGCCTCAAACCCAAGACTTCTCCCTTTGACTTAGCATTCTCTTTTCTCTGTCCCTCTGTACCGGGTGACTGACATCAAACTCAGAGGGGAGGCTTGGAAGATCCCAGCTCCCCATAAGGTGTTCAGTACTGCCCCACCCCCTTCGGGGCCTTTTAAGTTCAGGAGGGACCAACCAAGGCCTGGCCTACAGAGAACCCTTGGGCCCTCTGGCTTTTGATTTGTTTTTTGCTGGTTTCACTTCTTTTCATCTCCTTGCTTTGTTGGAGGGACTAAAGACCCTACTGAGGGGCACAGGAAAGGGCATCCGCCTAGAAAGGGTTCTCACATCCATCCTGTCCTTTGGTCCTCAAAAACACTCCAGGGAGAGAGGCAGGGCAGGGAGGAGGGGGTGGTCATGTGGAAAGCGAGCTGAACTTGGAGCAAAGAGTTCCTATCCCAGTTCTGATACTTACCAGGTGGGTGACCTGGTGACCCCTCCCCCCCAACACACCGGTCAGAGACGTGTTTTTCTCCTTTGTAAAAGGGGTGGAACTATATGGCCTCTGAGGTTCTTTGCAGCTCTGACATATGGCCTATGTTCTAAGGTCCCTTCTGGTTCTGATATCTAATGTTCCAAGGTTCTTTCCAACTATGAAATTCTCTATTCTTGAGTCCCTCCTACCTCTGATACTTAGTACAGTGCCCGGTATATAGTAGATGCTTAATAAATGCTAGTTGACCATCTGTGTTCTTAAGTCTCTTTTGGCTCTGACATTTTCTGTCCCCAAGTGACTTTCCAGCTGTAATGGTTGAAGCTTAGGCCCCTTCTAGTTCTGTTGCACTATGTCTAACACCCCTCCTGGTTTTGATCTTCTAGACTCAAGATCTCTCTCAGCTCTAACACTCTATTTCCTAAAGTTCTTCCTAGTTCATGCATTCTGTGTTCTAAGGGCCCTCTCAGCTCTGACATCCTGTGTTCTAAGGGCCCTCCCAGCTCTGACATCCTGTGTTCTAAGCTCCCTCCCAGCTGACATCCTGGGTGCTAAGCTCCCTCTCAGCTCTGATATCCTGTGTTCTAAGGGCCCTCCCAGCTCTGACATTCTACATTCTAAGCTCCCTTCCAGCTCTGACATCCAGGGTTCTAAGCTCCCTCCCAGCTCTGACATTCTACATTCTAAGGTCCCTTCTAGCTCTGACAGTCTCTGAAAACTCTGAGTGAGATTTTTCTCCTCACATGATTGCCGTTGTCACTGCACTGACTCTGGGAGCTGTTTCCTCTGCCGCAGCAGGGTTTGGAGCCCGACTCGGAATCCCAATCGAGTTATTTTTAATGGGCTTCAATTTTCATTTTCTTTTATCGGAAAACACAGATGGTGACTTCCTCCCTCCTCCCCGACCCCCCCACCCACCCAACACACACACATACTGAGTAGGGATGGAGATAGATTCTAAACTAACACATTCATCCCCCCAGCTGCCAACCCTCAACCCCAACCCCGCTGCTAAGAGAAGCTGGCAGGCTGAGGAGGGAGGGAGCCCCTGCCTCAAAATGATATATCCCCTCCTAAGTCATCAACTCAGGCTGAATAAGGGACAGGATGGAGAAGGTGCCATTTCTTCTTGCTGGAGTGGGGGTGGGATATCGAGGACAAAGAATCCCTCATTGGCTGCTCCTCTGGGAACGGTCATCGTGATTAACTCTCTGGTTGCCCCTTAGGAGAAGTCAATAAGATGATCGAAAAAGTAGTCCATGTGAAAAAGACCCTAGCGTATTAGTGGCCCACAAGCTTGATATCGGCCAATAGGGGGATGTAACTATTCATATACTTAAGTCAATTTTAAACCATACTGCCTGAGGTCTAGCATTCAGAGCAATGAAGGGGAGATCTTGTTGTAGTAGAAAGAATGATGGATTTGGAGTACAAAAAAAAACTTGGTATCTTTGCCATCTTTGCTCAGTTACTTACTACTTACTACCTGTTATAACCTCTGGCAAGATAAATCAGCCTCACTTTTCTCATCTGTAAAATGAACAGACTAGATGAGATGCTCTCTCAGGACTCTTTCAGCTGTGGGTCAGAGTGAAACTGGATGACTCTAATCAATTCTGCATGCTACACTCATTGAGAAACAGTAGCAAGCTAGTCCACATTGAAGGTGGTGATGCTAGAACTGGAAGTGCCCCTGGGACATGGAATGTCAGAGCTGGGAGGGCCCTTAGAACACAGGATATCAGAGCTGGGGGGTGGCCCTTAGAACACAGAATATCAGATCTGGGAGGGCCTTAGAATACAGAATGTCTGAGCTAGGAGGAACCCTAGAACAACACCTAAGTTCCTGGTTAGTCTAATTCCCTCATTTTAGTGATCAGGAACCTGCATCCCAGGGAGGCGAAAAAACTTGCTCAAATTCAAAGAGTGAGTTAGTAACTGTGGAGATGGGGCTGGATCCCAGGAGTACAGGGTCCTGGGCAGGGACTCTTTCTGAGCAACCACAGCCTCTCTCAGTCAGGCTGGGCTGCCTCTCAATCTCAGAGCCCCATTCATTATTGAGTGTGAATCCCGTCCGGGTGACACCTCCAGATTGTGTTTACCGCCAATGCTGAAGTGAGCTTTTCATTATCCATTGTGAGAAAGACACGTGTAACACCTCCAAAGTGTGCTATACCAATACAGATTGTTGGGGGGAGAGGCCTGCCTTTAACTCAGTTCCCCATGACTTTCAGGAATACCACCATCCTGTGCCTCTGAAGCCCTGACCTGGAAGTAGAACTCTGTATGTGGAAGGGAAGATGAATGTGGTCATGTCTGTGGGCTAAGTGCCAGGGAAGAAATAACTACCCTCCCCCCAGGTGTGGCCAGTAAATTTTTAAAAGTTAAATTTTTTTGTGTATGTCATTCCTAGACATACAGCAGCCCACCATTCTCTCTATAACCCTTGCCTCAGCACCCCCACCCAGTGAGCCTTCTCTTATCACAAAGAAAAATACTTAAGCAAAACCAACACATATCTGAGTGTCTGCAGCATTCTGCCCCTATCGCCCCCTACCCTCTCCCAGGAAAGAAAGGACATGTATTCCTTCAACTAATTCCAGGCCCCAAGGAGCCAGTAACTTCTGAAATATAAATGAGCCAGGTTTCTCCATTCCCCAATACATGCTCTCACCACACCGCGTACCCTACGGTGGCGCTACCAGAAAAGACAGAGGGGACGGAGGGCTGGATATTGAGTTGGGTAGTGGGTGAAGATCTGACCTCGGAAGCTTACCCACTGCTTGTGTGTCCCTCATCTGTGAAAATGGAGATGATAACCCCACCTCCCCAAAGGGCAGCGGGGAGGAACACCTCGAGAACCTTAAAGCTGAGAATAAGTGTCAGCTGCTCTTGTTACTTTTATTGAGATTAGTCCCTGACTTGGAGAGGCTGGAGTGTGTCCAGAGTGGGGCACAACCGGGCCTGCAAGGGGATTTCTTGAAGAAAAGGGGTTGGTGGTTTGGCTCAGTCACAGTGGAAGTAAATTATACTAAACATTTATGTCCTAGGAACAGTCAGGGTTTCTGAATTGCACCGCACTAACATATGCAAACCACATGTAAATTAACAAACGATCCCCCATCTCTCCTCCCCCAAACTCTGCTAATGTTTTTTAACCATTTCTTGCCTGGGAAGGAGAGGAGAGAGCATTAAAAAACTTGACTGGCTGGTGGTCCTGAAAAGAAACTGACCTTCCCCACTCTAGCTGCCTGGAGAAAAGCAGCCCGATAAGGTACTTCCTCTCCTCCAGATCCATTCACACATTCTTTCCCTGACAGCCTCTGCCCCACACCTCCAAGTGACAAGGGGCTTTGTCTGCAGCCACTCATCTCCCCGAGCTGCTTTTTCTCAGAGTTCCAAGAGAGCCCAGAGTTCCAAGTATTTCCTGCTTTCCCTGGAGGGGTCATCTAGCTGTATGTGAGCACTTGTCCATTCTTGGCATCAATGAATGTGCAAGCTAGGAAGGCCCTTAAAACACAGAACGACAGAGCCTGGAGAACCCTTAGGACACAGGATGACAGAGCTGGGAAGGCCCTTAGAACCCAGAATGTCAGAGCCTGGAGGACCCTTAAAACAGAGGATGTCAGAGTTTGGAGTGGCCTTAGAATACAGGATACCAGAGCTGGGAAGGCCCTTAGAACACAGAATATCAGAGCTGAGAGGGGCCTTAAAATAGAGAATGTCAAAGCTGGGAAGACCCTTAGAATACAGAGTATCAGAGCTAGAACCCAGGTCTGCCAACTCCCGAGTCAGTGTCTGAGACCCCCTCTCCTTCAATCATCTGAATCCAATTCAAGATTCAAGGCCCTCTCCCTTCCCAGAAACCTTCTCTGATTCCTCAGGCTAACACTCTACCTTCCCCCACCACAACCTCCAATCCTTAGAACTCCAATATTATCTGTCGTCTAACAGCTGGTCATGTTGTCTGGAATGCTCTGACATTCTATGTTCAAGATTTCTCCTAGCTACAACATTCTATGTTCTAGGTGTTTACAGCTCTGATGTTCTATGTTCCAACATTCTATATTCAAAACCCCCCTAAACTCCCAGGATTTGATGATTTATTTCATATCTGGATTTATTCAACTACTTCCCCCATAATTTTCCTTGGATGTTTTTTTTTCTTTTTGAACAGTGGTATTTGATGGAAGGAGAGTAAGAGGGCCCCATCCGCTTCTCAGCAAATTCCCAGCCCCTCCCCATTCCCGAGGCCCCCAAAGTCAGTCAGAGTGAGTGGCAGGAGCAGCAGGTTGCCACCTATCCTCAGCACAAAACCACAAACCAGCAGCAGGGAGTGGTGGGAAGCAACTGCCCTCGGGCTGAATTCCTGACTGGCAGAGAACACACTGAGCTGGCCCTAGAATCCTGAAGCCTGAGCCTCAGGTGCTCCAGATACCTCACTACCTGTCTGCTTCTCAGGATAGCCCCCGAACGATGGCCAGGATTCCCCAAACAGAAGGGGAGGAGGAAAAAAGGGAAGAAGAGAGCTCATGGTTCTTCTCTTCCCAGAGAGGCTATGAAAGGGCATTCTGGCAGGTGCTGGACTAGTCAACCTCTAAGACATCTTCCTGCCTGAATGTTCTCACACTCCATGACTTCATGCTCTAAGGGCTCTTCCTACTCTGATAGGAGAACATTCTATGCTGTAACATAGAATCTATGTTTTATGGTCCTTCCCAACTCTGATAGTCTCTGTTCTAAGGCCCTTCCCAGTTCTGACATTCCATGCTCTAAGGGCCCTTCCAGCTCTGACATTCTGTTCTAAGCTTCCTCCCAGCTCTGACATTCTGTATTCTAAGGGCCCTCTCAGCTCTGACATTCTGTATTCTAAGGGCCCTCCCAGCTCTGACATTCTGTGTTCTAAGGGCCTTCCTCTGACATTCCATGTTCTAAGGGCCCTCCCAACTCTGACATTCTGTGTTCTAAGGGCCCTCCCGGCTCTTGATATTCTGTATTCTAAGGGCCTTCCCAGCTCTGACATTCTCTGTTCTAAGCTTCCTCCAAGCTCTGCCATTCTGTGTTCTAAGGGCCCTCCAAGCTCTGCCATTCTGTGTTCTAAGGGCCCTCCCAGCTCTGACATTCTGTATTCTAAGGGCCCTCCCAGCTCTGACATTCTGTGTTCTAAGGGCCCTCCTCTGACATTCCATGTTCTAAGGGCCCTCCCAACTCTGACATTCTGTGTTCTAAGGGCCCTCTCGGCTCTGATATTCTGTATTCTAAGGGCCTTCCCAGCTCTGACATTCTCTGTTCTAAGCTTCCTCCAAGCTCTGCCATTCTGTGTTCTAAGGGCCCTCCAAGCTCTGCCATTCTGTGTTCTAAGGGCCCTCCCAGCTCTGATATTTTGTATTCTAAGAGCCCTCCCAGCTCCGACATTCTGTGTCCCAAGTCGTCTTCCAGCTCTAGTCTTACATGTTGGAACATTTTATGTTCTACAGTCCTTCCCAGCACTGACTTTCTGTGTTCTAAGATCCATTCCAGTCTGACCTTATGTGTTCTATGGTCTCCCAGTTCTTGCAATCTATAATTCTAACTAAATGATGATTATTTGAAAAGAGGACTCATACTATGTTTCAAATATACAGTCAATATATCCATTTGAAAAACAACCTCATGAGTGTTCTGTGCAGGCTGGAAATTTTGAGTCGAATACAGACTCATCTAATATATAAAGCAAGGGTCTCCAGTCTTTGGGTGGGGGAGAACGATTTTTAAAACTTAAAACCTTATTGTTTGTTGACTATAAATAAAACATTTGATTCAGTAGAGCTAAGCATTCCTAGAAGAGAGTCTGCCTCAAGTCCAACTTGAAGAGAGATTCCATGTGAAGAAGTCTTTCAGATGTTCCTGTTGGTGGATGGCACTATACTGATTGCATCAAGTCCCAGAACATTCTAGAAATCTTTTGGTTTCTATATAAAAGAACTCACTATCCAAACGTGGTAAACCAAGTGGATGAAGAATGTCTATTGTCTAAACTATGATATGTAATTAGAGACAACCTGCCTCTCTACACTCTCTCCCCTCCTCCCACCCGCTATGATGTTTACTAGTTATGCCCTTTGAACCCAAGAAAAAACAGTTTAATCCATCTTCTATGTGCCTACCCATTACATGTTAAATGTTTACATTTTTAAAGTTAGTTTTTAAACACTCTAGAGCTGCTAGGCAATCATCTTGAAGTTCTCTTTTTTCCAGACTAAACTTCCCAACTTCTTCCACCTGAATATTGTCTGATGTAGTCTCATCAAGCTGGTTGTCTTCATGGATTAAGAGGTAGAAGGGGCCTGAAAGGCTCTTTCTTTGAGGAAACAAAGGCCCAAGAGGTCACGCAGGTGGAATGGGGCTAACCTTTCGAAAGGAAATATTTTTACACTTCATCTCTGGTTTGATAAGAAAGGGGTTCTCCCAATCTTTAGATGCATTCTAGTTTATCAAGTCTGTCCTAAAATGTACTCCAGATGTAGTCTGACCAGATGTTTATTGTGGAATTTGCTGGAGGGGGCCTGAAAAGTAAACACAAGGGAATTTGAAGAGGGGGAAAACACTAACAATGGAGAAACTATCAGGGAAGAGTAGACAGAGGAGGTGGTGGCTGAGCTGAGCCTCAAACGATGAAGAGGATGCTGAGAGGCGCTGATAAGAAGGGAGTGCATTTCAAGGGGAGCAGCTTGGGTTAATCTACCAAGGTCAGAGATGGAATGTCCCATTCAGGGAACAGCTAGTGGTCCAGAGAGTCAATTAAAATTAGATTGGTGGAGCCCAAAGAGAGCAAAGGCAGAGGCAAAGGACTCATGTGTATAAAAACATAACAGCTCTTTCTTTGCTATAGCAAAGAACTGGAAATGAATATGGTGCTTATTAATTGGGGAATGACTAAGCCATAAGAAATGAGGAAAGGGATTGCTTCAGAGAAATCTGTGAGGATTTGTATGAACTGAGGTGGACTGAAATGAGCAGAACCAGAAGGACAATTCATACCATAGCAACAACACTGAAAGACTTAACTACTCTGAGCAACACAGTGACCAACCATGCACAGCTCCAGAGAAAAAACAGTGTAGCCTGCGGCCCACCTCCTGATAAAGAGGGGGTGGGCTACTCAGAGTGAAGAAAGAGAAAGCTGTTTTTGGACACATCCAGTATAGGAATTTATTTTGTTTTATTGCACATTTATTACAAAAACTTTGTTTTTTCTTGTTTTTCCAGCATGTGTGTGTGTGTATGTATGTATTTGTGTGTGTGTGTGTGTGTGTGTGTGTGTGTGTGTGTTGAGGAGGATGGAAATATTGATAGGACTGCCATAAGAAGAAGAAAGAGCAGGAAGGAGGAAGAGGATGATGAGGAAGAGGAGGAAGAGAAGAAAAAGAAATAAGAGAAAGAAAAGAAGACAACTGAAAATGATTATTTTTTAAAATGAACAGAGAAGAATCGATGGAAGGCCAGAAAGAAAAAGGGACAAGCAAGATAGCTTTGAAAGTTACTTGTTAAACTCATTATATATTTACAAAGGAAAAATAAACTCTATATAATAGAGATTCATAGTGTCATGTACGGTTGTCTTTTTCTGTTCTACTTTGAATATGGAAATGTTCATTTTATTTGGTGTTTGACTTCAAAATAAAAAATTTAAATTAAAGAAATCCAGAGGCACGAAGGAGAGTAAAATGAAATTGGGCAGGAAAGGGAGGCTGGAGGTAGATGGCAACAGGTCTTAAACACCAGTCCAAGAAGTATGCATTTTTATCTCAGAGGCAATAGGGAGTCACTGAAGGTTTTAGAGCAGAGTAGTAGGTAAACTTGTAAACCTGTCCTACACCTCACTTAAAACTCAGTTCAAACGCCATCTCTTCCATCAAGCCTGACCTGATCCAACTTAGCCCCTCTAGGCTGATCAACAAACAAACTGTCTACCATATGCCAGGCACAGGGGACCCAAAGACCTAAATGAAACTGTTGCTGCCTCTCAAGTTTACTTTGTATCAGGGAAGCTAAGCATCCAAGCCCCTCTCATCCTCATCCTATCCCCTCTTCCTCCTTAAAACTTTTAAATACCTTTCTTGTACCCTAAATGTCTAATTTTGTATTTGTTACTCGCATATGGATATATATATATATATATATAATATTACCCACACACATACCAACATATACAAATAATATATCATATGAAGATAACTACAACAGACATATCCACGTCTCTCTCCTCTCTCTGTCTCTCTCTCTTTCTCTCTGTCTCTGTCTGTCTCTGTCTCTGTCTCTGTCTCTCTCTCTCTCTTTCTCTCTCTCCCTCCCTCCCTCCCTCCCTTTGTCTATTTAAACTTTGTGTCTCCCTTAGCCGACTTTCCATGGGGAATTCACAAGAGCACAAAGCCAGGAATGATATCAGATGAGAGGGTGGGGATGGGGCAACGTATATATCAGTGAGATCAAAGATTCATGAATACAGACGCTTAATAGGTGTGGAGGCTGTTATAAATCACAGGCCTATAAGTGTATCTTTTCTATCTGGAAAGATGCAATTTCAAGACATTTTCCAGCTAAATTTCCAGACACACAAAGCAGTGCTACTACGGTAACAGATGTGGTGTTCCTTTTCATAGTCAGCTATGAGATGCATCAGATCAGAGACACAGTCTTTTACCTAATTTTCTTCAAGGAGAGGGTAACTACCCTAGGAGGACAATTGAACCTTGACTTCAAACAATTTTTTCATTTACTCCACATCAAATCAAACAAAACTTATTAATAAAGTCAAGAAAATATATCTGGAGTAGCTGTAGTCCACCCAGGTGTCAGACTGTGCTTAATGGGCCCCAAGGTATGTCAATATGGTAATGGCTGCAATAGACTGGAAGGTCAATATGTAAACAGGCAGGGGAGGAGATGAAGGGAAGGTGCCCTATCTCCCAAAGAAGAGACCGGATGGCTCTACTGATTTAGATAAGAGGGAGAATCTACTGGGGGGTGGCAAGGACAGGCAGGGGGATTAGGGGGAAACAGAGGGGAAGGAACCAGGAGGGCAGTTCAGATGGGAAGGGTTTTACTTAAGATTTGGAGATGGAAAAGAAAATCATAAACTAGAATTACAAAATATTAGAGCCAGAAGAAACCTCAGAACACAGAATGTCAGAGCTAGGAGGGCCTTAAAACAGAAAATGTCAGAGCTGGGAGGGGCCTTAGACATATTTGGTTCAACTGCCTCATTTTACAAATAGATGCTTGGAAAGGGAGAGCAATTTGTCTCAGGTCATTCAGTTAATGAGAGACAGAGCTTTGACTCCAGTTCAGGTTTCCCAACTCCAAACCCAATGGAATTTTCACCACCCTGTGCTGTTGAGCCAGCTGCTTGGTACTCCAATGAAGATGGGATCTCCTAAAGGCAATTACTCCCTCCAAAGACACTGAGTGCAACCCATCCATGCTTTCTTACTTCACATAATTTTTGTCCATAACCTCCCATAAATTCTATAGAGAGAGTTCACCCAACATGCTGGGGCATTTTCTTCTTTCTATCTTAGCATATTCTAACGAGGATCTTTCTGATGATATCCTCTATGTGATTTCTATGCAGTTCTTAGCTAGTGACATTACAGCCCTCTTGTACCAAACATATGCCTCTATATGTTCCTTTAGGGTGAACCATGACTAATTTTCAGAGACCATGGCATTCCAAGATTTACAGTCACATACGAGAGGATATTGGATGCTACATTTAAATTTGAGAAGATTAAAAAAATTTTTTTTGGTCTAGATTTGTGACTTTGAACACACAGGAACAAAACTCTCCTTACCAATGCAAATAAGCAGTTCTTTTTTAATTTATAGTCTTAAGGAGTTGCCCGTGTCCCGGAAAGGTTATGTGACTTACCCAGAGTCACACAGCCAGTGCACAGCATAGATAGGACTTGAATTCAGGTCTTCCTGATTTCAAGGCTAGCCTCTAACCACCAGGGAACACTGCCTTTCACTGATGTTTTGTTTCAGAGAGAAGCTTAGAGTCATTGCTAGCATTAACACTGGCCAAACACAATCCAAACTGCTCTCCACCACCTTCAATTCTGGGGGCCCATCTCCAGTGTCTGTCCATCCAACTGCTTATCAGAGTCTGGACAAGAGGCATTCATCATCCACTTGGCTCCTCCTGAGTGGAGAGTTTGGATTAGCAATTTGGGGTGATTATGGATCTCACTGAAGTGGCTTCGTAATGTTCTGGGGCTGGATGCAATCAAAACTATGTTACCAATGAGTCAATCAGCACACGTTACCCATAGTATGCTAGTACCTGTAGTATGCCAAACACTGTTTTCCAAAACTAGAGCATCTGAAAGATCTCCCTCATCATCAATGGGAAATGCCTCTTCTATTTAGACTCACATATATCTTGTATGTTCAGATTTGCGTATGTTGCTCTCCCATGAGAATGTAGGCTCCTTGTAGACAGGGACTGTTTTTGCTTTTTCTTTGCATCCTCAGAGTTTAGAACAGTGCCTATACATAGTAGGAACTTAAGAACAGTTTCTTAATGATTGATTCAGATTGATGAATTCTCATAGTCACATATGAAACCCAATCTCTTCATGCAGAGGCCTCCTCTGTGTGTGCATGGAGGAAAAAGTCCCACTGCTCTTTTCATCTTTGCTTTCCTTAGTACCATTTGCATTTCCTCTTTCTACAGCACATCAGGACCCGTGATGTTGGAGTCCAAATGTGGGGGCTCCGTTGTTATTAATGGAGAAAAGAATTTGTTATAGACTTCTTTAAAGATTTTTTTCCACTTTTCTGCCCATTTGTTTTTCTTCCAGTTTCATACTTAAATTCCCTCAGGATGATGTGGCTGAGTTGGGTCTCTTGCCAAGCTTTCTGTAAAGCCGTTAAAGCAGATGTCCATGGCTTCTTACTGCTTTATGAGGCAATATCCTCCTACCATCCTCCTCCATAAGATTTTTAAAATGAGTTTATATTCTAAACTGGTGTTGCCCTTGGCTGCCACATCTCTCAGCTTGGCAAAGAGATTAAGTATTTGCTGGAAGAGGCTGTTTCTAAGCTCCTTTAGAATCCTCATTGTGGCAATTTACATCGGTTAAGCTTGCTTAGGAAATGATGATAAACTCTGTTAATGTCTGTTCTTTTATCTATTTCCTATTTCTTGGCATTAGCCACTGGCTTAAATAGGTCAGACTGAAGTCACCTCACTAGTGGTGACTTATCTTCCCATTTTTATTCTTTATTCTAATTTGATATTGATCTTTTCTCTAACTATTCAATGGTGTAGATGTTCAAAGATAGCTATTTGGAAATGGTTCTTACATTAGTAAGCAGTTGTTTCCTGTCTATAGAAATATGATCAATTTCACTTTTTGTGATGCTATTTGGAACATACCATGCCCAGGATCTTCTTAAAGAAAGTATTCATGATACATAGGCATGCACATGCCATATTCTATAAGCCTTTGGTTCGTTCATTTCTTACTCCTAAACCATGTTTTCAATATACATCTTTCCCTACATTTATCTTTCCAGTGAAGTCACTAAGAATTAAAGTATATGTTGGCTTATTGTGGAGGGTCTTATCACATTTTTTGTAGGATTTCTTTACTCCCTCATCCTCTACACTGAATGTTATAGTACATAAGCTATAATTATTTTCATGGAGATGTTTTGCAAATGCTTGTCATAAGCATTGCAATTAGGATGACCAAGTATGATATGTTTCTTCTTATTTCTGGACACATGATAAAACCAATTATACCAGCTCTTTTCTTAGCTTTTCCAAGGAGAGCCAGTGGGCCACTCTTCCTCGTAGCTGCAACTCCCTCCTGTCTGCCAACTTCATTTATAGGGATGATGCCAAGATTGATATAATTCAGTTTCTGCAGGAGTATATCCACTCATTGGTCAATGGACAATGATCAAATATTTAGAAAACCAATAACCAAGTTAATGTGTATACATAATCTAAAAACAATATGACTTTTAATATCTTCAGTATGCTTTTGTACCACACTGCCATCATCACTACAGGAATGAAATGAGGGTATGCCAAACTCAAAGTGATTTTATATTTTCCTTTGTTTCATGGATTGTTATAGCCAAAGAATTGGTGCCACATCTATTGTCATGGACAAATTCGAAGTCTTTACAGAAGAGTAGAACCTACCAAAATATGAGTTCCAATGATATCTCCTTCAAGACTCCTAGACTCGATGCTATAAGATGCCACTGGAATAGATTAGATAGAAAGATGGATGGAGAAAGAGAGATAGGCAGAAAGGGGAGAGAGAGAGAGAGAGAGAGAGAGAGAGAGAGAGAGAGAGAGAGATCGATCCTGACAGTATCAGATCAAAGAGTAGATCTGGGTACTAGGAGTGTGTGTGGAGAAGGCTGTGCATGGAATCAGAGGCTATTAATGGCCCCTTGAAGACAGAGACATTTTGAAGTTGCATATACTCTCACTTCTGTGCCCTGAGCTCAACCTGAACCTCAGCCTTCTGGAAAGAGGAGGTGAGTTTTTCCTGGGCAGTATCAGCCTCTTAGAAGGAAGAGGATCCTAGATCCTAGCCTCTAGAGAGAAAAAGGAGTTCCTCAGCAGTACCAGCCTTGGGTCTACTTTCCCAACAACCTTAGTTGTTGAGTTCTAGGGCCCAGATTCCTGGAGGGAAAAAGAGAGAGTTCCTGGGTAGTACCAGTCTCTTGCAAGGCCTCCATGGCCACTGGAACTGGAAGAGCAGCTGAGTGATATAATCCAAGATGTGAAAGGTTCAAAAGACCTGGACTTTGCCCTCCAACATTACCATGGACTTTTTGGACAGTGCAGGTACAATGGGAAGGGAGCTGCCTTCTGAGAAGTAGCCCTAGCCTTAGCAGACTGCTAATTATATGGCTTCCTGGGGAGTATGAAAAGGACTCAATGGTGTGCTGAAGAACTGCGCCTGCTAGTAACTCTAAGTTCATTATCCTTCTCCAGGGAGTTCAAACTTCTAGATAGTACAATGGGTCTCAAGGCCTGCTGGAAAAAGAGTAGGAGTCACTGGGGAGGCAAGAACACAGTCTTGTATGATGTCTTCTGTAGGGGTAGAATTAGGGCTGGCCTGTACTTGAATGTATTGTTACCTTAAATAATTGTATCAGATCTGAGGACCTTGTCACTCCCATGTGTGGATTCCTAGACAAACTCTTTGACCTATATTCTATGATTTCCTAGAGTGAACTCTGGGTGTGAACAAAACAAGCCAAAGGCTTACTACTTACCCAACCCTAGGACTGAACCTGGTTTGTGTAAGCCAGAGCATGGGGTGCTGGGTCACAGATTACACTTGATTATATATTTCTTGGTCTTGTTCTCTAAACATTTCATGGAGAATGGTCTTATTTCCCCAATTAGATTGTGGGCTCATTGAAGGCAGAGATCATATTTTCTTCTCTTTGTTTTCCACAGCAAAATCTTGGTCACAACAGGAGTTCAGTGAATATTGGTTGGTTGAGAATTCCTTTCCCTAGAGTAAATATCTAAGAGAGTGGAGACATTTGGGTAGGGATATGGAGCCATAGCTTCCTGGGTTTGCAATGTGCTTTACACATCATCTCATTGGATCCTGATGACAACCCAGCAGGATTCCTAATATGCACATTATCAACCCATTTCATAGATGAGTTAACTGAGGATTAGCAACTTGCCCAGGGCCATACAGCTTGCTGAGTCTCAGACACAGGCTACAAACCCATGTCTCTTCTGGTTCACTTTGTGTTTGTCACCATTCAGTCCATTCAATCACGTCCCACTCTTCATGAACTCACCTGGGGTTTTCTTGGCAAACTGGAATGGTTTGCCATTTCGTTCTCTAGCTCATTTTACTGATGAGGAAACTGAGGCAAATAGGGTTACAAAGTGACTTCCTCAAAGTCACCCAGCTAGTAAGTGTTTGAGGCCAGATTTGAACTTGGGAAGAGGAGTCTTCCTGACTCCAGGTCCTACACTGTATCCACTACACCACCTAGCTGCCCTTAGTGTTCTAGCTACATTACCCTGAACTAACTATGCCATATTCTGATGCTAAAGAGGAAGCTGGGGTGACCGGGAATCATACAGGCCCACCCCTCAAAAGGGAAAGTCAATCAGGAAGGATAAACGTTAACCCCCACATTAAAGAATTAGTTATGAAAATGATAACAATTTGCCTAGATAAAAGAGTATTCTTTCTCCAGCCTAAGGTGTTTCCCAGGTCTAGTTCAGAGGTTCCCATACAGCCTGAAAAGTGGGTGGAGAACTTTTTAGTGTTAGAGCTGAGATACCACTTAAGCAGGTTTCTGACTCTGGATACCCAGAGAGATCTCAGAGGAGGAAAAGAAAAAAGGGGAAATTGTTTAGAAACATAGGTGGTGGTGGTGGTTGTTGTTTGTTCTTTGTTTTTGAAGAGGACTCATGACATCATGGGTGATGACCTATGAATTGGGTTTAAGTGAGACAGAATTGCACAAAGTCATCCGCCTCCCTCTCTCTTTCTCTGAGAACTCCCAATCTAACCACCTCCCAGTGCTGACACCCCTGACACCCCACAGCAGTAATATAACCCCTGCTCCATCTAAAGCCCAACTACCACTACATGGCCCAGCTCAAGTGCTACCAGCACCACACTCCAGCCCTCAAGCCATTCAAAGTTGGGTTCAACACCTCGGTTACGCACCATCATCATTCAGAGACCATAAAAGCTAGTAGGGACCTCAAACATCACCCTGGTCAATGCCCTATTATAGATGAGGTAACCGAGGGCCAGAGAAGGGAAAGGACGAGCCAAAGATCATGCAGCTGGTTAGTGGCATAGCCAGGATAAGGATCCAGGTGGTCTGACTCCCAAGGTCAGGGACCCCTCTTCTACTCAATCATCCTACCAGAAGCTCTCTTCCTAAAGCAACATGGAGACACAGTGTAGGTACATGTAGAATAGTGGAGACAGTACTAGCCTGGGCATAAAGAGAGATCTGAGTTCAAATCCCACCTCTAGCATTTCTTAACTGTTGTGACTATAGGCAAGTCCCTTAAATTCTCTGAGCCTTGGTTTCCTCATCTGCAAAATAGAGAGAATAGTATCTTTATTCCGCTTCCAACCCTGCTTCTGACTTTCTGGTCTTTGCCATCATGCCTCAGCTTCTCTCTCATCCCAGATCTTTCCTTAGCTCCTGAAGCCTCCTCACCTTGGAATATCCATCCTTTCCTGCAGCCTTCTCATCCTTCACCATGCTGCTTTCCTCTCCCTGGTGAGTTTTTCCATTTTGTGGATGGCTCAGACCAGCCAACCTTTATTCCCTTCCCGTTTATGCTTCTGACTTTCCAGACTTTGACATCACCCTTTCCCTCTCTCCCACAGGCATCTTCATCCCCCATCTCCCACTTTTCAGCTCCCTTTTTTGTGTTGGCTTCCCCCTTTAGAAGGTAAGCTCCTTGATGACAGGACACTCTCTTTCTTCATTCCTTCCTTCCTTTCTCTTTCCTTCTTTCCTCCTTTCTCTTTCTTTCTTTTTTTCTTCCTTCCTTTCTTGTATTTCCAGCACTTAGCAGTGTCTGGTATATAGTAAGCAATTAATAAATGCCTGTTGCCATGCCTCAATGGATTGTTCTGAGAATCAAATGACTTAATGTATGTAAAGTATAATACAAGTTTCAGTCATTGTTATTCATAGAAAGAACCCTAGACTAGGAGTCAGAAAGATCTAAATTTAAGCTCCGGTTCTAAGATCTCTTCCAGTTCCAACTTTCCATGTTCTGTGCTCCCACATTCTACCTTCTAAGGTCTCTTCCACTCTCCTAGTCTATGTTCTAAGGGCCCTCTCAGTCCTGACATCCTATGACTGTAATTTCTCTCTACCCCTGCTGCTCCCTTCAAAGGTCACTCAGGGTTTGGAGCACTGTGGCCTTCCATCTCTCTTATTCTCTTCCTTTCTGCACTTAATAAAATTCTACCTATCCTTAAAGTAACAGGGGTGGGAATCTGACGCTCTGACTCTAAATGTGGGGCTCCTTCCACTATAACAGGAGATATTTTGCCAGAATGGCTACTTTGGTGGGCCCTGGGGAGAGACTTTTTCTCCTTGAGAAGAGCATCCCCGCCCCCCAACACCTCTGCCAAGGTGGCCAGCCAGGAAGTCTTCCATGCCTGTTGGCCATCCCAGCCCCCCCTCTACCACCCCATTCCTCAATCCTTTCGTCTCCTTCCATTGTGCTCTGGGGAAGGAGGCTCGGTATGGTAAGGCTGGAAGTCTCTGCACAACCCCCATTACCTCATTATCCACCAGGACTGCCTGGCCCCCTACTGATGTCCCACACTGCACCGGGAAGAAAGGATTGGCTCTGACATGAAAGCCCCACTTTCAGGCCTGACTCGAGGTCCGGGAATGTCTTTATCTGCAGTGACCCCAGCAAAAGTGTCAGCAGCCGCCATAGGCGCAGCCACTGAAATAGCTCTCCCCCCTCCGCCCCCAATGGGAAGCTGGGAAGGGATCAGATTCCTTGAGCCCATGGGAAAGAGGGAGGCTGAGGCCTGGGCAGCCCCACTGAGGCCTCTAGCCCTGCTCCAGCCAGGGTATCCCAGAAGGGAGAAGGGTGCTAACTCAAGCCTCTTTCGGGTTCCATCCAAAGTCACCTGCCACCCAAGTGAGTGTCAGGGCCTGGGTCCTCTCACAGCTCACGCTCTCCCGACTGCCCCCACCCCACCCCCACCCCAGCCACCAGGAAAAGCAGACTGGCTCCTGGTCGGCCGGCACAGCCAATAACTCAGTGATGAGCAGCTGTCAGCGAGAGGAGGCTCCGTGGGATGGGAATAGCTGAACAAAAACCCTCCTTTACATATGTGCTGGGAGAGAAAGACCCAGCTTTGGTTCCTTTGTCCACCTTCCCAGCATTATTTCTGCCTAAATCCATGGAGGCAAATGGGAGGACAGAGGGGTAAGAATGTAAAGGATGGTCTTTGTTCACTTGGGCCACCCTCAGCGAGTGGAGAGGGGGGTGGGGAGGGAGAGAAGAGCATCACAACCTCTTTGCTGCCTTCGCTCGTACCATGCCTTCCACGTGGAATGCCCTCTCCTTTGCCCCAGACTTCCCTGCCTGTGGACATCACCCCCATCTTTCAAGGCCTGGCTCCAGTGGCGCATCCTCCAGGAAGATTTCTCTGATCTCCCTTGGTGGGAAAGGATCTTTCTTCATAGCATCTTAGCAGACCAGAGTTAGGACAGCATCAAGCTTTGGATGCCCACCTCCCAGTTAGCCACGTAGCATGGCAGAGAGCTGAAGAGACCTCCTTCCAACAGTGAGAAAAACATATCAGTCCCATCTCTATGCAAAGCCACTTATGGGTCACTAGCATGCTTCCTGGAAACCAAAGTCTAAGAGGGTCTATCACCTCTCACCCCCAGAGAACCACTCTCCCCATACCTGCCACCTTCAACACCCCCCACTGCCTAAGAATCCCAGATGCAGAAAAACTCCAGCGTTCTTTCCATCTAAACTAACTCCCTCCAAAGCCACAGCACTTCGAAGGTTCAGGGCACCGCCCTTCTAGTCACCCAGGCTCACCGTCTTGGGGTCATCCTCCACTCTTGACTCTGCCTCACCTTCTCTAGGAGATCTATTGCCAGTTCTGGTTGAATCCACTTCAAGAACCCCTGTCAAGCTCCTTCCCTGCTCTTTGCTTACAAACCTCTCCCCTCATTCTGGCTCTCATCACCTCTCACCTGGGCTATTGAAACAGCTCTCTAATTGGATCCCTGGCCCTCAGCTGCCAAAATAACCCTGCTTCAACTTAAATCGGACCATCCTGTGTTTCTAGGATCAAAGACCAAGTCCTCAGTCCAACATTTAAAATCCTTCACAATCTGGCTGCTTTTTCAGGATTACTTCATCTTACATATTGCACCTTCTGTCCAAACTAGCTGTTCCACAAACTCAGCATTCTGTCTCTACCTATGGGCTTTGTCCCCTAGGCCAGAAAGGCCTCCTTCCCATCTTAGAATCCCATTCCCTTAAGGCCCAGATCATGGGCCACCTCTTAGGAGAAGCTTTTCCTAATCTTCCCCTCTCCTTCATTCATATTTCCTCATTCCTCACATTTTCATGTAGATACTTATCTGTTTACACTTTATATTCCCAAGGTAGATTATAAACTCTTTGAGGGCAGAAGCTGTTTTTCCTTTGGCTTTTGTATCTTTAGTATAGGGCCTTGGCACATAATAGGCACTTCCAGTGCTCATTGGGTTGACTTTGGAGGAGCCTTAAAACATAGAACGATGATGAAGCATACTATTGTCTTTTTTGTTTTCCTTTCTCATGGTTTTCCCCTTTTGTTCTGATTCGTCTTTCACTAAATGACTAAGGTGGAAGTATGTTTAATATGGTCGTACATGTATAGCCCATATCAAGTTGCATGCTGTCTTGGGGAGGGGAGGGGAGGGAAAGGAAGGGAGGGAGAAAAAAATTTGGAACTCAAAATCTTATAAAAGTGTTGAAAACTATCTTTACATGTAATTGGAAAAAATAAAATACTATTATGTGGGGAAAAAACCCCCACAGAATTTTGAGAGAAGAAATCAGTACATGAGGTTCCAAGGAATTAAGACACTTACCCAAAGTCCCATGTAATGGGTCACCCAATCAGAACCATCCCCATCACTGGCCTTTATAAATGGCTCTCAGCTGTGTGACCTTGGGCAAGTCACTTAACCTCAACTGCCCTGCCTTCCCCCCTCCAAAAATAAATAAATAAACAAATAAATAAATGAATAAATAAGTGGCTATGAAAGTTTACAAAGCACTTTGCATCTATGTTTTCACTGGAACCCTTTACAATAGCTTCATGAGGTTGGTGCCACAGAGTTACTATCCTCATTTTCACAGATGAGATGGACGCTCCCAGAGGCTGGGACTTGCCAGGGGTCACATAGCTAGTGAGTGTCTGAGGTGGGATTTGAACACAGGGCTTCCTGAATCTAACTCCACAGCTCTAGCCATCATGCTACCACCGTTGGCAATACGATGGAGCCAAATCCAAGGAGGTTGGTCTGAGGGGCGTGGCCAGCCTTAGGTTTGTATAGCAGTCACACTGGTCACCCCCCCCCCCAAGCCTCCCTCCTACCCAGCTTGCCAATATTACCTGGCCCCCTTGCCATTCTCCTTCTATATGGTAGTGTTTGTACTGTAGCTGCAAGGGAGCACCCCAATAGCCAGCTCCCTTTCAATATCGGCAGAGAGTAATGGATTGGAATGGAAAGAACTGGGTTCTAGTCCTACCAAGCTCTGCCACTTAGTAATCACATGACTTATTTTGTAAGATGAGGCAGATTATGCTGGTCCTACCTACTTTTGACATCATCAAGAAAGGGCTTTAGAAACTGAAGGGCTGTGTAGACATGTGATCCCTGGGCAAACACGGCAAGACTTAAAGTTGGAAGACCATCCAAGTGTGGCCCCCTCACTTTACAGGTAAGGAAACTCAGTCCCAGAGAGAAATGGCTTGTCCCAGCTCACTCTGGTAGTAGCAGCTAGCATTGCCTAAATTCATACTTAGGTCCTCTGACCCCAAAGCCAGGGCCACAGCCACACTACCTCTCTGCCTGTTACTGTATGGCATGGCCTCGCTGTGCTTACATCCAGGCACTCGCTGTTCCTTGGTTAGAATCCCTTGGCTTCAAGAGGGAGGCATCATGGCGCAGTGGATAGAAACTTGGCCTAAGATTCAGGGAGACGCGCGGAAGTCCTGCCTGAAACAGGCCAGGTGGGTAGTGCTGAGCAAATCATTCAACATCTCTGAATCTGTCTCCTCATTTATGAAATGGGCACAATAACAGCACCTCCCCCTCCCAGGGTTGTTGGAAAAATCAAATAAGATACTATGTAAAGGGAATGACAAACTTTAAAGCACTAAAAAAACATGCTTAACGTCACCATCACCATCGCCACAGCCACCCCCACCGCCATTGCTATCATCATCATCCTCATCCCATTCCCAAACCTCAATTTTCTTGTTTCATCTGAGAAAATCAGCTTTTAAAGAGAACCTGCCTCCTCCAGGAATCAGTTCTTCATCCCTGCCAACCCAGTCATCTCCTCCTCCACTAAACGCCCACCGCACCTATTGTCTAGACCACTTATTCATCAATTAATCACGCAAGGTCCAGTGACAGCCTCCGCATTGTACCCTCGTCTTCCATTGTAGTTCAACTTTTCATGTGTGTATGTTTCCTCTCCCCAAATGTATCATAAGGGCCTTCAGGGCAGGGACCTGTGTGTGTCACACTCTTTTGTGTGTGTGGGGTGGGGAAGGGGGGTTGAGGAGTGGGAAGGGGGAGGAGGAGGAGGGCTGGGCCTGGCTCAGAGCTGCCTGTTCAGTCAACACCCACTGACTGAGGGCTATAACAGAAGATCTCAGAACAACCCACCTTGCAGGATCCACCCCCACTGTGGTGTGTGTGTGTGTCTGTGTTATATTTCACTAAGGCTGCAGGATAATGCATCCATCTAAGACCCAGGGCTCCCCACGGGTCAGAGCGCAGTTTCCCAGACTCTGTTTCCTCCTTTCCTTCAGCTCAGTAATTGTTCCAGTGACACTGTGATTTGTGTCCAGGTGGAGTCGCATTCACTCGAACGGACGTTAGCCTGGACTAAGAAACAGAAACCACAATGGTCCAGGAAGAGAGTCAGGGGAACGAGAGTCTGTTCTCAACAAGCTGCTATCACTGAACTGCCCTGTGACTCTGAGCAAGCCACTTGCCTCAGTTTCTTCAGGCTGACATACTGTGTTTCAACACTCCACATTCTAAGGCTCTCACCACTCTAACCAGCCATGTTCTAAGGCTCTCTTCACTCTAACCAGCCATGTTCTAAGGCTGTCTTCACTCTAATAAACCATGTTCTAAGGCCCTTACTGGCCCCTCAAAGGCTCTAACCCTAACCCTAACTCTAACCCCTAACTCTCTTCACTCTAACCAGCCATGTTCTAAGGCTCTCTTCACTCTAACACTATCTTCTTTGTGATAAAGTCCCCTCTAACTCTACCAGTCTTTGGTTTCTATTCCCCACTCTTGGGGTAGGGAAGCAAGTTGGAAAGTTTTTGAAAGAGGAAGCCTGGTCCTGCTCACCATCATCACTACAGTGCCTTGCACAAAGTGGGGCACTTAGTAAATGCTTGTTAGATTGGATCCAGGTCCCTCTCCCCAGTCCTACCATGAACTTCCAAAGCCTCGAGTACCTAAACTTATGGTTACGGATGAAGATCTGGGAAGGACGTCAAAGGCCATCCAGCCCACATCCAGTACTCCTCTCAAGTTGGGGGATGGCTCTGATTGTCAGTCTCAGACATTCCCACTTTTCTCCCTCTTCCCAATCTCCTCCAGGGCCTGGTAACCCTTACTTTTACTAAGGTACAGCCTCAAAACAATGAATATTATCAGTGCTCTCTCACCTTCTCCATCCCTGGATCCATCTATTTGTCTATTTCAGTCTTCAGTCTCCAGGAAACATACAAGTGCCCAAAGGACCTTCTCATCAGATGCCACACTTGGAAAAGATATTAGAACAGAGAACGAGAAAGACCTCAGAGCATCCAATAACAGAGCTTAGGAGAACCTTAGAACACAATTCAAGAACTAGGAGGGACCTTAGAACACAAAGTGTCCGAGCTCTGGAGGTGGGGGGACTGGAGGTAGAGGGTGGCCTTAGAGACTACCTAATCAAAATGCCTGATTTTCCAGAGGAGGAAATATAAGCCTAGAGAGAGGAAAGGATGTACCCAAGATCACATATCTATTCCAAAACCTATCTCAGGCTTCTGCGTACCAGAAGACATAGACTCTTAAAATTCTAGCACCCAATAGATCAGATTGACAAGAAATATTTCTAAAATCTCCCAGCTGCTGTCACTCTGGACAGGCACAGTTAGACCCCCAGGGAGCCTGCCTCCCACTGTAAAGCGGGGGAGTCAGCCACAGGCTTTATCAGCATCTGGTGCCCAGCTGCCCAAAATCGTGTACTTTGCAAAAACCAAGGCACTCAAGGCTAGTGTCAAGGAGAACTCACACGGCATCTCCTGAAGGAAGGAGAACTTTGCGTGTATATTGTATTGACTTCCCTAGATGTATGTTGTTTTCCTCCAGCTCCCCAGCTCCTTGGGGGACAAGGACTGGTCCACTTTCCTCGTTGTATCACTAGTGCGTAGCATAGTGTTTGGCACACAGTAGGTGCTTTATAAGTGTTGGTGGGATGAATAAACAAGGACTATAGTACTGTTAGTAAGGGCTACCTCAGAGAAGGATGCTGCAGTCCCTCTCCAGCACACACCTATGCTACAGGCAGTAATGAGGAAGAGGGCAGGAACACAACAACCTGGACCCAAAGTAAGGAGGCCTGCGCTTATTTCTTGGCTTGACACTTTCAAGTTCTATAACTTCGAGATGATCTATAAAATCATAATAGCAACTCATACTTTGAATAATATAAAGCACTATGTAAATGCTTTTATCATAAAGAGTACAACTGAGGCACTGAGCAGTTATTTAAAAAGGGGTTAGGCTACATTTTTTCAAGGTCCCTTCCAGCTCTGACATTCTATATTCATTCTCTGACATTCTATATATTCATTCTATAGAATATTAGAACAAAGAACATTCTGTGTCCTGAGTTCATTTCCATCCCTGATAGTCCATGTTCTGATATACCTTTTATTCTAATGTTCTAAATTTTAAAGCCCCTTTCCAGTTCTGGCATTCTAGGAATCTTGGAGGGCTCTAATTATAAGAACCCCCCCACCCCAGGAGATACCTCTGGAAAGTCTCATATAACTTTGAGACCCACTAGTCTAAATTCCTCCCAATAACCAAGCCTCAATTTCTCCCCTAATACCAAGGAAAGGCACGTGCACACTGTCCTTCAGTTTTGCAGAAGGCTCAGGGACTACAATGCAATCTCCAGGTCAACATTGACGACTCCAGTCTCAGTGCCAGCTACACATTCTCAGTTTTGGAGGCTTCTGGGAGAAAGACTCATGAGCACAATCCTAAGAGGTGAACTCAGTCTTTTGAAAAAGTTCCCCCCTCCCCACATCAGTCTGCTCAAGTGCACAGTTATGATGGAATTCAGACCGACACATGAGTTCAGGAAATTCAGCGTTCTGCTCCCCCTCTCCTCCTAACTGGGCCACATTATCCAGAATGAACATATTATTGGGATGCGTAATTTCTGTCATAAACACAGCTGTGTTTATTTCTATGTGCCGAGCTCCAGACAGACAAGCAGTAGTGTCTGTTTATAACTGCAAAATCACACCTCAGGCAGGAGAGAATCTCCCAGTGACCAAGGAGAGCGTTCACTGGTCAGAGAGTATACTGAACTTTGCCATTGGCACAGGGTCCTGATCCAGGGGCTGATCCCACCATCTCTGGGGTAGCTGAATTTGGAGGAATAGGTAATTTCTTTGGGGAGAATGCTGTAGGAGTGTGGTGGTGGTGGTGTGCGTGCGTGTGTGCGTGCGTGCGTGTATGTGTGTGTGTAAGGTGGGGGGGGGGAACAGATCATGAGAACAATTTTGGAAGACCCACCAGAGAACTTTTCCTCTGTGTTGGATGGATTGATCATAGAATATTAGAGCTGGGAAGGGCCTTCGAATACAGAATTTCAGAGCTAGGAGGGCCCTTAGAACACAGAATGTCAGAGCTAGGAGGGCCCTTAGAACACAGAATGTCAGAGCTGGAAAGGGCCTTAGAACACAGGATATCAGAGCTGGGAGGGCCCTTAAAACACAGGATGTCAGAGGTGGAAGGGGCTTTCAAATACAGAATTTCAGAGCTAGAAGGGCCCTTAGAACACAGAACGTCAGACCTGGGAGGGGTTTCGAATACAGAATTTCAGAGCTAGAAGGGCCCTTAGAACACAGAACATCAGAGCTGGGAGGGGCCTTAGAACACAGAATGTCAGAGCTAGAAGGGCCCTTAGAGCACAGAACGTCAGAGCTGGGAGGGCCCTTAGAACAGAGAACGTCAGAGCTGGGAGGGCCCTTAGAACACAGAATGTCAGAGCTGGGAGGGGCCTTATAGATTATTTAGTCTATTTTATGAAAAAGGCCCAGAGTCCACCAGAGAACAAGGGAATTTGTCCACCCTTAGCACCACAGACACACCTCTACACTGTTTTCTGTGGCTATAAGGCTATCTCTGGGCTTTCTACTTAGGATCATACAATATAGATCTGAAAGGGACATGAAAGCCACTAGTTGGAACTGTTTATTTCACAGATGAAGAGACAGACTGTGTGATCTGGTGGGAGAATCCTGGACTTGGGAATCAGAAGAGACGTAGGGTTAAATCCTAAGTCTGGTGCTGGCTATTTCTGGAGTGTAGGCAAATCACTTCCTCTCAGCCTCAATTTCCTCATCTGAAAAGTGGGGATAATAACATCTGTAGAATCTACTTTATGAGACAGTTAGTTGTGAGGCCCCAGTGAGAAAATGATTGCTTTGCAAATTTTAAAGCACCAAAGAGGGGTATCCCAAAAGTGCAACTGTATGTAAGCTTGTTAAAAAAGTTTTACCACAATAAGACTTTTGGGTCACTCTATGTAAATGTCAATTTCTGTTATTATTACTATATTATTTGTATTAATATTATTATTGTCCCAGGTCACCTTCAGCATGAGTAGCAAGGCTAAGATTTATAGGCTCATAGATCTAATGCTAGAAGAGCCCTCAAAGGCCCATCTAGTGTAATCCCTTCATTCTACAGACGAGGAAACAAAGAAGGAAAATAACTTCCCCACGGTCACTGCGGTTCAGTTGTTTCAGTCATATCCGACTCTCTGTGACCCCATTTAGGATTTTCTTGGCAAAGATACTGGAGTGGTTTCCTTCTCTAGCTCATTTTACAAATGAGGAAACTGAGGCAGAAAGGGTTAAGTGACTTGCCCAGGGTCACACAGCTACTAAGTGTCTGAGGCCAGACTTGAACTCCAGTTTTCCTGACTCCAGGCCCTGTGTTCTATTCCTTGAGCCACCTAGCTGCCTGGTTCATTGTCACTGGATCACACATTTAGAGCTGGAAGAGGTCTTAGAGGGCACTGAGTCCAACTCCCTTATTTAACAAATGAGGAAACTGAGGCCCAGATTGGTTACCGGTAGTAAGTGGTAGAGGTCACATTTGAACTCAGGTCCTGTGGCCCCAAGCCCAGCACGCTATCCCCGACACTCTGTCTTTCTGCCTTTAAATCTAGCGTTGTTTCCATAACATCAACTCTCCCATTCCCATCTCGTTATATGAAACTGTAATAACAACAGCTGATATTTACATATTTATAAAAAACACTTTATGGTTAAAGACACTTTAATTATCTCATTTGATCATCATCGGAAACACTGAAGTAGGTAATCTGAGTATAACCACCTCCATTTTACATTCGAAGAAACTGAGACCTGGAGAAGAAGGCAAGGCCACTAGCTCTTCAGTGGAGGCGCGCAGGACCGCTGAACCCCAGCCTTCTTTCCACTCTGCTGCACCCGGGCTCACAGGTGAGGCAGATGACAGCGGGCTGAGGCCAAAGGGAGACCTGAGAGGGGAACTCACAAATGCCAAAGCCAAATGCCAAAGAAGCAGAAAGAACCGGACATCTTTGCCCAAGGCCAGTGCTGGGACGTAATTGGAATAATTCAGGCGTGGAGGGACAGCCCCCAGAGGGTTGGGTGAAGCTTCTGTGTTGGCTGTGACCTGGCTGGAGTATGTGTGTCAAAGGGAGAGTGGGGGAAGGGCGCAGAGGCCTGGGGCCACTCGCAAAGAATTAGGATTCTACAGCTGTCTCTTTGTAACACCAGCCCCAACAATAACAATGATGCTGCATGCCATGATGGGTAGAGAGCTGGCCGGGTTTAAGAATAAGCCACTGTCAGTTTATAATTCTTACTGCTGTGGTACAGGGGAAAGAGCCCCAGCTCTGGAGTCAGAGGCCCTGGGTTCAAACTCTACATCTGATGTGGCTTGGGCAAATCCCAGTATGAGTGTCCTCAACTGTAAAATGATGGTTTGGGATATATGGATCTCTGAGGTCCCTCCCAGCTCAAAACACTAATTGAGGCAGAGAAAGAGACAGAGACACAGAGATTTAGTGCCTTACTGAGGTCAGGCAGCCGTACCATAGTGCATTAAAGCTGTCCAGGGTTCAAATCCTGCCTCTGACATGCATTGGCTGCATGACCCCTGTGGATCCTCTCTGTGCTCTAAGGAAACTCTCTGAGACCACAAACTACAGAGAAGGCGCTAAATTGCATTGGGAGCCATTTCTGAGCCTGGGAGTTTGCTAGAAGCAGCGAGATCATGGGTCCAGTTTTGATGCCTATGTTAATTTTTTTCATTACAAACAGCTGACCTTCCATATATCATCTCACTTGTTCCTCATGATAACCCTGTAAGGCAGACACTGCAGAGGCCTTAGAGATCATCTCTCCTCTTTCTTACAGATGAGAAAACTGAAGTGACTTTTCCAAGGTCCCAAGGGTAGAAAGTAGCAGAGACGTGCTTTGAATCCGGGTTCTCTGATTCCAAATCAGAATTACAGGCTCATATCCAAGAATGCCATACAGAGGAGGGGACAACTGAGCTGATCCTCCCACTGATGGAGAGTGACCACTCTTCTGTAACGTATCACATTAGGGAATTGAATGAGGGTCTGAGAGGGTTTAAGTGACTTGTCCAAGGTCACACTGATAGTGTGTGTCAGAGGAGGATCCGAACACAAGTTTTGCTGACTACCAAGGCCAGTCCTCTATCTATGACGCCCCAATACCCCTCTTGGATATGAAAGGGGTAAAGATGACTCCAGGCTTGTGACCTAGAGATCGTTCTCCTAAGAAACAAGAAAGTTTGAAGGAGGTAAGGATCTAGGAAGGGAAATTTGCTCTCTGGAGTCAGATAACAAGCTAGTGGCAGAGAAGGGACCAGAAGCTAGGCCTCTGGGTTCTTTCTCTCACACTCCTCTCCTTCATCGGTGAAGAGCTATATAGTTTTCTGGCCCAGGGCCCAAGGGGACAATGCCTCCCCCAGCCAAGAATGTCACAGGCAGGGCTTCAGCTCTGCTGAGCTGAGCTGGCGTCCCAGGGGTTACAGAGGGAGCCCGGTACCTTCTGGGCAGCATCAATAGAGTAGACAGCTGTAGCTGCTGCCATCTGGGGGCTTCCATGGGGACCAATGACACTGATGCGGACAGACAGAGGCTGCTCAGATCAGTCAGGCAACTCTGGACGGGCCTGGAACGAAAGGGGACGGTTCCGGAAGTGGCCCCATCCACATTTGGCGTAGGCCCTTCTCAGGTCCAGCCTGCCCCCTCTGGGAAGCTGAGGAAGCCCCATTCAGGCAGCTGACAGATCCCACTGTGAGCTAAGCAGATTTTTCCGCCGCTGACATTTTTCAGAAGTTTTTTCTCCCTTTTCTTGAATTCCCGTGGAATCAGGCCAAGTGACAAGCTAGGGGCCTCCGACATGTGTCCGGGTATTAATGGGACTGTTGACCCTACTCGCCCCTGACTACATGGGCAGCCAGACTTCAACCTTAAGCCCCTCTGACTCACCACCCCCTCCTGCCCCACAGTATTGAACCAGGGAACCAGTATAAGGTGTAAGACAGCCTCTTCCCTTGCTCCCCAAAACCCAAGTTGGGCTGGAGACAAGAGAACCAGGTTTCAGTCTCCCACCCTGGCAACCAGCCCCCTTGTCACCTTGGGCAAATCAACCAATTACAAACCCCTCTGATTGCTGCCCCCCCCTGGATTACCCTAAGGCTCATTAGCTTACAGGTCTTTCTGTCTCAATTCTATTCAGCTAGCATTTACTTAAAGACTGATAGGCATTAGAAATATAAAGAAATAAATGTAAAGCATTCTAAGAAACCTAAACTCTATTAGGGGATGCCTTGACTCTCTCCTCACCCTGATTCATCTTCATAGAACCAGAGAATTTTAGGATTGAAAGAGACCTCATTAACCATCTAATCCAACTTGTCTCCAAATATCTTTCCTTATCCAGAACTCCAGGCATGTCACTGCTCCACTCAGAAATCGTCGATGGCTCCCTAGTGCTTCCCAAGTCATGGTCTAACCTCCTGAGCTTGGCACTCAAGGCTCTCCCCAGTTTGACACTTGTTATCCCTTGCTAGCCTCCTCTCATCCTACTTTTTTTTTTGTCCTCTCTGTACTAAAGTGCCCTCTCCCCTTGCTCTTCATACTTGGAATGCTCTCCTTCCCTTCCCCCTTCCTTCAGTCAATTTAATTCCAATCCATCTGCTCCTCAAGTGAAATGTCATCTCCTTTGGGAAGTCTTCCTTGATTATCCTATTGGTAACAGTCCCCCAGGGTCTTCCATTGTCTTTTGTTTGGCAACTCTCAGCTGCACTTTTATCATGTTAATATTGTATATAAATAAGAGTTCTCCTTACTAGGGTCTAGTGCTCTTTCTAGAGCTGGGGGCCAGGCGCATAACAAATGCCTAACACTTGTGGACAAAATGCTAAGATCCACAAAGGCAAGGTGTTAGCTAGACTTTGTATCAATCAATTAATATAGTAAATTCAACATTGCATCACCTCTGGTACCTAACACAGTGCTGTCCTTCTCCAAGAGGAACATGACATCAAGGAGGCGATGATATGACTTGCAATTGACTGATCTGAGTGAGGCAGGGCTGTGCCTCACTTTCTCCACCATAGCCATCTGGGTACAGTGGCCAGATACTGATCAGGATGACTGGAGGTGGCCCAGGATGTAGTGGGAGACCTTGGCCCTTTTAAACTAAGGTCTTTTCAGGGTCTCATTTTGAGTGAGGAATCGCCAATTCAATGAACAGGCCTCTTTTAGAATCGAGTCCAAGATGGCCCCTTTAATAAAACAACAACAACAACAACAACTACAAATCAAATTAGGAAGGGAAGACCCTCAGCGTTGCTAGCCAAAAGAGAAAGGGTTCTTATTTACCTTTACTGGGAGCCAGGAGGGCCCAAAAAACAACCATTAAGTGGTCCTTGGGCAGGGACCTATTGTTGTCCAGTCCAACAAATCACAACCACAACATAGTGCTGTAGATAGAAAGGGCTTAATAAATAGTTTCTGAATTAATGAAATCAGTCCCTCATTCTGACTCTGTTTCCCTGATGAAAGGAAGGGACCGGACTAGATGAACTCAAAAGTCCCTTCCTGCTAGGATATTCTCATTCTAACGTTTCTTCCCGCTCTGACATTTTATGATTCTGTCATGTGATCTCTTACTATTTACGCCCACTTTTGAAAATCCCAATGGGGTATTTTCAAGGCTCCTGCTAACACCATGAACAATGTGAGAAGAACCATTTTTTTAAAGGAACATCAGCCCCCAGAAGTTTTATGCACACACAGAAAGGGAGGGAATGGCCATTGTATTGTCAGATTTCTGGGTACGAGGCTGCTGAGTTTCTCCCAGTGTCTGATCTCACCATAAAAATGCATTTTCTGTCTTCACCTAGCCCTTTCTTCCCCTCTGGCAGCAGCAGTGTAGGGGACTCTTCCTCCCCGGATTTCCCAGATCCTCACAGCTCATCCTATTTCTTCTTATGGGTGGGTGGGGGGGGGGCAGGAACGACCTTTGTCCTCATGGAGAACTGAGGCTCATAGAGAAGCAAAGACTACAGCATCAAACATTTTCTGAGGTTGAATCCATGCCCAAGGCACTGTGTTATAAGCTATAATTAGGGGGAAAGGGGTGGGGGTGGGGATATAATCTCAAGACGTATTGTGGAAAGAGAATTAGACCAAGAGTCAAGAGACCCAGGGTCCCATCTGCTGTTTGGCCTTGGGCAAGTCAATTCTCCCAATTAATTTCTCAGTTTCCCCATCTGTAAAATGAGGTGGCTGGACCAGAATAGTCCATCGCTTCTCAAATTTTTTGGTCTCAGGACCCCTTTACACTTGTAGAAATTAAGAAAAACCCCTCCCTGCAAACAGCTTCCGTTTATGTGGGGTTTATCTATCTATGTTTACTGTATTAGTAATTAAAATGTCTTAGTAGAGGGTGTTCCAAAAACCTTCATGCAGTTAAGCTAGTAGCTTAATTAAAGTGAATGAGATAATATTTGTAAGGTGCTTAGCACACAGCAGGCACTTAATAAATGCATATTTTCTTTTCCCTACCATACACTGGTCTCACTCTCACTTGAATCAGTCACATGTATACCTGTCTTTCCTCATCTCCCTACTTCCCCACCAGCCTAGCAACTAGACTCTAGGGTCCTTGAGAGTGGGTCTATGTCATATGTACCTCGGTAGACACCAAATACCTTGGTTGCCAAGTACAGAGCTGTCCAATATGGTGCCTCCCCCACAGGGGGTGCTTAACACATGTACAGTGGATTGATTAATGGCTGATTCATCAGAGTTATAACATCCTTAATGTGATCATGATTTAGAGTGTGCTTTTAGAGAATGCTTTGGGTTTCCAAAACCTGGAATCAGAGCCTGAAATTAGGGCCTTCTCAGGTCCTGAGCACAGTGAGATAATGCCATGGGATCACATTCCTATAACTGGCATTTAAGGCCCTTTACAAACTCATTCAAGGGTAGTTAAGTGGCACAGTGGATGGAGTACCAGGCCTGGAGTCAGGAAGACCTGAGTTCAAATGTGGCATCAGACGCTTACTAGCTGTGTGACCCTGGGCAAGTCACTTAACCCCATATGCCCTTAGTTTCCCCATGTGCAAAATGATCTGAAGGAGAAAAATGCAAACCACTCCAGTATCTTTGCCAAGAAAACCCCAATATGAGGTCATGAAGAGGCAGACAGGACTGAAAAATGACTCAACAACAATAAGCTTACTTCAAATTCATTTTCCTGGTTCCCACCTTAGGCTGGTGACAGCATTTCCCTTCATACGCTCTGCATCCCAGCCACGCTGGCCTATTCTCCATCTGCAGTGCTCACCTCATCTCTGAGCCTTCGCTCAGGTCATCCTCCATGCCCAGACTGAAGCTTTTCCCCCACTTTGGACTGCTGAGTGATGCCCTCTTTTCTGTCAAGGATCCACGAAGGTACCATATCCACCTTCCCTACTACCTCAACCCCAAAGGAAAGGGACCTCTCCCTCTTCATGTCTCTTACATCCTGTTATTTGGATGCATTTCCAATCCATTAAATATCCTTGATCCCATGATGATCTGTTCTGTCCCCCCCGGTTTCAACCCATTTTATTTTAAGTTCCCTAAGAATAAGGCCCATGTTGTATTGGTCAACAGAGAGGAATGCAGTGCCTTGCATCTACTGGCCCCTTAATTTACGAATTGGGGGGAGGGGCAATAAAGTGAAGGGACTGGCCCTGTTTGGAGCCTAGAGCCTAAGATGGTTTCTTAGGCCTCTTTCCAAGTATTTACATTCTATGCTCTAAAGAACCTTCCTAGGTCTTTACATTCTATGTTCTAAGGACCCTTCTAGGTCTTTACCTTCCGTGTTCTAAGGCCTTCTTCCAAGTCTTTAGATTCTATCTTCTAAGGAAGGACCCTTCTAAGTATTTACCTTCTATATTCTAAGGCCCTCTTTCAGGTCTTTCCCTTCTATGTTCTAATGACCCTTCCAGATCTCTGCCTTCTATGTTCTAAGACCCTCTTTCAGGTCTTTCCCTTCTATGTTCTAATGATCCTTCCAGATCTCTACCTTCTATGTTCTAAGATCCTCTCCCAAGTCCTTCCCTTCTATGAGCGTGGAATTATTTCTTTTGGGTTATATTAACTTGTTTAGGAGCAAAAGGCCCAGGATTACACCACCCGACAGAGCACAATACTGTACCATTCTCCCCATTCCCACCCCTCTGCTTCTATCATTTCTTCCTAGTCTCCATTCTCTTCACATTTTCCCACTTCTCATCCTCCTAATTTCTGCTATCGACTGCATACCTGCCTTTCCCTACATGAACATTCTTTCTCCTAGTTCACGCTAGCCCTATCATATCATCCAACACCTGACTGCTACATAATGGTTCTCCTCTCCACAGGGCCTTCTTCTAAATGAGTGCCTTCCACCATTGGGGAGATCCAGACCAGGTAGATGGTGTGACTCCGTCCCCACCAATGGAAGAACAACATGCTAAATAAAAGGGCAGGCCCGGAATGCCATTTTTGTATTTGAGGCTCCGAGCAGCCCTAGGACATAGAAAGCCACCACAGAAGCTCACAATCACTTGACATTTTAGGATTCCAAAGCATGCTGCATCCATTTCCTCATCTGATTCCTCATCATCACCCTGGGAGAGGGGGTGAAAGTATTACTCCTTCCACTTTACAGATGAGGACTACGAGGTTTAGAATGAGAAAAACACATTGGAGGAAGTGGCTGAGTTAGGACCTGGACACTCTGTTTCTCTCACAGCAGAATGCTCCTATAATTGGCCTTATCAGAACCGAGTGTGCACGTGCTGGGGGGAGATGTCCAGAGGTACAGTGCTTCTTCCGCTAAAAGAGGACCCATCAATGAACTCCAGCTGCAGAAAGGTTGGCCCTGGAAGCTTAGACACCTTCATCCTGCTTAGTCACTGGCGGGTTATGTGATTACAGGCAAGTTACCCCATGACTCAGTGTCATCCCAGCACGGGAAGGCAGATAACCATCTACCTCCCTCTGGAAAGCAAGGAAGAAGGAGCAAGAGCCTTCAAAGGCTTCGGAGTGCTTTCAAGGTAAGAGTTATCATACCAAGGTGGATAGGAATCAGGAAGTATTCTGGCTGGTTGCCTAGCAGCTGCCCTCAGGCCCACCTCTGCTAGAATATATGTTCTTCCCTCCCAGGCTTCCCTTCCTTAGGACCTCATAAAAGGCAAAGACTATCTGAGCCAGGAGAGATCTTAGAACATAGAATTCCAGAGCTGGGAGGGCCTTAGAACACAGAATGTCAGAGCTGGGAGGGGCATTAGAACACAGGCTGTCAGAGTTGGGAGGGGCCTTAGAACACAGGATGTCAGAGTTGAGAGGGGCCTTAGAACACAGGATGTCAGAGTTGGGAGGGGCCTTAGAACACAGGATGTCAGAGTTGAGAGGGGCCTTAGAACACAGGATGTCAGAGTTGGGAGAGGCCTTAGAACACAGGCTGTCAGAGCTGGGAGGGGCATTAGAACACAGGCTGTCAGAGCTAGGAGGGGCCTTAGAACACAGGATGTCAGAGCTGGGAGGGTCCTTAGGACACAGAATGTCAAGCTGGGAGGGGCATTAGAACACAGGATATCAGAGTTGGGAGGGGCCTTAGAACACAGGCTGTCAGAGCTGGGAGGGTCCTTAGGACACAGAATGTCAGAGCTGGGAGGGGCATTAGAACACAGGATATCAGAGTTGGGAGGGGCCTTAGAACACAGGCTGTCAGAGCTGGGAGGGGCCTTAGAACAGAGTTGGGAGGGGCGGTATAATATGGGATGTTAGAGGATGGAATACAAAGGTTCAAAAGACTGTCAGAGACCGTATAGTCTAACTCCCTCTTTTTACTGAGGAGAAACAGAGGGCCAGAGATGGAAAGTGACTTGCCTGTAGTCACATACACAGCAGTCAAGAGCAGAACACAGGCCGCCATTTCCCCCTTTTGCTCTTTCTGATAGGCCTTGCTGAGGTTATCAGTGATTCCCTATCTTCCTTCAGGGGACTCCAGGAGTTCCTTCATTGTCTGGGTAGCCTTCTTCTGTGTCTCCCAGTTCACTCCTCCCCCAAGTGATTTGGAACCATAAAGTATAATCAATAACAGGTTGACAGAGGAAACTCAGGATATTACTACCCCTGGATGGTTAATGTTGGGAAAGAAAGCCTAGGCTGTCCTACCAATCCTGGCCCCAGATACCTGTCTGGGACACTGGTCTGGGGAGAAGAAGACTGGCCTTGAACTGCCCAACATGCATGCACAGAGGAAAGGAAGGTGCATCTTGGAGGTAGCTAGGACTTAGTTTGAATGGATGCAGGGAAAGGGCTAGAGGCCCCTCCTGCGTTCTGACTAGACCTATATCTACCACTGGCTAGTTGTGATGTGGCTCCAGAGACACTTACTAGGTGTTTGACCCTGAGCAAATCCCTCCCTTCACCCTGTTTGCCTCAGTTTCCTCATCTGTGAAATGAGCAAGAGAAGGAAATAACAAACTACTCCAGTATCTCTGCCAAGAAAACCCCAAATGGAGTCACAAGGAGTCGACACAACCGAAAACGATTGAACAATAATTTCCAAATTCCAGGCCCAGCATCCTAACCAACGTACCACCTAGCTGCCTCTGAAAACAGGTCTGAGTCTGGGTTTTGCCATGAACTCTGTCTGACTTTGGGCAAGCCTTTTGTCCTCTCTGAGTTTCTTGTGAAATGAGGGGTTTGGAGAGAGGATCTTTAGGGTTTCTTCTAGCCCAGGGGTGGGGAAACCTTGAGGACCTAGAGGGTCAGAAGCGGTAGGCCCAGAGGTTCCCCATTCAAATTCAAATCAGCAAACCCTAGTTAAGCACTTTCCATACACACAATTCTTCACTTGGCCCTAAGGAAACTATAAAGTTTAGACAAGAAACACCCCCTGCCCTTGGGGGGCTTAGTATCAGAGGTAGGGATAGGACACTTATGCAGCTATCTTCAGCCTTTGGCTAAAAGCTTCAGAAAATGGCAGCTCAGCCAAGGAACACTACTTAGAGATCACTAAGGTCACTTCCAGCTCTAATTTCCTGTCATCCTACTTGTGGGCCAGATAGTTTTGGGAGACAGCTGGCCTTAGGAGTCAGGAAGACCTGAGTTGAAGTCTTACCTCCGATCCCTAGGGTGCCTAGGCAAGTCTCTTAAACCCTCGGTGCCCCCAGGCTACTCTCTAAAACAAGGTTTTTTAATCTTTTGGTGTGTCACTTACTGCCTTCCTTGGGTGGCAAGGTAGTGCAGTGGATAGAGCGCTGGGCTTGGAATCAGGAAGGCTGCATCTTCCAGAGTTCAGATCCAGCCTCAGACACTTACTAGCTGTGTGACCCTAGGCATGTCTTTTTCACCCTGTTTACCTCAGTTTCCTCACCCGTAAAACTGGCTGGAGGAGAAAATGGCAAACCATCTGCAAAAAAAAAAAAAAAGGCCAACCCAACTGGAGACATGAGAAATGGACAACAAATTAACAAATATGGGCCTCTTTGGCAACTTAATGAATCTTTTAGAAAATATTTTAAAATGAATAATATACATAGGATTTTAAAGGAAACCAACTCTCTCGAAATGCAATTATCAAAATATATTTTTTAAAACAAGCTCTTGGACCCCAGGTTAAGAACTCTTGTTCTAAAGCTGCAGCTCAGTTGCCCTTTGGCCTTGGTAGAGGGGTTTCCTTTACTGGCTCTCCCTACCCTAATGAAAGAACAGGCTCAGCCCAAATTCACTATGTGACAAGGTTCAAGTCAATTTTCCTCTCTGAGTCACCTCACAGCTTTCTCATCTGTAAAATGGAGCCTCCAGTGACCTCCTCCGCCCGGACAGTTGTAAGGAAAGCAGTACACAGATCACCAATCACTATAGACACAAGGGCCAGTCAATTCTGACATGATGGCAGGATATGACGAAGGGCATCTCCACTGACTGGCACCGATGCCAGCTACAATTCAGGCCTGGGCTTCTTGTCACACCCATTAAGGAACTTTGAGCACAGTGGGTGCTCTGTCATGGTTGGATGAAGGGATGGTCTCCCAAGCTAAGCACCTAACCCTCAGAAGTCATTAGCCTCCTTGTTGGATGCTGGGTCAGAGCCAAGCCTGCTAGCAAAATCAGCTCAGGGCCTGCCTGGCTGCCCAACCTGGCCATAGGGAGCTCAGGCCAAGGATGAGCTAAGAAACAAAGGCCAAGGGGCCCTTCTAGAGACATGAGCTCAGCCAGTGTGGACAAGGAATCCACGTAGGCTGGGAGGTCATAGACACTAGGGACGTTTAACTGGGCTAAGAGAAACAGGGTGGACGGGGGAACAGAATCACTCATGTACAAATTACAAAGGAAAATCACTGGGGAAAAGAGCTCATGTTCATAAAGTGCTGTAAGGTACCACTAAGGCAGTGGTGGTACCAGCTGGCCTCAGAACCAGGTTGAAGACTTGAATTCAAATCTCACCTCTGAAATTCCTACTTGGCTGTGTGACCCAAGGCAAATCACTTCAAATCTGGGTTCTCTAGTCAGCTTTCTTAATTTGGGGACACATGTAGAGATTTTAAGAGACCTATGAATCTGTATGGGGAAAATTTTTTTATCTTCACTAACTTCTAACTGAAATTTAGCAATTTCTCTCAATTATGAATTTTTTTAAAAAAATATTCTGAGAAGGGCCTCATATATAGGCCTCACCAGATGGCCCAAGGAATCCCTAACACACACACACACACACACACACAATATTTACAGACTCTTCATCTAAGACTAAAAGTTTCAGAGGAAGTGCCAACCTGCATAGAGAGAGATTCCTTATCTGGGAGTTCACTGTATCAATGAAATAATGGGTCCTGCTTCTTTCCTGTTAAGATTTCCTAAGCCCTTCTCTCACACCTCTATGAGGGAAAAGCAAGTCCATTATGTTAGAGATAAGGAAACTGAGATTCCGAAAGATGAACTCTCTTTCCCTCGGTCACTCAGCTGGGCAGCAAGGGGCTGTGTGTGTGACTCAATCTCTGGTCTTTCAAATCTGAATACAAAGCACATACTTTTCTTGGTCAGTTGTATTGGACTCTTCGAGACCCCTTTAGAGGTTTTTCTTGGCAGAGATTGTGGATTGGTTTGCTATTTCCTTCTCCAGTTCATTTTACAGATGAGGAAACTGAGGCAAAAGTGACTCACCCAGGGCCAACCAGCTAGGAAGTGTCTGAGGCCAGATCTGAACTGATGAAGATGAGTCTTCTTGACTCAGGGCCTGGCGTTCTATCCACTGTGCCATCTAGCTGCCCACACTTATTCTTCTTAAGTCATACCAAAAGGGAAAAGTGACAAAGAGGTGGCTTTCATCTCAATGAAAAGGGCAAACTTTCTGTCAATGAGAACTATCCAACGGTGAAATAAGCTGTCTCAGGAGGTAGTGAGCTCTCTGCCACTGAAGATCTAGTGGATTATACAATCATACCTTTAGCCTTGGAAGGGATTTTTAAGGTCTACTTTTTACAGATGATAAAACTGAATCCCTGACCACCTACAGTGGCCTAACATCACATAATCAGTAAGTGGCAGGTGGGAGAGTTTAATCCACACCCCTTGCTTTGAAATCCACCACTTGTTGGGATGATCCAGGGATTCCTATTTTGTGTAAGGGTAAGTGTCCACTGACATCCTTAGTGGCTTGGAGATTCTCCGATTCTAGGACTTTGAAGACTTCCAACTCATACTGTGGCAAGAGGGGCTGACCTAGTTGTGTGAACATAGACTATCAGCTCTGGAATGGACTTTCCAATGTAGAAGAAAGTATTTAGAACAAGATAGCACCTGAGCACAGTGACTAGAAGAGGCAGAAGGAAGGGTCATCTGGACCAAATCCCATTACTTCACAAAAAGAGAAACTGAAGCTAAGAAAACGGAAAAGCCCTGCCTAAGATTCCCATGGCTAGTAGGTGCCAGAGCTGGGCCTTAAATGTGATTCTGCCGACTCCAGGTCAATAATCAATCAATGACAGTGGTCAAGTCCCAGGCTCCAAATGAACATATGCTTATGTGCGTAGGTGTGTATGTATACAGTTATCCCTTCCACATTGTGACTTCCACAACATGGTTTCAATATACTACAGGTCTCCATACGAATCAAATGGGAATTTAGGGGGGAGTTTCGTAGAAGTCACAGATGACACAAGAAGGCCAGAAGACAACACAGAAAATGTTTAGAAACTCAGAAATGCATAAAATATATGTCTAGTATTATATAGTATCAACATATTTTATTTTTTAATACCATACTAATTCCGACTTCTCTGGTATGGAGGGAGGGCCAAAAATTTTTACATGGATTTTCCAAATTGTGGGGCCTCTGTGCCCCTAACCCCTGCAATATGGAAGGGATAACTGTACATATATGTGTGTGCGTGCATAGCACATGTATGTTATACAATATGTATATGTAACATGTGGCACAGGTATACATCAGTGTGCATACACATACGTGTGTACATGTGAACACCATACACATACACGCATACTTGTGTGCACACAAATACATGCGTACAGGCACATGTCCATATGCATACACTCACACGCATGCACACCCCAGTCACATAGGACGAGGTTCATCTTCTCTGATCCATGCAGTTCTAACCCCATGATTCATCATTCCTTCCTCCTGTCCCAGAAACTTCTCACAGGCTACTTTTCTAAACTAATGAGGCCTTGTAATCAGAGCTTCTGGCCTGAGTTGGCTAATCTTGGGGCTGGCCCCAAATTAAGTGGGGGGTAGAGGGGAGGAGAATTGGGAACAAGGAGGAAACTGTAGCCCCAGCACTTCCTGGTGTTTGAATGCCTTGCTAGATTATGGGAGATAAAACTGGGAAAGATTCCCAAACCACACCGGGGAGCGGCTGCTAGCCCTGTCAGTATCAGTAGAAAGAATAAAGGATTTGAAGTTGAAAGCCCTGAGTTCAAGTCCGAATTCCAATTCTTACAAAGGTATGACCCTAGACAAGTAATTTCCCTTCTCTGAGCCTCAGTCTCCCACTCTGGAAAATGGGGGTGATAATATTTGTATACTAGGAAGAGTCAATTGGGAGATACACAGAAGGAGACAAAAGATCATGGAGCTCCTGGAGTCATCAGAAGGAAGCGAGGTTACTATGAGGAAAGTACTTTGTAAATCTTAAAATATTATAGAAATGTCAATCATTTTTTATGATACATTCTTAGAGCGCAAAGGAAGGGAAAGGAGATGAGGAATCAGAGAGTATTCAAAAAAGGCAAACCAATCATTCTCAGTTATTCATTAAGTATCAAGCGCCTACTAGGTGCCAGGCACTGTGCTAAGCACTTGGGCCACAAAGAAAGGCAAAAGACAGTCCCTGCCCTCAAGGAGCTTACAGTCTAACGGGGAGACAACATGCAAATAACTATGTAAAAAGGAGAGGAAAAACTGGAGATAATCAATATAGCAAGTTGTTATAGAAAGATTACTGGACCTAGGGGCAAGAGACCAGGGTTTAAATCTCAGCTCTTCCATTGGCTTGCCATGTAACCTTGGGCTGGTAAAATGGAGCTAGAACAGGCATGATGGAGGGTGTCTCTTTCCTCTCCCCCACCACCTCACCCCGCCCTACCCATGCCCATGCCCAGTGGACTGGGGCACTGCCTATAGAGCTGGGCATGTACTCTGCTCCTTTATGGTGGGATGCATGCTCAAAAAAACTGCCCTTCAGGCAATGGGGTGAGGGGTCCCTTGATTATATCAGTGACAAGGGGGATGAACTCTGTATTGCCTCCTTCCATTCAAGGGCTGTTCATGAGGATTGAATGAAGTCAGACGTGCAAAGTCTTTTGCAAATTATAAATTGTTGTGCAAATTATAAATTGTTGTACAAATTAGGGTGGTTAGGATTCTTATTGTCACTGAGACTCGTGCTCCAGCCAAGCCAAATTTTTCGAGCATGTATGTAGACTTTAAAGTCTGCAAGGCACTTTACCAACATCATCTCATCTGACCCTTACAACCCTGGGAGGCGGGTGCTATTATTGTGCCCATTTTACAGATATAGAACCTGAGGAAGAAAGAAGATAAATGACTAGCCCAAGTCACACAGTTAGTAAGTATCCAAGGCAGGATCTGAATGCACCTGGGGGGGGGGGGATTCCTGGCTCTAAATCTGGGTCTTCCTGATTCTAGGTCCAACCTTCTATCCACTCTGCTACCTAGGTTAAGTGACTGGCCCAAGGTTATACAGTTGTAAATGAATCTGAGCAACTTTAAAGTGCTATATAAACATTAGCTAGCTTCCTTTAAGACACAGTAAGAGTCCTGGGCCTGGAGTCAGGAAGACCTGAGTTCAAATCTGATCTCAGACATCTACTAGCAGCAGGACCCTGGGCAAGTCACTTAATCCTGTTTGCCTCAGTTTCCTCATCTGTAAAATGAGCTAGGGAAGGAAATGGCAAACCATCCTAGTATCTTTGCCAAGAAAACCCTGAATGGAGTCGTGAAAAGTGAGACATGACTGAAAAACGACTGAAGGGAACAGCAAAAACACATAGTAAGTACTTGATAACGCTTTGTTGAATTGAACTGTTTCATCATCTATAAAACGGGGATAGTTCAATTCAATAAACATTTATCAATCAGTTAACCCACAACCCGTGGCCAAATATGTGCTGGGCTCTGCTCTAGGTAGTTGGAATGGGGGGGGGGGGACACCATAATGAAGCAATCCCTGCCTTCAGAGAGGTTACATTCTAGAGGCTGGGTGTGGGGGCCTAGAGCTATTTACATAATAAGTGGACTACCCATATTACCTTCGGTAAGGAAAGTGTGTTGTATGTAAAGTGCTATTCAGGTGTGAGCTATCATTATCATTTATATACCCCAAAGTGTTAAGTAAGATTTGAAATCAGGTCTCCATTCTATTCTCCTACCAGGGTGGGAAACCTGCAGTCTCTTCGCCCTCTAGGTCCTCAGATGTGGCCTTTTGACTGAGTCCAAGTTTTACAGAACAAATCCTTTTATTAAGGGGATTTGTTCTGTGAAGTTTGGATTCAGTCAAAGGACCAAACTTGAGGACCTAGAGGGCCACATGTGGCCTAGAGGCTGCAAATTTCTCACCTCTGTAAATAATCTCTGACCTACTATCCAACCCCTCTGAATCTTAGACAACTCTTTGAGGCTTAGCTATTAGGTTTCAAAAGGTGTAGTCCTATTTTAAGCTTTGGGACTTTGGGGACAGAGGATATAATGCTATGAACAGGGTTATGTATCTCATTCAATAAACAGTTGTTGAAAGAACAAATAAAATTTGCTCCATTTCCTCCAAGTACTCTCTTCTCTCTGTCTCTTCTCCCCTCTCCCTCTCCCCCTCTCTGTCTCCCCACCCCCTCTCTTACACACACACACACACACACACACACACACACACACACACACACACACACACACAAGAAAGCTATATAGAGCAGCACAGAATTTTGTCAGTTCTCAACCTGGTAAGACGATCTGACGAGTTCATGCCATCTGAGGGAGTTCTGCCCTGTAGGAGGACCCTCTAAAGTGTTTCTAGGCTTTCCTTTCCAAGTAAGACCACACTGATGGTCCCATCTCCTTATCTCCTGAGCTTCGAGACCCTGCCTATTGGGAGAAGCCACACCAAGCTCAGGTACAGCAATGGATAAGGTTCCTGGCTTGGGGTCAGGAAGACCTGTGTTCAAATCCAGCCTCAGTTACCTACTAGCTGAGTGACCCTGGGCAAATCACTTCACCCTGTTTGCCTCAGTTTACTCATCTGTAAAACCCCAAATGGGTTCTTGAAGGATCAGACATAACTGAAATGACTGAATAACAACAACACCCCCAAGCTAGCTGCCCAAAACCCAACAGCATTACAAAACGGAGGCCAGGTCTTCTAAGAAACCAGCCTGACATCCAAGATAGTACAACATCATGGAAAGAACTTCAGTATATGAGGTAAGCGACCTGAATTTCAGTCTCAGCTGTGGTACTAACTGACTGTAGAACCTCAGGGAAATCTCTTCTCTGAGCTAAAGTTTCCTCATCTGGAAAACAGGGGGTAGGGGGGATAAGATAGTCTCCAAGCTATCCTCTAACATGCTATATTCTAAGGTTCTCTCCAGTTCTGCTACTTCATGTTCTAAGGTTCCTTCCAGTTCTGACATTCTCTGTTCTAAGGGCCCTCCCAGCTCTGACATTCTGTGTTCTAAGGGCCCTCTCAGATTTGACATCCTGTGTTCTAAGGGCCCTCCCTGCTCATACAGTCTGCTTTTTAAGATTCTACATACTAGGTCCCTTTATACTCTAGCCTATGAATCTCCAAGCAGAGAGGGTGCTAAAAATAGGGCAACTGGGTAAAACAAACACCTACTGTGTGAGAAGCCCTGTGTCCCAGGGCTGGGGAAACAATGAAAGATGCAGACCTGGCTTTGAAAGACTTTTTATGTGGAGCCAGGGAGGAGGGAAGGATGGACAGGAACACAAATAGCAGATACCAGGGACAGTGAGATAAGGCAAACCAGAGAGGTTTCCCAGGCCAATTACGTCTAAGTGCAGAAGCAGGCCCAAATGTCCCCAGCTTCCACTTTGGGTCTACCCTGAACACTGTGGCTCAGAGCCTCTTGAAATGAACAAGGCTATGTTTCAGATAAGTTCCAAGCCTGACACAGGTCTCCAGCTCAAAAATAACAAACAGTTCACAAAAGGGTGTGTGTGTGTGTGTGTGCGTGTGCGTGTGTGTGTGTGTTCTTCCAAGGGTGTGCTGCTAAATGTTTGATAACTGGATCTCAAAAAAAAAATGTAACCATAGACTTTTAATTGTAAGGCTCTGGGTAGAAAGTGGCACCTGAGCTAAGCCTAAAAGGAAGCTCTGGGGAGGAATTACCTGCCTGATAAAGGTTCAGAGGTGGGAGGTAGAATGCCTCCCAGGGACTGTTTGGCTGGAACATAAACTATGTGAAAGGGACAGTGGCGTGCTGGTAAATGTCTAACAACCAACTTTTAGGGGGGAAAATATACTCATCATACTTTTAAGTTTAATTTTCATTTGTAACATTTTCTCCACCACTTTTTAAGTTTAGACAGTCAACAAAATAACAAATCAAGTCCTAATTTGTAACATTTGCTGATTCCTAAGTTATAAATGCTCACACTGAAAATTTAACAATCGGCTTTGCTGGTGGGGCTAGGTCTAGTACACGTCTGCCTTCTTCTCACAGGCTACAAACTACGTTGATGAAAAGGCAGGTATCAATATTCCCATTTTGCAGAGGATGAAACTGAGGCGCAGACAGGAATGATTTGACTGAGATTATACAGAAAGTCATCGAGAAAGGTAAAACTAGAACCCAGGTCTCCAGACTCCCAGGCTAAACTATGTTGCCATTTCTCCCTCTCCTCTCTTCTGAGCTCTATTTTTCACTAAAGGACTCAAGTCTTAGATGTTTGTGGAGGAAGAAAAGGGAAGGAGCCTGAGACCAGATGGCGAGAGCGATGTTCCCTGCAGATCCACGGTGTCATCTGCTCCCCTCTCCAGACAAAGGGCTGCTGGGTTGTGTACAATAAAAAGCACTGGCTTTGGAGCAGAAGAACCTGGGTTCAAATCCCCCATAGGGCAAGTGTGAAAGCACTATCCAAACCATACAAGTTCTATGGAAGAAGGAACTGTTATACAAAGTCAGCACTGGAGAAAAAGAGATTGATAGTCAGGGAACCCCAGGTTTGCAACCTGTAGAGGACAGAACCCTGGCCTTGGAGTCAGGAAGACCTGGGTTTGAATCTTGCCTTAGTCAATTACTAACCATAAGTGTAACCCTGGACAAGTCACTTAGCTTTTTTTGCCTCAGTTTCCTTATCTGTAAAAAGAAAATAAATGAAATGGCCTTTCAGGTCCTTTCTAACTCTAAATCTATAAGCCTGATGCTTTAGTCCTATAACCAATGAGATAGTATTTGTAAAGTGCTTTGCACAGTGCCTGGTACGTGAAGATGCTTATCCTCACCCCACCCTACCCTACCCAGCTCCCTCCCCCTACCTTGTTTGGCTTTGGACAAGCCAAGTTACTACCTAGTGTTCTCATGCACATAACATGTATGTATTTTAGGGAGATGGCCTGGTGAACTCTGAGGTATCTTCCAGCTTTAATTCCTATCGTCCAGTGGGCACTGTGCCCATGCCTCTGTGGGGCCTGGCCCACCCAGGCTAGAGCCTGCCATCCTCAAGCATCCCTGCTACCCTCTGAGCTGCTACTGACACAGACGGACAGATGGATGGACAACCGTGACCATCCACCCTGCCATAATTAAAAACACACCCACACCGCTATCGTAGTGCAAGTGGCCAATTTTCCTCCCCTCCAGCTCTGCTTACTCTAACACAAATAGCAATATTTATGCCAAGCTTCTATAATACCGTAAACAGCCTAACCTATAGCAGGCCAATCCATGAGTCATTTCCCCAAAGCCCGAGTTAATAAGTGGTACCTCATCCCCATTCCAGAGAAACCCCGCGGCCTGGCCTTGGTCTAAACCTCCACACCCAGATCCCGTGGTCTCCTAATACCCCACCAGCCCAGCAATGGGAAACCGCCAAGCAGCCGGCCTGCTCCTACCAGACAGGATGGACTCTCTTGGTCTTGGGTCCTTGGTCCCAGCTATGGATTCCACTGGCTGCCATCCAGGGAAAGTTTCCCAAATCCTCTACCAGCCCCTAAGCTCTCATTAAGTAGGGAGAAATTGAAGTCATGACAGAAGAGCCCAATCTTTCTCTTTTCAGAGGCAGCAACTCAGTTTTCTAGTTGAAACAGCATTTGTTGATAGAAAAAAGGGGGGGTGTCACCCCTGCCATAACCCTTCTGAGGCACAACTGGGGTGGGGGAGGGTCCTGGCCCACAGGGGATGAATAAGACCCAGAAGAGGCCCCATCCCTGGCTATCCCATTATGCCCCTCGGTGCTTGACAGCCCTGCCCTCTCCCACTAACTTTCTATTTGGGATTAACACCTGGTAGCTAGGGGGCAATTCCCGAGGCTGATCACCACATCTTTCAGGTCATGAGCACTGACCTGGCAGGGATGCTCTAAGGAAAACCCAAGAAGAGCTCCCCTCTGCCTTGAGAAGGGAGGGGAGGCAGGCACTGCCCAGCTGGGCATGATGGCAGCTGGTGAGAGTTTCATGGGCCTCCATCATGATGGGGAGTGTTTCAGCCAGTTGGACCATGGGGAGATGGGAGGGAGGGTCTGGATGCTAACACCCAGAGAGACTTCATGGCAGAGAGAGTCTCGTGAACCCATCTTTCCAAAGCAGAGTTCCAAAGCAGGACCGGGGAGGGGTCCTATTGTAAAACCGAGCCCCTGGCAATCATCACACTCACAGGAGGAGGTCGAACTCAATGAGGTGCCTTCCAGCTCTAATGCTCGGCCTGAATAGTCTGTGTCTGAGATCCCTCTAAGCTCTAACAAACATTATGTGCTCTAAGAACGCTTTCAGGACTGATATTCTGTGTTCTGAGGTCCCTCCCTGCTCCCACATTCTAAGGCCCCTTCCAGCTCTGCGAGTCTCTGATTCTGATCCGGACTGGTCCGAGGGGCTCCAGTTACAAATCCAAGCAGCTTCGGGCACCTTAGAGGCTTCTTCCTTATTTGCTCAGCGTATCTTTCCTGGTACCTGGGGCCCCTGGGCTTATTCTCAGGGATATGCTCCCATTAAGCACTTTCTCAGCTACCAAACTTTCCTTCCTCCATTCAAGCTCCTTCGGGAGCCTCGAATTTGCTCTGGGCATCTCCTCCACGTCCTCCTCCTACACCCCACCCCCGGCTTGCCCATGGAGGGAGCCGGGCGCGGGCGGCTCTTCCCCTAGAGGGCCGAGAACGTTATCCCTCTCCCCCCCCTCCCCACCCTCCAGACCCGGCCCTCGCTCTAGCCAAGCGCTCCGCGGAGCTGGCCAAGCTACAAAGCTTTGGCAAGATGGTCCCTTCTCCTCCCTTCTGGTACAGTCAATCAGAGCCTCCAGTGTCCTCCTGCTCTCCCCCACTCCCCAATCTCCCCCGCCTCCTTACACACACACACACACACACACACACACACACACACACACACACACACACACACACACACACACACACACACAGAGCCACCCTCTCCTTTCCTCTCCACCGCCTTCGGGAGAGGAGGTTCAACTCCAGACACACCTCCCCAAGCATTGCCACCTGCCCCGGCCCGGAGGAGACAGTTTGCCCCTAAGCAAACTTTGCAGGAAGACGGATGGGGAGGGGGTAAGAGATGGGGGTGGGGGGCGCAGGCTCGCCCCCCCTCCCCCGCCCCGGGCCCCCCGGCCGCCCTCTCCTCCCCCTCCCCCATCGCACTTACCTTCCACAGCAGAGACCAGGGGCAGCAGCAGCGGCGGCAGCAGCAGCAGCAGCAGCGGCGGCGGCGGCAGCGGCAGCGGCAGCGGCGTGCACCGACCCCACAGCCGATCCATTGTGTGGCTCGGCGCTGGCCCGGGGCGCGTTAAGGGGAGCAGGGCCGGCGAGCCATGGGGCCGGGCAGGAGAAGGTGAGGGCGGCTGGCTGGGGGGGCCGGGGGGCGCGGAGAGGCAGACGCAGGACCGCGCTTCCAGCAGAATGAGCCATCCAGAATGGGGAGAAAAGAGCCCGAGACGAGCCAACGCTGGGAACGATCCACCTGCACGGCCGTGCGGGGGGGGCGGGGGGAGAGGGGGGTGAGCAGGGGGGCTCCGCCGAGCCCAGCCCGGCACGCCGGGGACCCCGAGAGGGGGGCGAGCCGCTCCAGTGGGCCGACGGCAGGGCGGCGTCGAGGCAGCCTATGAGGAGGCCGGGCGCCGAGGCGAGCCGGCGTGCGGGCGACGGCGAGGGAGGCAGGGCGCTCCCCCCGCGGAGCAGTGGTCTCTCCCAGAGCTGTCCATCACCCAGATAAAGCAGTGATTTCAGCCCGAGCGTTTCTCAGTTTGTAGTGAATGCTGCAAAGCCGAGGAGCGTCTGGCGCTGCTGACAGGGACAGGGAGAGGGGACCAGGGGGAGGGAAGGGGAGAGGAGGGGAGCAGAAGAGAGGACTGGGTGGTGGAGGGGCGGTGGGGTGGAGGAAGGGGCTGCTGGAGCTTCTGGGGCTGGGGCGAACGGGCCCTACCTGTGCCAGGACGCTGGGGGCTGGAGGGTGGGGGGCGGGCAGCCAGCCCCCCGCTCGCCCCCGGTGCCTGCAGCCCCAGGAGGGGCCAAACCGCAGTGAAAGAAAAAAAAAGGCAGCGAGCAGACAAAACCCGCAGCTCTCAGCCGCCCGCCAGGGCTGGGCTCCCGAGGCGCTGAGCCCCGCTGAGGCAGAGGGAGGGAGAGAAAGAGCAGCGTGCAATCTCCCCCCTTCCTTCCCCGGAGGGAGGGGCTGGGAGAATGGGGATTCCCCCCCAACACTCACTCTGTTCGGTGGTGGAACCAGCCCTGGGAGGCTGCAGGCTTGGGGCCTGATACCACGCCCCCGTTGTTCGCGAGAGCCGGCGCCTTTCTCCGCGGGCTCTATCGCGGGTCCCCCGATGCAGGTGTGCCTCGCATTACACAACGAACCTCCTTCCGTGTAACACTTGCCCCCCCCCCCCCGCAAAGTTGCTAGTACAGTGAGTTTTTGTCCAGCTAACTGGGTGCCGCGAGGCAGACGGGGTGGGGTGGGGGGGGGGCGGCGCTTTCATTTTGTATCAGGCCTAGACTCCTAGGCCAAATTGGGATTTTTTAGTATGGGGGGGGGGGTTTCCTCTGGCGGGACACGCCCTTCCCAGCAGATCCCCTACCTCTGACTGATTTCATCATTTTTGCAAACAGCATAATTCAGTACAATTTTAAAAACATTTATAAAGTGCCTACTATAGTCTAGGAACTATTAGGTGCTGCAGATGCAAAGATAAACATGAAAATATTCCCTACCCTCAAGATGCTTACATTCTATGGAGGGGACAGGAAAGCTCTCTCTTTATCGAGAATCTTAATTGAACAAAGTCCTGTGCTCCCTCTATGGGGGATACAGAGAGATCTAAGACACAAATCCTACCTCCCTCCAGGAGTTCACGATCTTGTTGAGAATTCAACAAAATAGTATTAAACGTAAGGTATTGTGCTCAGCTAGTATCTGAAAATGAAAAACGACAACAGTGGAGGTAAAGGAATGCAGCACCTGCATAAATAAAGATGATACAAATGAGAATGTGATAGAAGCAAAGAATCAGGAGAAAGGCTAGAAGATTTTCAGGAGCCAAGAAATAGTACCGTCCTCACATTGCTAGGTTTAGACTAACAATCCACATAGGAAAAACCAAGTGGATGAAGAATGCGCCTTGCCCAGATTATGGTGTGAGTAGGGATGGGCAGCTCATTGAATTGGACCATTAGTACATATTCTTGAACAGGCACTGCAATCCAGCAATGATCTGAGCCCAGGGTAGAGTTTGCATTTGGGGAACTGTGCTGCACTTTCAGTGATGCCACTTTGCTCTCTGCTGCTATAGCCTGTCTTTTAACACTGACATTTTTCTAGTGATATTGTGATTCATGGAGCACCATGATCTCAGAAGAATTGTTATTGTAGGTGACCCCAAAGGAAGAATGGTGGGTGTCAGTAACCTGCAGCATATTACCAGGAATGACTTGTGCACAAGGAGGAGTTTAAAAAGATAGCTGAAGATAAGTGTGACTGGGAAAGGAGGTAGATTGGTCATGGGGCAAGAATAAAGGATAATAAGTTAACAGATTGAATACTGTACTGGTATCCATGAACCATTTAAGGAAAAGGAAAAATGTCTTCATTCTGTGGGGTGGAATCTCTGTGGAGTACATATGGAAAAGTATCGACAAGAATCTTACAGCATGAAAAAAGCTTGGATGATTTATGATATGCCCTGACAAAAGGACACATATACTCAGAATTACAGAATTTCTGAGTTGGAAGGGACCACAGTGGCCATCTAGTCTAACCCATCACTGAACAAGAACACCTTTAATAATACACACGACAGATCCTCCAGTCTTTAAGGACAAAAGAAGTCTCTTTGTAGCATAATTAAACAAAACTTCAAGATTAGAGCATCCCTCTCTAATAAGAAAGAATCCTTCTCCTGCCTTGATGTTTTTGTTGACTCCCCTATCCCTGGAGTGAACTCACTCCACCTCTTGGGATCACTGGTTTTCTTCAAGACTCTTTCAAGTGCCACTTTCTCCATGAAGTTATTTCTGATCCCCACCCTCCTCCCCCCGAAATGACCTCTTATTCATTTTGTACATGACCTGTGTATGGTTAGATATGGGCTGTGTTTCTTTGTTTTAGAATATAAGCTCAGCGAGAACAGGGCTGTTCCACTTTCATCTTTGAACCCCCAGGGCATAGCACAAGCCTTGACACATAGAAGACTCACAATAAATACTTGTTGATTGATTGATCAGCCCTATGACAGCCTATGACACTTCTGGATACATCTAACAGTTAGGAAGTTTTTTCTTTATATCAAACTTAAATTTTCTTCTTTGCTAATTCCATCCATTGCTCCCGTTTTGGTCTCTCTGGGACCAAACAATACAAATCGACTCTCTCTTCCATCTAAAGGTCTTTTTTTTTTTGCAGAGGGGAAGGCTGGGCAATTGGGGTTAAGTGACTTGCCCAAGGTCACGTAGCTTGTAAGTGTCTGAGGCCGGATTTGAACTCAGGTCCTTCTGACTCCAGGGTGGGTACTCTACTCACTTCACCACCTAGCTGCCCCCTGAAGGTCTTTTTTTAAACTTGAAGGCCACTGAATACCCCACCGAGTCTTTTCTTTCTCCAGGCTAAATATCCCTAGTTCTTTTCAGCTGATCCTCACATGTCATGAACTTGAGGGCACCCTGGTTGTTTTCCTATGGGTACCCTGCAGTTTATTCACATCCTTCCTAAAATATAGAGACCAGAAATGAACAAAGTAATCCAGAGGTGGTGTCATTGGGACAGAGCACAGCAGAATCACGGCTCCTTTTCCCTGGACACTCTGCAGCCTGATGGCGATCACTTTCTTGACTGCCATATCACATGTTAACACAATGACCTCATGCTTGTGAGATTTTCTATCTACTGAAGGTTCACGGGGGGGGGGGAACTGAGGCTCCAAGAGTTGAAATGACTTTCTTATGATCATTGGGTGGGTAGAGTCTCCTGACTCCCAGTCTAGGGTTCTTTCCTCTATTCTGTTTCTGTATCCCTAGACTGATAACTCTGGGCAGCTAGGTGGCACAGTGAATAGAGTTCTAGGCCTGGAGTCAGGAAGGCCTTAGTTCAAATGCAGCCTCAGACTGTGTGACCCTGGGCAAGTCACTTAACCCTGTTTACCTCAGTTTCCTCATCTATAAAATGAGCTGGAGAAGGAAATGACAAACCACTCCAGTATCTTTGCCAAGAACACCCCAAATGGGGTTAGAAAGAGGCTGACGGTGAGTGAAAAACCACAGAACAACAATAAACAGATATTGAGTAGCAGACATTGTATGCTAAATGTCTGTTTAGTGGGACAAGCAGCAAGTGCTATAGTAGCTTAGGGGAGAGAGACAGAGACAGAGAAAGAACAGAGAGAGGGACAGAGATCTCTGAGGTCTGGGATGACTTGGCCTTGAAATTTGCTTAGGTAATCAGAGAAGAAGACTTTATCGGTAAAATAAGGGGCTTGGATGCCAGGATTTCTATGGTCCTTTCCACCTCTGACATTCTAGAAGGCAGCACACCAGACTGGAGTCAGAGTGCCTAGGTTCAGATAATAGCATTGCCTTTGATTAGCCATGACTGTTATGACTTGGGCAAGTCTGAACCTCAGTTTTCGCACCAGGATAATTGTGCTGCTTACCTCGTGAGAGTTTTCTAAGGAACATACATTGCAAAATATAAAGTACTATTGAATGTGAATTATTATTATTAGGGTGAACTATTATTAATAGAGAGTGAAAGCCAAGAAAGTAGAGGGAAGTAGATTTCCAGCCTCTGTCAGTTCTTCTGCCATAAGGGATGAAGAAAAGATCAATGAATTGAAAATCAAAGGACCTGAGTTCAAATCCTGGCCTCCACTTGTTACCCGTGTAGCCTTGGGCTTCTACCACTTATGGGTCTCAGTTTCCACATCTGTAAAATGAGTGTTCTCAGAGTTCCCTTCTACCTCTAAATCTATGATCTTATGATCGGTGAGGCTCATCAACATCAGAATATCAGCACCCAATCCAAAGTTGCAGGAAACAGCTATGAACCATTTCCTGATTTTTCCTATCCTGGAAAGAAAGGTTTCATACCCACAGTTTCGCAGAATTTGAGAACTGGAAGAAACCCCAGCAGGCATCGAATCCAACCCATACATGAAAAGACACTCAACTATAACAGCCCCGGCCAGTGGTCATCAGACCATGCTTGAAAACCTCCAGGAAAGAAGAATCCACCACTTTTCAGACAACCCATTTCACTTCTGATCAGCTCTCATTGTTAGGAAGTTCAACTCCTCCTTCCTTGATTGCCCAGTCCCTCAGAGACTTTTCCTGACATCAAACTTAAATCAATTTCTTTGCCATTTCTAGCCACTGCTTCTGTTTCTGTTCTCTAGAACCAAATGGTCTTATCCTTCTTTCATATGGCAGTCTTCAGCTACTTAAAGACAACCATCATGTGCCTCCCCGAGTCTTCTCATCTCCAAGTTAAGTATCCTCAGCTCCTTCACCCAATCTTCATATGATAATGAGAAGTCACAATATGAAGAAGAGAGATACTATGAAAAGACTCACAGCTCAGCTCCCAACCAATGGTGAAATGACTTTTCAAACAGTAGGTTCACCAGATTGTGTTTTGGGGCCCCCATGAACTCTCCTGCTCCCAGCTTCCAATTGGAACAATAGCCCTGTGCCTGTGAGACAGACACAACAGTACTTGCCTTTGGATCTTTCTTCCACCCTCCATTCCCTTCACAGTTTGACCCTCCTTGGGTTCCATTTCCATCCTCTCTTCACTTCGTGGTATAGCAGGAAGAGCCCTAGGCTCTTCGGCAGACCTAGTTGCTATTATCTAGTTACCTAGTTCTGCCATTTACCAATATGAGCCAGGGTGGTCTCAAGGCCTGAGGCTGACCTGGACCAAATTTTATTCTTGGTGACTTCAGGAAAATATCCAACTATACTTGTGGTAGTTCAGTGCCTAAATTTCCTGAAATGTGGGTGACAGGGTCCTCAGTTCCCATATAGGCACTCAAGATAGCAATGCATATGGGTAGAGGAAACCTTTATTTCATTCCACAGATTAAGTAGGAGACTTACAGGACCCCATGAGCAGATACAAAAACATTGAAAGTACTACACCATCAGCTCACGCCTCCCCAACCCCCATAAGGTAATCAAATTTGAGATTGCCATTGGGGAAATCTTTTGACATTCTAGTAAGTCCTTTTCCCCCCAAAGAGTCTTAGACTCATAGTATCATCCTGTGGTTTAGACTCCCCCTAGAAGGTAATAATTATACTTTTGGACTTGCTGAACAAGCAATCCCCTTCCCATAAAACTCATACCAAATAACTCGTTGGCTTTATTCTCCGAGGAGAGTGTTATAAACCAACTATGTGGACAAAATTCTTCTTATCCCAAGGAGCATGCTGCACTGGGAGATCCCTATCTTTCTCTAAAAGGTTTGATTCCCAAATTCGTGACTCAGATTACCCACAAAGTACTCTCAAGGAATCTCCCTTCTCTGGATAGAAGAGAATGATTTCTAGAATCATACTTCCTAGGGAATTCTGAAGTCCCCTTCTCTTGCACACAGTCCTTGGTGTTCATGATCATTGTCCATAGTTTACCCTCTAAGGACAAATGAGTATGACATGTCTGCTTTCCCACATGCTTGTACAGGAAATGTCAGTGTCTTGGTTGCTACTGTCTTGTTAAGCTAAGAAAAATCATTCTGGGAAATCTTCCTTCTCAGGCTGCACGCAAACACATTTTAACTTCTGCTATGGCCTTCTGCTGCAAGACACTACCAACTGCTTCTGGGAGAAGGAAATTGTGCCTGGGCTCATGTTCTCCTCTTACCGCCACCTATAATGCAAGAAGTCTGCTCCGCTATGCTCTGGTCTGTATTCTCAAAGACAAAGGGAGACAAAGAGACTATTAGCTCACTTTTATAGACTACAGGAATATGAAAGCTCTTCTGATAAGAATCCATCCTACTGAGTTACATGCTGCCAATTACCTTGAGGTTCCTGTGTCCTATCAGCAAGGCTCTAATGGGTATGCTTAGTTATACTCTAAGGGAAGGTGCTCCTCAGATGCCTCCAAACAACACATCATGCCTTGTAACATCATTAGACTGATTGGAAAAGACATTAACTTGATCATTGACTCCTGTGGCCTGTCCCCCTTACACTAAAATTCACCCGAAGGAACAAAAGGCTAAGAATCTCAAGGGAAATAACAAAAAAGGTAGAAATGAAGGGGGACCCTAAAATGATCAGAAACCAAACTATACGGTAGAGTAGCATTCATTAAATGTTCTAAGCCTGGGTAAAAAAAAGTTGGTCAATGAAACAAACTAGGTAAGCAAGACACAGAAAGAATCCAATATGGTAGCTTAGAGCTTAATAAGTCCAAGAAAACTACCACTCAGTATCAAAGAAGATGAATTGTCAAGGGGCAGATGCGATTCTAAAGTTGTTGTTGTCGCTTGTCCTTAATTCACCAGGGATTCTAAAATCATAGGACCTCCAAACATCATCTGGTCTAATCTAGTACTATAAGTCAAGTCAACACCAAAGTCATTGAAGACCCAGGTCTTCCTGTGGCATAATTAAATCACCTGAAGTGGAACACCAGGAATAATTTCTCCAGTTCCATTTAAAAAAAAAACACATTAGCATTAGCTTCTTGCTCTCTGAGAGTGAGACTATCTAATCAGTTTCTAAGCCCTGTTCTGCTGGTCCTAGCCAGCACTTCTCTAAAAAAAATTTCCCTTCTCGAATTAGGATAGGCAATGATGAAACAAAATGATCATTTTTGCAGATGATATGATAGTATACTTAGAAAATCAACTAAAAAACTACTTGAAACAATTAACAACTCTAGCAAAGTTGCAGGATATAAAATAAACCACCATTAATCATCAGGATTTCTGTTTATTACCAGCAAAGCCCAACAACAAGAGATAGAGAAATTCCATTTAAAATAACTGTAAACAATATAAGATACTTGGGAGTCCACCTGGCAAGACAAACCCAGGAACAATATGAACATGATTATAAAATATTTCACATAAAGTCCTAAACAATTGGAAAAAAAAATCAATTGCTCATGGTTAGGTTGAGCTAATATAATAAAAATGACAATTGTACCTAAATTAATTTACTTGTTCAGTGCCATACCAATCAAACTGCCAAAAATTATTTTAAAGAGCTAGAAAAATAATATCAAAATTCATCTGAAAGAACAAAAGGTCAAGGTATCAGGTGAATTAATGAAAAGAAATGCAATGGAAAGTGGCCTAGCTCTACCAGATCTAAAACTATATTGTAATGCAGCAAGCATCAAAACTGCTTGGCACTGGCTAAGAAATAGAGTGGTGGATCAGTGGAATAGATTAGGTATATAAGACACAGTAGTAAATGACTATACTAACCTACTGTTTAATAAACCCAAAGACCCCAGCTTCTGGGATAAGAACTTACTTTTTGACAAAAACTGCTGAGAAAATTGGAAAATAGTATGGGAGAAACTAGGTATGGGGAAAATAGTATGAGAGAAACTACCAACATCTCACATCATATACCAAGATATAGTCAGAATGAGTATGTGATTTAGACATAAAGGGTGATGCCATAAGCAAATAAGGAGAGCAAGGAATAGTTTATCTGTGAGATCTATGGAGAAGAGAAGAATTTATGACCAAATGAGAGAGAGTACATTGGAAAATGCAAAATGTATAAAATCGAATATATTAAACTTAAAAAGTTTTTACACAAACAAAGCCAATGCAACCAAGATTAGAAGGAAAGCAGAAAGCAGGGAAACAATTTTTACAGCAAATGTCTCTGATAAAGATGTCATTTTTCAAATATATAGAGAAACGATTCAAATTTATAAAAATACAAGTCATTCCCCAATTGATAAATGATCAAGGGATATGAACAGTTTTCAGATGAAGAAATAGTATGAGAAAATGCCCTAAATCATTATTGATTAGAGAAATGCAAATTAAAACAACTCTGAGGTACCACCTCATACCTATCACATTGACTATTATGACAGAAAAAGGAAATGATAAATTTTGGAGATTTGAGAAAATTGGGACACTAATGCATTGTCGATGGGGTGTCAACTGATCCAACCATCCTGGACAGCAATTTGGAACTGTGCCCAAAGAATAATAAAACTGTGCTTACTCTTTGCAGTATCCCTACTAGGTCTGTATCTCAAAGAAATCATCACAAAGGGAAAAGGACCTACATATGCAAAAATGTTTATGGCTGCTCTTTTTGTGGTGGCAAAGAATTGGAAATTGAGGGGATACCCATCAATTGGGGAATGGCTGACCAAGCTGTGGTATATGAATGTAATGGAATATTATTGTGCTATAAGAAATGAGCAGGCGAATTTCAGAAAAACCTGGAAAGACTTACATGAACTGATACTGAGTGAAGTGAGCAGAACCAGGATAACATTGTTTACAGTAACAGCAACACTATACAGTGATCAGCTATGACTGACTTAGCTCTTCTCAGCAACACAATGGTCCAAGACACTTATAAAAGACTCATGGAAAATTGAAAACTGCTATTCACATGCAGAGAAAGAACTGATGGAGTTTGAATGCAGATTGAAGTATGTACTGTTTTTCACTTTTTTGGTTTTTCTTCATGGTTTTTCCCCCCTTTGTTCGGTTTCTTCTTTCATAACATGACTAATGTGGAAGTATGTTTTCATGATTGCATGTGTATAATCTGTATCAGATTGCTTGCCATCTCGAGGAAGGGGGGAAGGGAAAGGGAAAGAGGGAGAGAGAAAAATCTGGAACTCAAAATCTTTCTGAAAATGAATATTGAAAATTGTCTTTACATGTAATTGAAAAAAAAATACTATTAAATAAAATAAATAAACATTTTCCTTTTTCTCCAATTCCATGGCCACTGACCGGGATCAGGCCCCCATTAGCTCTTGCCTGCACTATTATAGGAGCCGCTTAATTATTCTTCTTGCCTCTGCTCTGTCCTCTCTCCAATCCATCCTGCTGCCAAAAAGATATTGCTAAAGTCCAGGTCTGACCGTGGCATCCCCCCACCCAATAAACTCAAACTTATTGCAGGAAGCTAAGAATTAACTGGGCCAGATGTGTTGCTATACTGTAAAAGGGTTTTGAGTCAGATACGGTTGGACTAGATGGAGACTAAGATTCTTTCCACCTTCTAGATTCCCTGATTTTGCGATTTGAAGACAGATATTAAATCGATCCTCTTCAGGCTTCTGTTCCTTTAATCGGTGAACAACATTTATTAAGCACCTACTAGTGACTGCCATTGGGCTAAGTGCTGAAGATGCAGAAGCTAAAGGGAACGACTCCCTCCCCTTGAGAAGCTTCCAGTCAATCAATCATTTTAGAGCCTAGTCTCCATTCTCTTCACCGTACTCTGGACTTATCCTAGCTTGGAAACGCCCTTGTTAAAATGTTGCACTTAGAACTCAATAGGATAATTTTGATGTGGTCAGAGCAGAGGAGGGTTAAGTCTGTGCCTCCATTCCTGAAACCCAATCTGGACTTAGCTTGCCTTGTCCTACCACTCTCACAGAAGTCCCCAGGACAGGGCATGCTTGTAATGTCATTATTGTGTGGAATACACTGGGAGAGAAATAGCACCCTGGCATAGGGGGATCCCAGGGTTCCCGATTTGGGAAGCCGGCTGAATAGTGAATGGGCTAAAGCTGGCCAATCATTGACCCAAGGATCCTCACTCAGCCCATCTCCCGGCCTCTCAGAGAAGTCTGGGGCTTTCTTCAGCCAAGTTATGACTCAGAAGTGTTCATGTCCAGGGCATTCAGAGAGTTTTTTTTCACATCTGGGGCCTGGAATTGAGGAGATACAGATTTTGTTTCAAAATAGTTTCTCTCCTCCCCATTGTGTCCCATCCCCTGGAGCCTGCTACAAGCCCCCTTTACATCTGTTGGAGAGAGAGGCAGATGCTTCCAGATGGGCAGAACTTCACTTCTGCCCTCCTTTCCTAGAGCTCATAAAAATAGCTCTGATTTCTATGTTGTTGTTCAGTCATGTCCAACTCTCAGTGACTCCATTTAGGATTCTCTTGGTGGAGATACTGGAGCAGTTTGCCATTTCCTTCTCCAGCTCATTTTACGCAGATGAGGAAACTGAGGCAAACAGCACTGAGTGACTTGCCCAGGGTCACACAGCTAGTAAGTGTCTCAGGCAAGATTCGAACTCATAAAGATGAGTCTTCCTGACTCCAGGTCTGGCGCTGTATCCGCTGTGCCACCCAATTGCCCTATTCAAAGTACTCATTTCCATGATATTATTATATCCATGATAGCTGATATGGTCCCTTGGTTCCTCTGAGCCTTAGCTTTCTCGTCTATGGGATGAAGGAAAAAACATATAGGGTGGGAATAACACTTTCCCTACCTATCACATAGGCTTGCTGAAGTGAAAATACTTTGTAAATTTATAAAGTATAAAAAAGGTGGCAGGGGGCAGCAAGGTAGCCCAGTGGATAGAGCACCGGGCTTGGAATCAGGAAGAACTCATCTTCCTGAGTTCAAATCCGGCCTCGGACTCTAGCTGTGTGATCCTGGACAAGTCACTTAACCCTGTTTGCCTCAGTTTCCTCATCTGTAAAATGAGATGGAGGAGGAAATGGAAAACCACTCCAGTATCTTTGCCAAGAAAACCCCAAATGGGATCGTGAAGAGTCAGATAGGACTGAAAAACAACAACTTAAGTGCTTTGGTGGTTGGACTAGCCTGTCTAATACTATTGTAATTAATTCCCATTTACACACCACTCTACAGTTTATAAAGCTCTTTCCTCATCATGAGGTGCCTAGTACAAGAACAATCAGACACTAGCTGTGTGAACCTGGCCAAGTCTCTCCACCTCTCTGACCATTTTCCTGAACTCTCAAATGAGGAGGGTAATAACACTTATCTCCAATCATGGTTGTGAGGATCAAATAAAAAATGTTTAACAAAAATCTTCAAGGGCTCTAAGAATACCAGCTAATATCATTATCCCCATTTGACAGATGAGAAAACTGAGTTTCAGGAAAGGGGAGCAATTTGTCACAGAGTTGGTGAGAAAGTCATGATTTGAACCCCAGTTTTCTGACTTCAAATTCAGGGTTTGGATTTGGGGTTTTTTTTGTTTGGCTTTGTTACTTTTATTTTTACCACTGTACTACTCTGATGGGGTGAGAAGAATGGTCCCGGGAATCCTTCAGGGACACCTTCCCAGGGAAGGTCCCCGGATCTCAGCCCTGCTACCTCACCTAGATGGATCAGAAGGGATTCTGGGAGCCCACTGATTTCCCAGGCCCAGCTTCTAGCCCAAATCACTGCATTACAGAAGGCTTTCTTTACCCATTCTGGTGGGGACTAAGTTTACATTCAGCCTGCTAAGTGTGGACAGAAAGGAGAAAAATTGAGAACAGAGGCCTGAGGAGGATGGTCCAGGGCTGAGCCTCTGTCCATGTAGAAATCACATCCAAACTAAGAATGGAAATGGATGATCAGAAGGGACTTTCCAAATCATCTCATCCAACCCCCTCATTTCGTAGGTGAAGAAACAGAAGCCAAGAGAAGGGAAATGACTTACCCAATGTAACAAGGTTAGTAGGTGTCAGAGTCAGCAGTTTGAACCCAGGTATCTTGTGTCCAAATCAGACTTAGACAATGGAGTTAGATCTTCCAGACAGCCTCCCATTGCACTGGTTCCTCAAATCAATTCAGTTTGGAAAAAAATTTTATGCCTTTTTTGTTAAAGAAATATGTAATGATGATGGAAAAGGAAAGTCAGGGTTTTTTAATATCCCTAATTTATAGATGAGAAAATTGAGGCCCAAGGAGGAAAAATGACTCACATAAAGGCAAGGAGCCAAATTGGGGCACAGCCATACTTCAGAGGTTCTTGGAACTGAAAGTTACAAAGATTCGACCCTTGGGCTGTGTGTGTACTGTACGAATACTTACAGTCTTGTGTGCTAGAGGTGGAAAAGCCCTTAGAACAAATGTTGGAGCTGGGAGGGTCCTTAGAACACAGGATGTCAGAGCTGAGAGGGCCCTTAGAACACAGGATGTCAGAGCTGGGAGGGCCCTTAGAACATAGGATGTCAGAGCTGGGAGGGCCCTTAGAACACAGGATGTCAGAGCTGGGAGGGCCCTTAGAACACAGGATGTCAGAGCTGGGAGGGCCCTTAGAACACAGGATGTCAGAGCTGGGAGGGCCCTTAGAACACAGGATGTTAGAGCTCCAGTCCAAATTTCGTCTAGATCCTCTAGTACAGGACCTCTTAACCTGGGATCTATGGATAGATTTCAGGGGAGTCCATGAACTTGGATGGAAAAATTATATCTTCATTTCAATATAATCAATGCTCTTCCTAATTCTATGTATTTTATTTTATGCGTGTAAAATCATGATTCTGAGAAAGGGTCCACAGGCTTCACTAGTTGGCCCAAGGGCTCCATGGCCCAAACAAGGTAAGAACTCTTCCTTCAGGGGTATCTAGGTGGTGCAGTGAGTAGAGCACTGACCCTGGAGTCAGGAGGACCTGAGTTCAAATCCGACTTTACTTGACACACTTACTAGCTGTGTGACCTTGGGCAAATCACTTAACTCTAATTGCCCTGCCTTCCCCCCTCCAAAAAAAATGTAAGAACTCTTCCTTTATCTAGTTCAACCTCTTCTTTTACCAATGAGGAACTTGTGAACCCCAATTCTTTTTCTTCCCCTTTAAAGTTACTTCAGAAACGACCTTCAATACTTAACTAATGTGGTAAGTCACCTATTTTTTTTGAACTTCAGTTTCCTCCTCTATAAAATGGGGATGATGATAATCTACTTATCTCATATGGCTGTTATAAGAAGAGCTAAAAAGCAAGCAATAGGAAATTAATTAAAAATGTGACATCGTGGAAAACATTTCCCTATTAGCCACATTTCAATATATATATATATATGTCTATACATATATATATGCTCAATATATACTTAACTCAAAACTGTATATAACAAAGGCTTATTTTCATGTACAATTCCTTTTTCTTTTCATTGTTTATTTAAATTTTTATGTTTGTTATGTTCATAATAGAAAAGCAAATCGAAAACAAATCCCACTATTCAAGTATGAATTATTCTCATCTGAGATGAAGATCTGTGGTTGCCAACCCCTCCATACAGAGACTGCATCTAGAATCAGGAACAGCTGAGTTCAAATCCAGCCTCAGACACATCCTAGTGTAGGTGACCTTTGGTAGGTCATCTTCTGTTTCTTCACTTGTAAAAATGAGGATAATAGTAGCATTGACCTCCCTGGGTTTTTATGAGGCTAAAACAACAGAACACTTTTTAAATGCTTTGCAACTTTTAAAATACTATATAAATTATTACTAAAAAGGGGCTAGAAGGAAAGAAGGAAGGAAGGAAGAAGGAAGAAAGAAGGAAGGACAAGAAAGAGGAAGGAAGGAAAGAGGGAGGAAGGAAGGAGGAATAGAGGGAGGAAGAAAAGGAGGGAAGGAAGAAGGAAGGAAGGGAGGGTGGGAGAAAGGGAAGTAGGGAGAAGGAAGGGAGAGAGGGAGGAAGAAAAGAAAGAGGGAAGGAAGGATGGGAGGGAAGGAGGGAAGAAGAAGGGAAGGAGAGAGGAATGAAGCGAGAGAGGAAGCAATGAAGGAAGGGAGGGAGGAAGGAAGGAAGGAAGAAAGGAAGGAAAGAAGGAAGGAAGGGAACAAGCATCTATTAAGCACCTACTGCATGCCAGGCCCTGGGCTAATCGCTTACCACATCTTATCTCATTTGATCCTTGGCACAGCCCTGGAAAGTAGGCACCACTCAGAGCCACAAGGGACCTCAGAGCTCATATATTCCAACTTCTTTTGCTTTACAGACAAGGAACCCAAGGCCCAGAGAAAGGAAGCACTGGGCCACAGTCATGGTGGCCAAGTCATGACTTGAATCCAGCTCCTCTGAAGCCCTCCCCAAAGCTTTTCCCATTGCTCTGCACTGTCTCCCACTTTTTATTTTATTTTTTCCAACCTGTGCTACTGACACCACTTTAGAGACTCTGATTTTTCTCAGACCCGGATCCTTAGCTTGGAGACCTGTACCCCCTGGGGCCTCAGAACTGGAAGGACAAGCCACCAAGTCCCCTGTTTGGTGCAGGGGCTGCTGTGTGCTTGGCTTTGCGGTCTCTTGGCTGCCATCTACTGGTCTTGCACCAATATGGTGACGACTGAATGATTCTAGAGCAAATCATGGGCAGGGAACAAGCGCCTGAAAACAAGAACCAGCCCCATCTTCACAAGCTACTATGGGATCCCTGCGATTTACATTCCTCACCTTGGCTGCTGCTCTTGGCCTAAATCTCTATTGCTTCTTCTTCAATAACAGACCAAGAGAGTAACAGGTCCTGTCACTTTAACATTTACACAAAGTGCCTTACTCACAAGGAGGCAAGGAATGCAAGGATTAGCATCCCCATTTTACAAACGAGGAGAATGAGGCTTAGGCAGGTAATATGCCTAGGCCAGCTTCCAACAGGAAGGTCTTCTGATAAGAATTCCAGTTCTCTTTCCACTACGCCTCTCTAACCTAATCACTCTGAACCTCAGTTTCCTCATCTGTCAAGTGAAAGAATCAAACTAGATGATCCCTAAGGACCCTTCCCTGCTCTGACATTCTGTGTTCTAAAATCTTTTCTAGCTTTAATGTCTGTTCTATGATTCTAGGACCTTGTTCCCCGCTGTATATTTTGAAGATCCTGATTGGTCATAGCTGCATCCAGAAGTGTGTTGGTAGATACTTAACAACTGACTTTCTAGAATAAAAAATGTACTTCAGGACATACTTTTAAAGTTTAATCTACATTATTCACATTTTCTCCATCATTTTCTTAAGCAATCAACAAACCAACAAAACAATAACAGCATTCAGCAACCAAAGAAATCTGTCTTCGATTTGTAACATTTGTTAACTTCCGAGTTATAATGCTCACCCTGAACATTTAACTATGGGCTCTCAGAAGTCTATTCAAGTTGGTTTCAGCACAGCCCTGGCTGTGTCCCCCTCTCCTCCCCCGACCCCGGGAGGATTTGTATTTTAATAAAAAAATTTCTAAAAAACTGGAAATCTTCTAGATCCAAAGAACTGAATCTTTACTGATGGAATTTCAGACTTTTAGGAGGTCAGGGCACAGGGAAAAAAGCATTTGGGAAGAGGCCTGACTGGAATTTCTCAAATCATTCCACCTAGTGATGAAACATGCCTAATTGATATGGAATATGGAGTTGGTGTTCAATTAAATTCGCCAAACATATATTAGGTACCTACTATGTATGAAATATGTATGCTTATCTGGGGGATTATAAGACAAAAAATGTCCTCAAGGAGCTTATTCCTGGGGGAGGGGGTGGAGAGGATAAAACATGTATCAGGATAATGTGCTAGGATAGGTAAGTACACAAATATATACAGAGTAATGGACAGGAACTGTGACAGAGAGCTCTCCTCAGAGCCAGGAAGACCTGGGCTCACATGATGCATACTTATGGGCCTCTGTAAACTGGGGCAAGTAACAACCTCTCTATACTCTGGGCAACTCTCTCATACCGAGTATACGCAAAGGAATTTTTTTGAGGATGGGGGAAGGGAGGGGAGTGGGATGAGGGAATGCTGTGATCTAGGGAGATGAGGAAATGCCTCTAGTAGGAAGGGGCATGTGACCTGCATGAGGCAGAGAGGAGTGAGAGCATTCCAGACACCCTGGACAGAGCCGGAGAGGCAGCGGATCAAAGGGCAGGATCTAGAAGGTGGGGCTCACCTCTGGAGAAGAGCCAAGAAAAACATGCCTTTCATTGGATTTTTTTTTTCTTCCTCACCTTCCACATTCTTTTCCTAGATTAGGAGAAAGAAAGTTATGGATAGTGTTTTATCTGAGAAGGCATTTGAAAGAATGGGAAATTCAAGAAGAAAGTAAAGGAAAAAGTTTGAATGAGGCAAAAGTGGGGACTGCCCTCCCCCCCTTCACCTTGTGTATTTTTTTGTCCTTGATGTAGTGGATAGAGTGCTGGACTGGGAGTAACGAAAACCTGAGTTCAAATCCTACCTCGGACACTTACTAGTGTGGCCCTGGCAAGCTGCTTAACATCTCTCAGCCTCAGTTTCCTCATCTGTAAAATGAGGAAAATAGGGGGCAGCTAGGTGGCACAGTGAGTAGAGCACTGGCCCTGGAGTCAGGAGGACCTGAGTTCAAATCCAGCCTCAGACACTTGACACATGTACTAGCTGTGTGACTTTGGGCAAGTCACTTAACCCCAATTGCCCTACCTTCCCCCCTCCAAAAAATATAAAAAAATTTTAAATTAAAAAAAATTATATTGCGGATAATAATTGCACCTACCTACCAGGGTTGTTGTGAGAATTATATGAGAAAACACATGGGAAGATCATTGCAAATCTAAAAGTGCTGTATAAATGCTAGCATGTGTGTATGTGCATGTGTATGTGTGTATGTATATGGTATGTGATGTACAAAACACACATACATACACACACACACATACAACATACCTAGATAGTTACATCTCCCCGACAGATAGAAGCTCCTTGAGGACTGAGATGATTTTCCCTCTTGTCACCATGCCTACTACAGTGCTTGGTCCCTAATAAATGCTTGCTGATTGAATGTTGAATTGATCTGAAATGAAGGTTTGGGGAAGTATGGGCAGCACAGACCAATATTAACAATAGCTTGCATTTATATAATACTTTGTGAGGACAAATCATTTTCTATATGTTTTCACGATTTGAATTAATTCTCCAGTATTTCTATGGGAGAGATCACACAAGTGTTGGTGGTGGTGGTGTTCAGGCATTTTTTCAGTCGTGTCTGACTCTTTGTGACCCCATTTGGGGTCTTCTTGGCAAAGATACTGGAGTGGTTTGCCATCTCCTTCTCCAGTTCATTTTACAGATGAGGAAACTGAGGCAAACAGGGTCCAGGGTCACACAGCTAGTAAGTGTCTGAGGCCAGATTTGAACTCAGGAAGATGAGTCTTCCTGACTCCTACACTATGGTACCCCCTAGCTGCTTTAATAAAGACAAGAAAACCAAGGCTGAGAGGGGAAAGTGACTTGCCCAGGATGACACAAGTGAATTCTCCAACTCTGGCAGACAGCCAAGTCTTCTGAGGCCAAGTTCAGTGTTCTTGTCAATCACTGAAAAAAGGCCTCAAGAGGCGTAGTCAGGCAACGTGTAGCTACCGACACTGCATCTAATGTTACACTTGGTTAATGTATTGGTTAATTTCGCTGAACTGGTTTTTTCTCTTTTTATCCTTTGCTAGAAGGAATCCTTCAGCAGAGGGGAAGAGGAGGGGGCGGATATATTGAATATAAAAGTGATTTAAAAACAAGAGTTATAAATAAAAGTATTTAAAAGAATTTTAAAAAGAGTAGCTATTACATGCCTTCTAACTGCCAGGCCTGATGATGGTCTCACCCAGGGTGGTTAGGGAGATGAAATGAACATGCATGAAACCATCAGAGAACCAGGCAATGGGACTGGGCACAAAATTGGGAAGTGCAGATTGGATGGCTTGGAGATCTTCATAGGCGATCCTGGGATAGGCTGGGCAGGCTTCATGAAAGAGGTCAGCATTGGGCTGGGCCTTGAAGGGTGTTCTGGGTGGAAAAGAACAAGGGAAAACATTTAGATTGTGTTTGATGTGTCCATACCCAGGGAGTGCTAGAGGTGGAAAAGACAGCATCTTAGAACCTGGAATGTGAGACCCGGGAGAGGGCTTAGAACTCAGAAGGTCAGGGCTGGGAGGGACCTTAGAACACAGGATGTCAGAGCTGGGAGGAGCCTTAGAACCCAGAATGTCAGAGCTGGGAGGAGCCTTAGGACATAGGATGTCAGAGCTGGGAAGGCCCTTAGAATTTGAAATGTCAGAGTTGAGAGGGATTTAGAGTATAGAATATTAGAAGTAGGAGGGGCCTTAGAATAGAATGTCAGAGCTGTGGGCCCTTAGAACACAGGATATCAGAACTGGGAGGGCCCTTAGAACCCAGAATGTCACAGCTGGGAGGGCCTTTAGAACACAGGAGGTCAGAGCTGGGAAGGCCCTTAGAACACAGAATGCCAGAGTTGAGAGGGATCTTAGAGTATAGAATATCAGACATAGGAGGGGCCTTAGAATAGGATGTCAGAACTGGGAGGGCCCTTAGAACCCAGAATGTCAGACCTGGGAGGAGCCTTAGGACACAGGATGTTAGAGCTGAGAGGAGCTTTAGGACATAGAATGTCAGAGCTAGAAGGTTCCTTAGAACACAGAATGCCAGAGCTAGGAGAAACCTTAAAATATAGGCCAAGGGCCCTGGAAGGGGATTTCAAACACAGACTATCAGAGTCGGGAGGGCTTTAGAACAGAAGATGTTAAAAGTGGAAAGGACTTTAATGATGCTTCTAATCCAGCTTCTTTGTTTTACAGATGAGAAAAATGAGGCCCAGAGAGGGTGGATGACTTGCCCAGGGCCACACATCAAGTTATTGGTGAAATTCAAAAAAAATCGGAAGATCTTGTAGAGAGACTTCTGGCTTGTGTGGGCAGCTGGGGAGAGAGGAGGAATGGTGAAGAGAGGGAATTTGTAATACATATAAAACTTCTAACCCTGAGAAGGAGCCAGGGAAGACTTTGGGGTAGCCCTGGGACAAGGTGAATCCAAAGAAGGAAAACTAGTGCATTTAATTTTTTTTTAAAAGAACTCAAGTGATGAATATCTCAGAGGAAACACTGAAGCCTGAGATGGGCTCAGCTGCTGTAAATATTCCTGAGATGAGATTGGAATGAAGCCAGTTTGTCAATTCCGCCTATTAACTAATAGTATATTATTTTCCGCCAGGATTAATTTTTAAACGCATACTGTATGTTTTATAACACATTGGAACACTTAACATTCTGCGAATCACTGGTCTCTGATCGCTCATCAGGCCAAGTCTATCTTCCAGCTATTTGGAGGCTGAAGCCAGCTCTGGGCTCCCTTGTAGAGGCTAGAGACCTGGGGGTGGGAGAGAAATGGGGATTGGTACCCTGTTTCTTCTTCCTCCCCAATATTGGGTCTGACTTCTAAATTGGTCTTTTTTTTTTTTAAAGGACTGTTGAAAAACAGCCAGTTCTCTAGCTCAGGACATTTTATCACCTAATTAATATCACAAAGAGAGAAAGCTCAGACTGCATTGGATTGTGGGGATTATGCAAATGAGGTAGTAGGTCTGGTGCTATGTGAAAGTGAGGCTAGTCTGGTTGTAAGAAGGGTCTCTTCAGGGTTTATCATAGACAAATAGAATGTCAGAGCTGGGAGGGCCCTTAGAACACAGGATGTCAGAGCTGAGAGGACCCTTAGAACCCAGAATGGCAGAGCTGGGAGGGGCCTCAGAACACAGGATGTCAGAGCTGGAGGGCCCTTAGAACACAGAATGTTATAACAAAGAATATTGAATTTGGAAGGAACAGAATCACCAAATTGGAGGACTGGAAGGAGCCCCAGCAGACTCCAGCACAGCCCATACCCAAAGGAATCTCAACTATAATATACCCGATAAATGGTCACGTAGCTGCTGCTTGAGGACTTCCAAGGAGGGGGAGCCCACCACCTCCCAAGGTAGCCCAGGTCACTTTGGGATAAATTAAATGATTAGCTTTCCTGATATGGAGCCTTAATCAGCCTCCTCGAATCTTCCAGCCACTGACACTGATTAAGTCCCCAGGGATGGAAGAGATCAAGTCAAGTCCCTCCACCACCTGAGAGTCCTTCAGATACTTAAAGATAGCTCTCATGTTTCCCCTAGTCTTCTCTTCTCCAGGATAAACACATCCAATTCCTTTGATGAGTCCTCATGTCATGAGCTAGGAGCCTTTCGCCATACTGGTTACCTTTGCCTGGACATTCTCCACTGCATAGATCATGGTGCTCAGGACTAAACAGGATAATCCCCATGAGGTCTGATGAGGGCAGACGTCCCTCCTTCACTGTGAGGAAATTCTCTCTGTCTCTTCATTCAGCCCAAGATTGCATTGGTTTACTTGTTGGTTTATTCATTCATTCACCCATCTCTTTAGTTACTTATTTGGTCAGGGTTTTGTTTGTTTGTAAACACATTTATTTATTTATTCTGCTGCTGACTCAGCCCACCAACAGCCCTATTCCATCTTTTTTCAGAACAACTGTTCTCTATCCCAGACTCCTCAATCTTCCATTTACAAAATGGATTTTATTTCAGACATTTAATGATCATCTTGTCCAAACCCCATCCTTTTAGAGAATAAACCTGGATCCCAGCAAGTGATCGGTCAAAGATCACACAGAGAGTAAACAGCAGAACTGGAGCTGGGTTCCAGTCACTGCTCTTCCCGGTATTCTGCCCGTTGACCCACTGCGTGCTGCTCACTCTCAGCCTGTCCAGCCCTGACTTCTCACCTTAGGTCCAGTGTACTGTTTCTCAGATTTCTTCATGGAAGCTTCCCCTGGAAGGATCCTCTGAATCACCCTGCATGAAAATGACCTTATTCTTTCTTCTCCCTCCATTCTTCCCCCTCCCACACTGGCTCACCTTCTGTCCTTTCCTTCTGCTCTCAATGGCACGCACTATCCTTCTCCCACTCACCCAAGTTGTTACACATTTTGAAGTCATCTTTGATGCATTCATCTCTTGCATCGCCCTGGCCCAAAGTTAAAATTATTAACTTTGTCATTAAGGGAGGAGAGGATAATTGGGCAGCTAAATGGTGCCATAGTGTATAGAGTGCAGGGCTGGAGTTAAGAAGATTCTTCTTCCTGACTTCAAATCCAGTCTCAGACATTTACTAGTTGTGTGACCCTGGACAAGTCGCTTAACCCTTTTTGCCTCAGTTTCCTCATCTGTAAAATGAGCTGGTGAAGGAAACCACTCCAGTATTTTTGCCGAGAAAATCCTAAATGGCATCATGAAGGGTCAAACATGACTGAAAAGGGACTAAACAATGGGGGATAAGCATTCATATGGTACCTACTATGTGTCAGGGACTATGCTATAAGCACTTTACGAACACCATCTTGTTTGATCCTCACAACAACAACTCTGAGAGGGAGATGCCATTTTTATTCCCACTTTACAATTGGGGAAACTGAGGCAGACAGGAGTTAAATGACTTGCCTGGGGGTGCTGTGGCAAATAAGGGTCTGAAGTTGGATTTGAACTCAGGTCTTCCCCACTCCAGGCCTAATGCTCTATACGTTGAACCTCTGCCTCATCCAAGTTTCGTCATGCTTCCTTTGAAATATCTCTCTCTTGCTGCAATGTCCACTCTCCTACCTTTCCTCCCCGCCCCCTACCAGAATCCCAGGTCAGTATTGGTGGTTACTGGCACTGGCTTTTTATTGATTTCTTTCCTCCCTAGGCTCCCTCTATGGTCATAATGACCATGTGAAATAGTGTGATTAAGATCTAGAGCTGACCTCAGAGGCCATCGAGGGAGGCCAGCCCCCTCCTTTATAGTGAGGAAGCTGAAGCCCAATGAAGGTAAGTTACTAGCCTGGGGCTCCATAGCTAATAAATGGCATCACTGGCATCCAGGCCCCCACTGGATAGACGAGTTCAAATCGAACCTCAGACACCTACTAGCTGTGTGACCCTGGGCAAGTCATTTAACATCTGCCTGCCTCAGTTTCCTTAGCTGTAAAATGAGAATAATAGCAGCCCTTACCACCCAGGGTCATTGCGAGGATCAAATGAAATAATATGTGTAAAGCACCTGGCACACAGTAGGCACTAGATAAATGCTAGCTATTATTTCTATTATTATGCACCTAGGCTATTCTGACTGCAGGTTCAGCATCCTACCTGCTGTGTTAAAATGTCTCACCATGTCTTAGAGAATGTTGACTTGCTCCATTTGACCAAGGCTCTGGATACGTCATGAATGCTTAGCAAATATTTTTTAAAATACAGAAAAAGCTTTGGGGCAAAGATGGAAGGCCTGGGCTTCAGTCCCTAGTCTCTGACTCACTTTTGCATAGGATGCTCATAAGTCATGGGACTACTTGGGGCCTGAGCTTCCTCTTCTTTGCAATAGAGGGATGGAGGAAGATGATCTAGAAGTGTCCTCCTGGCGCTAACATTCTCTGGGTAGTCTATGAGTGTACTGAGCCGGGAGGCGAAGCTTCCAGGCCCCTCTCTTCCATTCATGAACTCTGTGATCTCACACAAATTACTTTCACTTCCTTTGTTAACAGTTTCTCCAGCTGGAAAATGAGAGGGCCCAACCAGATGATCTTGAAGGTGTCTTTCAGCATCCAAGCATTTCTCAGGAGTCAAGGCAAATGGCTCTAAGTGCTGGGGATAGCAAGAAAAAAGTCGAAAAGCAAATCCTGACACCCCTAACCCATCCCTCCCTGGAGATGGGGAGTCCACAGGTGTTACACATTGCACATGACTTCAGACTTTTTCCAAAATATCTATCAATTGTGCTGGGGGTTTATCCTGTTTAAAAAATGTTATTTGTTACATGGGATGGTTCACTGTGCAGGCTAGGGGGAGGGATGCTGGGAATAACTATAATGATACAAGAAATGGAAAACAACATAAAAATTTATTTAAAAAAAAGCCATACCTACCTTCAAAGAAGTTATACTATATTCTACTTGGGCCTTTCTAGCTCTGACATTCTGGGTTCTAAGGTCCTTTCCAGACCTGCCATTCTCTGTTCTAAGACCCCTTCCATCTCTGACTAGTGTTCTAAGGTTCCTCCCAGATCTGATACTGTGTGTTCTAAGGGCCCTCCCAGCTCTGACCTTCTGTGTTCTAAGGCCCTTCCCAGCTCTGACACTCTGTGTTCTAAGGGCCCTCCCAGCTCTGACATTCTGTGTTCTAAGGTCCCTTGTAGCCTTGCCATTCTCTATTCTAAGAACCTCCCATCTCTGACATTTTTTTATTCTAAGGGCCTTCCCATCTCTGACATCCAGTTTTGTAAGGGCCCTCCTACCTCTGACATTCTGTGGTCTAAGGACCCACCCAGCTCTGACATATTAAGATTCTATAAACTGACCTTGTCACTGACCTCATTCGTCATCTCTCTCTACCCTGCACCCCACCACTCCCACCCTCACCCTCAAGTCATTCCTATTCCAAGCCACTTCAAAAACATTCCAGTTTCTATTGTGTCTGGATGACACCTCATTTCCTGTCTGTTCAGGTGCAATTCTCCTTTGATGACATACACCTCCCGCTTTTCTCTGCTTATATCTTGACGAAGATGTTTAGGTTCATTTCTAGAACAGTATCATATGTCTCCTTGAGCATGCACATTATTTATTTATTCATTCATTCATTTATAACATTCATTTTTAAAATTTTTGAATTTTAATTCTCTCCTTCCCCCTTCCCTCATTCCCTACCCATTGAAAAGACAAGCGATATGATCTCAATTATACATGTGAAGTCATGAAAAAATATATTTCCATTAGCCATATAGCAAAAAAGGAAAAAATAGAAAGCATGAAATGTAAAGAAATCTTTAAAAAAAGTCTGCTTCAATCTGCATTCCGAGTTCATCAGTTCTCTCTCTGGAGGTAGAGAGTATTTCTCATCATGGGTCCTTTAGAGTTGTCTTGGATCATTGTCTTGATCAAAGTAGCTAAGTCTTTCACAGTTGATCATCTGATCTTATGTCTACTCCAATTCCAGGACTCATACTAGGGATAAAAAGCCAATATGTGAGAATAAGCAGTCACCTTTTTTCACACCAATATTGTCAGTACTGCTGTATGGCTATGAGCTGTGGAATATATCCCTCTCAGATGAATTATAAACTAGTATCTCCAGAGGGTGTTGATGGAAAAGTGCATGGTGGGTGTGAACTGGCTGAAATAAAGGACCAATGAAGAACTTGGGAGGAGAAGGGGAGTAGAAGATGTCAGTGGGGGAAATGTATGATAGGAAGAGAAGATGAACTGACACGCTGAGGACTGGAGCAAGCCATTGGTATTCTTATAATGTCAGGAGAAATGCAAGAAGGTCACCAACAGATTGGGTAGGTGGACCTTCTAGGGAAAACTTACAGACAGGCAAGAACAAGAGCCGCACAGTTTGGGCAGGTGTGAATGGGAGGTGAATTATATCTTTGGAAGGCACGTGTAAACTGAGGATAGGACAGATTCATTTGTGTGTTAGAGCACTTAATAGGGGCTCAAACTCCCCTAAAAGGGAGAGTTATAGAAGACAAAAATAATAGAACTGGAAGGGGTCGTGGGATATTAGAAGACAAAATGTTAGAACTGGAAGAGACATCAAAACGTAGAAGACTGGAGCTGGAAGGACCACAGACACAGATTGTTAGAGTTGGAGAAACTTTAGAACGTGGAATGTCAGAACTGGAAAATGTCTTAGAGCAGGGAATGTCAGAACTGGAAGACATCTTAGAACAGGGAATGTCAAAACTGGAAGATGTCTTAGAACGGGGAATGTCAGCACTGGAAGGGGTCTTAGAACAGGGAATGTCAGGACTGGAAGACATCTTAGAACGGGGAATGTCAGGACTGGAAGATGTCTTAGAACGGGGAATGTCAGGACTGGAAGAAGTCTTAGAACATGGAATATCAAACTAGAGAAGACCTTAGAATAGAGATTAGGGACACCTCTGGATGCTTTAGAACACAGAATTCCAGGGCTAGAAGGAACCTTAGCACAATAGACTGTTAGCCCGGGAGAGGACTTTGGTATATAAAATATTAGAACAGAGGTGCAGAATTTTAGATATGAATGAAATCTCAGAAACCATCTAGTCCATCACCCCCATTTTTCAAGGGAGGAGATAGCGTGCCAGAGAGGGGAAGGGTCTAATGCTAGAAGACATACAATATAGAACCCAGGGCTTCTGACTCCTTAGTTCAGTGATCTTCCTACTATACACCACCTGTCTTCCTTTCACAGAATTTGAGAGCTAGAGACCATAGAGGTCGTCTAACTCTTTTTATTAATCTTTTCTCCCACCTAAGTAAGCCTTGATTCCATGTAAAATGCTCTGTGCACCTTGAGCTCCTATTAAGTACTCATTATTACTATTACTGCTACTATTGCTATTGGAAAGAACTCTGGACTTTGGGTTAGAAGAGCTCGAATCAAGTCCCAGTTCAGTTACTGATTATTTGTGTTACTTTAGCCTAGTCACTTTCTACCTTTGAACCTCAGTCTCCTCATCTGTAAAATTAAGATAATAGTATAATAAATAAATAATCAAAAATATTATAATTACTATATTGCCCATTTCACTGTTGTGAGGAAGGTGCTTTGTTGAGGAATCTGAGGTAGAAATGAAGTGACCTGACCAGCTAACCTTACAGCTGGTAAGTGTCTTAAGCTAGATTGGAACTCAGGGCACCTGAGTGATGCAGTGGCTAGAACACTGGGCCTGGAGTCAGGAAATTTATTGTTTTTCAGTTGTTATTCAGTCATGTCTGACTTTTTGTGACCCCATTTGGGTTTTCTTGGGAAAGATATGGGAGTGGTTCGCTATTTCCTTCTCTAGATCATTTTACAGATAAGGAAACTGAGGCAAACAGGGGTAAGTGACTTGCTCAGGTTCACACAACTAGTAAGTGTCTGAGGCCAGATTTGAACTCAGGAAGATGAGTCTTCCTCACTCCAGACCTGGTGCGCTATCCACTGTAAAATGCGGATAATGACAATGCCTATGTCAGAGAGTTGTGAGGAAGAAATGAAATAATATTCATAAAGTTCATGATATTCATAAAGTGTTCAGCACACTCGCATATAGTAAGCACTAAGTGCTCACTCCTTCTCTCCCTCTACAGAACCTTAAAATTGTGGGTGTGAGCATCAGAATACACTTTCAACTTACAGAGTTTGTTGAGTCATACCTATTAAGAATTTATTGATCACATAAGGCTCAAGCCTTATGTTGAGTTCTTTGCCCAGTATAAGAAGGGTTAATATTCTGCCCTCGGGAAGCATACAATCTAGTTCAGGACAGGAGACCCATGAAATAGTTCAGATGAATTATATAACAGAGGTTCTTAACCTTTTTGTGTGTCATGGGCTCCTGCGTTAGTCTGGTGGAGGCTCCCTATATGGTGATGTCTAAGATCTTTTCCAGCTTAAATCCATGATTCCACATAGGTTATGTAGGAAGCCCTGGGGAAAGGATAGGACAATAGGTGAAGATCCCTTCTCTGCCTTCTAAAAGTTTATAACACTAGCTCTTGAATGTGAGCTGTGCCTCATGAGAAATGTTTTTCGTATTTACCCTTGAATTCTTTATTTCCGGCAGCTTTCAATATTTTTTCTTTGGCTTGGTAGCTCTGGATATTGGCTATCATGTTCCTGGGAGTTTTCATTTTAAGGTTTCTTTCAGAATGTGATGACTAGATTCTTTCTATTTCCACTTTGCCCCTGATTCAAAGAGATCTGGGCAGTTTTCTTTTAAAAATTTTTGAAATAAGATGTCTAAACTCTTTTTTTGGCCTTGTCTTTCAAGTAGTCTGATGATTCTTAATTTTTTTTTCTCCTCAATCAATTTCCCAGGTTTCTACATTAAAATAACTTACATTTTCTTCTATTTTTTCCCTGTCATTTAGCTTTGTTCTAACATTTCTTGTCTCATGGAATCGTTGGTTTCCATTTGGTATATTCTAATTTTCAGGGAATTTGTTGCTTGGGCAAAGTTTTGTACCTTTTGTGCCAAGCTGATAATTCCCTTTCCAACTTCTCTCTTCCATAGCTCTCATTCTTTTCCATCCCCCCCCCCCCCTCAGCACTCTCATTTTGTTGGCAAAAATATTTTCAACTCTTTCTCTTTTGAAACTCTTGCTTCATCTCTGCGAGAAATTCTAGTTGAGTTTGTGCCCAAGCTGTGTTTTTCTCTGAGTCACTGCTTGTAGATATTTTGGAATCATTCTCTTCTTTTATTATTTGTCTTGAGCATCTCTGCCACCAGAATAGGTCATAATGGTAGGGTTCTTTTATGTTGTTGTTGTTTGCCCATTCTTTAGCCTACTTCCTGACTTCTGACTTGATGTTAGGACTGGGTTCTGTGGCACTTCTGGAGGGAAAGTCTGAGCTGCTCCTGTTGCTGCTTTCTTGGGGTACTGTTATGTTGTTCCAGGATCTTAGGGACATCTCAGGCTAGGGACCTGCAAGCTTTCAGTGTTTCCAAAATGGTCTGATCCAGGGTAAAGCCTGATTGCTGTGCCCCTTCCCCTCACCCCAGTCAAATCTCTGCAAGTTCCTGACCTGGATTTGGGACTGAGCAACAATAGACTGTGGCTGGACTCAGTCCCTATATCAGCCAGCTGGGAGACTCTGTTGATTCAGAGCAATAGAACAGCAGGCTTCCCTTTGGTCTGGAATTCCTACCCTAGTTATTCCTCTGCAGGTTTTGGATTGAGCTAGAAGCTGGAGCTGAAACTTTGCTCTGTTCCTCAAACCTGAGCCAGATCGTTGCTGCTTGCTTCTGAACCTGCTCCTCGCTGGGAGGACAGTGGGTGTACATAGATTCCCTTCTTGGTCTGCCCCGGGTCTGTGACCTAGACCTGGCTAGTGAGCAACAAAAGTGATAGTTTGCACCTGTTTCTGTTGCAGTGCCCTGGTATGGGTGATGGGGTGCCCTGGTATGGGTCTGAGACCTCCACTTGCCCTGGCACACAGCCTCTCCTATCTTTGGAATGTTCCAAGTGACACGCTTCTGGCTAAACCCAATCCCCAGTGTCCACAAACCTCTTTGTCTGTCTCCCTAAGCCACCCTGAGCTAGAAAAAAGAGTCATTCTGACTTTTTCTTGGATTTCCTCATCAGGATTCAAGCTGGTATGTTTTCTAAATTATTCGGAGGAATTTTGTGGGGGGACAGAGTTGGGGGTGGGGTTTGCTATGTTAGTACCTGAGATTCTGCCATCTTGGCCTGTATTTGTTCTTTGTCCTATATCGGGAGATGTGGATTCTAGACTCTGCCATTAGCAAACTATGTGACTTTGAGTCATCTTTTGAATTTCATTTTGTAAATTGGGTACATTGGGCAAGATGATGTCTAAGGTCCCTTTCAGCTTTAGCAGTATACACAACAAAGTGCCTTCTATATCTAGCATTTTATGAGATAACATTCTTTGTTCTAAGGCCCCTCCCAGCTCTGACATCCTATGTTCTAAGGGCCCTTTCAGCTCTGACATCCTGTGTTCTAAAGGCCCTCCCAGCTCTGATATTCTGTGCTCTAAGGGCCCTCCCAGCTTTCATCCTGTGTTCTAAAGCCCCTTTCAGCTCTGACATTCTGTATTCAAAGACCCTTTTCAGTTCTGACATTCTGTATTTTAAGGTCCCCTCCCAGCCCTGACATTCTGTGTTCTAAGGCCTTTCCCAGCTTTGACATTCTGTGTTCTAAGTCCTCACCCAGCTCTGACATTCTATTTTCTAAGATCCTGGTTGACCATTCTAAGATTGTAAATATAGCAGAGACTGAAGGACACTGTCCCAATCTAGGAAAGGCTTCATTGGAGCTTCCTGGTGGTCGGTTTGAGATCTCTGGAGCCCATGAGAATGGCACCAAGGGGTGTGTGTATGTGTGTGGAGGCAGGGGAGGGAGTGGTTGGGTGTGGGGATAAGAAGAGGGAGGCTTGGGAAGAGTGCGAGTTGCTGTATTCCTTCCAGCATCTGCTAAGCAAACACTTCAGTAATCAAAGCCAGGCCTGAGTACAAACCCAAAGTCAGCCAAGCAGGGGCTGGGGAAGGTGAGCCAAGGATGAGAAAGAAGAGCTGAGCTGGGCTCTTCCATGAAGCCAGGGAAGGGGAGCCCTTTCAGGGCCTCAGGCAAGATTCCCTCCTTGGGGCAGGTGGGCGGAAAGGGTGGGGAATAGCCACCTGACTGACCTCAAGGTGGGGATGTCAGAGGTACCACCTGAGGCCTTTACCCTCCACTGCCATAGGCCACCCTGCAGCCCTGACATCCTGTGTTTTACGGCCCTTCTCAGCCCTGACATCCTGTGTTCTAAGGGCTCTCCCAGCTCTCAATTCTAGAATTTTTTGTGAGTCTATCATGGTCCCACCACTCCTGGTGTGGCTAATGAATAGACTCATTTTACTTACTGAGTTTTAATGCTATGGTTTCTCTTCCTACTTTGCCCCCATGCTATAAAACACTGGCCCAAAGTGCTGATGGGACATGGATACCAGCTTCCTCTCTCACAACAGGCATCTGGTCCATTTATGGTTGAAATTCGGAGGAAAGGAAATAACCGTTATTTCAGCTTCTCTGAATTCCTACAGCACCTGAAGTTCTACCAGGAAATACCCTAATAGGTCCTAAAATATCTTTTTCATCTATACTGTAATTTCCTTGATGGTAGAGAGGAAGCTTATACTTCTGTCTCCTAACACTGGGTTGGGTACTTGAGAGAATCACTCTTTTAAGAAAAATAGATTTGGATTGGTCTCTTTTGTTAAGACATCCTCTCTTGTTACATGTGGGCAAACCAGGCCTCATATGAGTCCTAGAGAAGGGATGTGTCCTTTTCAAGGTCACACACAATTACACAGGTAGTGGTAACCAGGCTAGAATTTTGGCCCAGGTCTGTTGACTCTAAATACAGCACCCTTCCCACTACTCCGTGGTTTCCTGGGTGTCTCTGTAGAGGCAGGTTCATTGAGCATTTCTCTGGGAGTCTTCTCTGGGCAGTTTGGGCTTAGGAGGACTCTAGGGGTCTACAGAGTATGAGGGGAAAGGCCAGGGTGGGAACATAGCACCATCTAAGTCTTTCTTTGGGCTATCAAAAGCAGTGTTCCTTAAGGAGTGAAGGAGACCAGACTCCAGAAGGAATCATGAGCTGTGACCCCCACACCCAATAATATACACAAATACACAGGCTTATGTGCTGAACACACTTTCACACAGGCGCCCATTCCCATAGACACACATAAAGCTACATGCAGGCTCACATATATGCATTTATACTCACAAACACCTATATATATATGTATACATATATGTGTATTATATAATACACACACACACACACACACACACACACACACAAACAAACAAATTCACAAGGTGCTCTTCTCTGGGTCTGTGAAGACTCAATGCTTGAGGCAGCCAGGTGCGGCAGTAGCTAGAGAGATGTACTTAGAGTTGGGAGGGACCTGAGTTCAAATACTGGTTCAGATACTGTGTAGTCATGTGACCCTGGACAATTCAATCTTGCTTAGAACTTAGTTTCTTCGTCTGTAAAGTGAAGATAAAAATGACAATTTACCTTTTAGGGTTTTTGTGAGATAATGTTTGTAAGGTACTTTGTTAATCTTAAAACACTATAAATGCTGGCTGTTATTATCCTATGACCTATACACATACTTTCATAGAAACGTGCTCCTAGACATGTTTTTAAATTTAAAGCACATATCCAGTTTCAGGAACACATACACATAGTCCTTCTCAGGACAAACACGAACACAAGACAAACACCCAGGCTTGTAGAAACATATACACACAGAGACAAACAAGCCTTGCTCTCAGGTACATAGTCACTGAGAGTAACACAATAGGCAACCCTGAAAGATAAACATTCCTTCCCAAATACACACTCACCCAGACACATTCAGGGCCACAAATAGTTTTACGTGATCACAGAACTGTAGACCTAGGGAGGGGACTGTGGGGGGCTTCTGCTCCAACCCGATGGTTTTACAGATAGGAAAATGGAGACCCAGAGAAGGTGGGTGATTTGTCGGGGTCGGGGGGACAAAGGTAGTATGTGTCAGATCCTCCGGCTTCAAATCTAGAAGCCCCCCACCCCCTCTACCATACACAAACGCTCCCTTACAATAACCCCGAGATACATATTAGACACATTGGATGGATGCTTCCTCGATGACTTGTGCTACTGTTGACATGCCCAGAACCCTGCACAGATATCTAAGTTCAGGCCCACACTCCAGCTGCCCCTCTACTCAACAATGTGAAGCCCTGAGCTCAAATTCTACCTTCTCCACGAAGCCTTCCCTGCCTACCCCTGCCCATAGTGATATCTCCTGCCTTAGAACTCCAATAGAGAAATCTCTGTGGCCACTCCAGCTATTGTTAACAGACAGTGTGAGTGCCAACCAGATCTGGGCACCTAGGAGAGGGCTGAGGCTAAGGGTAGGGTGGATGGGCAGGAGTTGGCACTGTCCCCTATCGAGGGCAGCACTTTGAATCTGGGGTCTGCTTCTAGCCACGAGGGATTGGAGGCTACCCTCTACCCCCCCAAGGCCTCCCAGCCTGGGAGCCTGTTTGCTGTTGGGATTTCCTGGTTCAGGCTTTCTCCCTTTTCATTCTTTCAGCATGTTTTGCTTGCTTTGGAGCTATGGGGGCCAAAAGGCCCCTCTCCTTGGCGGCTCCCTGGGGAAGCAGATGGGTCTGGAATGAGAAAACACAGACCAAGCCAGACCCTAAGAGGATTTGTCGGAGACCTTTTCTTTCCCACCCTTTGTATAGGCTCAGCAGACAGAGGCTGCCTCCATGCTGGCTTTCAGCAAGCCCGAAAGGCGGGGTCTGATGGGTTGGGGCGTGGGGAAGAAGCAGCTGTTGTATGGGAGAGGGTCCTGGGAGCTGAGAGACCCAAGTTCTAGTCTGGACCATAGTTGGGTGATTTGGGACAAGTTACAACATTTCCCTCTCTTGGCTTCAAGGTTCTCCTCCATGACATGGGCAGGTTGAACAAGATGATCTCTGAGAGATGATAGTTTGTGGCTGGGATATGCTAAAGCCTCTTCTAGCTCTGACACTATATTTTAAAATACTTTTTAGTTTTCACATCCTATGTTTTAAGGCGCTGTCCAACTTTAATGTTCTGTGTGTCCAAGTCCTACATAACTCTGATTCTGTGTTTTATGTTCTAACGCATTCCATTCCAAGTTCCCTTCCAGGTCTGGCATTCTATATTCTAAGGTCCCCTCTGGCTGTGAAGTTCTATGTATTTTTTTTAAGTTCTATATTTTAAGTTTTTATATCCCAAGTTTTTTAAAAAAATCTAAGCGTATTTACTTTTTGGGGGGGTTATATTTTAAGTTCCAAATTGTTTCTCTACTTCCTTCCCCACCCCACACTAGAGAAGACCACCATTTAACACAGATTTATAAATATATGTAAAACCATACTATGCATACTTCTATTTATCAGTTCTTTCTCTGGAGGTGCATAGCATCTTCCTTCATAGATCCCTTGTAGCTAATATGAGTGTTTATAGTACTCAGAATAACTTGGATGTTTGCAATCATTCTTCAAACAATGTTGCGATTACTGTATACAATGTTCTCTTGTTTCGCTCACTTCACTTTTCATTATTTCATGCAAGTATTTCCATGTTTTTCTAAAATCAGCCAGCGTATTGTTTCTTACAGTACAGAAATATTCAATTATAATCATACACTACAACTTGTTCAGTTATTCCCCAATTGATGGGCACCCCTTCAATTTCCAGTTCCTTGTTACCACATAGAGAGCTGCTATAAATATTTTAGAATATGTAGGTTCTTTTCCTTTTTTCCTAATCACCTTGGAAAGGATACGTAATAGTGGCATTGCTGGGTCAAAGGGTATACACAGTTTTATTGCTCTTTGAGTGTAATTCCAGATTGTTCTCCAAAATGTTTGGATGAGTTTACAATTCCGCCAACAGTGTATTGGTGTCCCAATTTTTCCACACCCCCTCTAACATTGGTCATTTTCCCCTTCTATCTGATAGGTGTGAGATGCTACCTCAGAGTTGCTTTAATTTGCATTTCACTAGTCAATAATGATTTAGAGCATTTTTATATGACTGTAGACAGTTTTTATTTCTTCATCAAAAAACTGCTTGTTCATATCTTTTGACTATTCATCAATTAGAGAATGACTCTATTCTTATAAATTTGATAAAGTTCTTTATATATTTGAGATATGAGACCTTTATCTGAGAAACTGTCCATAAGCGTTTTTCCCAATTTTCTGCCATCTAAATTATTAAATTTTACAACCAAAGGCTTCTCTCAGCTCTGACATTCTGTATTCTAAGGTCCCTCCCAGCTCTGACACCCTGTGTTCTAGTGGCCCTCTCAGTTCTGACATCTTGTGTTCTAAGGTCCCTCCCAGCTCTGACATTCTGTTTTCTTAGGGCCCTCCCAGCTCTGACATCCTGTGTTCTAAGGTCCCTCCCAGCTCTGACATCCTGTGTTCTAAGGTCCCTGCCAGCTCTGACACCCTATGTTCTAGGGGCCCTCTCAGCTCTGACATCTTGTGTTCTAAGGTCCCTCCCAGCTCTGACATTCTGTTTTCTTAGGGCCCTCCCATCTCTGACATCCTGTGTTCTAAGGTCCTTCCCAGCTCTGACATCCTGTGTTCTAAGGTCCCTCCCAGCTCTGACATTCTGTTTTCTTAGGGCCCTCCCAGCTGTGGTGTTCCTTGTTCCAAGGCTCTCCCAGCTCTGACACCTGTATTCTAAGGGCCCTTCTGCCCCTGAAGTTCTTTATTCATAGGTCCCTACCAAAGACACCTGTAATTTCCTACTGTCATGATAAGGAATCTCTATGTCACTGTATAACCTAAGGCAGCCTATAGCCTGTGGTTAAGAGGAACAAGTTGCCTGGGATGGTGGAAGGATGCCTAAGAGAAGCCAGCCAGAGCTGGGCCTAGAAGGATGATTTAGCCAACTACGAGGAGATCTGCCACTTACGAAATAAGCTACTTACACTCATTGATTTCAGACTTTCTTACCTCTAACATTTAAAGACACTCAGTGGTACATGTTGGAAGGTGTTCTGGATTTGGGGTCAGGGCCACTGGATTTGAATCTGGGCTCCACTCTTACCTAGCTCTGTGAATTTGGACAAATCTCTTGATTTCTTTGGGCATCAAAGCCCTTATCTGTAAAAGGGGCCTCTTGTCAATTCAACGAGCGCATATGCGTGAGCACTGTGGAGGCGCTGGGGATATGAAATCAAAATGGCACCCGCCGTCAGGGAAGCTCCATTGTTAGCTCTCTTCCCTCACAGGGTTTGGTGACGACGCCCTAAATAAGATGAAAAACAGCTGAGAACATGCTTTCCATTGGAGCTTTAGGTGTAAGTCACTCCATAAATGTCCATATTCCCTGTGATTCAAAGATCCCACTGCTAGGTATACACCCGGGAGAAAGGGCCCACAGTCACCCAAATACTTGTAGCAGCACATTTTTGTACAAGCAAAGACATGGAAACAAAATGTTTGCCTGGTGATTGGGGAATGGTAAAACGGGTTGTGGTATGTGAATATGGCAGAATATTACTGTGCTATAAGAAACACTGAACACGGTGAATGAAGGGCGATCTGGGAAAACTTATATGAACTGATGGAAAATGAAAGACCTAGAAGGAGGGAAATGATACATAAATGATGATTACGACAACGTAAGCAGAATGGAACAAAACAATAGAAACCGAATGCTTCTAAACGATAATGACCACGCTTGGTCCCAAAGGAGAGATGTGAGAAGATATCTCCTGACTTTCTTTGCAGAGATGAGGGCTGAGGGAACGCAGTACTGAATTTAACATGATGCTAAGGAAGAAGCAGAGAAACAATAGAGATGATCACAACAACTATGGAAGTGGAGAGAACGGCAATGCACTATGGAAACCGGGTTTGCAAATGATAATGCTCAAACTTGGTCCCAAAGAAGACGTGCAAGAAGATATCTCCATCCCTTCTTTGCAAAGGTGGAGAGCTGCAGGTTGTTCCTGAAGTCTGGACACACAGGCGAAAATGCAGATTTTCAAGAAAGGAAATTTTCGACAACATTTGATTTAATTGGAATATTAACAAATGACATCTTCAACATGATTTCCATCATTAGTGAAGCCAAGGCTGATGTGCTTTGCAAGATTCACGTGAACTCAACGTAATAACTCTTCAATTTTAGCACATTCGCTCTTTATGCATTCAATCAAGTGTGTTGCAGCTGTGATTTTCATTGAGTACACCTTCTCCTTTAGCATACTCCAGGAAATGAAGTCAAGGGGGCTAAGGTTTGTTAATATTCCAAATATTTCAAAATATGCATTTTTGCCTATGTGTCCAGACTTTAGGGACACCCTGTACAATAATGAATAATAATGTAAATGAATGAATGAGTCAATGACATTCATATAGCTCTTACCATGTACCAGGCACCGTGCTGAACACTTTACTATTCTTATCTTGTTTGATCCTCATTACAGCCCTGGGAGGTCGGTGCTATTTTTATCCCCATTTTACAGATGAGGAAACTGAGGCAATGAGTAGTTAGGTGACTTGCCCAGGGTCACACGTCTGGGACATATCTGAGGTTAGATTTGAACTGACTGCAGCGCTCTATCCTCTATGCCATCTACCTATGGGGGAGTGGAACACAACATATAATGTATTTATTTGATATGATAGTTTTGCTGCTCTCCCGCCCCCTTTTTCGTATCCTCTTTCCTATAAGGGATGGTTCTCTGGGTTGGGGCAAGGGAGGGATACATTGGGAAATGAACATGACATAAAACCAAAAGATTGCAATACAAAGCAGAAAAAAGTAAATGTAAACTGCTGATTAATGTAAATGTCAAACACTAACTAACTAAACAGTAGGTCATTAAAAGGTAGGCTTTGTCATCCTGGAGAGTTCTATGACCCCAAAATCCAATCATGTGATTCAATTCAATTTAAGTCCCTCTATGGCCAAAGATGACAATCTTTGACAAAGATCTAGGCTTCACTCTTAACCCAGCATTCTGTGCGGGTTCTATGGATACGGGGTGAGAAATGGCATAGCTTCCCCCATCAAGAAGCTTATATTCTACAGGAGGGGCTGAGCGCATTGAGAAGATATCCACACGGATAACTAGGATCCAAGTTAAAATGTGACAAGAACATAGGAGATGAGCCAGTGTCCAGAGAGGTCACATACACAGCTAGTAAGTGTCTGTGGCAGGATCTGATCCCAGGTCTTCCTAATTCTAGGTCCAGTCCTCTTTCCACTGGGGCCTTAGGGCATAGGGCTGGGGACAAGCATAGGCCTTAGAGATTCAAGGAAGGATCCATCATTTTTAACTCGGGGATAAGAAGGAAATAAAGTGGGGGTGGTGGAAAAATAAAGGTGGGGGGGAGACCAAGTGGAATCATGGAAAACTTCTTGAAAGATGTGGCAATTGAGCTTGGCCTTGTACAAAAAAGATTTCAGCATACAGAGATAATGAGAAAGTATGTCTTATGGGATTGCTAGGTTGTACAGTAGATAGAGTACTGGCCCTGGAGTCAGGGGACCTGGACCCAGACACTTCCTAGTTGTGTGACCTTGGGCAAGTCACATAACCCCGATTGTCTCCTCCCAAAAAAGCATGTCTCAGGCTAGAGTTGGGAAGCTGGAGGTAGCATGGGATGGGAACACGCAAGAATGGAGGTTGGACCAGAGGGCGGAATGAGACTGAGGGGCAGCTAGATTGCCTGGAATAGAGCATGTGATGGGGCGAGGGCCTCTTTGAGAGCAGAGTTGAAAAGTATTCTTTTCAGATTGTAGAAACTTTGTCATCCCAGGCAGAGTGATGCCATGTAGGTTCCTCCTGGGAAGAAAGATGCTAGAACAAGGTGGCACATAGGTGGCTATGGGGTGGCAACAACATCATGCTTCTCCACCATTGGTGTTTCCTCCTCCTCCTAGTGCCTTAGAAAGGGAAGGACTGAGAAAGGAGGCTTTAGGCTGGGAGACAAAGTGTGGAAGGCTTTGTCTTGGAGCACAGCTGGAAGCTTGAGAAAAACTCTGGCCTGGGGCTTTGGTTGCAAAGGCCTGGAAAGAAAGGGCTGGTTTCTCTTCCAGGCTGAGCCCTGAGGTGAAAGTGGGAAAGAAACCAGGAGTTACTGGAGTACTGAGGAAGGACCTACAGATTGATCTCAGGAGATTGATCTCAGGGGACTAATTTGTTTGGAAGCATACTGTTATTGCTGTTGTTGTCATCCTTCATTCCTGAGGAAGACCAATGACACATCAGGAGGGTGATGCCTTGATTTGCAAGTGAATCGGATTTAAGTGAGGCAGGGCTGTGCAAAGTCATCAGCCTCACTCTCTCTTCCTGAGTCAGCAGAGTCCAGTGGCAAGACACAGGTCAGGATGACTGGCAGATGGCCCCGAGAGGAAGGGTTAGGTAGCTGGTAGAAAGAGCTTCCTTTGGTCTTAAGAGATGCTATGATCTTTGTAAGCCATTTGATGTCTGAGTCTCAGTTTCCTCTTCTAGAAAATGGGAATAATAATACAGGCACCATGTTCCTCAGAGGCTTGTATGGAGGAAAGAACTTAGCCCCCTCAGAACACTAAGGAAATGGGTTGTGGTTGTCCAGTCATTTTCAGTCATGTCTGACTCTTCCTGACCCCATTTGGGGTTTTCTTGGCAAAGATACTGGAGTGGCTTGCCATTTCCTTCTCCATTCACTTTACAGATGAAGAAACTGAGGTAAACAGGGTTAGGTGACTTGCCCAGGGTCACATAGCTAGTGTAAGTGTCTGAGGCCAGATTTGAGCTCACGAAGTTGAGTCTTCCTGACTCCAGGCTGAGCACTCTATCCACCGCACCACCTAGCTGCCCCAAGGAAATGGGAGTTATCCATTTCAAAAAGCACACTCTAATGTATCATTTCTTTTTAGAGTTCTGTTAAATTGAATTATTTAAACAGATATACTTGTCCCCTCCCCCTCCATTTTTAAACACAGAAGCAGTATGGTGCAGTGGTTAGAACACTGGACTTGGAGTCGGGAGGAACTGAGTTCAAATCCTGTCTCTGGTATTCATTGTGTGATTCTGGGCAAATCCCTTAACTTCTCTCAGACTCAATTTCCTCATCTGTAAAATGAAGAATTGGACTCAATGAGTTCCAACCTTTCCATTTCCAAATCTATCTAAATCTATGACTTTGTAAGTATAAACTTGGAGTTAGGAAGACTGGGGTTGAAATCCTGCCTCTGAGATTACAGAAGCTGAAGATTAGAAGGAACCTCACTGCTATCTTGTTTGGGCCATTTAGAGAAGGAATTCCTACTTTAGCTTATGTGATAAGTGGTTGTCCAGACTTTGCTTAAAGACCTCCAAGGAAGGAGAGCCCACCAAGGGAGCCCAGGATGGCCCAGGCTGGTCCATGCTGGGATAGCTCTCAGGGGGAAGAAACTTTTCCTTATAAAGCCCAAATGTACCCTTTACAACTTCTTATCACCACTTCTGGTTCTGCTGTCTGGGGCCAAACTGAACAAGCCTAATCTCTCCTTTACAGCATAGTCCTTCAGATACTTGAGCACAGCTATCATGGCCCCCCCGCCCGAGCCTAGCTGTGTGTCCCTCGGTAAGACACTTAATGTCCATGTTCTCCAAGCAACTCCCTAGGGCTAGTTTCCTAAACCAGAGATGAGATACAATCTTTGTTGGCAGAAAGAATTCCCACACCAGGAGTTTGAGGTTGTTGTTCGGTCATTCAGTTATGTCTGACTCTTTGTGACCCCATTTGGGGTTTTCTTGGCAAAGATACTGGAGTGGTTTACCATTTCCTTCTTTAGCTCATTTTACAGATGAGGAAATTGAGGAAAATGGGCCAAGTGACTTGTCCAAGGTCACACAGCTGGCACATGTCTGAGGCCAGATTTGAATTACAAAGATGAGTTTTCCTGACTCCATGCCCACATCCACTGCCCCACTTAGCTGCCCTACACCAGGAGTTACTCACAGATTAAATCATAAAAACACTGAACTAGAATTAGGAGCAGTGTCATCTGCATGAAGCCTTTGCTGACCTCGACAATTGCTAGCACCCACCCTCCCAAATGATCTTGCGTTTAACTACTTTGTAAGTATTTGTAATTATTCACTTTATATTTATGCCATATATATTTTTATAAGTGCCCATTGTCTACCACATTAGAATATAAGTTCCTTGAGAGTGGAGTTTCTTTCTTCCCTCTTTTAATTATTTCCAGTTTCTCTTGTATGTATCTTGTGTGTATACAGTAGTTTATATTTCCAGTCTTTCCACACCTTACTTCCTTCTGTCCAATGACTCTTCTGCTTTTTTTTTTGGAGGGGAGAAGGCAGAGCGATTGAGGTTATATGACTTGTCCAAGGTCACACAGGTAGTAAGTGTGTCAAGTGTCTGAGGCTGGGTTTGAACTCAGGTCCTCCTGACTCCAGGGCTGGTGCTCTACTCACTGAGCCACCTAGCTGCCCCTCCAATGACTCTTCTATCCAATGACACTGAGCTCTTGACTGTCCCATAGGTATGACCCTCTGTCTCTCAGCTCTGGGCATTTGCTCTGACTGTTCCCCATGGCTGGGATGCTCTTCTTCTTCATCTTCATCTCCTGGCCTCTCTGATGTCCTTTAGGTCCCAACTAAAAGCTCCCTTCTATAAGATGCCTTCCCCAACCCCTTGTAATTCCAATGCATTCCCTTGGCTATTTCCTATTTATTTCCTATTTATCCTGGCTACAGCTTGCTTTAGTATACATTTTTTATGTATTTGTATTTGTGTTTTGTGCGTATGTGTGTATGTGTGTGTGTGTGTGCATGTATTTGTTTGCATGTTGTCTTCTCCACTAGACTGCAAGCTTCTTGAGGGCAGGGACTGTCCTTTGCCTCTTTTTGTATCCCCAGAGTGTAGCACAGTGCCTAGCACACAGTAGGCTTTTAATAAATGTTTATCGATTGATTGGTCTCCCCCACTAGATTGTGAGCATCTTGAGAGCAGGGTCAGAGGAGGATACAGAAGCCCAAGGAAGACAAATGAGCTGCCAAAAATCACACAAGAATGTCAGAGGTGGAGTTAGAACCAGGCTCCTCTCTGTCTCTAGAGCCAGGGCTCTTTTCACTGTAATTGAAGCTCTTTCACACATTTTTCTACTTCTTTTCACATGAAAAGTTGACAAGCCTGTGAGTGGTTAAGAATCTGTGCTGAGAGGGGTAGCTACGTGGCACAGTGGATAGAGCACTGGCCCTGGAGTCAGGAGGACCCGAGTTCATATCTAGCCTCTGACATTTGATACTTACCAGCTATGTGACCCTGGGCAAATCACTTAACCCTGATTTCCTTGCCCCCTAAAAGTCTGTGGTTAGGATAAGGAGTGGCAATGAGGAGAGAGCCATCATGTAACCTGCCGGGGGAAGCACACACAGGGAAGCTTGGTTTGCAAGGGTCTCTGAGATCTGCTCTGTTATCTCCATGCCAAGAAGGTAGAGGAAGTCATTGGAAGGCAAAAAACCAGGATCCTTCTTTAAGAAGCCAACTTTCAAACAAACAATTGGAGCCTGTGTGAGGGGACAGGTACTGTGCAAAGGGAACGAATTCTGAGTGTGAGCATCAGGCCTTAAGAGGCATCCAGGTGGTGCAGTGGTTATAGAGTGTTGGGCTGGGACCAAGGGATATCTGGGTTCACATTCTGCTTCAGATACTCATCGGCTTTGGGCAAGTCACTTACCCTTTCTTGGCATCAGTTTTCTCATCTATATAGTGAGGGAATTGGATTTTGTCATCTTCAAAGTCCCTTCTGGCTTCAGATCTATGATCCTATGATCTATGAAGATGATAAGCCTAATTAATATACTGTTGGGAAGGAAGAGAGAAGGAAGGAAGGAAAGAAAGAAGGAAGGAAATAAAGAGGGAAGGAGAGGAGAGAAGGAGGGAAGGAATGAAGGAAGGAAAGAAAGAAGGAAAGAAGGAAGGAAAGAAAGAGGGAAGGAAAAGCGAGAAGGAGGGAAAGAAGGAAAGAAGGAGGGAAGGAAGAAAAGAGGGAAGGAGGGAAGGAAACAAAGAAGGAAGAGAAGAAAGAAGGAAGGGAGAGAAGGAGGGATGGAAAGAAGGAAGGAAGGAAAGAAGGAAAGGAGAGAGGGAGGGAAAGAAAGGCATTATTAATGTGCCTAATATGCACCTTTCATTTTGTTAAGTGCTTTATAAATATGATCTCGATTGATCCTCACAACAACCTTTAGAGGTAGGTGGTATTATCATCATCCCCATTTTATAGCTGAGGCAGGCAGAAGTCAAGTGAATTAAGTGTCCAGGGAAGGAGCTAGTTGGTGTCTGAGGTCAGATTGAAGCTGAGGTCTTCTGGAGAAGGGAGAGGGTGGATATGCATGAGTCATCCACGCTCCTTTCAAATGGTTGTGCTTTTAACTAGTAGAATAGGAAAGGGGGCAGGGAATAACCATTTATATGGCACCTACTATGTGCCGGGTACTGTGCTAAGCATTTTACAAATGTGATCTCATTTGATCCTCACAACAATCTAGGGAGGTAGAATGCTGTTATTATCCCCATTTTACAGTTGAAGAAACTGAGTTAAATAGAAGTAAGATGACTTGTCCAGGGTCACATAACCAGCAAGTATCTAAGGTCCTTCTAAGTCCAGGTCCAGTGCTTTACCCTCTGCCACCACCAGCTGCCTGGGGCTAAGTGTGCTCAGAAGTGTTCTTCAGATAAAACCCATGAACTGATACAGGAAGTAAACTGGAGACCACAAGGTGGACCATTCAGGTGCTGGGGAAAGACCAACAGATTTGGACTCAGAAGACCCAAGTTCAAATCTTGCTGCACGACCTTGGAAAAGTGATTTTCCCTCTTGGACCTCAGTTTCCTTATTTATACAATGAGGCTGTTGGACCAGATGTTATCTAGAGCCCTTTCCAAATCTGCCGTTCTGTGATTCAGTGACCTTATGAATACCTGAACTTTAACCGGCTAAGAGAAAAAGAGCAAAGCTGTTTGGTGGGATTACCAGGATGACTCTGTGAGGACTAGGGTGAGGCAAACTTTCCAGGAGAAAGTGCAGAGTAGGATTGTTTAGTAAGATGACATATCCAGTTGATGTGAAGCCTTTCCTGACCCTCCCCCAGCTCCTAGTGACTCCCCTCCCATTATGTAGTGTTTATTTCCTACTTATTTAAATACATCCATATTGTCTCCCCTGAGAGAACATAAGCTCCTTGAGGGCAAGGATGGGTTCATTTTTGTCTTTGTATCCCAAATACCCAGCCAGTCCATACATAAACATTTTTTAAAAGATCTTTTATTTTTTAAAATAATATTTTCTTTCCCCCAATTACATGTAAAAACACATTTTTATTATTCATTTTTTTAAGTTTTGAGTTCCAAATTCTATCTCTCTTTCCCTCACCTCCCCCCTCCCTGAGAGAGTAAGCAATCTGATATAGGTTATATACATACGATCATGTAAAACATTTCCATGTTAATCATTTTTCATAAGAAAACACAAAAAAGAAAGAAAGTAAAAATAGTATGCTTTGGTCTTTGTTCAGACAGTATCAGTTCTCTCTCTGGAGGTGGATAGCATTTTTCATCTTGAGTCCTTTGGGGTTGTCTTGGATGGTTTGTTTCACTGAGAATGGTGAAGTCATTCACAGTTGATCACTGTTACAATGTTGCTGTTACCGTCTACAATGTTCTCCTGGTTCTGCTCATTTCACTTCGGAGCAGTTCATGTAAGTCTTTCCAGGTTTTTTTTTCCCTGAAATCATCCTGCTTGTTATTTCTTACAGCACAATAATATTCCATTACAATCATATCCCACAACTTGTCCTGCCATTCTCTGATTTATGGGCACCCCCTCAATTTCCAATTCTTTGCCACCACAAAAAGAGCTGCTGTAAATATTTTTGTACAAATCAGTTCTTGTCCCTTTTAAAAAATATCTCTTTGGGATACAGATCCAGTAGTGGTATTGCTGGATCAAAAGATATGCATAGCTTTAAAGCCCTTTGGGTACAGTTCCAAAATGCTTTCCAGAATGGTTGGATCATTTTACAACTCCACCAACAATATTAGTGTTTCAGTTTTCCCGTAACCCCTCCAACATTCATCATTTTCCTTTTTTTTTGTCACATTAGTCATCTAGTGGGTGTGAGTTGTTTTAACGTGCATTTCTCTAATCAATAGTGATTTAGAGCATTTTTTCACATGACTATAGATAGCTTTGAAAAACTGCCTGTTCATATCAATTGGGGAAGAACTTTAATTCTTACAAATTTAACTTAGTTCTCTATATATTTGAGAATACACAAGCATTTATTAAGAGATTACTAGGTTCCAGGCACTGAGCTAAACTCTGGGAATACAAAAACATGGTTCATAGTCTAACGGGGGAAGGTAATATGCAAACAATTACGTAAAAACAGAGTATATACATTGTAAATGGAAGGTAGTCTCAGAAGGAAGCCACTAACAACATGGGAGATCAGGAAAGACCTCTTGAAGAAGGTGGGATTTAAGCTGATTCTTGAGGGAAGCCAGGATGTTGGGAAGAGGAGGGAGAACATTCCAGGCAAGTGTGACAGTGGGTACAAATTCTTAGCATATGATAGACAATTAATACTTGTCGATTGGTACATGTGAGCATATCCATGAATCTGATATGTAGGATGGAGAATTTCAGGGGGCAGATCAACAGACACACAAGTGATATTGTCATAGACTATACTACAGACCACCTTGACAGACAGATGAAATAGATGATTAGTTTTGGAAATAAATCAGAAGTCTACCATGGCGGCTTGTTCTAGTAATGTCAGGCTCTTCAACAATACAGACATTTGTTGGAACACTTTCTGCTTAAAGCAAATCAACTAACAATTTCTTGACTTCTCTTGATTATAATTTTATCCTTCCCAAGAGAAGTCAAGGAAAGAAACTGGTATGGATAGGATGCTCTCCAACAAGGAAACTGGCTGCTGGGGCAGAAATGATGAGAAGCTTGTGGGGGAAGTGACCACTCTGTTTGAGAATTTGTGATGGGGAAGAAGAAAGCTGGGCACAGTCTGAAATGCCCCCTAAGTGTTGGGAGAATAGATTTCAAAGCGTTAAGAGGAAGGATAGATAAGAACCCACGGCCTGAAATTCTACAGAAGTTGGTGCAGGATAAGGAATTCTCAAGAATCAAGTTCTGAAAATTGGCAAGAGCCACTGTAAGTAATCAGACAAGTCCTAGGTTATTGTTTGGGACGAACTGTCACTCAGGTGGTACAACAAGCAGGTGCTGAAGGTGGAAGTTGACCCCAGATATTCCTGACTCTGAGCCCAGACCTTTATCTACTGTACAATGATGCCCCTTCTGTTTCCAATTTGGAGGTTCTATGATGCTGATTCAGTAATAATAGTAATGTCTGACACAGAGAGCAGCTGAAGGGTTGCAAAACTATATCCATTGATGTAGTTCTGCCTCATGTTGAGGCAGCTACTACTTTCTCCTTTCTATAGTTGAGAAAACTGAGGCTCAGAGTGGTTAAGTATAGGCGGGTGGAATAGGGAACAATGTTAAGGATTTGGAATTGGGAAGACCTGAATTCATAGTCTGCTTCAGATATTTCTCAGCTATGTGACCCAGGGTAAGTCAGTCAAGCTGCCTCAGTTTCCTCATCTGTGAAATGGGAATAATAATAGCACCTTCCTCCCAGGGTCATAGGGCAACTGGATGGTGCAGTGGATAGAGTGACCTGAGTTTAAATATAGCCTCAGCTATGTGTGTGTGACCCTGAGCAAGACCTGATTCCTCAACTGTAAAATGAGCTGGAGAAGGAAATGGCAAACCACTCCAGTGTCTTTGCCAAGAAAACCCCAAATAAGGTCAAAGAGAGTCAACACAACTGTAAACAACTGAACAACCACCACCACAACAACAACCACCCAGGGCTGTGAGGACCAAATGAAACAGCGTGTGCAAGTCCATGTGCGAGTCTTAAAGTGCTACAAAAATGTCATTGTGGTTGTTATCCATGTTCACACACTTAAGTCTCAGAGGCGGGAGCTGACTCTAGCTCCTCCTGGCTCCAGGTCCAGCGCCGTGTAGACCATCCTGTGATGTCTCTTCATCTTGCTGCATGGATAACCTCCTTGGAATTGTGGCCCTAGGGGTCTTCCAGGACAGGCCTGGTGTATCCCCAACCTGAGAGCAGGGGAATGCCCAGGAAGACCTCTGGAGAACTTAAGTTGCTTCATGAAAAAGGACAGAGGAAGCAGAAATCAAAGGGACTGAGAAGATGGCCAGCTGAAATGCTGGGTAGCCCTGCCTGGAGGGAAGCACAGCCTGGTCACCCCATCCCCCTACTGCAGTCCCCATGGTAACTAGGTTGAGGGGTATGAGAGGCAGAGAAGAGAGAATGCTCCCCCCTCCTCAATGATGGGAGATTCTAGGTCACAGATGGCTCTGCCCGAGAGGCCGGCATGTGAGGAGGGCTCTGGGCTCAGGGCTCCGGGCCCCCATGGCAGGGCATCCATCCGGGATTTGGTGGATTCATTACCCTTCAGCATCTAGGGCATGGCCCCTTTGCACATCAGGAGGCCTAGAGAGGAGGGATAGGCACACAGTGAAGACCTAGGTGTGAATCTTAGTCTCACTGGATTTAGACAAAGAGGGTTCTTAGGAACCACCCAGTTCGACTCTCTAAGAGTCTGAAACTGATGACCAGAGAGGAGAAGCTATTTGTTTAAGGAAACACAGACAATAAGCAATGGAGTCAGGATATGAACCCATGTCCTTTGACTTCAAATGCAGTGATCTTAACTCTTTGTGTGTCTCTGAGGCTTCCCTCCCCTGCTCCCAGCCTTGGAAACCTCTGGATGAAGAACAAAACTGGGTGACTAGAGCAGGAGCCATATTATTTAAGGAGTATGTGTATATGCACGTATGAGCATGTGTATATGAGCGTGTGTAAGTGTGTATATGTGTGCATGTGCACACACACATGTGTATATGTGTGCATGTGTATGTGCATACACACACGTGCACATATGTGTATGTATGCATATATTTGTATTAATGTGTATATGTGGGCATGTGCATATATGCATGTATGTATGTACGTGTATGAGTGTGTGTGTGTTTGGGGTGAGGGAGAATGGGGGTGGGGGTGGGGAGGAGCAGAGCCCTTCTGTTGGTATTAGTTCCCCTTCTCTCTAACCTCTGGGGCTCCAGCAGGGCCTCATTCCTCCTGTTCCTGGCTTCCAGATGCCCCACTTTGCCCACAGAAGCTGCTTCCTCTGCTAGGTCAGAAGCTTGTTCCATATGAAATCTGGTTTGCTGTTACCCACAATTGGAGACTATAACCAGGTGGCTGGAGGTGGCCAGTGGGCCTGCCTGGCGCTGGGGAGCCCCCAGAGGCTGGCTGCCGACGCCTGGGGGAGAGGCCAAATTTTTTATGAGTAATTTAATATCTGGAACACAGGCCTTTCATTCCCAGAGATCCTCCAAGTAAGAAAGAGCAGCTCTGCTACTGAGGACGATAGTCTGTTCCTCATAAGGAGGCCAAACAGCAGGGGTGGCTGGGGGACAGGAGGGGGAGTTAACCCTTTCAGGGACACAGTGTGCCCACCTTTGGAAGTGTGGGGGCCCAGAATTACACAGGGTCTCAGAGCTGGAAGTGACCTCAGTAGAGGAATGTTAGAACGAAGCATGTTAGAGCTATACAGGCTCTCTTAGAATAGAGTGCTAGAGCAGGAAGGCAGCAATAGAATAGTAGAACTGGAAGGGAATGGAGAACAAATCCTTAGAGCACAAAGAATAAAATAAACCAGAATGAGAAGGACCTTAGAATGTCCACATTAGAAGGGACCTTGGGGACCAAGAGATGCCATGGAGCACAGTGAAGAAAGAGCTCTGGGTTCGAAAAGGACTTGAGCAAGTCCTTTTACTTCTCTGGCCTCAGTTTCCTCTTCTGTAAAATGGAGGAGTTGGATTAGAGATGCCCTTTGAAGCCCTTTCTATGACCTGAGGCTAATTCCTTTATTTTGCTGGAGAGAAAATTTGGTTATAGGACTTGGTCAACATCACCCAGCAGGTTAGGGGTCAGTGGGAGAGCCAGGCAGCCTGAGCCATCTGGCCAATTCAAGCTAGGACAAATGAAGAGGGGTCATTGAAAGTAGATGATTCTCCTTCTTCCTCTCCTTCTCCCTCTGGCTCCGTCTGTTCCTCCTCTGCACACTCTGTCTCTCTGTCTCTGTCTCTCCCTCCCTCTGTCTCCCCTTCCACCTCTTTCTTTCTCTTTCCCCTTTCTCTTTCTTCTTTCTCCCTCCCTCTTCCTTCTCCTCTGTCCTTCTCCCTCCCTCCTTTTCTTCCTCCCCCTCTATCTCCCTCCTTTCTCTCTCTCTCCTCCCTCCATTCCTCCTCCTCTTCTTCTGTCCTTCTCCCTCTCTCCCTGCCCCACTCTCCTTTCTTTGTCTCTTCCTCTCCTTCTTCCCTCCCTTCCTCCTTCTCTCTCTCTTTCTCCCCCCCATCCTCTCTCTGTCTCTGTCTCCCCTTCCCTCCCTCCTCCTTTCTTCCACCTTTCTCTCCCCTTCTGTTTCTCTTTCTGTCCCTCACTTTCTCTCCCCCTCCCTCCTCCTCCTCTCTCCCTTCCCCTCTCTTTCTCTCCCCATCCCCCATCCCTTTGTCCCTCTCTCTCCCCCTCCCTCCCTTCTCTCTCTGTCTCCATCTCTCTGTCTTTCTCTATCTTTATCATTGTCTCTGCCTCTTTTTGTACCTCTTTCTGTCTGTCTCATCTATATTCCCCTAACTGCTAAATGTGATGGTCCCCTCTCAGTCTTCATCCTACTAGACCGGATCATCTCTATGTAGATGACTCCCAACATCTATCTGCATCCAGTTCTAATCATTCTCCTGAGCTCCAGAGCCTCATTTCTGACATCTAGGCACCTCACACTGCCCATGTCCAAATCGTCCTCGTGAGCTCTTCTTCTCGCCCCCGCCACTCCTTTAGGGAACCCCCATCGTTTTAGAGATCAGGGTTTGCAACTTCAGACTCATCCTTGACTCTTTCCTCTTCCTCATCCACCATAGATCTCAGTTGCCAAGGCTTCTTGATCCCCACCCTGTGATCTTTGTACACACCTCTACTTCCCACCCCATGCTCAGTCTGGATTTCCCACCATTTCCTAGGTCAGGTGGCTTCCCCTTACAGTGACTCTAAATTTCCCTTTCTTCCCTCACTCAATCCACCCCATGGATGACCCAGGCACATCAGGGAGCTCCCTGTCTCTCAGGCCTCCCTCCCAGTGTCCTTTATTAGAGAAGAGAAAGATGTGTGTGTGTGCATGCGTGCATGTGTGCATGTGTGTGTGCGTGTATGTGTGTTTGTGTGTACAACTATAGCTGATTAGGTGTTGGTCTTTCAGTCTCTCAGCCTGTCATGGGCATATTCCATGGGTTTCTCTCTCAAGCAAGGCTGGAAGCCCCTTCAAAGCAGAGGCCAGGACTTTTGTTGCTACTACTGTTACTGTGGTCATCATCATCATTATTAGCAATGATAACACAATCATGACAGCCACAATGGCTTGCACATCTATGACACTTCACAGTTTATAAGGCACTTTTTTTTTTACCAATCTCATGGGGTCAGGAGTGTAAGTATTAGGCCCATTTTACAGGGGAGGAAACAAAGACTAGGGGAGGAGAGGTGATGGATGACTGGTCCAGGATCACACAGCTAGAGGCTAACAAAGCTGCCACTTCAACAGATCACTGCATGGCGCTGTGGAGTGAGCTCTGGCCTTGGCTTCAGGAGCACCTGAGTTCAGATCATATCTGACACTTTCTAGATGGATGACCTTGGGAAAGAGAGTCAATCAGCTTCCCTTGGACCCAGTTTCCTCATCTGCAAAATAAAGATAATAATAGCATCTACCTCACAGGGTTGTTGGGAGAATAAGAGACAATATTTATAAAGTGCTTTATAAGGCTTAAAGCTATACACACATATAATATGCATAGGCGGACACAACTGAAAGAACTCAACAGCAAAGAATTGAACTTAATTTCAGACTGAACAATAACAAACCTATTCATTTATGTATATATATATATATATTTTATTGTTGTTCAGTTGTATATGACTCTTTGTGACCCCATTTGGGGTTTTCTTGGCAAAGATGCTGCAGTGGTTTGCCATTTCTTTCCCCAGCTCATTTTGCAGATGTAGAAACTGAGGCAAACAGGGTAAAGTGACTTGCCCAGGGTCACACAGCTAGAAAGTGTCTGAGGCCGGATTTAAACTCAAGAATTTGAGTCTTTTGACTTCAGGACTGGTGCTCTAACCACTGCACCACCTCGCTGCCCTGTGCATGTATATGTGTGTGTATACACACATGGCAATAAAAAACACCCTGCATATGTAGAGAAATATTTGATGTATGAAATGCATTTATAACATAAATGTTTCTCTACATATGCAAGATGTATATCTCTGTGTATGTATACCTATGTAAATACATGCACAGGTCACACAGCTAGGAAGCGCCTGAGGCTAGATTTGAATTCATGCCCTCTTGACTCCAAGTCTAACCCTCTTGCCCGTTTTTCAGATGAAGTAATTGGCTCTCAAAGAGGAAAGCATTACTCGGTCGTTGAACTGGGGAGAGTCTGGATTAGGGCTAGGTCCCTGGGCTCCTTTCCATTCACCTCCTGTAACCTCCTGCCACAGCTCGGACAGGGCTTCAGATTCCGCAGGGCACTTGATCTTTGCTGTCAAACGATTGACTCCTACAATGGAAGGAATGAAGATATATTTCTCAGGTCTCCTGCCCTGGAAGCCAGCTGGGGCTTGGGTCCTGGTGTGACTGACATTTATGTCCTTATTTAATCATGTTAGCTGACATATCCTCAACCAGATCTGTGGACACCTCGTTAACAGGAGCCCAGCTGTCTCTCCAGCCCTTACCTGGCCCTGCTGAGAAAGTCTCAGCTGCAAAGAGGATTGGTAAGAAACCAGAACTCTGACCAAGCCTTCAGGTCTCTAAGATTCTGATAAACTTGAGAGAATGGATAAATGTGGCACAAAGTTCAGCCTGGCAGAGGAACTAAGGACAGGAAAAGGGCTGAACCAACCAACTATAGTTTTTATGCATTACTCTGGGAAATTTTGGGATGGGGGAATCAAATAACTTTATAGCTGGAAGTGACAGCTTTAAACAGCTTTAACAGATTACAGCAATATATCACAAGGACCATATACTATAACCAGGTAGGATTTTGTTTTTGGCCTTTCCAATCTTTTATTTTTTATCTACTTAAAAGTATTTTATTTTTTTTCAATTACATGCAAAGATAGTATTCAACATTCATTTTTATAAGATTTTGAGTTCCAAATTTTCCTCCCCTCCCCCTCTCTCCTCTTCCCTTTCTCTAAAACAGCAAGTAAGCTGATATAGGCTCTACATGTACAATCATGTTAAACATATTTCCACATTAGTCATGTTGTGAAAGAAGGATCAGAACAAAAGGGAAAAATCATAAGAAAGAAAAAAAAACAAAGCAAAAGTATTATGCATTGATCTATATTCAGACTCTATCAGTTCTTTCTCTGGATGTGGATAGCATTTTCCATCATGAGTCTTTTGGACTTGTCTTGGATCAATGTATTGCTGAGAAATTGGTCACCGTACAATATTGCTATTACTGTATACAATGTTCTGGTTCTGCTTACTTCACTCAGCATCAGTTCACATAAGTCTTCCCAGGTTTTTCTGAAGTCGGCTTACTCATCATTTCTTATAACACGATACTGTTCCATTACATTTATATAGCACAACTTGTTCAGCCATTCCCCAACTGATGGGCATCCCCTCAACTTCCAATTCTTTGCCACCACAAAAGAACTGCTATAAATATTTTTGTACACGTGAGTCCTTTTCCCTTCTTTGGGATACGGACCTAGTAGTGATATTGCTGGGTCGAAAGGTATGCACAGTTTTCTAGCCCTTTGGGTGTAGTTCCAAATTGCTTTCCAGAGTGGTTGGATCAGCACACAACTCCACCAACAATGAATTAATGTTCCAACTTTCCCATATGTTCTCCGACATTTATCATTTTTCTGTTTTGTCATGTTAGCCAATCTGATAGGTGTGAGGTGGTACCTCAGGTTGTTTTGATGTGCATTTCTCTAATCAATAGTGATTTAGAGCATTTTTTTGTATGACTATAGATAGCTTTAATTTCTTCATCTGAAAACTGCCTGTTCCTTTGACCATTTATCAATTGGGGAATGATATTGCATTCTTATAAGTTTGACTCAGTTCTCTATATATTTGAGAAATGAGAGCTTTATTAGAAACATTGGCTATAACTCTCTTTCAGATCTGCCATCAGCGGGTGGAGCCAGTGCCACGATGTAGATTTTCGTGAAGACTTTGATGGGGAAGACCATCACCCTTGAGGTCGAGCCGTCCGATATTATTGAAAATGTCAAGGCCAAGATACAAGATAAGGAAGGTATTCCCTCTGATCAACAAACATTGATTTTTGTGGGCAAGCAACTGGAAGATGGGTGTACTTTGTCTGACCATAACATTCAGAAGGAGTCTACCCTTCATCTTGTTCTGAGACTTTGTGGTGGTGCCAAGAAGAGAAAGAGGAAGTCTTACACAACTCCCAGAAAGAACAAACACAAGAGAAAGAAGGTTAAGCTTGCTGTTCTGAAGTACTATAAGGTTGATGAGAATGGCAAGATTAGCCTCCTTCCATGAAGGTGCCCTTTTGATGAATGTGGTTCTGGAGTCTTTATGGCTAGCCATTTTGACAGACATTATTGTGGCAAGTGATGTCTAATCTACAGCTTCAACAAGCCAGAAGACAAGTAAATGCATATGTGTTAATAAAAATTAGTCAACTATTAAAATAAAGAAACATTGGCTATAAAAATCATTTCCCTAGCTTTGTGCTTTCCTTCTAATCGTGGTTGCATTGGTTTTGTTTGTGCAAAAACTTTTAAATTTAATGCGATCTAAATTGTCCATTTTGCATTTTATAATGTTATTTCTCTTATTTGGTCATAAATTCTTCCCTTCTGCATAGATCTGACAGTGTAAACTCTTCCTTGCTCTCCTAATTTGCTTATGGTGTTGCCCTTTATGTCTCAATCACGTTCTCGTTTTGACCTTATCTTGGTATATGGCAGAGGTGGGGAATCTGCAGCCTCAAGGCCACATATGGCCTTCTAGGTCCTCAAGTGCTCCCTTTTGATTAAGTCCAAGTTTTACAGAACAAATCCTTTTATTAAGGGGATTTGTCCTAAAAAGTTTGGATTCGGTCAAAAGGCCACACTTGAGCACCTAGAGGGCCACATGTGGCCTCTTGGCCGCACGTTCCCACCCCTGGCATATAGTGTGAAATGTTGGCCTGTATCTAGTTTCTGCCATACAATTTCATGTTCTTTCCTCTAGAGCTCTTATTTCATTTATAATTTTATTTTAAAATTTTGTTTTATTTACGTAGGCCACTCTTGGTGTCCTGGTGGCCAAGCCATTTTCCCCTTTGAGACTCTGCTTGTACTTGTTGTAGAGTTGGTTTTTTCTTCTAGGTTTAACCTCTTGGATGTTTCTTGGCCCATACTATTTCTTTTTAGTGTTAAGTATCTTTTTTTTTGTTTTTTTACTCATATATCCAGCCTCAGTTTCCTGGTTTGTAACTTTGTGCAGAACCAAGGTCCATTCCCTCTTCTACTTTTGGATGGAGGGGGAGTCAGGATATGTTTGTTCTTGACCTAGATTTTTGGGCTTTTGCTTCTGGCTTTTACTTCTGCTGGTATGTGTACCTAAACTCAGGGATGGCAGGTTTTAGAGTTTCCTCGATTCTCCTGGGTCAGAGTGTTATAGTCTTTGGGACTTCTTGGATTGTTCTGAATCAAAGCACTGCAGTCTTTAGGTTACTCTGAAGAAGGGATTCTTAACCCAGAGTCTGTGCATTTAGATCTTTATAACTATATTTTAATTGGTTTGCTTTGTAATGCTACATATTTTATTTTATACATTTAAAACATTTTTCTGAGAAGGGGTTCATTGGCTTTCCTAGGCTTCAAAAGGGGTCCATGAAGAAAGAAAAAAAAGTTAAGAACCCCTGCCCTAGAGTTTCTTCAGGAAGGGTGCTATGGAGCTTTCTTGTTAGACTCCTCTGGGCTGCCACCTCCAAGAGGGTGCCTGGTTGGGATGCTGAAGGCTTCAGGTGCCCCTGGAGAGTATCTGATCAGAGTTCTGGCAAGTTTCTTACCTGTTCACCTATGCTTGTGACGGCTTCTTTTGTGGGATACTTCTTTCAATTACCGTAGGCTTTTTGCTGTCTTTTTGTGCAGTCCTGGGCTAGATAATGATACTTGTGATTTCTTGTTAGATTTCTTGGTTATTATTCAATCTGGTTACTTCTTTTAAGTAGGAGTGTGCTGGTTAATATTTAACAATAGACTCTCCACAAGACACGCTTTTCAATTTAGTCTGTTATTAATATTTTCTCCATCACTTCTTTAAGTCTAGTCATTCAACAAAACAATAAATCAAACCCTGGCTTGCTGATTTCTGAGGGGCACATTCTCATACTGAAAATGTATCAATTGGCACAGAAGCCAGTTAGATCTGGCCCCAGCACACTCTTGGCTAAAGCATATGTGGAAAAACTGGGCTCCTTCATGAACTTTTATGCATTATCTTAGCTTCGAGTCTCTAGTGCCATGTTTTATATGAAGATTTTCCTGATCCTCCTGGAAGCTATTGCTTTCCTCCCACTGAAATGACTTTGTATTTACTTTTCTATATATTTTAAACATACATATTCAATAGGAGTAATAAAGGACACCCCCTCCATCACTCCCACACACATCTGCTAGACTGGAGCTCTTCCTGTGTAGCTGAGCATAGGCTCTGGTTTCTTGTTTTTTTTTTAATAATAAGTTTTATATTCAAATCTTCTATTTTTCATATCATCAGTTTCCCCTGTATCCTTCCTCCTCCCCTTCCCAGAAAGCCATCCTACATAATAATATTTTTTAAAGACAATGAAAAGAAAAATGTCAGCACGATCAATCAATATATTGAAAAGGTCTGAAAACATGCACAATGTGAAACATGTGTGGACCTCCCACATCCACAAAGGGTAGGTTGGGGGTATCTTCTCATATATTTTTATTTGAATCCTGATGGATTTAGATAATTTAGTTAATTCACGTTTGATTTTTTTGTATGAGGCTTTTCTGTCCACTTACGTTGTTGTAGACATTATGTATGCTGTTTTCTTCACTTTGCTTACTTCACTTTGCATCAGTTAATATAGATCTTTCCATGCTTCTCTGTATTCATCACATACTCTGGCCCCTTGTTAAAGGACATGCAAATTCTAGTAACTATGGATTGGTCCCTGTAAGTAGGGTGCATTAAAGATGATTGGCCACAAGGTCAGGAAGAAATTTTCCCCATAGTAGATCATGTGATCCGTATTTCCTCAGCAAGAGAATCATGGACATGTCCATCCACACAGAGCCAGAGCAAGTGCTCCATGAATCCCATCCCCTCTCCCATATACTCACATATATATATGTATATATATATGCATATATATATGTATATATACATATATATATATATATTTGTTCTCTCACCCAACAGAATATAAGCTCCCTGAGGGTGGGCACTGTTTCCTTTTTGTCGTTGTATCCCCATCCCCTAGCCCAATACATGGGACATGTTTTTTTCCCAGTCATATCCAGTTTTCATAACTCCATTTGGGTTTTATTGGCAAAGATACTGGGGTGGTTTGCAATTTCATTTTCTGGCTCATTTTACAGATGAGGAAACTGAGGCAAACAGAGTTAGTTGACTGGCCCAGGGTAACATAGCTAGTAAGTGTCTGAGGCCAGATTTGAACTCAAGAAGATGAGTCTTCCTGATTCCAAGTGATCTATCCAGTGTGCCACCTAGCTGCTGTATCTGGGACATAGTAGGTGATTAATAAATGCTTGTGATTAATTGTTTGATGAAACAAGCTTGTGACACACCCCAAACTAGAACTTAGGCCCACTTACTCCCAATTCAGTACTCTTTTCTTCTATCCTATACCCTCTCTTCAATGGTCACATAAAGGAAGGCAGTGTAGCATAGTGGAAAGATTCCTTTTGAACTAGAAAACAAAAGAGATGATTTGTGCCCTGGCCCCAAAACTTACCTGGCTGTGACAGTGAGTGAAAGTTCACTTCTATGAATGGCTCCCTGGATGAGTCCTTCAAGACCCAGGCTTGTGGTGAAGGAGTCCCTGGCTCTTTGACTGTGAGAAGAGCTTCAGGGTCTTTGGCTGAGAATTCACTGTCTCTTTGTTCCTGAGGAAATCTTGGGTTTTTCCTCTTTCCTGGTTATGGAAAAGGAAGCAATTCATCAGACGCTAAGTGATGTGGGTGAAGCTGAGTCAGTCAAAGGAGACAATAGAACCCAATTTTAGAATTCTAGTCCTGGCTTTTTCACCAATGAACTGTGTGACTTTGGACAAGTCACTTTTCTCTGGGCCATTTCTTCCTCTGTAAAATGGGGGTGGGGTAGACCATATGGTCTCTAAGGTCTTTTTTAGCTCTGACATTCTATGCCCTAATTTCCCTTTCCTGCTCCATATAAACACACCTGTGCTTTCCCCATCCTCAGAAAATCCCTTTTTGATCCTGTCATCTGGCTAACTATCCTCCTTTTCCTCAGCTAAACTCCATAAAAATGCTGCCTACGCCTGGTGACTCCACTTGTCTCTCTTCTAAACCCCTTCAACCTCATCATTCAGTTGAACCTGACCTCTCTAAAGTTTATCAAGGATGACTTAATTTCCAAATCTAATGGTCTTTTCCTAATCCCGATGCTCCTTGATCTCTCTGAAGCATTTGACACTACCACTCCCCTTCTCAATTTTTTTTCCTCTTTGGGTTTTCATGACACTGCTTGCTCTCTCTCTCTCTCTCTCTCTCTCTCTCTCTCTCTTTCTCTCTCCCCTCTCTGTCTCTCTCTTTCTCTGTCTCTTTCTCTTTCTGTCTTTCTTCTCACTGTCTCTGTTTCTCTGTTCTATCTCTCTGACCACTCTTCATCACTTTTTTTTTTGCTGGATTTTCATCCACATCGGACCCACCAGCTCCAGGTTGCACTCTGCATTTTCCCTAGCTTGCTCTAGAAATCTCTTCATCCTGGAAGCCTACTCCAGCCTTGGAATCTCCACCTTGGATGTACCTGCTGCCCCTGTGGTCTCTCCCTCTGACCAGATGTCTCCTCTTTGTATCACCATTTAAGGATGGTGACCAGGCCAGCCATGTTCTCATTCCTCTCCAGGTTGGACTCCAGACCTTTTCTATCATGTCCCCATATCAATTACCTTTGTCTTCCTCTCTCTTTTGAGTTGCCTTTTATGCTTTCTTCCTTCATTAGAATAGAAGCTCCTCGAGAGCAGAGACTATTTCTGCTTGTATTTGCACTCTCAGCTCTTAGCTCAGTGCTCAGAACATAGGAGACACTTAAATGCCTGTTGACTAATAGGCACCCCCTGACATGATATACACAGTATAAGCATAAGATAGTCTCAGAGGGAAGGCACCAGCATTAAGGGGGCTGGGAAAAGCATCTTGCAGATTATGGGCTTTGAGCTGAAACTAGAAGGAGGCCAGGAAAGCCAGGATATGGTGATGAGGAGTGAGAGAATTCCTGGGATGGGGGACAGTCAGTGAAAATGGCCAGAGTTGGGAGACAGAATGCCTTGTGTGAGGAACGACATAGAGGCCATTAACACTGGATCATGGAATATATAGTGAGGGGAGGGGGCAAGAGAGGAATTAGGTATAAAAATCCTGGAAAGCTGGAGGGGCTTTTTGAACCAAACAGTGGATTTTGTGTATGATCCTAGGGGTAATAGGAAGCCATTGGAGTTTATTGAGTAGGGTGGTGATATGCTCAGGCCTCTGCTTTGGGAAAATCACTGAATGGAAGATGGACTGGAGTGGGAAGAGACGTGAGGCAGAGAGAACAACCCACTCTGATATTCTATGTTCTCAGTTCTCTTATGGCTCTGACATTTTGTGTTCTAATATTCCTTCCAGCTCTGACATACTGGTTTCTAAGGGCCCACCCAGCTCTGACATTCTATTTTCTCAGCTCCCTTCCAGTTCTGCCATTCTGTGCCGTAAGGACCCTCCAAGTTTGGATATTTTACATCTTCTGGTCCTTTCCCGCTCAGACATTCTGTGATTTGTCTTCCAGTTCTTCTGGGTGAAGCTGGATCTTATTTGAGCCTAGATTATATAAAACTTTTGGCTGTTGGACAATGGGGGGGGGGGGCGGCAGTTGTGGCGAGTTCTGACCAATTCCCTTTATTTGCATCTTGTGGAGTTTAAAGCATCAGTTTAATAGAGACTCTCCAGCTGGCCCAGCTCCTCAGCCTCTGCCAAGAGCTCTCTGCACACCATAGTGTAGCTGGAAGCACCAAATTCTAATGGAAAACCAGCAGATGCCTAAAGCGAAAGTCCTAATTGTAGGATAGTGTCTCAGCCTGCCACCTCACCTCCCCTTGCTAAATATTGCCTCTGTCTCCTTTCTGTTCTGGTCTCTTCTTTCTATCAGCCCTAACTCTACCATTCCACTTGATTCTGTAGCGGAAAGAATTGATGTCAGAGGCTGTGGGCAGCTTGGCCACTTGCTACCTGTGTCATTTTGGATAAGTACATGCCCTCTTTCTTGGACAGTTTCCTGGATAATGTGGGAGAAGAGAGTTGGATGGAATGCCAATGTGCACAGAAACAGAATGTATAGGCAGCAAGCAAGATGACTCCATAGAGATCAAATCCTACTGAGACTTTCTGGAAGGGTAGCCATGATTGGAATATGACTCAGGAAGGGGAAGCCTTCTGCCAAAGAAATGGGAGAGGTCAATGAAGGGAGCAGCCAGAAAAGCAGCATTATACATTAAGAGGATGTACATTTCTTTGCCTTCTTAATGGGTGGGGGAGGAGATGGAGGGAGGGAGAGAATTTGGAAATGAAAACAAAAATTAAAAAAGAAAGAAAAAGAAAGTAAATCTGCCAGAAAATAGAATTCTAAATTCATTTTTTAAAAAAAAGATGATGTACATGGCCTCATGTTAGCCTTCCCTCTTCTTAAACTAGGAAGAACCACAAATCCTAGGCTTTTTGTGGGTGGCCACTGCCTCATAGCTAGGTGGCACAGTGGATAGAATGCTAGGCCTAGAGTCAGGAAGATTCATCTTCCTTAATTCAAATCTGACCTCAGACACTTACTATCTGTGTGACCCTGGGCAAGTCACTTCATCCTGTTTCCTTCAGTTTCCTCATCTGTAAAACGAGCCAGAGAAGGACATGGCAAATCACTCCAGTATCTCTGCTAAGAAAACCCCAAAGGGGTCATGAAGAGGCAGACACAAATGAAAACAACTGAACAATGCCTTATGAGAGATTGTTGGTCATTCCTGTGAAAAAAATCAGAGGGAGGAAACACGGTGCAGGGCATTTGGGTAAAATCCAGTGGAGCCAGAAACAGTGACGCCAGCTGAAGCCCATTCTAATGAGCCTGATGCTATTTCTCTCAGGTCCATGCCTTGCTTTTGTCTTCACCCTCCATATCCTGTCCTTGCTTGCATTGTGTCTTTCCAAGGTGCCAGTTGGTCCATTTATCTGTGCAGTCTCTTTGAACACCTCTTACTCTTCTTCCTTCTCACCATCATCATCATTTCTTGTTGCATTTTCTAGATTTCATTCTTGAATTGTTTCTACCTACTGGGCTGCCTTCCAAGTCAGTTAATCATTCAATAAAAAGTCCTCATTATATACCTACTATGTGGCAGGCACTGTGTTAGGTCCTGGGCATAGGAAGACAAAATGTCCCCACAGTTAAAAAGCATGCATGCTATCAGACTAAACAATACAGACACTTAAGTATTTGGAGAATATACACAAAACAAATGCAAGGTCATTTTTTTTAGGGAAAATGGTGACATGGGGGATCAGGAAAGGCTTCAATGGAGGAAGTTCCATTTGAGCTGAGTGTTTTTTGTTTGGCTTTTTAAAATTTGCGTTTTGAAAGAACTTGGGGTTTTAGGAAGTAAAGGTAAGGAGGGAGTGCATTCCAGGCAGCAGACAGTGAATGCATATTCAGAGTAGGAAATGGAAAGCTGTGAATGAGGAAAGGCAAGAAGGTTATTTTATCTGGACCACAGAGTGTGTGAAGGGGAAAAATGTGTAATAAGACTGGAATGGGAGACTAGGGTCAGGTGGTGAAGAGCTTTAAAATGTGGAATTTTAAGTCTTAGGATCTTTCTCTGAACTTTTGAAATCTGCGCTTCCAAAATCTTCAATTCACTTCCAGTTATTTCCAGCTCTCTTCTCTTTTTTCCCATTCGATCAATCAACAAGCTTTTATGAAAAGGCTATTAAGAACCAGGCAATATTCTAGAAAAAAGTGAGATAGTCTTTGCCCTCAAGGAGCTTATATTCTACAGCATGTTTACAGGTAAGTGATAAGACACACACAAAATAAATACATACTAAATTTGGGGTAGTAGTATCAAGTCTATGAATGGAGGTAGCACCTGGGCTAAGCCTTGAAGGGAGCTAGAGTTTCCTTGAAGCAGAGGTGAGAAGATAGAACATTTAGGGTATTGGGGTGGGGGTTAGGGGAACAGCCTGTGCAAAAACATGGAGGTCAGAGATGAAATGGCTTAGTTTTTTTGTATTAATTTTTTTGAGGGGGGAAGGCAAGGCAATCAGGATTAAGTGACTTCCCCAAGGTCACACAGCTAGTAAGTGTGTCAAGTGTCAGAGGCTGGATTTGAACTTAGGTCCCCCTGACTCCAGGGCTGGTGCTCTACTCACTGTGCCATTTAGCTGCCCTGATGAAATATCTTGTGTGAGGAATAGTAATTAGGGTGATGTGATGGGAACCTCAAGTGTCTAAAGGGGAGTAATTTGTAATCAGTCTGGAAATATAAGTTGGAGCCAGATTGTGCGGGGCTTTAAATGAGAGAGGAGTTTTTATCAAATCCTAATGAGGAGCTGCTGAACTTTCCTCAGCAGGGAACTGACATGGCCAGTCTGATACTTTAAAGATGCCAATTTGGCATCTATGTGCAGGATGGATTGAAGGGGAAAGAATATAATGAAGAGAGATCAATTGGAAGGCTATTGCAACCTTCAGGAGAGAGGAGATGTTGGCCTGGGCATGGGATTGCAAAGAATGTGACCCATGCCGAAAGCGTTAACAAGACTGAGTTACTGCTTGGGTGGGGGAGGATGGAGGGAGGAAGAATGAAAAGTTGGGGATGACTCTGGGATGGCATACCTAGGTGACTGGAAGGATGACACTGCTCTTGCCAGAAATAGAGAAGTTAGGAAGGGTAGGTTTGGGAGGAAATATAATAAGTTCTGTTTTGCGCATGTTGAATTTGAGGTTCCTATGGGACATCCAGGTGGAGCTGTCCAGCAGGCAATTGGAGGTTTAGGACTCAAACTCAGGAGAGAGATAAGGGCTGGAGATATAGATTGGGGACCAATCCGCATGTTGTTTTGTTGTTGGTTAGTCATTCTTCAGTCATATCCAACTCCTTGTGACCCCTCTTAGGTGGGGCAGGGGGTTTCTTGGCAAAGATACTGAAGCGGTTTGCCATTTCCTTCTCCAGCTCATATTATATATTTATATTTGAGGCAAGCAGGGTTAAGGGACTTGCCCAGGGTCACACAGCTAGTAAGTGTCTGAGGCCAGGTTTGAATTCATTTCTTCCTAACTCCAGGCCCAGTACTCTACCCACTGTGCCACCTACCTGCCCATCATCTGCACAGAAATGCTAATTCAATCTAGGGAGTTGATGAGATTATTAAGATAGAGGCCAAAGAAGAGAAGAAGGTCCAAACATAGGCCTGGTGTACAGCCAAGCATGGAGGCCAAGGCCTGGAGGAGAATCCTGCAAAGCAGACAGAGGGATCAGTCAGATAGGCAGGAAGAGAACCACAAGAGCAGTGTCCAAAACGTTCAGGGAGTAGAGAGGATCCATGGACAGGGAGCATGTAGGTTTAAAGTGTCAAATGCTAGAGATCCCAATAAAGATGGAGACTAAGAAAAGGCCAATGGCTTTCACAGGAAAGAGACTTCAGTGACCTTGGAAAGAACAATTCCATTCAGGTAGTGGGGACAGAAGCCAGCTTGTGCAGGGTTGGGGAGTGATTGGGGGTGTGTGAGAGAAAATGGGATCAAAAGTGTGTTGACAAGTTTTTCTGGGAACTTACCTATAAAGGGGAAAGGAGATATAGGATGAAAGTTTGAGGAATGGCAGGGTCAAATGAAGGTTTTTGTTTGGTTTTGTTGTTTTTGAATGGAGGACATCTGGGCATGTCTGAAAGCAGCAAGGAGGGAATCGGAGGCTGAAAATTAAGACATGAGAGGCGATGATCAAAGGGTCAAGCTGCCAGAGGAAATAAGAGAGGATGGGCTTGAAGGTACAGGTAGTGGCATTGATGTTGGCGAAGAGGGGGGATATCTTATCTTCCAAGACCAAAGCAAAGAAGGAGAGGGTAGGTGATGATGGTGAGGTGACTGAAGTATGGAATTGAGGAGGAGAGACAAAGATCATGAATTAACTTTGATATGTCAAGTGGAGATCAAGTAGGTAGAGACTGGTCTGGAAAAACATCAAATGTCCCTAAAGTCAATCTAACATCAACTTGAGGAGTTCTTAGTAGTCATTTAATTTAATCTTCCATCCACTGTCATTTTATAAAGGGAAAGACTGAAGCCCAGACAGGTAGATGAGTTCCCAAAGATCTCATTGTGGCAGAGTAGAGATTAGAATCCAGATCTTTTGATTTTTAGCTCAAGGTTCTTTCGTTTGTACTCTTTCGATGATTTCTTTTTTGTCTTTGGGTACCTGACACAGTATCTTAGATGTAGATATTTAGGAAATGTTTGTTCATTTCAATTGAATATAATTGGAAGAATATTTTATTAAAAAGAGAGGCCATTGTTTCAGGGGGTTATTAAAAGAATTGTGTAATTTCTCAAAGGCAATCCAGATTGTTGTCATCCTCCTGTTAAACTCTAGGTCCAACTCATTGTACATTTGCTGTGTTTGTCTGAGACCATTTATCTGTCTATCTATCTATCTATCTATCTATCTATCTATCTATCTATCTATCTATCTATCTACTGGTTGGTTGATCTCTCAATCTATCTCTCAATCTATCTATCTATCTATCTATCTATCTATCTATCTATCTATCTATCTATCTATCTATATCTATCTACTGTTTGGTTTATCTATCTATCTATCTATCTATCTATCTATCTATCTATCTATCTATCTATCCATCTGTTGATTGATCTCTCAATCTGTCTATCTAACTTCACTCTACTGCAGAGAACATTCATGTATCATATCATATCAATTTCATATCATAATCTGAGTGATAGACATTCTTCATCCACTTGGTTTTCCTTTGTTGATATTTAGGCAAAACAGCCTTTTAGGAGACTCTATGATATTCCTCAGTTTAATAAAAATCACCAAATATCAACTTCAAGAAGGAGTATATAGAAGACCTCCATACCTATACATATCCCTTCTTGAAACATGACCATATTGACCATCTTTGTGCATGTATCCCTCTGATTTATGCCTCATGTGACATTAATGGTCAAAGGGTCATCCAACAGGTAGATTCTCTCTATTGCTACGTATCTCAAGGGATCTAGTACAATTTTGACATTTGCTTGGGAGACTCCTTGTTGGAAGGGAACCTTTAAGGCAGGGTTCTCCTCTCCTGACTAAAACGCTTGTTTATAATCAGCAAACAATAACGGCAGTGGGATCTGGTATTTTCCACATCTTCTAGTAAATTATATGATGGCAAAGATGGGTTCTTCTGTGGAATTGTCTTGCCAAAACATGTTTGTTCCCTTCTAAAATCCTTATCAAGAATACTCTATGGGTGTGTAAATTACACTCATAAAATTTTTATATAGATAGGAAAGTAGGCATGTGGGACAGTAGTTATGAGTTGTTCTCTTGTTCATCTTTTTTTGGGGGGTGGGAATTAATGAGTTCTGAGATTTCCCCTCTATGCCTTTGGTATCTTCTCATTCAAATACTGGAGAATAAATCCCTCAAGCCCCCTCAAATTGTGTCACCTCTGGCATAGACCTCCTCTGTTGATGCTCCGGGTCCAGCTGCTTTTCTCATCTTCATCCTCGAGAGGGCTATTTCCACTTCCTCTATAAGCACTCTTAGGATAGTGATGATCGATGTCCAAATATGGTGACCCCACTGTTTAAGTCAAGTTCTTGGAATTTATGGCAGGTTTTAACTGCTTAGAGCCCTTGTTTTTTCTTTCCTGTACTCAGCCATGTTTCAGATTAACAAAGTTGCCACCTAAGAAACATTTTGAGGTAAATGTGTAACTTCGTCCTCATTTAATAGGTTATTTTGTAATTGTGTGTGTGTGTGTGTGTGTGTGTGTGTGTGTGTTGTTGTTGTTGTTGTGTCTCCACCCAAAAAGTAAGTAATGTCCCAGGGAGCAGTAACCATGATTTCTTCTTGTCTCCTTCTCTCCCCACTATGCCTTCCAGCTCCACAGGTTGCCTCCAATTTGCCCACCACAGAACTGACCAATACCAGTACTTGGTGCTGCATATCCTGCCACTTAACCACCTGACCAAGAATTTCCCATCTCACCATAGTTTTCCTGCTTCATTCCTCTCAAATATCTTTATTCTCTCCTTACTTAGCTACCTAATTCTTAGACTACATGCTGCCTGAAGCATCTCCTTCCCCATGATCCAAGCTTATGGAGGGGTGCAAGAGTGGCAGTGATTTTATTTTAATGTTTTATGAGCATGCAATGCTAGAAAAGATCTTAGGACACAGACTGTCAGAACTTGGAAGGACTTCAGAAGAGAAAGTTAGTACCCCAAAGGACTTTAGAATAGCCAGTATGACTATAAGGGTGGGAGGTCAATTGAATAAATTAATTAACCATTTCAGCCTCACCTAAAGTAATAAAATAAGATGCTAGAATTCTGATACCTTTATCAGGTAAGGACACTATTTTTGAGGGAGGAATGCAGGGCAATTGGAGTTAAGTGACTTGCTCAAGGTCACACAGCTAGTACGTGTCGTCTGAGGCCAGATTTGATCTCAGGTCCTCCTGACTCCAGGGTCAGTGCTCTTCTCACTGTGCCACCCTAGGTAGGGACACTTCTATTGAAATAATCAGCTAGCCAATTAATCAAGGCATTAAACTAAGTATGAAAAATCCTTAATCAGCTTAAAAGAAGTGAAAGCCAAGGGATGAAATGAGATAAAGCCACACAGGAAGTGTATTGGTTGAAGAGACTCAGCTATGTCCTGTGGGTCTTTGATAAAGTAAGCAAGACAATTCAGCACCCAGGCCAGCCCAGTAGTGAAAACAACTTTGGCCAAGCTCCTCACTTGGCTGGGATGGGGATGGAGAGTGAGGAGAGAGCTTCTGTCTCCTTCCCCTTCCCCCATGACAGGATTACCTTGTGGGCTTCAAAAGACTGGCAGGTTTTGGACTTTTTATAGGCGTCTTAGTGGCTGGCATCAATATCTGCTTTAGGAGCTGAGAACAAATGAGTCAAACTGAGAAAAATTAGCTTCAGGATTCTACAAGGAGCCTAAGTAGAAAGTAGCATTAAGCCTAAAGGGAATTTCATGAAACTTCCATGAAGGGAATAAAGGAATTAAAAAGATCAGGAGCTGGGAGTTTACCCTTGTCACATGAGCTCCCTAAGCTTGGATCACTTTTCCCCACACTCTGTACCTACTTATTGGTATTATGAAGGCAGAATTTATGATTTCAAAGAGAATCATATATATGTCTGAATGGTTCAGAATCGCAGGATATAAGGAATTCTCTAAGTAGAAGGCAGAAGAATTAAAGCATTTATTCAGGCTCCAAAGTAACAGACCCACTAACCAGCCTCCCCATTTTGATATTTTGATTAAAAGCTTCCAGGCCCAATAAGACCACCTCACAAGAGTAACCAGGAGGCCACAGAAAAACATGATGGTATTAAACCAAATCATATTCATGCTTCCCCTCTCCGGTAAGAAGATTACCCACTGGCCTCAAGTCCTTGCTCAACACTCCTCGGTCCACACACGGGTTGGCTCTGCTTCCGCAGCTCCTGCTTCAGCTTAGGCTTTATCTTCAGCTTTGGCTGTAGCTGTCTCTGGCTCCAACAGAAAATCAATCTTCAAGCTTTCTTCTCTCCTCTTATTGAGTTTTTGATGTCATCAAGTGTTGTCTGAATGACCAGAGCTTATTGGTTCTTGAGTTGGCCCCTCCCCTTAGGACCCTGGGAGGTTCACATCCACATAGATTAGGTTAACACCTAATAGGGCATGGCTCTGGAGTTAACACCTCCCCTTAGCCAGCGCCACCTTGGGCCCCACCTCAGTCATCAATCCACACCCACATAGGTTCCACACCTAACAGGGCTTTGGGCCTGGGGTTTAGCACCTAGTAAGGCTTAATGAAATACACTGAGTTACTCAAAGAAAACAAAGGTCATTTTGCTTACCAACACATTATTGAAGAGTGTGTCCCAGACTTTGGGGAGGTGTTTTGTGCCAATAGTTTTTTCTCTACCACCTTAGTAAACAGCTATTTCTCTTTTAGAAATAGCTCCGGCTGGCTAATTTATGTCAAATGATAATCTGGGGGAAGAGCACACCAGTAGGGACTTGGGAGCTATATAATACTAGGAAAAACCCTCCAAATCTCTCAAAGTTACCATTAGAATCCTGAGGGGAGAAGTATGGAACTGACTTGTCAAGTGGAGTTTGAATAGGTAAAGAATGGTTAGGAAAAACATCAAATGTCCCTGAAGTCAGTCTAACATGAATGTGAGGAGTCCTTAGTAATCATTTAATTTGATCTTCCATCCACTATCATTTTATAAAGGGAGAGACTGAATTCCAGATAGGTAGGTGAGTTCCCAAAGATCCCACCATGGCAGAGTGGAGACTAGAATTCAGATCTTCTGACTTTTAGCCCAGCCTACTATACTCTTTCAATGACTTCCTTGTTTTTATGTGCCCCTTTGGGGATCTAACCAGAGAGTGCAAATGAAGTTTGTGATAGTGATCCTTTAGTCTATGCTGCATTAGCCCATAGAACATAGAACGTGAGATCTGAGACAGACCTTACAACAGAGAATGTCCGATCTGGTAGGAACCTTAGAACAGAGAATGTCAGAGCTGGAAGGGACCTTAAATGGGAAATTAGGGCTGGAAGGAGCCTTAGAACACAGAATGCTAGAGATGGAAATGATTTTAGAGACAATCTATACCCCCTTCCTCCATTATTATAAATTCAGGATGTACAAGTTCCTTCGAGATGATGCGGATTGATGCCACACATAGAGTTAGTCATAGAACAAAGAAAAGAACCCAGATCTCCAGAGCTCTGGGACAAAACCCTTTCCACCACACTGAGCTAGCTCATTCTCCATGGGTGCCTGGCTCTCAATGGGTGAGCATTGCCAGATTTCCAGGATACACTTCACCCATACCTCCAACCCTCTCTTGCATCTGGCTGATGGAGTTGTCTATGAGAACACCTCTCAGCTTGGGGACAAAATAACTTCTGAAAAGAGCCCTTTCTGGAAGCTTCCTGTGTATAGGAGCGGGACAAAGAGAGGCTTTCCCTCATGGAGAGCCTGAGTCCAAGCAGAAGGCTGAGAGGCTGAGCTTGGAGAGCAGTGCCCACAGTCATAGGGCAGACGGGACAGGGAGAAAGATGAGGAAAATGGAGACTCAAGGTGCAGAATAAGATGTACAATTTTGGACATGCCCAATCTAAGAATTTGTTTCTACTTGACAATCTATATTTTTTACAAGGATTTTGTTTTTCTTTTTTTCCATCTATAGGGGGAGGGGTGGGTGGGAGGAAGAGAAAATACATACAATAGGCTGAAGGTCAGGAGTGAGACCACTCAACAGTTGAGAGATAAAAGATGGGAAAAATGTTGCCCCACCTTTTTATAGCACTTTATACTCTCCAAACCCTTTTTTCCATCCATCATCTCATTTGATCCACCCATTCCCCCTGTGATGGGGGCAGCAGAGGCATTGTAGCACCCCTGTGATGGGGGCAGAACAGGCACTGTGATCCCTCAGGGCAGGATCCTTTGAGAGCAGTGGGATGCAGTCAAAAGAAGGTTGGATATGGGGTCAGAGGGCCTGCCTTTGAATTCCAGCTTTTCTATTTGCTACCTGTGTGGTCTTGGGCAATTCACTTTCTTAAGCATTAGGTTTCCTCATCTTTAAATGGAAGGAATTGGGTCATATGATCTCAGAGGTCATTTCTAGCATGGACTCCTTATGATCCTTCCTAGGTCTGCCTCAAGGGCAGGTACATGGCCAGTTAATATCAAAGCCAAGATTCAGCTCACATCTCCTGACTTCATACAGGTGCATGATAAATGGGAAGAAGGGACTGGCAGGAACTTTTCTGGAAGGAAGAATAAGTAAAGATTGAGGTCTCCAGGAAAGACATTACATTTGAGCTGGCATATGTTGTTGTTCAGTTGTGTCCAACTCTTCATGACCCCATTTGGGATTTTCTTGGCAGAGATACTGGAGAGGTTTGCCATTTCCTTCTTCAGCTCATTTTACAGATGAGAAAACTGAGGCAAACAGAGTGAAATGACTTGCTCAGGGTCATACAGGTAGTAAGAACTTGGGTCTTCCTGACTCCAGGCCTGGCACTCTACCCATTACACCACCTGGCTGCCTGAAGCTGGTATATAGTAAGTACTTAATAAATCCCTGTTGACTTACTGACTGATGAAAGGCAGAGGAACTGGTTCAGAATACCTGCTCTGGTAATTTGTTGGCTAGTGATCTTGGACAAGTCACATCCCTTTTCTGAGCCTCAGTTTCCTCATTTGTAAAGTGAAGATGACAATGGCTACACCAACTATACTTCAGTGTAGTGAGGATTAAATGAGATCATGGATATGAAACACTTTACGATCCATGAACACCAGCTATTATTGTTATGGTTATTTTATTATGTTGCCATCATTGCCCCCTTGTGGCACTGTCCAGAAGAATGAGGGAGGTAGTCCCACTTAGAGAAGAGGTGTGTGCGTGTGTGTATGTATGTATGTATGTGCATGCATGTGTATGTACATGTATATGCATACATGTCTATATGTGTGTGCATGTATGTGCGCGCATGTGTATCTATGTGTCTGTGTGTATGTATGTGTGTCTGTGTGTCTACGTGTATGCATGTGTGTATGTGTGTATATGTATGTGTATGTATGTGTATGTGTTTATATATGTGTGTATGTATGTGTCTGTGTGTGTCTCTGTGTGTCTGTGTGTCTGTGTGTGTATGTATGTGTATGTGTGTATATATGTGTGTATGTATGTGTGTCTGCGTGTGTGTCTCTGTGTGTCTGTGGGTATATGTGTGTATGTATGTATCTGTGTGTGTGTCTCTATGTGTCTGTGTGTATATGTGTGTATGTATATGTGTGTGTGTGTGTGTGTACATTCATGGTTTTTAAAAACTAGAGCATCACAGACCTAGATTTGGAAGGTACTCCAGAGCTCATATAGTCCAGTGCCATCATTTTACAGATTAGAAAACAGAGACCCGAGGAAGTTAAGTGACTTGCCTAAAATCATCCAGATAGCCCAAGTCAGAGGTGTGATTTGAGCCCAGGTCCTCTGACTCCAGAACCAATGGCAAGTCCACTTCGTCACTCTCTGTGTGTTTCTATGTACACACACACGATGGGGGAGATACCGGGTGGAACGACTGGAGTTGGAGCCACTGGAAAACTCACAGAGCTGGCCTAAAGTCTGGACACATAGGCAATCGATGGCAACGTGGAATTATTGCATCGAGTTCACGTGAGTCTTGCAAAGCATGTCAACCTTTGTGTCACAAGTGATGGAAATCAATTTGAAGAGGTTATTTGTTAATATTCCAATTAAATAAAAATTTCATTCATTTCATTTCTTGAAAATATGCATTTCTGCCTATGTGTCCAGACTTTAGGAACCCCTGCAGAGCTAGAAGGGAGCTTGAGTATTACCTACTTTAACCTCTGGGACGTATGGGTTGTTCAGGGAGCACTAGCACCTCTGGTGTGAGGGCCACTCATCCACCTTTGGTGTCCACCTGTCACCCAACTCTCACCTGTGGCTCCAAGAAACTATAGCATGGGCAGGGACCACGCCCCAGTAAAACCATCTCAGCACACCAGCTAAACCAGGCTGAGGATAAGCAACAGGCCTCAAGCCTGCTGGTGAGTTAGAAGCAAATCTGCTTCCTCTGGTGGAATGAATAGATGAGGATTTCTTCCAACAGGCATGAAGGTGGCTGAAGCAGTTGTAGAGTGCTTACAGCTTGGCCAGACATCCACTACATCCCAGGCCATTGCCAGTTATCTTGACTTTTGTCTTGTCGCTGGACTTTGATGTCTCTGGGAGAGTGAGGATGACAACTCTGTGCAACTCTGCCTCACTTAAATTCATGCACCAGTCGAGACGCCATTCCATGATGTCATTGGTCTTCTTTGAAAACAAGTGCGGCTACGTGGCTCAATGGATAGAGTGCTAGGCCTGGAGTCAGGAAGACTCATCTTCCAGATTTCAAATCTGGCTGAGTGACCTTAGGCAAGTCACTTCACCCTGTTTGCCTCAGTTTCCTAATCTGTAAAATGAGCTGGGGAAGGAAATGGCGAACCACTCCAGTATCTTTGCCAAGACAACCCCAAAAGGGATCACGAAGAGTTGGGTACGACTGAAAAAACAACTCAACAAGATCAAGAAAGGACAAACACAAAGCAGCAGAGACAGAAACCTACAATGACGGGCCACATGTCGCCTGGGTTGGGGAGGTACCACACTCAATAATGACCTGTTTCCTTAACTTGACTTGGCCTCCCATTAGGTAGGGGCCATGGCTTGTGTACTTTTTCTGATCTTCCTTAACCTCTATCTTTCTCATTTCTAGGGATAGCCCCCAAGCCCCTCACTGCACCAAAGATAGTGAGGCCCTACACATTTTGCTTGGGATGCCCTGAGACCTACATCCTACTAGGGACACTCTGGGCCCTATACTGGCCTAGGCTCATCCAGGGTCCCACATCCTCCTTGGGATTGTCCAGGTCTGTCACTCTATTAGTGATGTCCTGGGACCTGTATCCCTATATAGAGACTCTTTGGTGTCTCATGCTTACAGAAGACCTTTAACTAGCCCAAGGCGAGCTGGGATTTTCTCCAGGTTGCTAACAATGGAGGGGCTGTGATTCCTTATGGGATGGGGAGGGAAGTGTTTCCTCCCTGGGTTACAACTTACAAGTGAGGGTACTGCTCCTTCCCAAGTTAATCACTGTCTCCTTGGCAGCTGCCAAGCTTGCTTCATCTCTTATTTCTCTATTTTATGTTAGTTAAACTTTTGCGGGAAATTCTCATAGTTGATGTCAATATCTTCTTTTTCCGTTTCTCATTTTCTAGCATTGAGGGCCCCTTTGAATAGGTCAAGTTGAAGTTGTCACTTCTGCCATGATCAACCTTGGAATGCCATTCCTTAGAATCCTTGTTGTGCCCTTCTCCTGGTGTTCTTCTTCTTCTTCTTTTTTGGAGAGGAGAAGGCAGGGCAATTGGGGTTAAGTGACTTGCCCAGGGTCACACAGCTATTAAGTCTGTCAAGTGTCTAAGGTCAAATTTGAACTCAGGTCCTCCTGACTCCAGGGCCAGTGCTCTACTTACTGCACCACCTAGCTACCCCATCCTGCTGTTCTTCTTCTCCCTGATCACCATGAAGACACAGGTCAAACTCTCTAGGAGATGGGCTACCTCCTCTCCCAACTCCTGATCTGTGATCAAATTGCCCTCTGTGCCATCAACCCCCCCCCCAAAGTACAAGATTCCCAGCTATTTTTCTGAATTCCTTTTGGGACGACCACTCCTCTAATTCCCATAGGGATACCCTTGTACCTCTCAAGAGGTAGTGCTGGGGTTCTCATACTCCAGGAGGAAGTCTGGGCTACTCAGCCTCCTGGGGATGGTCCGAGCCCTTCACGTCCTTACTGGAGTCAAAAAATCACAGACTTAAAGCTGGAGGGGGCAGTAGAGGCAACTGAGTCCAATCTGTCATTTTACAAATAGGGAAACTGATCCTTAGAGAGGTCAAGTTTACTTGCCCAGGGTCTCACAGGTAGTAAGTCAAAGGATCTGGATTCTATTCTCAGGTCTTCTACTTATTAGCTATGTGAAATTCCTAGGCATTGCCTCCTTCATACATAATACATATTAATAAATCTTTGCTGAATTCAATTGGATTGAACTGTGAGACCATAGGAGACCCTCAGACATTTTCTCTTCCTGTAGTCATCTTCTCCTTCTTCCTATCCAAGAAAAGTTTCCCCTCACAAGATGTGGAGCCCTAAGTGTTGGAGCTTGGTTTGGATACCAAGTGACCATGGGTCTTGACCTTGAGTGGGAACCTCAGGCCCAGCCTTCCCTAGTCTGTCTGGAGAAACCTCTCATTTAGAGAAAGACTCGATGGACTGCCTGGACCCACATTGTGGGATTTGGGTGGTAGTGTCTGGAGCCACCCATATAGGTAGGAGGCCAATGGCTGTCCTACATCCGTCCTCTCCCATTCCCTCCTTAGCCTGCAAGTTCTCATGGTGTCTGCTACCCCCTGGTGGTCCAAGGACAAAAGAGGTGTGTCATTATCACTGACATTTACATAAGACTTTATAGTTTGCTATGAACTTTTTGTATACTGTGCCCTTTGAGCTTCATAATAAAATTTCGAGGTCCAGCAAGTACTAAAGGTATTATTATATCGATTTTACAGACAAGTAAACAGAAGCCCAAAGAGCCTAAGTGACTTGCCCATGGTCACCAAGCTGAAGTGTGATTTGAACCCAGCTTGCTGATCAGTGTGCTCTAGTGGAAGTACACTGAATTTGGAGTTGGAGGAATAAAGGATCATACATTTAGAACTGGAAGAGATCTTAGAAAACATTGAATAAAATCTCCTCATTTAACAGATGGGGAAACTGAGGAACAGATAGATCAAGTAACCTCCCCTAGCAAAAGAAAGGACATGGACTCTGGCTCTATCATTAGCTGTGTGACCTTGGACAAATAATTTGCCCTTTCTGGCCTAAGTTTCCTGCTCTGGAAAATAAGGAAGCTGGACTAAATGACTTCTAAGGTCCTTTCTGTTTCCAAATTCATTGTTACCTCATTTTACTCTTTCTAACATTTACTCAGACTCTGTTATGTTCTTATACTCGGCCCTGAACATATGAAAATGAGAAATGACATGATTCCTCTGTTCCAGATATTTCTCTCCTCAAGTGTCCTAAGAGAGGTATAAACAGAATGGCTACTGGGCTCAGAAGATCTGGGTTCAGCACTGATCCTTTTGAAAGAACAAAAGAATCATTTCTTAGGCACTTACTACATACAAGCACTGTGCTTTGGGGGTACAAATAGAAAAAGCGAGACAGCCTCTGCTCTCAAGAATTTCACATCCTAACTGGGAGAGACAAGACAAGGCTTCAGTGGTAAGTCGAATGGAGAGGCCCAGTGGTCCTTGCGGTGCAACAGCAAAGTAGACAGAATTCATTTTTAAATAATATTTCCATTGACGAAACCCTATCTGTTCTTGATGGCGAGCCATTTGACAGTGTCAAGGACTTGGAACTTTCTTTCCTGAGTCTTCAGTACCTCTGGTTGCTTAGGAGGCAGGGGAGGTAGCTCTTGCAGAGGTAGTTAACAGGTTGTATATCCCCACGGGTTGTCCCTGGACAACGGCTGAGAGCAGAGCTCATGGTTGGGACATGGAGGTGTATTGTTGTGTCCCTCTGAGCTCTTGGGCTCACCTGTTAGTTGGTGGCAGTTGTTCAGCAACTGGTGTTGGTGTTGTTGGGGATGGCACATCCCTTCTCTACAAGGATCACTTTTTTAGTTGGTGGCTAAAAAGGGCTGGGCTAGAACTAGCTTGACCAGTGGCCTTGAGGATTGCTACTATTTCTCAAGCCCTTGGGCACAGGGTCCTTGGGTTGTCTCCACAAAAGTCTGAGAGGAGTTGGTCATTAAGGTGGTGGTAGTGGTTTGTTTAATCTGGCACATGTTGTCTTGTTCTCCCCCCCCTCCTCCCCTCTCCCTTACTTCCCTCTCCTCTCCTCTTCTCTCCTCTCCCCTTCTTTCTTCTCTCCTTCCCTCTTCTCCTCTTCTCCCCTCTCCTTTCTTCTCTCTCCCCTCCCCTCCTCTCCTCCCTTCTCTTCTCCTCCCCTACCCTCTCCACTCCTTTCTCCTCCTCTCCCCTCCCTTCTCCTCCCCTTTTCTACCCTCTTCTCCCCTTCCTACCCCTACCCCTTCCCTCCTCCCTCCC